>OY757015.1:153851999-155051999 GCA_963580285.1 Lucinisca nassula
AACTTTGACAATAGGGGGTCATATTGGAACCGTCGCAGACTTTCAGGAACCGTCGCAGACTTTCAGGAACCAATGGTACCATATGGTTCCAACTATTCCTGAAAGTCTTTGACTTCTCCTGAATGTGGAATCTAAAAATAGAATCACCACCAGACCCATCGAGACTATTTAGATTACTACAAATAACATTCCAATAAAGTTTCATAAAGAAATTTTAAATTTTACTTTTTTAAAAAGTCTTTGACTCCTCCTGATAGTGGAATCCCATTAATCAATCACCACCAGACTTTGCACATACAACGTTCTTGTAATCCTATATATTATGTCAAAATATCAGAAAGATACACGAAGAATTGGAATATCTGGCAAACTTTGAACACCTGAAAAAGTGGAATCCCATCAACCAATCATCATCAGATTTTGTGCATATAAAAATACTCTATGGTTGTATAACATATTAAAATTCCAAGTTCCTATGACAACTTTTGGAATTTCTGAAAGTCTTTGAGTCTTCCTAAAAGTGGAATCCCATCAACCGATTAGTCTCAAATTTTGCATATGTATTTGGGTTGCATATATACATATTATCACAAAATTTCAAAGTTCTAGCATCATTTTGGAATTTCCTGCAAGTCTTTGAATTGTTGTAAAATAACATTGGTTCAACTAATTACCACCAAACTTTGTACATATGTTTCAACATACAAAATGCACATTCTTATAAAATTTCAACATTGTAGGTCGGAAGTGAAGCAAAAAAAAAAATATTAACTTTCATATTTCGGTGGTGGGTCATTTACTATTGTAATTTTATTGAATAAAATCAAGCATTTTCTATCTTTTTTTTCATTTCATTCTTTGCTTGAGCCTTGCCTTCCTCAATAAGTTTCTTTCTCTCACTTTCACTCAATCCTGTTTGTTTTGAATGTATATTGTCTTTGAGTTTATTATATTTGTCCAACTCATCCAACACAAGTTTAAATTCATTCTCAGATATCTGTCCGTCTGTCAAAGCCTTAGAAATCAAATCCTTTATACTATTCATTTTACTATCAGCAATAGTTTTAATCTCATAATGTTTCTGTGCTTTTGAAGTCATTTTACGCCTAATTAGTTTAACACACACACCCAAACTCCCACACACAACAGCACCAATCTCTAAAGGCAACATAATTGGAACAGTTAATCCAACACCTGCCAAAATAACACTTGTTGATATCAAACCAGTATCAACTCCATCAGTAATATTTATTCCACGTTTGTATTTTTTGTATAATGCTTTTCTTACATCTCTCTCATTAATTAACGTCTTCTCTATCTCAGATATCTTCTGTAATCTATAATTTTGCCCATCTTCAATAGGCAACTCTGGATATAGCGGTGCATTAGGTTGTTTCATTTTTTTCTTGATAACATATATTTTTTTTATTCAATAAATAATTCAATTATCATCGAAGCCACAGTATTAACACATGTAGCATTATTAGTCTGACAAACAAAATCAATTGCATCACCAGCCTCAACCTTTAACGGTGTAGCAAAGTTATCGTGTTTTCTTAAAATATTATTCAATGATATATCATATCCTGCTTGTGGATTTCCATTAATTGCAATCGCCACAGACACATCGCCTTTTGTTCTTTTACTCGACAGTCCAACACCTATTATCTGGCCAGGAAAGTTCATCACATATCCAACACCTACTTCTCTACCACCATTTCCAAAGCCAAACACTTCATTCTTCTGTAAGGAACCTTTACTCTCCGCACAAATGCTTATCAATTTTCTGTCTGACATATTATCAACCTTATTATATAATAATCGATAATTGAGATACATATCCTGAAATCTATCTTGAAGTCCTGTATGTCTGTCATTCAATGTATTTATTTGTGTAAATGCTTGACTTCTCCTATTAAATATTTCTTGTTTCAGCCCCAATGCATCTACGTGTTTTCTCTTAGCACCAAATATACTCAGTTTTTTATTATAATTATATAATTTCCAAAACGCAATTAATTGGTAGATGATTAATTACCTTGTTGTTATTTTCATCCCTGATTTCTAATTTCAATTCTGCTATAGCATCATTCACCAAACACTTATATTCTGGATGCTCAAATCTCACTGTTGTTATCTCTCCAAACTCTTTATTTTCCACTGGAACAACAGCCAACACAGTACTCGGCATACCATCTAAATAATTATTTGAAGTATTAATCTGTTCCAAATGAACATACAATGATTTATAAACAGCAAAATCTACAGTCTCACCATAATGAGTTTCATTAACAGCAAACTTTCGCTTATTTCCAAACCCCAACATTTGTTTTAAGCCCTTGCTTATCTTCAATTCATCCAGTGTAATTAAAGAAGCAATTCCATTTGTTTCATTTACAGATAATGTAATATTATTACTTTGAAATAAATCTGCTATTTGTTGGAAACTATAATAACCATCTATAATCTTATGAGGTCTCTCTTTAGTCTTCTGCAAATATTCATCAACAACATTATACCATCCAACACCATATGTTATAGATTTCAAACCAATACGTTTATTCCCATCTCTGTTATCAATGTATTGTTGCAAGTTTATTGTCTTGTCAATATTCGAAATTGTATGATACATTTTTATTTTTTATATATAATCAATAATAAAAATGATACCTAGAGAATTCAAGTACAATCCCAATGCATCATATAACCCCAATACTAAATATACCGAAAAGAATATTGAACTTATAAAACAAACGATTTATGTTAATAAAGACGACCATTTTCCAGTAACGTTTCCCGACTTATTTCAAAACTATCAAAATCCAACATTACACACCAATGAACCGTGGAATACATGGCTTCATTCATCATTTGACTGGTGGCAATGTCAATTAAATTTTGCTGTCTGGTGTGCCACTGCAGGATGTGGAGTAAGTTATCAAGACCATTTGCAAAACACTTCAGGACTAACTAAAACAGTATATACATTTCATGTTTATTATTGTATTGCTCGTATTTTGAAAGAACTTCAAACACCTTTACCAACAGATGCATCATTTTGTTATTACAAAAACCCATACGACAAAGCAACCTATCAAAAGTTATGCAATGAATTCAATGTTTCACCTAATACAGATTGGCGTCAAAAATTAGAAAGTAGTTCTAAATGCAGTGGTCTAGGGAGTTACACACAATATTTTAAACCAAGTGGAAAATATAGACAAGATCATAGAAGTGATGGACCATTCTTTAATCCAAATGATAAAATAGCACATACAGTAGATATAAGTGACGCCTGGACAATGTTTATATTAGACAAATCAAAAGGATTAACAAAAACAGGTATTGAACGAATTAACGAAAGTATTAGAATGTTTGTATGGGCTCTATTAGGAGCACAATCTCAAACACGTGTAGAAATTCTAAAAATAGGCACAGGATTTGATGCTCAGAAACAATTTCTTGCTAACATTGAAGACGCTATTAATAGTCCAGTTGATTTACCAAGTCAAATACAAAGATATCAAAACACACTCAAATATGCAAGAAGTAAAGTAGATTTTGTTTATGGTATTGGATTATATATGTCTCCCAGTGATATGGTTTTACAAGTTGGCACTATCGCTGGATATAATAATAAAATTGTAATTGCAACAGAAAATCAAACACTTGGTTTCAATAGTGATGTAAATGTTAAACCTGTTGCATCTGCTACACAACCTGCAACTATACAAGGCACACAAACAAAGAAATCTCTACCAGATTATCATCAACAAGCAGTTGATTATGCAAAGAAACACAATCTGTCAAAAAGTTGGGTTGGTGGTGCTGGTACCTCCGATGCTAGAATAGCAGATTGGTTTAATCATCACAAACTTGCTAACCAATCTACTACAAAGAAATCTCTACCACAATCTCTACAAGGCACACCAACAAATAAATCTCTACCACAATCTCATCAATCTCTACCAGAAAAAAAAGAAGCCATACAACATGAAGACAACAAAACAGCATTAATAGTTGGTAGTATTGCAATTGGACTATTAATTATGTATGAAATTTATTAAGTTCTTTTTTTTCTTATAAACTCTCTTGCAGATGCATATAACAATCCAGCAACCAATACAACTAATGCCCATAGATGTTCTCCAAACCAATTAACAACTTTACCCGCAGAAGACAACAACCAAGACACAATAGAACCAATAATACCTGGTAATGTAGAAGCTACTTTTCCTGCAAGGGTAGAAAGTAATTTACCAAGATTTGATAATTGTTTCTTAACCCAATCTTTAACACCACCTTTTGGTGGAGAAGGAGGGGTTGAAGTAGTACCACCACCAGTAGGAATAACAGCCTCAACAATAACTCCAATAATCATTCCAAAAGCGGTTAAAATACTAACAATTGTAATGCCTTGTTCTCTGAATAATGTTCTAATTCTTTCACCCAATGTAGTGTCTTCTTTTAATACTTTGTTTATAGTCTCTTTGATTCTATTTACCTGACTACGTAGTTTATCTTTATTAACATTAATAACTTCCAATCTTGCACTTCTCTCACTTTCTAACTCTTTGATTCGACTACTTATCCTTTCTATTTGAAATTCATCATTGTCTGCTTTGGCTTGTTCTAATTTTGTATTTTCTTTTGCTAAGTCTTTATTTGTTTCATTCAGTTTTGCCAATTCATTTGCTATCTCTTCTTTGACTGTTGTCATTGCATTTGCTATTCCATCAATCTCTCTTTTTGTCCAATCTGTTTGTGTTTCTTGTTCATTAGTAAATGATGTCTCCAATGTTTTCACAGCAGTTTCTACATCAACTGTTGTATTTAATAGTTCTTGAGTTTGTTCTTGTGATGATATATCTTGTAAAGGTATTTCTTCTTCTGTTTGTGTTATTTGAGTTCTCGTTTGAAGTAATTGTGTGAATGCTTTTCTACCTTCTTTAAGTCTTGTAGCAGATGGTTTAAAATCATCTACACCTAATACATTCCTAACAAAATCAACACCATATTTCCTTTGCAAAGTATTAAATGATAAAAATGTTGCTATTTCATCTGGTGCATTGGAACGATAATATGTTAATGCAATATCCTTTCCACCTTCATCTTTAACATATAACATTGGTCTCCCTATATCATCTTTCTTGAGAGACAAACCTTTGATTTTACGTTTAGATTCATCATTCCTTTCGTAAAATCTATCTATCATTTTTTGACCTATGCTATTACGCAGAGTTTTCCTATCATCACCGGTTAAATCATTCAAACCAGCAAACTGACTATTTAATGTTCTCTGAAACTGCTCTTCATCTGTAAAAGATGTTTCTGCTTCTTCATCATAATCCTCCCTGTCATACTCAGGATTTTCATATTCAGCCATTATTTATTTATTATTTAAAAATATTTTTTATCTTTTAATAAAAACATGTCAGCTTACGGAGATAAACTAAACCCTTACAGAAAATTAAGAGAACCACGAGGTGTGAGAGGCATCCGCCAAAGTGTAGTAATAACAAATAACCCTTCAACTATTGACCAAAATCAACAATTATTAGTGAGATTTCCTAATCTAAGTGGTAATGATGTTATTGTTCCCGGAACAGTCAGATTAGCATTTGAAATTGAACTAACCTCTAAAGATGCAAATGCAACTATATTTCAAAACATAGGAAGAGCAATAATTAAGAAAACAACAATTAGAATAAGTGGAAATGAAGTTATGTCCATTGACGATAGTGACATCTATCATTGTTATATTGATTTATGGAAGACTATTACAGAACGTGTAAATATGGTATATCAAGGCGTTGGCAAAGAGAACATGTTGAAACATAGAGTGGGTGCAGGAAACGCAACAGCAGATAAAGAAGATCAAGCCATCGCAAAAGCATATGGAAACAGGTTTTGCATCCCACTTGATTTTGAATTATTGGAAACCCATATGCCTTTTTATCAAGCTGGATTAGGAGATAGACTTGAATATGAACTTACATTCAATGATTATAATAAAGTAATTAAATCAGGCGATGCAACTTCATCTTATACAATCAAAAATATTTGTTTGGAATTTGATATTGTTTCTGATACTGAATTAGCAAGACAAATAAGACAGCAAGTTGATGGTAAAATGGTTATTTTGTATGACAGAATACTAAGACACAGAAAAATAACTAAAAACAAATCTGATACACTATGGAATATCAATCTAAATGTTCCTGCAAGAAGTATGAAAGGAATTCTTTTGCTATTCGAAGATCCTGAAAGGGCCAGCACAGAAGAATATTATAATCCAGAAATTACAAAAGTGGAAATGACAATAGAAGGGATTCCGAATCAATTGTATAGTCAAGGAATGAAGTCCCACCAACACTGGGACGAAATAAATAAATTCTTTGCTTTGAATTCAAAAAGAAACAAAGAAACAAGTATGGTCATTAAAGATTTATATTTTACTGATACAACAATAGAGAAATATCTTACGAACAGGTATGCTTTATGGTTGGATTTACGTTCAACTGATGATAATACACTTCATGGTTCTGGAAGAAGAATTGAAAATGCATCAGAAGGTATCACAATACAAATAACGAAAGAAGCAGGAGCAGATGAACCAATCAATCTTTATTTGTTTGTTATACAAGATGCACAAATCAACTTTGAAGATGGTAGATTTAAAGAAGTCAGTTATTAATATTTTTTTTTTACAAATAAAAATGGAACTACCAAAATATCCTCATTGTGCTATTATATGTGGTCAAACTGGATGCGGGAAAACAGAGTTTGTCCTTGACCTTTTGGAAGAGGAATATCGTCAAGTATTTAAACATATTGTTATACTTTGCCCAACCATTCAATGGAACAAGGCTTATAAAAATCGTGAGTGGATTGGTGATGTTAGAAAGCCTAAAACAAAAAATATAACAATTGTTAATCCTATTGTTAATGGAGAAGAAAAACTACAAGAACTATTAAGAATGTTCTTTAATAAATATGCTGGTCATTCTACTCTCTACATTATTGATGATTGCAGTGCAACGAAAGAACTAACAAAGAAAAAAGATATGTTATCAGAATTAGCATTTTCTGGTAGGCATGCAGAACAATCAGTGTGGGTTATTTCGCAGAGATATAATTCTGTGTTAAAAGATTTAAGAGAACAAACAAAATGGTTATGCATGTTCTACACAAAAGATAGAGATAGTTTTGAAAATTGTTTAAGAGAGAATGATGTTATTCCTACTTTGGAAGAACGACAGAGAATAAAAGAAGAACTGAAAAAAAAGAAGCATCGTAAGTTAATTTTGAAGACTGACCAGCCTACTGGTTATTGGTTGGTTGATTGATTATTTTTTTTTTTTAGCAATGATTATGCAATGATTAAATAATGCTTATACAATGCTGTAGCAAATCTTAAGTAATGCTTATGCAATGTTTAAGTAAAATAGCAATACTAAAAAACAATGCTGTTAGAAATATTATCAATCACTGCAATCTTATCAATAATCATAACAAACACTGCAATCTTATCAATAGTCGGATATGCGATGTTTTATTTTTTAAAAATAAAAAATAAATTACATAAAATAAAAATGAATGCTGAAGAATTATTACAAGACATTGAATGTGAAAGCACTTATGTAGAAAATAATGAACAAGAAACAAAACGTGAGCGATTATCAGCCATTGTTGCTGGTGGTGGTAGTAAGCAGTATCTTGGTAAAGACTTACAACTATCAGACATTGATACAATGACAGCAGAACAAATAAACAAACTTTACTGCAGATATGAAGCAAGATTGGGAGCAAGTATGACTAAGACATTAGGTAATTCTTTTATTAGCTTATATGTGATGGGTGTATCAAAGTATTTCAATGTTGTTAATCCACCTAAACTGATACAAGACTTAGAGGAAGACCCTTTTATCAATCACGCTTTGACAAGTTCGTGTTGTGAATTGTATTATAGATATGGAATGTATCTTGCTCCATTAACTGCAATGCTAACAACAGCAAGACATATTGATTTTAATAAAAAAGAAAATATCCCCTTAGAAAAAGATAATGAGTGATAGTGAAGTTAAAACAAAAGACCCAAGACGAGTATCTGCTGGTAAGAAAGGTGCAGAAGCAAGAAAAAGAAATGCAGAATTAAGAAGAAAGGAGACTGAAACTATAAAGAAAGAAAACATGGAATTAAAATCTATAACAAAAGATGATGAAGTCGGCTCTCCAAATTCACAGAATATAAATATATACAAAAATTATATACCATTATGCATAACAGTTGGAGTTGTTGGAATAGGATTGTATATGTACAAGTCTAAACAAGTTGTACCACAACAACCTTTGATGCAACAACCTATTATACAACAAAAAGAAATTGACCCATTTGAATTTAATTAATTTAAAAAAATAATATTCTCATTAAAAAAAATGACAACCTCAATAGACGGAAAACAAATTGCAAACATGTTATATCATGCTGGAGTGGAAACTGTATTAACTGTTGGATATTCAGAATTAGGTAGAAAACTATTGAAAAGACCAGCACCAAAAGTAGATTTTAATATGACAGATATTGGTATGTTGTCAATTGATATATTACTTGCAATGGCAACAAAGGATATGCTTGTTAAGCAAGGTATTATTCCTGCAGATATTATGAAGTAATTTTAATATTTTTTTTTCATTATATAAAAATGGCAAGTGCAGTAGCATTAATGGTTGGAGGAGCAATTACAAACGCATTAGCATTTCGAGGCAGTAATTATTTATTTTCACATATGGGTAGTAATAGTGATGAAGAGAGAAAAAGACATGATAAGGCGATGGAACAATTAGAATCAGCAACAACTGCGTGGAATGAGAAGAGAACAGAAAGATTGGATTTTATTAATGAGCAACTGAAGAAGGAACATCATGCTGTGGATGAGTTCAGTGATGCTGACACTGCTATGAAACAATATTATTATATTACAGGAAAACAATTGCCAGATAATTTATCCACACCATTACCACCAAAACCTACATTAAGTGATTTTTACACTCCATCAGAAGACCAGAAAAATAGAGAGATTGCATTTGTTGTTGGTGGTATGGCATTGACAGGATTTGTTGCTTGGAAGTTGATGTAGGTAAAAAAAAAATTATTTTTTGACATAATCTTTCTTTGGAAAAACTAAATCATAAGCATGATATTTATTTTTTTTATTATTCTTACATGGTTTCAAACCAAGTGGTCTTACATAAAATGGTGGTTCTTTACCTTCTATCTTCTTTGTGAGATGTGCAGGACTCCATACTTCACCATTGTCTTTGAGAGTTAAAATTACACTCACACCATTTTCTGTGTTAATTTCTCTGTAGTCAGTGATTGTATAAATGTTGTTGATTTCTAAATCAGTCCATTTCTTTGTGTCAAATTGACTTTGTTCCTTTAACAGCTCTTCAAACTCTTCTTTTGTAGGTGAATAGTCATCATCAAGCAATTGTGCAATATTTTGCGTTTGTGCGTTCTTTGACATCTTTTTATATATAAATATTTTTTCTTAAATAAAAATAAATGGAGAAGATATACTATAGTCCAAAAGGTTTCTGGAAAGGACACTCAGCTGTTGGTAAGTTAGCAAAAGAAGCAAAGGTTAGTCAGAAACAAGCATTAGAGTTCTTAAAGAAACAAGCAGTATGGCAAATATATTTACCTGCACCTAAGAAAATAATAAGACCTAAATTTGATGTGTCTGCAGAGAATGAAGTTCATCAGGCTGATTTGTTGTTTTTACCTCACGATACTATTGGTAGAAAAACATACAAGTATGCATTAACAGTGGTTGATATTGGAACAAGATATAAAGAAGCCGAACCTTTGACGTCGAAAGATAGTAAAGAAGTTGCAAATGCTTTTGAGAAGATTTATAAAAGACATTTGAAGTATCCTAAACTATTGCAAGTTGATCCTGGTAGAGAATTTATGAGTTCCGTTTCAACTTTGATGGAAAAGCATAATACCAAAATAAGAAGAGGTAGAAAAGAAATACACAGAGACCAAGGAATAGTAGAAAGATTTAATAGAACCTTAGCAGAAAGATTGTTTGGTTATCAGTATGCTAAAGAGATTGATACTAAAAAAAGAAACAGAGAATGGGTTAAGAGATTATCTGATGTTATTAAAGCATTAAATAAGGAGACGAAAAAACCTCCTCCAATTATAACAAGCAAAGTTGATGCTGAAATTTGTCCTTATGCAAATGTTAGATATTTGTATCAACCTGGAGAATTAGAAGGTGGAAAGAGAAGGGCTACTGACCCAGTATGGTCTGTTGATATTCATAAGATTGACTATCATATTATAACGCAGGGAATAAGAGTTTATTATTTGAAATCTCCTGCACCTAAGAGAGGGTTTGTCAAAGAGGAATTACTTATTGTTCCGGCTGATACCCATACGCGTATGTCGTGATTCCATCTGGTGCTATGTATCTTTTTGTGTCTAAAGGATAAAGTGTAGTCTTATTTACTTTTAATCCATATATGTTGTGATGCATTGAGCGTAGCATGTTCATTGAGTGTGTGTATTTCTTTTTGTTGAATAATGCATCTCTGTAGTTTTCAAAATTGATTTGTTTTTTGATTACATATTTTTTTGTTCCTTTCGCTTTTTTGATGACTTGTTCATCTGCTCTTAATACTGAATATAATTTAGGACGAAGACCAATATATTCTAATATTGAAACACCATCACATTCATCCTTCATCTTACCTATGACCTTCTTGTTTGTTTCATCGTATAGTGGATGTTCTTTTGGATAATCAGAGAAATCGTATTCATCTTTCATTTCAGACATATCTTTGTAAGCATCTTTGGTTTTGATATCTACTAATAAACTGTCTGTGTCGGTGTATAACAAGGTGCAGTTATCACCATACTTCTTTTTCAATGTATTATAATACCAATCATACATAAGATGTTTTGATAAATCTAAAACACAGAAGCCAACATATATTGGTTTATTTAGAGTTAATCTTGTTTTATTCACTTGAATGGCAGATAACTCATCAGAGAACTTTACTGTACGATTGAAGTTTGGTTTGGCTATTATCTTGCGGATTTTTTTCATTTTCACTGCCATCTGTTTTGACTAATTTAATATCAACTCTTTTACGTATGTTTTCCATTGTTTTGCCAAATACTGAGTTGTTCATAAGTTTAAAGAAATCTTTTTCAAATGTAGTCTTTGCTTTTTTACGTAATTCTGTATTCAGACGTATGTAAGGTTCCATCCAAGGTTTCTCATCAAATTCTAATATTCTGTGTATTTTTGTTATTTTCATACCAAGTTGTTTGTATAGTCTCAAGTTCTTGTAATGTACTACATATTTCTTCTTATCCATTAGATTGGGGACAAGTTTTTCTGTTTTTAACATACTATTTTCAATTAGTTCATTTTGATAGTCGGATAACCATTCTTTTTTAATTGCTAATTTTTCAGGTGCAAGTGGATAGTCATTATGTAGTTTATGTAAATGTTTTGGATATTCTAAATCTACTTCATATATTCTTCCTCTACCTTTTTTTAGTGGTTGAAGTTCTCCATCTATTAAATCTTTATTAGTTATCCATTTGAAACCACCATATGGAAGTGGTTGGCTCATTGAATGACCATATAAATTATTTGCATCTAAATACATTATGTAATTGTCTTCTTCATCTGGATTATAATCTGCTACATATTTATTGTTTGCTTTGGCGTGTCTTTTAGATACCATACTTATTCCACCTCTCATTCCTTTTTCAATGAAAAGATGCATATCCAAATCTGATAGAAGTTGTAATTCTATTTTTGTGTATTTTAGAAGAGCATCCCAAGATAGACCAGGTGCAGTGTAGTAATGTAGAGGGTCAAGTTTATAGTTATTCATACAGGTTTCTCTAAACTTTTGAAAAACATCTGCAAGTAAGAGAACATCTGTTTTGAGATATAAATCATGATAATCACCAAGTGTTTTACAGTTAAATTGTTTCCATACTTTTTGAGCGTGTTCATAGTCTTTTTGTTTGATACTTTCATCTGTTAGAGAACTGTAGAATTTGTCTATTGGTGGTAGTTCAGTTTCATTGAATCTTTCTTGACTGTCAATATATTCGTATGGATAGATACCTTTACGAGCAAGAAGATGTGAGTTAGTTGTATGTTTTACAGTTAATGGTAAGTCTGATTTGTTGAGTTGTTCATATCTTGTATTGTGGCATTTTTTACATTTTGCTGTTAATAACCAATTTTCATTGATGTTTATTTCTTCTGTATCTTTACATTTTTCACATTCTGTTCTTACACCAATTGCTCCATCTACCAACTTTTCAAGAGAGGAAGCCATAAATTGAAAACTGTCTAAGAATTTCAGTTGTCCAATGCTGAATGAGATGAATTTCTCTGCATTATTTGCAATACAAGTAATGTTTCCACTTGCTTTGTGTATTTTCTGCATTATTAGATGGCTATCATAACCTTTTAAGTTGTGGAAGACAACTGGAATTTTGGTTTTATTTGGTTTGATTGCAAGTTTTAGATTACAAGATTTGTGTGCTGGTCCTCTATATTCTCCTGTGAAATGACAGTGGTCTTTTACTTTTGGATTTTTTTCATTGTCAATTGGATTTTCACATATCCAGCAATGAGTAGCCTCTTCATAATCTTGTATGTTCTTTTCTTTTATTTTTTTAGGATGTTTGAAAACGTTGTTAATGTTTTTTACTTCACATTTTAAATGATTTAGAAAAACCTCTGCAACATCTTCACCTCTGTATATTACTGGTTTGTCTGCTTTACCATCATATCTAACAACTTGATAACCGAATCCACACGCTTCGTGTTCGCTTGTTATTTCTGATTTGTCTCCTTTTTGTTGTGATTTGGGTTTGATTGTGCTTTCAAAGTCAGCATAGATAACATATGGAACGGGCATTTGATTTTGATGGTTTTTAAACTTGATAAGACCTTTTGATGGCATTTCTATTCGCATTGGAGATTTATTTATGCCTTCACAGTCTTCTTTGTGTTTGATTAGTAGGTCCTCTCTTGAAAAACCGTGAAGACATCTATCACAGAAATGTGTTTTATGTTTGTGTTTATTGTTCTGATTGTAAAGTAATCTATTAAGGTTTTTAATAAAACAGTAGTGATATTTTGTTTCTGTTTTTAGCTCATCAGGAGGATAGTCATCAGGATTATAATCTTCATCTATCATTTCCTCTTCAACATCTTCAGTTATCAAAAGCAGATTAATTCGTTCTTTATCATTTGGTTGATTTGAAATATGATATGGAAATATAGTAAGTTTCTCTGTCTTTTTTGTTAATGTGTATCCATAAACATTGATTGCTATATTGTTATGTTTCTCAACTTTTGGTATTTGTGAGATTGGTGTGGGGAAGTCTATTCCTTCCATATTTAATGTGCCTAAATATTTACGATAACTTGATAACTTACTTGGATTGTTTTTGTTTGGGTATTTAGAAGCAAGTATATGCCATTCTAAACATCTATCATCATCATTTGATAAATTAATTATTGCTTTTTTATTTGCTATTACACTTGGAAGAGAAATATACGAAGAACCTTTGAGTGGTTCATATTTTGCTATGTTAAGATAAAGTTTGATACAATGGTCAATTTCTAAATTTGTTGCAGTATTCAGGGCTTTAGATAAATTTTTTTTCAAAAGAGTACAGTACTCGTCCTTTTTTAAAAAAAGGAGTAACGAGAAATTTTTAAAGAGTACTGACAAATAAACCAAAAAACTTTATCTTGCAGCCTCGACACGATGTTTTTATGGACTGATTTGTGGCCAGGTGTACTGTTTGTTTTCTTATAGATACACATATTCAATATCTGTGTCTATTAGGCTAGGTGGTGGCACTTTTGCTTGAAAGAAATTGGGCACCATTTTGTGGTTTATAAAATGCCATGAAAATCATGATCAATTGGCTTTGATGTCTCTACTGGAATTATATATTTGTATATTTACATGCATTTCACAAGTAAGTGGTGTACTGGGTCGAAACAATAGCAACGTTTATTATTTAAAAAACATTTGAACATTTAACTTCTAGGTACCTTTTAATATAGAATTATAATATTTAAATAAAAAATAAATTTGTTTGATTCATCTGAAAGCGTGTTATTAAAGCAATACAAAAAATAACCGATGACTGAATAAGTAATCTGTTCAAGGGAGACTACTCAATAATTATCCATGTCATTTGACGCTTCAGAACTCAGGCGTCTTCACTGGTTGCCAATGATCTGCAAAGACTCTGATCAAAATGCGAAGCTAGTGTTTGCAATATCCCCGCAGCTTGATCAGCCTGCGACAGTATTACAAGTAAACAGTGTGTATACCGAGCTGCCTCGCACAACACCTTGCAAAGACCCAGATCAACATGCGCAACCCGGGCAACCTTTTTTCTCACCTATCTCTGAGTAGCCCTGCAAAAGGCTCTTGGGGTCAGCGAAGACTGAGCAGTTTACAATGATGCGCAGGCTACTCCGAGTCTTCACTGGTCGCACGATACTCGAAGACTTAGACCAGCATGCGCAACCACTATGTAAGTCAGAACAACATGCGCAACAACAACGCAAGTCCGTTTGGATAACCCAGCTTGTAAAATCAGCGATGCGCAGACTGATGCGCGTCGATACTGTTGAGCAATGACCTGCTCATCCAATCAATACGGCTAATGAAGTCTTGCGCGCATGCGCTGACTGATCCGAGACATCACTGCTCGCTCGTCTTACTGTAGTTCAGATTACTCCGGTTTACGCCCACCTGATTAACGATCGGATCGGCTCTATATGTGATATAATCTTGAAAGGACCGTAACCCCAACCCCAATAAAACTTGATTTCCTTGAAATAATTTATGAAAGCATAATTTTCCCATGTGAGAATTTCCCGCCTTTTATTACACACGTCATTTATTTCACGTGCGTTCCAAATACGCTCTCAAAAAATATTAAATGCGTAATGCTAATTTGTTTTTCGTACCTGATACGCAGCAGATTTGAAAAAAAGGAGTATCCTCCCAATTATTTTCGTGATTTACGCGGTACGCAGCCTTATCTAAAGCCCTGAGTATTTGTGAATTTTTCAATCCATGTTTGTAAATAAGACGTTTGTTTATCATAATATTCATCTAAATTATTTCCATCAAGAACTGCACATTGTTCTCCATGTCCTACACCGATAACTTCTTTTCTTTCACCATTAAATTCATCTTTAAAAAACTTTATAGATAATCCAATTGAAAATTTAATACCATTGTATTCTTTAATGTTTTCATTAATTTTATCTATAATGACAGATTTTTTTTCATTAAACAAAATATTTGGGTCTTTATATTTATGAGCATCTATTTCATACGCTTTGAAGTAATTGCATAATGGTTTATCAACCAGTTTCAGAGCATTTTTAATATCATCATCTATATCTTCATCATTAATTTTTTCACTTGTTTTAACAGCATTTTGTTGCTGTTGTTTTCTTATCTTTTTATTTCTACGTCTTTTACGCAGATTTTCCAACGTAGAAGTTTGTTGTGGAGGCTCTTTAAGAGCATCAACCATTTTACGTAATTGTTCATCATTGATAATTCCATCACGATGAAGATTTAATATATATTGTACATCTTTGTTACTCATTCTTTTTACCATTATTATTTTTTCTTTAATAAGATTTTTTTTTATTTAAAAAATATAAAATATAAGTAAAAAAATGGAATGCACATTCTTGAAAATTGGTAATCACGAACAATGTCATTCAAAAGCGACCAAAAATTCAAAATATTGCAAACTGCATAATTATCTAATGAAAAAAAGTAAAGTTAAACCCTGTTTGAAATGTGGAAAAGGAACTTGTGCTAAATATCAAATATGTGTTCCTTGTGGAGCGCAAAAAGAGAGATTAAAACATCGATATTATGAATTGGTGAAGCCGTATAATGATGAAGTTAAGAGATTATTGCATATTGAAACTGTGTAGTCAGTGTTGTTTTTTTTTTGTTCTGCGCATCTCTGTCTCTAAAGGTGAGTACTTTTATTTCTCAATGAACAAAATGGATTACGCGTAATCATGAATAAAAAGTCTCAACAAAATGGATTACGCGTAATTGTCTTTGATATATAGACAAATATATTACCGATTACAGCGTAATCTTCAATCGATTGTTTCAACAAATAGTGATAACATACTGTGAATAGGATAGAGTGTTAGTTGTTGTTCTGCGGTGCAGAATATATGTGGTATGACGTGTCTATAGTGTGTTAGTTGTTGTTCTGCGGTATTACCGCAATATATACTGCGGTAAAATATATATGTGTCTATATATATAGATAGTGCCGGTTTTTGAGGTAATTTGTGAGCGTAGAGAACAAATTACCTCAAAACCGGCACTATCTATATATATCAAATGGATGAGTTCACAAGTAAAAACTATGGATTAGTGGCATGAAATTACAAGAATTGTAGTCAGGCTGTGAACCTTGATAATATTGGACAGTTATTTTTGGTAAGTAAAAATGTAGCATGCAAAATTTTACTGTTGGAATGTGCACCATTATAAATAACACTTTGTGTAGGAAAAAGTGGGGTCTTCCTCATTCTACATTGATCAGTCCTATTTTGCCATTACTCACACCAGGTGTACATTACATACATTTATACTCTACATTTGCAGGATGAAAACATACACAATGTAAATTAAAGGTAATCTATTTTTATGTAAGTTCTCTCAAATATACTGTTAATTCCTTCTTGGCCATCTGATTGTTTACAGTTTTTAAAGGAATTTATAGAAAATATCAAGTTACTGTAGCTTCTATGAAGCTAGGCATATAGATCATATGACAAGCCTTATTTTTTCGACCTTATTTATATAGGAAAACACATTTAGTACAAGTTTTAATTTTCCTCTTTACCTAGGTAGGAACCAGTACTTAAGCAATGTGGATAAAGTCTCTTGCTCAAGGTAACAACACTTGACGCTTGTGGGGATCGAACAGACTACCTCTCGATCTCAAATCTGATGCTTTACCACTGCACCACAGCGCTCCACTTTGTGAACAAAAATAAAATATCTTCCATATTGACTGTACATGTACCATATGTATTTGGACAGGCAAGCCTCAGCAAAAAGTGGGGACCCAGATGAGATGCTGCAGAATGAGGCATTGCATTAGGGTCTGCACTGTTTGTCACTCACACAGCTATTTTAGACATTAGATCAGGTAGTATTCGGAAATATTCCAAATTTAGAACAAGTATGGTAGGAAGTTGGTATTCCAAATATTTAGGATAAATGTGGTAAAAATTAATAATAGTTATTACTTAATTGACTGTTTTGTATTGATCGGGAATCATCCATATTAATACCAGGTCAGCCGATATTAACTGGAGGTCTATAATCAGTAATCATGTTTTTGGCTCATCTGTCACGTAGTGTTAAGGTGAGCATTTGTGATAACATTTTGTCCGTTGTGCATCCCTGCGTGTGTCCGTAAACAATTTTTAATAAGTATATCTCTAATACCCCTTGGCCATTCTTGATCAAAGGTCGGGTACGGGGAAAGGCTGCATAAGGTTTTTGAGCTGATCAGATTGCAATTGCGACATATACCTCCCATAAACTTACAATGGGAAAAATTTTAAAAATCTTCTTCTCTGAAACTACAGGGCCCAGAGCTTAGATATTTAGCTTGTAGCAACATCAAGTGGTTACCTTCATATATCCTGCCAATCATGCCCCGGGGGCCAAATTGGTCACACCTCTGGGGCCCCTTAGCTCCCATAGGCTTACAATGGAACAAAAGCTTCAAAAATCATTTTCTCTGAAATCATGAAGTACAGTGCTTAGATATTTAGGATGTAGCAACTTAAAATAGTCACCAACATAAATCCTGCTAACCATACCCCTGGGGCCAGAATTGGGCTCATCAGATCCCAAAGACTTATAAGGGGAAAAACTTCAAAAATCTTTTTCTCTGCAACCACAGGGCCCAGAACTTAGATATTTAACATGTAGCAACAGCAAGTGGTCATGTACATAAATCCTGCCAATCATGCCCCTGGGGTCCAAATGGGCCACATCCCGGGGCCCCTTAGCTCCCATAGACTCATAATGGAAAAAGCTTCAAATATCTTCTTCTCTGAAGTCATGAAGCACAGTGCTTAGATATTTAGTATGTAGCAACATAAAATAGTGACCTACATAAATCCTGCTAACCCTGCCCCTGGGGTCAAAATTGGCCACCCCTGAGCTCATCAGCTCCCATAGACTTATAATGGAAAAAAACTTCAAAAATCTTCTTCTGAAACCATATGGCCCAGAGCTTAAATATTTAGTATGTAGCAACCTCAGGTGGCCTCCTACATAAATCCTGCCAATGATGCCCCTGAAATCCAAATTGGCCATGCCCCAGGGCTCTTAGCTCCCAAAGACTTACAACTGGAAAAAGTTCAAAAATCTTCTCTGAAACCACAGGGCCCAGAGCTTAGATGTATAGCATTTAGCAGTGTCAAGTGGTCACCTACATAAATCCTGCCAACTTTGCCCTTGGGGTCAAAGTTGGCCACACCCATGGGCCCATTAGCTCCCTTAGACTTATATTGGGAAAACCAAAAAAAAAACTTCAAAAATCGTTTCCTCTGAAACCATTTGTCTCTGAGCTTAGATGCCGGCCTCGGTGGCTCAGTCGGATGCGCGTCTGACTGGTGATCAGGAGGTCGCGGGTTCGACTCCCGCCGTTGTGGAGATTGATCATGAAATCTTTTCTGCGGTCATTCTTTCCCTTCCGCTGATTCAAGAAGGGCAGTTGTCAGTTTCTGGCGAAAGAATGTGCACTGAACTGGTTAACCGCTGACGTATAAGCCTGCCCAGGAAAGTGTTGATAGGTAAACTGACCGGCTCAAAAATGACCTAAATAGTGTTGACTGGGCCGTTAAACTCCAATACAAAAAACAAACTCTGAGCTTAGATAATTAGTATGTTGTCACCTTAATACATCCTGCCAACCATGCCCCTTGAATCAAAATTGGCCACGCCCATGGGCCCATTAGCTACCATAGACTTAAAATGGAAAAATAAAACTTCAAAAATCTTCTTCACTGAAACCATAAGGCCCAGAGCTTAGGCATTTAGCAACGTCGAGTGGTCCGTATATGAATCCAATCATGCCCATTGGGTCCAAATTGGCCAAATCCTGTGGCCCCTTAACTGGGGCTTGAAGAAATTGATGGGCTGCATGATGCTTCCTTGCAGAGCTGAAACCGACTGCACATGAGCACTGGTAAATCGCTTAGAGGATCTAAGCCTGCCCAGCAGGGCTCGAGAAACTGAAGAATCCAAATCTGTCCAGCCAGATTTCGCCAAAAATTATGGAAATTTTTGAACCGGTTCGGTAATTTCTGTAAACGTCCTTGGTGATTTGCAATTTCAGAATGTGTTATTAGTGTAAAGTATGGCATACCAATAGTGCTCTTACACTTGTTCAACGAATATGAGCACCAGTATCTCGATTATAAACAGCAAGTATTGCTCACATCGTTCAGATTTCATCTACTTTCATTTTCTATGCCAGATTTCATCTACTTCCATTTTCCCAATATCCGGGTCACTCAGTACCTGAAGACCGCTAAAAGGAAACAACCGGCGTGGTGCAGTAATAGACCAGTTCGATGGTCACTATATTTTTTTCCGTTTTAAAACCTTTAAACTATTTCTCTTATTTCACGCATATTTATTTTGTCTAAATTGCTTTGTTTACAAATGGCGACGATATTGCAGCCACGTGGTCCGAAAATGACATCATTACGGTTTCTGTTTACACAATACACACTAATGCAGTCAGGGACGTAACACACACCTGTTTTATGTCATTGATTTTAACAGAGCGAATTTCTTAAAAAAATCGTTTTGGAAGAGTTAAAAAATCGAAAAACATTTCTTTACTCTCGAACCAAAACATGGCCGAACGAGAGTCATTGAAAATCTTACATGGCCGAACCGAGTTCTAAAGAATATAAATACATATTTCACGATTACACAAGTCTACTACCCGTATCCTGAAACAAATTGCTTTGTCTACAAATGGCGACCGATATTGAAGCCAAGTGATCAGAAAATGACGTCATGTTGTTTCATTTTAATTCATTCAAGGGCGTAATACACACATGTTTTATGTTATTGGTTTCAATGGAGCGTATTTCTTAAATAAAAATATCGTTTAGAATGGATGAAAAAAAAGGCATTTTCTGTCGAAGGCTTTTATATACGCAATGTTCAGACATGACAGGTGTGAATTGAAAATTGTGTCTTTTGAAAAAACAATATTATATTCAAATACCGGTTTTATAGTAAGGCATAAATTAATGACTTGTGTAAACAAACTAGCGTATGTCCTGCATTGATTGACCTGATTTTCTCACCTTGTTACATTGTTTGCCAGCTTACCAATAACGCCTGAGGCAAGTGTTCAAGGTTGATAATTTTGACACATGGGTCAAATTTCACTGCGATGAGATCAAAGAACCCGACATGGACTTGTCTAATTTTCACATAGTTAGATAATGAACCGGTCTAACATCTTGTGCTCCAGGCGTTTATTGTATACATGCTTGGATTATCAGTGGAAAGGTCAGCTAGTTTTTACAACATAATAGTTTAGCGAAAATTTCGTACCGATTTTTTTAAAATGTTATTGAATTATGGACCGATTTTTTAATCTTCTTCTGAAGTCAAAATCGGTTTAAGGAAACCAAAATCGGTTCAGAACCCGCAAACCGACATTTTCTAGAGCCCTGCTGCCCAGACAAAGCGGTGGGAAATGGACCATCCTTGCTTATACACCCTAATGATTTCATTGGGAGACCGGGCTTGAGGTATCATTTCGTTTCATTGTTGGGTAAAAGTCCCATAAAATTGGAAGCAACGTCTCCAAAATGACCTGTACAGTGTTGATGGGGACGTTAAACCTCAAATCAAACAAACAAACTTAACTCCAATAAACTTTTAATGGAAAAAAAGCTTCAAAAATCTTCTTTTTTGAAACCATGAAGTACAAACCTTAGATATTTAGTATATAGCAACATAAAATGGTTGCCCACATAAATCCTGCCAACCATGCTCCTGGAGTCCGAATTGAACATGCCCTAGGGCTCCTTAGCTCCCATAGACTTTGTACAACTATATTGACAACCCTGGATCTAGAACATATTTAAATCAATCAGGTAAACAAAGATGTCTTCCCTTTCTTCAAAGTTTCTTTTTTTTTCTAAACATCACTAATGATTTTCTGGTACACAGTTGAGCATCGTGCAACAGATTCAAAGAAGGGGAACTGATTGATTAGCTTATATCCCATATTTAAATTATACACAAGGCAAATTGCATCATTTTTTGTCCAAAGAAAAGTCATTTTCGCATTTTGCGTTCTTCCTTTGATTAAATGCTTTATGTTTCATTGACATTTTTATTGGGGAGTAACTTTTCTTTGAGCAATTTTAGAGGGATCACTATGGAGTAAGCATAAAAATGCCGAAGAAAACAAAAGTTATGCGAAAATTTCAAATGTATATCTCTTACACGATTTGAGAAAAAGACTCATTTAATTCACTATGATTTTAATTGAAAGGGAGGTAATCCGGAACACGCAGAAATTCCAATTGTGTTTTAAGCTGTTTGTTCGGGTTTAATTGCAAGGTAATGATGGCGTTTTATCGAAGAACATTCGTCCATGATTTTTGCGGTGTGCATAGATTTGAATGTCATGTACAACATGAGATTTTGTTGGAAATATTGATTATCCATGAAGGACAATAACTCCATCATGGATGACTGCAACAGGAAACGAATTTGGAATTTTACAAACTTAAACGTTTGGGAAAAACGAACATAGGCCTGTTTCATTACAGACAGCAAAGCAAGATCGGGTATTCCAAATCAAATACTGTATACTTTTTATTGCCTCTCAGTATGGTATTGAATCACTGATCCACTGTTTTCATAAATCAGCCAATCAGACATGTTAAACAATTGAAAGTATTTGTCCCTTGTCTGTTGTTTTCCCAGCATAAATAACGCCATGTAAAAGGTAATCTGTTTTGTTCCCAGTTCTGACTTGCGTAGTTGTTGACTGCTGATTTGGCAATCTGAATATAAAGAAATTCATATAAAAATGTGAATTCAGTAAAGCTTTAACCCTTTATGTAACAAATGGAAACTTCCTCCTTATACATGTATAAAGCAGGAGTCCATTACAAAATTTAGGGGTGTCAGGTTGTGTTTTCTTCAGAATTTATTTAGAAAATGACTGAACTTGTAGCAAACAGTGGAGGCCCTGATCAGACGCCGCTTTCTGCGGCGTCTGATCTGGGCCTGCACTGTTTGCCAGTTACCCGTTTTGGGGTTTCCGGCACAAAATGGGTTAATGAAGCTAGGCAGATAGGTATTTTGACATGCCTTATTAGGGCCCCGCACTGAAAGTGTGGGTGCCCTATAGTAATCACTCTGTCCATCCGTCTGTCTGTCTGTCTGTCTGTCTGTCTGTCCGTCCGTCTGTCCGTCCACAAATTTCTGATAGCGCTGCCGGGGCCCTAGTCAGTTTCACTGACAGCTCTAGTTTTTTTGTGAAACAAACACAAACTGTCATCATTTGAAATTTCCAAAGTGTTTATAGTGTTATATGCTTTGCTGTCTGCTGGATACTTTATAGGTCATTGTCGCAAATAAAGTGGACCTAGATTAGACTGTGGTTCCCTTATGGTTGCTGATCTGGGTCCACACTGTTTGCTTGTATGCAAAACTATTTTAAACAGTTTGCAAGAAGATGCAGCAGACAACAAAAACAGACAACATATTTTGTTGCAGTTTTTCCTGGCATCTTAACCCTTTTAGTACCAAATGTCAGGTTGTGTTTTCTTCAAAATTTATTTCGAAAATGACTGGGCCTTTAGCAAACAGTGAAGGCCCTGATCAGACGCCGCATTTCGCGGCATCTGATCTGGGCCTGCACTGTTTGCCAAATACCTGTTTTGGGGTGTTTGGTACCATATGGGTTAACCCATTCAGTACCGGATACCCCTAAAGGGGTACCTTGGCAAACAGTGTAGGCCAAGATCAGACACCGCAGAATGGGGCATCTGATCAGGGCCTCCACTGTTTGCTAAAAGTTCAGCCACATTCCAATAAATTTTGATGAAAACACAACCTGACACCCCTAAATTTTGAAATGGACACCTGCTATATGTAAGGAGGAAGATTCCATTTGGTACAAAAAGGGTTAAGGGTTGAATTTATTTTGTTTTAATCCAGGTATGATATTGTGTTCAAACAAGCTGTTACAGCAGAAGATATGTTTCTACAGATGGGCAATAAGACACCTTCCTCGTCATCTTGTGAAGATATGGTTGTAAGTTGGAGGCTTCATTAATTTCTATCCAGTACCCAGCCAGATCTATTCTTAATATGTTCTCGGCCCCCTGCCCATCGGGGCTTGAAGAAATAGATGGTCTACATGATGCTTCCATGCAGAGCTGAAACCGACCCGCACCTGAGTACTGGTAAACTGCTTAGAGGATCTAAGCCTGCCAAGGCAAAACAGTGCAAGTTGGACCATCTATGCATATTAACCCTATTGGTTTCATTGGGCGGCAGGGCTTGAGATGTCATTTCAGCTCAATGTCGGGTAAAAGTCCCACAAAATTGGAATCAGCATCTCCAAAATGACCTTTACAGTGTTGACAGGGATGTTAAACCTTAAATCAACCAACCAACTTAATATGTTCTATAAAAAGGTAATCCTTTGGAAGCAAAGAATACACCACAGAACATAGAAGTATGTGTGTGAATTCGGGTTTAACGTCGCTTTCAACAATTTTTCAGTCATGTCACGACGGTGTCTGGTCGCGACAGGGAGCTCAGTGCTCACTTTTATAGTGCTGCCTCACTGAAGTATCATGTCTCAGACACATTACATGATACCACACCAAGTCACATTATCCTGACACTGCGTCGACCAGTCCTAGCTCTACCCCATAAATCTGAGTGCCAAGCAAGGAGCAGCTAGTACCATTTTTAACGACTTTGGTATGTCGCGGCCCAGGATCGAACCCGTGACCTCCCGTTCCCCGGAGCTGACACTCTACCAACTGAGCTATCGGGGCCGGTAGAACATAGAAGTATGCAGATTACAGTTTTCTGGGCCATACTAGCTAGTTTTTAGCCAATTAGGCCTCATCAGTGACCCTCAAATATTTTCCAGTGTTTCACAATGAAACCCTAAAAATGCCTATTATGGCTGTTGTAGACAGTGTTTTCATATATTTTTTGTCTTATTTTTTAGCTCACCTGAGCACAAGGTGCTCAATGTGAGCTATTGTGATCAGTCTTTGTCCATCGGCCGTGTGTATGTGCGTGCGTCCGTCGTCAACTTTTGCTTTAAACAACTTCTTCTCCAAAACTGCTGGACAGTTTTGAAATAACTTCACAGGTATGTTCCTTGGGTGACCCTCTACCAAAATTGCTAAAATTGTTCCGCTCAGGTGAACAAGATGGCCGCAAGAGCTAAAAATAGAAAACCTTTAAACAAATTCTTCTCCTTAACCAGTGAATGGATTTCAAAATAATTTCACAGGAATGTTCCTTGGGTCACCCTCTACCAAAATTGCTCAAACAGTTTTGCTTGGATGAACAATATGGCCACCAGAGCTAAAAATAGAAAAAAAAAACCTTTAAAAGACTTCTACTTAACCAATGGATGGATTTCAAAATAATTTTATAGGAATGTTCCTTGGGTGACCCTCAATCAAAATTGCTCAAAATGTCCCGCTTGGATGAACAAGATGGCCGCTAGAGCTAAAAATAGAAAAATCTTTAAAAGACTTCTCTTCCTTAACTATTGGATTGATTTTGAAATAACTGCACAAGAATGTTCCTTGGGTGACCCTCTACCAAAATTTTGCAAACTGCTCTGCTCGGATAAACAAGATGTCCACCAGAGCTAAAAATAGAAAAAAAACAACCTTTCAACGACTTCTGCTCCTTAACCAGTGGATGGTTTTAGATATAATTTCACACAAATGTTCCTTGAGTTACCCTCAACCAAAATTACTCAAACTGTTCTGCTTGAATAAACAAGATGGTCACCAGAGCTAAAAATAGAATAACCTTTAAATGACATCTGCTCCTTAACCAGCGGATTGATTTTGAAATAATTTCACAGGACTGTTTCTGAGATGACCTCATAATGAAATTGCACAAAGCTTTCTGCTCAGATGACCAAGATGGCCTCCAGAGCTAAAAATAGAAACACCTTTAAACAACTTCTCACTTTAACCAGTGGATGGATTTTGAAATAATTTCACAGGAATGTTCCTTGGGTGCCCTCTACCAAAATTGTTCAAACCATTCCGCTCTGATGAACAAGATGGCCACCAGAGCTAAAAATACAAAAACCTTTAAATGACATCTGCTCCTTAACCAGTGGATGGATTTTGAAATAATTTCACAGGAATGTTTCTGAGATGACCTCATACTGAAATTGCACAAAGCTTTCTGCTCAGATGACCAAGATGGCCTCCAGAGCTAAAAATAGAAACACCTTTAAACAACTTCTTCTCCTTAACCAGTGGATGGATTTCAAAATAATTGCACAGGGATGTTTCTTTGGTGATCTCTATTAAAATTGTTCAATTCTGCTGGGATGAAAAGGTGGCCGCTAGAGCTAATAATAGAAAACTTTTAAATAACTTCTTATGCTTAACCAGTGGATGGATTTCGAATTAATTTCATTACGATAACATACCCATGTGGCTTTCCCGCGCCCATTGGGGCTTGAAGAAATAGATGGGCTGCATGAGCTTCCATGCAGAGCTGAAACTGACTGTACACGAGTACTGGTAAGCCGCTTAGAGCATCTAAGCATGCCAAGGCTAAGTGGTGCGAGTCAGATTTGTTTCATTGGACGGCAGGGCTTGAGATGTCATTTCATCTCAGTATCGGGTAAAAGTCCCACAAAATTGGAAGTAAAGTCTCCAAATTGACCTGTACAGTGTTGACGGGGATGTTAAACCTAAATTAAACAAAAACAAACATACCCGTGTGACATTGTACATTTTTCAGATCTCCAAAATTGCAACTTTTTGATGAAAATCTGGGATATTTTTTTTCTTATCAATGCTCAAAACATAGGTTGTGGATGCTCGTTAGAAATTGAGGCAGTTCTAACGAGTACCCACAACCTATGTCTTGGAGTAGAAATTAAAAAAATAATGTATATGCCCATAACACCCACTTTTCTCTATATGAAGTGGGGTTTAGGGGGTCTTCTTTTCACGGACTTGTTCACGTGATGTCTCAGGAATGTTCCTTGGATGACCCTCTTCCAGAATTGCTCAATCTGTTGTGCTTGGATGAAAAAGATGGCTAAAATTATAAAAACCTTGGGTCAACCAAAATTGCTCAAACCCTCTACTCCATCATATAACGCCTGCAATTTCATTTGTACAATATGGATCAGCTGAGCGATCCAGGGCCATCATGGCCGTCTTGTTTATGAGAAGACCAGACTTGACATTTCATGTGAATTATCTTTAGTCAAGGTAGTTCTTATGAAATATAGTCTGTGAAAAGTTTCAATACATTGTATTAACAAGTCTGTATAATGAAACCCCTTTAAACCTCATTTTATATGGAGAAAACTGGGCTTTATTTAGGTGTACAGTATTTTTCCTGCTCCTACTCCAAGACATAGTTTGTGGGTACTCGTTAGAACTGCCTCATTGAGATCGTTGTAGCAAGCACCCACAACCTATTTACCCATTAGAACCACTCGGGGGTCCCTGTGACCTAATGGAAAAAAGTACTGGCTCGGGTCACATGGCTCAGGAACCTGGCTTCGGTCACATGTGAGACACGAAGTTCTGCAATGGAAAGTCACATAAGGGCCATAACACCCCCCCCCCCCCCAAAAAAAAAGAAAGAACCATCTCATTGAGGTGGTTCTAATGAGCACCATAACCTACGTTTTAACTTTGAAGTATTAATAAGAAAAAATCAGAAAAAGTAATCATTTTGGAGGCTTTGGTATGCATTATGTCTCACCATTGTGTTGTTATAATGAAAAAAAAAAATGAATGTCATCTGCTTTGCAACTTTGATTAGTGTTTTACAATATTAGAGTTAGATTAGTATATCTTAACTCACCTTGATTATCTGTACCTGGTCAGTACAGTATGTGTCACGTCATGAGAAAACCTGTTTTATGCAATTTTCGAACAACAAAGGTGCAAATCAGTCCAGCTGCACCTATAAGTTCGCTGCTTGGATGGTGCCATACATTTAGATTTTAAAATTCATTAAGATAACGCACCCTTGTGACATAGTGCATTTTTTCACCTCCAAAACGGCTATTTTTCTGATGAAAAGCAGTGATATTTTTCTTACTTATACTGCAAACATAGATTGAGGGTGTTCATTAGAACCACCTCATTGAGGCGGTTCTAACGAGTACCCATAACCTATGTCTTCGAGCAGAAATATGAAAAACAATGCATACACCCAATAAACCCCAGTTATCTCTGTATAAAGTGGGATTTAGGGGGATGTTCATTTCACACACTTGTTCATGTGATGAAGTCAAAGACGCTGCTACACCGTTTGTAGGAAAACTGCATGCAGTTGTTTTCTTGTTCAAGCCAGATGTTTTCATCAAAATTTATAATGGATGGAAAATAATATAAGTATATGTAACAGAGGAAATAGAGGATCTTACATGAGTGCTCATGTATTATTGAATTTATTAAACAAGTTGAGGAAAAGAGAAAAAAATGCGAGGCTGTGCCGAGCATTTTATTGCTTTTCCTCAACAAGTTTAATAAATTCAATAATACATGAGCCCAAGTGCAAGATTCTATTTATTATATGTTAGTATGTCTCCCCCCTTTTCGGGGAGACATATTGTTTTTCCCCGGGTGTCTGTCTGTCCGGGCCCACGAATGGGCACTAATTGGGTGGGATGTTGTTGTGTGCACTTTATTCCGTTAGAGTCCAGAAAAGTAGCCAACAAGTTTGGATGCATTGTTGGGTATTTTAGGGGTATTTTTGTGGTTTGTTTGGTACTTTTTAACATGGAAATACCCAACAAGTTTCCATCTGTGAGGATGTCTGTCCATCTGTCTGTCTGTCACAAAATCTTGTCCGCTCTATAACTTGAAAACCATTCAAGCTATCTTCACGAAACTTCATATAAATATTAATCAACAATAGAAGACGTGCAGAGCGCAAGAACTATAACTCTCGCATTTATACTTTTTAGTTTATACTAATTTATTTTAGTTCGATTGCGATGGAAGCTACAAGCTTATTTAATCGCTCTCGAACACTCATTCCGGATGTTTTCACGTGCGCGAGAGAGAGGCAGTAATGCTACCCATTTACACCTGGGTGGAGTGAGGCAGTGTCATTACGTGTCTTGCCCAAGGACACACCTCGATACCGGGTGCCGGATTCGAACGCACAACCTCTCGATCATGAGTCGAACGCGTTAACCACTGCGCTATCGAGGCTGACATACTTTTTGAGTTATCTCCCTTGGCAGTTGGTCGGTATGTGTATGTATGTATGGGCAAATTGTGTCCAGTTAATAACTTTCTAATTTTTAGATGGATTTTGAAATTACTTGGTTGAAATGTTAACCACCATGAGACAATCTGTCGTGCGCATGACCCAGGTCGGTACCTCAAAGGTCAAGGTCATACTTAGAGGTTAATGGTAAAAAAGGGGCCTTTTCTCGTGTTTGGTCAATAACCTTCTTATTTTTGGATGGATTTTGATATTACTTGGCAGAAATGTTAACCACCATGAGACAATGTGTTGCGTGCATGAACCAGGTTGGTACCTCAAAGGTCAAGGTCATTCTTAGAGGTCAAAGGTAAAAAAAAAGTTTTTTTTGTGATCGATTTTGTCTATGGATTTTGAAATTACTTGGCAGGCATGATAACCACAATGAGAGTATGTGTCTCTCGCATGACCCATGTTGGTACTTCAAAGGTCAAGATCATACTTAGAGGTCAAAGGTAAATAAGGGGCCTTTTTTTCATGTTCAGTCAATAACTTTCTTATCACTGGATGGATTGTGAAATTACTTGGCAGAAATGTGAACCATCATGAGACAATGTGTTGCATGCAAGACCCAGGTCAGTACCTCCAAGGTCAAGGTCATGCAAAGAGGTCAAAGGTAAAAAAAAAGTCTTTCTTTTTGTGTCCAGTCAATATCTTTTTTATTTCTGGATGGACTTTTTAAAGTAACCTTGCAGAAATGTTCACCTTCATTAGACAATGAGTTGTGTGCAAGACCAAGATCCATACCTCCAATGTCAAGGTCATACCTAGAGGTCAAAGGTAAAAAGGGGCCTTTTTTGTGTACAGTCAATAACTTTCTTATTCTTTGATGGATTATGAAATTAATTGACAGAAATGTTAACCATCATGAGACAATGTGTTGTACCTCAAATGTCAAGGCCATACTTAGAGGTCAAAGGTAAAAATAGTTTTTTTTTGTGTACGGTCAATAACTTTCTTATTTCTCTATAAACTTTTTAAAGTTACTTTGCAGAAATGTTCATCTTCATTAGATGATGTGTTGCACACAAGACCCAGGTCAATACCTCCAATGTCAATGTTATACTTAGAGGTCAAAAAGTGGGGAGACATCTGTGTTTTTGAAGAAAAACAAATTCTAGTTAACTTTTGTTGTTCATACTACAATGAATACATTGACAGACACAGTATCACGTGATCAATAAGCAACATCAAAATATACGATGGGTCTTTCAAGTATGATTGGAAAATGATGATGTTATGACATTACAATAACACTCTCTTGCGACATAGTGCAGTTTTTTCACATCTCCAAAATGGCTACTTTTCCGATGAAAATCTGTGATATTTTTTCTTATCTATACTGCAAACTGTAGGTACTCGCTAGAACTGCCTCAGTGATCCGCATCCGCTACCTATGTCTTGGAAGTTGGAGTAGAAATAAGAAAAGTAATGTATACACCCATATTTTTAGCTCAGCTGTTTTCAAAGAAAACAACAAGGTATTATCATAGACATGGCGTCATCGTCGTGCAAAAACTTGGACATTTTTGTCTGCGTCGTCGTGCAAAAACTTGGACATTTGGTAATATCTCTGTCATTACTGAACATATTTGCTTGAAACTTGGACTAGTTGTTCATTATGAAAAGGGGCTGCAGCTGAGCATTGGCACCCATATGCGGTGCTCTTGTCTATATATAAAGCGGGGTTTAGGGGTGTTCATTTTCCGGACTTGTTCACGTTATGAAGTCAAAGACGCTGCTTCACCGTTTGTAAGAAAACTGCATGCAGTTGCTTTCTTGTTTCATTTTTAGCCCTCAAGCTGTAAGTTTTCATAAAATAATGGATGGAAAATTAAATAAATATATGTAATAGAGGTAATTTATTTAATGTTTATTGAAGTGTGAACAACAGTAGCTAACAATTAAAGTTCAAGTGAACCTCTTTTGGGGTTCTTTTACTTTGCTCATGACCTGATGTTTTTCATACTTCAGTGAAATTTAAAACATTACCTTCATTCCTAAACATTACGATAACACACCCGTGCGACATAGTGAATTTTTTCACATCTCCAAAATGGCCATTTTCTGATGAAATTCTTTGATATTTTTCTTATAAATACGGCAAACATAGGTTGTGGGTGCTCGTTAGAACCGCCTCATTGAGGCGGTTCTAACGAGTACCCACAACCTATGTCTTGGAGCAAAAATAAGAAAAATAATGTATACCCCCCTACACCCCATTTTTCTCTATATAAAGTGGGGTGTAGGGGGGGGTCTTCGTTTCACGGACTTGTTCACGTGATGATACAAAATTGTGTAAGATGCCAGTTTATGCAATAGAAGGTCAGGTTGTTTCTCCAGATTCCACCATCTCAGGTAAATGATAGGCTTGATATGAGTGTAATGATCTTGAATGGGCTGTTTAGCTGAAATCAACAATAACAAAAAGACCTTTACTTAGTGCATGTTTTCTTGATTATGCCCAGCTGGTAAGGACGTCGGGTCACTGCAATTCTAGGCAACGTCACTGCATCTGTGTGTGAGTTCGAATCACATCAAATGCAGTAACAAAAATCTTTTGTGTTTATTTTTAGGTGAAGGTCAAGTTACCAGATACAAATTTGGAAGATGTTACATTAGATGTAAAGTCCAAGTTTCTAGATTGTAGAACACCTAAATAGTAGGTATTTTTACTGCTCAGTGACAGATGTTTGAACTTATACATAAACCTCCTTAAAACACTGTGCATTGCAACACAGTTCGTTTCTATTGTCTAATTTTTGTTTGTATACAAAACAGTAGTTTAAACATGGTTTCTGACGAAGCCATTTGATCAGTATCTACACTTCGGCATTCAGTTTGTGAATTCTGTAATAAATGACATCAAGTAATGTGATTGGTTGAGAGTCAGAAATGGGTGAGGCTAAATTAATTTATTCAGCAGGGCTCAAGATTAATAACCATATAGAGAGATGTCTGTCCTAAGTCCATCCCTTATGCAGGGCCCAGTGGCTCCATTGGATGTGCGTTTGACTTCTTATTAGGATGTAGGTTTGATCCTGAATTTGGCATCATTCTGTCATGTAGATTTATCATGATATTTTCTTTTTATGTCCCCGGTAGCGATAGCGGGGACATATTGTTTTTGCCCTGTCTGTTTGTGGGTTTGTTGGTTTGTTGGTTTGTACGTGGACAACTTTAACGTTGGCCATAACTTTTGAACCGTTTGAGATAGAGCTTTCATATTTGGCCTGAAGGTTCCTTGTGACAAGACCTTCACATTCATGCAAAAAAATTTGACCTGTGACCTTGACCTTGACCTTTGACCTACTTAAAAGAAAAAAATAACATTGGTCATAACTTTTGAACCACTTGAGATACAGCCTTCATATTTAGCATGTATATTCCTTGTGACAAAAGCTTTACATTCATGCAAAAAATTTTGACCTGTGACCTTGACCTTGACCTTTGACCTACTTAAAATAAAAAAATAACATTTTGGTCATTACTTTTGAACCGTTTGAGATAGAGCCTTCATATTTTGCATGTAGCTTCCTTGTGACAAGAGCTTTACATTCACACAAAAAATTTTAACCTGTGACCCTGACCTTGACCTTTGACCTACATAAAAGAAAAAGTTAAAATTGGTCATAACTTTTGAACCGTTTGAGATACAGCCTTCATATTTAGCATGTATGTTCCTTGTCACAAAAGCTTTACATTCATGTCAAAAATTTTGACCTGTGACCTTGACCTTGACCTTTGACCTAATTAAAATAAAAAAATAACATTTTGGTCATAACTTTTGAATGGTTTGAGATAGAGCCTTCATATTTTGCAGCATGTAGGTTCCTTGTGACAAGAGCTTTACATTCAGACAAAAAAATTTGACCTGTGACCTTGACCTTTGACCTACATAAAAGAAAAATTTAACATTGGTCATAACTTTTGAACCGTTTGAGATGCAGCCTATATTTGAGGGTCACTGATGAGGCCTAATTGGCCGAAACTAGCTAGTCTGGCCCAGAAAACATGAACACTCCATATTTTTCAGTTCTGTGGTGTATTCCTTGCTTCCAAAGGATAACCCTTTTATAGAACATATTTAACTTCACTACAGCTGGTGTGTGGGAATGTGTGGCGGCGGTAAAACGTCTCCCTGCCCTACATCATAGTGTAGATTATATTTTCTTGTCCTTTGGGATCATTGTTTCCATTGGGGAATTTCGAAAATATTTGAGGGTCACTGATGAGGCCTAATTGGCCGAAACTAGCTAGTCTGGCCCAGAAAACATGAACACTCCATATTTTTCAGTTCTGTGGTGTATTCCTTGCTTCCAAAGGATAACCCTTTTATTGAACATATTCATATTTAGCATGTAGGTTCCTTGTGACAAACGCTTTACATTCATGCAAAAATTTTGACCTCTGACCTTGACCTTTGACCTACTTAAAAAATAAACATTTTTGGTCATAACTTTTGAACCGTTTGGGATGGAGCTTTCATATTTGGCATGTAGGTTCCCTGTGATTAGAGCTTTTCATACATTCAAAATGTTTGGACCATGACCTTGACTTTGACCTACTTAAAAGAAAAAAGAAAATTGTTCATAACTTTTGAACCGTTTAAGATAGAGCCTTAATATTTGGCATGTAGGTTCCTTGTGACAATAGCTTTACATTCATGCAATTTTTTTTTACCTGTGACCTTGACCTACTTTAAAGAAAAAATATTATTGTTCATAACTTTTGAACCGTTTGAGATAGAGCTTTCATATTTGGCATGTAAGTTTCTTGTGTCAAGGGCTTCCCACACAAACAAAAATCTTGAACTCTGAGCAACTTTGAATAAAAAATGACCATGCCCGGGGACATGTTCGTGTTTCACAAACACATCTTGTTTCTTCTGTTGTTTTTCATTATGTTTACCCTTGACCTGCTGAATATTTAAATATGCCACAACCACTACCGATTATCAACCAATCAGATTACTTGATGCAAATTATTGCGACAAATTCATAGACTGAATGACAATGGAGATCCTGATCAGATGGCCTCATCAGAAGCCATCTGATCTGGATCTTCTTTGTTTGAAAGGTAAGACATATCCGGGTTCAGCAGGACAAGGGTTAACAAATCTGTATAATGAACACCCCTCTAAACCCAACTTTATAAAGAGAAAACTGGGGTTTCTGCTCCAAGACATAGGATTTGGGTACTTGCTTGGGCAGCCTCAATGAGGCAGTTTTAATAAGCACCCACAACCTGTATCTGGAGTAAAAAGAAGAATTGTATAACAAAGTTTCGCTGGAAACATAACCATTTTTGAGAAATGAAAGAATGCACCAAGTCACACAGATGTGTTATACGGGTGATGAATATATATTGTGATGAAAAGGGCTGTAATCAGTTACTGGCAGTTACTGATACACTCAGCTGGTTAACCCATTTAGTGCCAGAAACCCCAAAACGGGTACCCTGGCAAACAGTGGAGGCCCAGATCAGACGCCGCAGAATGCGACGTCTGATCAGGGACTCCACTGTTTGCTAAAATTTCAGTCATTTTCCAAATCAATTTTGATGAAAACACAACCAGACACCCCTAAATTTTGAAATGAACTTCTGCTTTATATAAGGAGGAAGATTCCATTTGGTACAAAAAGGGTTAAGCTTATGGTCTATCATCTGCTATAAGCAACTTATCAGTGGTCATTTCACATTTTTTGAAATAACAACATGTGTGAGAAACCCTAAATCTGCACAGAGGAGCCTTTTTCTTCAGTGCCAGTTTATTTTTGTTGTGGTTTTTCTTTGAGTGTGTGTGTATTGCTTATATTATTTTGTTCTGGATAGCCAATTCCCCATTTTAGGGGAAAGTAACTGTCTTTTTGGCTTTCCATTAGGGTCTAGTTGTTTCATGTTTGTGCTTCTTTCCCTTTGGTGTCTCTGATGGGAGCTGTGGATTAACCCATTCAGTACCAGAAACTCTAAACAGGTACTTGGCAAACAGTGCAGGCCCAGATCAGACGCCGCAGAATGCGGCGTCTGATCAGGGCCTCCACTGTTTGCTAATAGTTCAGTCATTTTCCAAATTAATTTTGATGAAAACACAACTTGACACCCCTAAATTTTGAAATGAACTCCTGCTATATATAAAGAGGAAGATTCCATTTGGTACAAAAAGGGTTAAGCTTATGGTCTATCATCTGCTATAAGCAACTGACCAGTGGTAATTACATAGGACATTTTTGAAATGACAACATGTATGAGACAACCTGTATCAGCACAGAGGAGCCTTGTAAAATAGAAAGTGTTCCCAAACTTTTTTAACATTATAAATAATTTTTTGTTTTATAAAAAATCCCAACAAAGACAGTATAAGAGGTAATAAAGTGTCTTTTTACTGCACATAACAAATGTTGTGGACATTTGTTAGAATCGCCTCGGTGAGGCGACCGAGGCGATTCTTACAAATATCCACAACATTGTTTCTTGGAGTAATAAATAAATAAAATATTTTTGAATACCTCTATTAACCCATTTAGTACCAGAAACACCCAAAACGGCAGAACACGGCGTCTGATCAGGGCCTCCACTGTTTGCTAAAAGTTCAGTCATTTTCCAAATCAATTTTTATTTTGTTTGTTTGTTTGATTTGGGGTTTAACATCCCCATCAACACTGTAAAGGTCATTTTGGAGACGTTGCTTCCAATTTTGTGGGACTTTTACCAGACATTGCGATGAAATGACTTCTCAAGCCCTATCGTCCAATGAAACCAACAGGGTTTATAAGCATGCACGGTCCGACTCTTGCGCACCGCTTTGCCTGGACAGGCTTAGATCCTCTAAGTGGTTTACCAGTACTCGTGTGCGGGTCGGATTCAGCTCTGCATGGAAGCACCATGCAGCCCATATATTTCTTCAAGCCCCGATGGGGTGGGGGGGACCGATTTGGAAGAAAACAAATCCTGACACCCCTAAATTTTGAAATGGACTAATGCTGTATATAAGGAGGAAGATTCCATTTGGTACAAAAAGGGTTAATCAGTCTCATCTTAGGCCAAGGATCTGTTGAAATTATGGTTGTAATGAGTTTTTTTTTTTTGGTGATATTGAGTGTCATATGTATTTTTCTTCCATTTCAGTTACCTAGGCCTACACCTACCTCACCCAGTAGATCATAAAAGTGGTAAAGCTCAGTGGGATGGTAAAACAGACACTCTAAGTGTGACTTTGAGAATGAAGAGAGAATATGATTTTATGAACTTTTAACCCTTGTCCTGCTGAGCCCGGATATGTGTCTTCTTTCAAACAATGAAGATCCAGATCAGATGGCTTCTGAAGAATCCATCTGTTCAGGATCGTCATTGTTTGTCATTCACCTTATGAATTTGTTGCGATAATTTGCATCAAGTACTCTGATTGGTTGATAATCATTAGTGGGTGTGGTATAATATATTCAGCAGGTCAAGGGTTAAGTGATTGGCCTCTCACAGTGTTCCTGAATACATTCCTTATACCCGGATTATGTTGGGCACATTTCAGTTTTGAGATGTGACACAGCTCAGGCATGGTACATATATATGTAAAACTCAGGATAACATCATCCTTTGGTCCTGTTTTGATATATGACCCCAATTTCAGGTATCATCATCTCTGTTGCCTGTTTCCGGTTTAATTAGTAAACAATGGGTACCATTTAAGGCTATTTATCCCTTGACCGAATAGGATCAGCATGGCATATGTCTGTCCTTCTGTCCATCCATCTGTAGACACAACCCTGTGATCGCCATAACTCCCAATACACTTTGAGATGTATTGATGATATAGTAGTTGCAGCTATAATTGACAGGGCGGAGCAGTTCAGGTGCTCAGGTGTTGTCAATATGTCAAATTTGCCAAAGATCTCCATAACTTGGGAGGTTGAGGTGTGTCATGGGCAAGAACTGTAATTCTGGATGCCAATGTATTTAAGGTATCACCCCTGACAATTTAACCTTGTGATTGCCATAACTCCAACACCTTTAGAGATATATTGAATTTCATGATTAAGACTTAAACATGGGTTTTGTTGTTTGAACACAACTTCTGTCCCATTCAATAACAGCTTCACATCACGTGAACTAGTCCGTGAAATGAACACCACACTAAACCCCACTTTATATAGAGAAAACTAGGGTTTACGGGGGTATACATTATTTTACTAATTTCTGCACCAAGACATGGGTTGTGGGTACTAGTTAGAACCGCCTCAATGAGGCGGTTCTAACGAGCACTCACAACCTATGTTTGCAGTAAAAAATAGAAAAATACCACAGATTTATATCAGAAAAGTAGCCATTTTGGAGATGTGAAAAAGACACCATGTCGCAGGGGTGTGTTATCGTAATGAAACAGCTATGTACCTAGAATTTTATCCAAGGACTTGTTTTTTTTTTTTAGCTCACCAGAGCTGAAGGCTCCGGGGGAGCTTATAGGATAGGCAGTTGTCCGTCGTCGTCTGTGTCTGCGTCGTCTTCGTCAACATTTTCAAACGACATCTCCTCTGAAGCCACTGGGCCGATTCAGCCCAAATTTCATCTGTAGCATCCTTAGGCAGGGGGATTGAAAGTTTGTGTTTTTAATGAAAATCGGCTCATTAGTTTGGTTGCTATGGCAACTTAGAGTGCCCATAGACTTATAATGGGGAAAATAGAAAAATGGCATTTAATGCCAAGCCTCTGCAGATATTTTGACAAAACTTTCAAAGAAATGTTCCATAGGCGATCTACTATCTGCTGTATGATTTTAGGCCTTCTGCTCATTTTTGTTGTTTGCCATGGAAACCAAAATAAAAAAAATAGACAAAAAATACTTTAAAAATCATCTCCTCAGAAACCATATGCTCTAGGAGGCTGAGACTATATGAAAATATTCACCATATTTGCCTTTACAGGTTTTGTATTTTTTATGAAATTTGGCTTTAGTTTTGTTGCTATGGCAACTTAGAGTTTCCATTGACTTATAATGGGGAAAACTGAAAAATGGCATTTACTGCCAAGTCATTGCAGATATTTTGACAAAACTTACATAAACATGTTCCTTGAGTAAACTTCTCTCAGCCATATGCTTTTATGTCAACCTGGGGGTCCCCTAGGTTGTGCCGCGGCCATGCCCCGCCCCCTCCACTTCATAAAATGCCTTATATCTCAGAAACCTTACAGATCCCAACCCCTAAACCATATATATTCTTGTTCCTTATGATAAGATGCATTAAGTGACACCAACCTGGGGATCCCAAGGATGTGCCGGGGACAGGCCCTGCCCCCTCTATTTCATAAAATGCCATTTATCTCAGAAATCATTCAGATCCCCACCCCTAAACTATATTATATTCTTGTTCCTTATGCTAAGATGCATGAAGTGACACCAACCTGGGGGTCCCCCGGGATGTGCCGGGGACATGCCCCACCCCCTCCACTTCATAAAATGCCATTTATCTCGGAAATCATTGATATCCCCACCCCTAAACCATATATATTCTTGTTCCTTATGATAAGATGGGCTCAGTGACACCAACCTGGGGGTCCCCCGGGGTTTGCCGGGGTCATGCCCCACCCCCTCCACTTCATAAAAAGGCCCAATATCCCAGTGACCTTACAGATCCCCACCCTAAACCATATATATTTTCGTTCATTATGATAAGACGCATCCAGTAACACCAACCTGGGGGTCCCCAGGGATGTTCTGGGGCCATGCCCCACCCCCTCCAAATCATAATATCACAATATCTTGGAAACCTTACAGATCTCCACCCCTAAACCATATATATGCTTGTTCCTTATGATAAGACACATTCATTGACACCAACCTGGGGGTCTCCCAGGGCCTTGTCCCACCCCTGCACTTCAGAAAAGGCCTTATATCTCAGAAACTGGTCAGAGCCCCACCCCTAAACCATATATATTCATCTTCCTTAGGATAAGACGCATTCGGTGACACCAGCTTGTGAGTCCCTGGGGCATGCCCGGGCCATGCCCCACCGCTTGACTTCATTAAAAGCCATATATCTCAGAAATCGTTCAGCTCCCACCCCTAAACCATATATATTCTTGTTCCTTATGATAATACTTGGGGGTCTCTTTTTGCTGAGGCAATGTGCCCCGCACTTCCACTTTATAAAAGGTCATATATTTCAGAAACCATTCAAATCCCCACCCCATAATCATATATGTTCTTGTTCCTTATTATTAGCACACCTACTGTAGGGGTGTCCGCAGGGGCCTTTCCACTTCATAAAAGGGCCTCATCTCTCAGAAACTGTTCAGATTCCCACCCCTAAACCATATATATACTTGGTCCTTATGATAAGACACATTTAGGGACAACAATCTTGGGCTTTCCTGGGATCGACAGGGCATGCTCCAACCCCTCCACTGTTTAAGAGGCCTTATATATCCAGCCATACAGATCCCCACTGCTAAACCATCCTAGTGTGATAAGACATTTAGTGATAACCAACCAGGGCTCCATTGGGTCCATGCCCCACCCCTCTACTTCATTAAAGGCCTAATGTTTCATATACTGAATCCACATGGGTGCTCATTTGGATATGGGGGTTCTCTTGGCAGATTAAAATGATATCCTATTAAAATACATGGCCGCAATTTGGCAGTGCCCACCTGAGCTCTGGTGAGCATAGTGGCCCATGGGCCTCTTGTTATTATATTAGGGTAACCAGGAGCGGTTCTAACGAGTACCCACAATCTATGTTTTGAGCAGAAATAAGAAAAATAATGTATACCCCTGCAAACACCAGTTTTACTGAATAAAAGTGGGGTTTACGAGGGTCAAAATTATATAGGCGTGTTTTCGTGATGTCCCTATCTGGGGCCATATAATTATGTACCTTTTTTGTAGAATATCATATTTTTAAAGTTTATGTTTTAAAATTCTGAGAAGTGTATTTTTTACAGCCATTCCGTCCACTTATTGATCAGACTGATTCTGTCTACTTATGATCAGACTAATTATTTTGTTTACAACTTTGATTATTGATGCAGCTGGAATATTTACCTACATGTAACAGTTAGTTTTTTTTCACTTAATAGCTTTGGGCAGTGCTATTTCCAGTTTCAAGGGTGTCAGGCTAGTTTTATTTGTAGTAAGGTTTACACAAAATTTCTGCATTTCTAGCAAATATTGTAGACTCTGATCAGATGCTGCAGTCTGCAGCATCTGATCTAGGTCTATACTGTTCGCCAGTTTTCCAAAAATGGGACATAAAGCATATCTTGGATAACCTCAAAGAAGATATACTGAGATGACATTACGGAAATTGAACATGCTGCCAGTGACATAAAGCCAAATGTTGTGAGTGTGTTTGAGTTACAGCTAAGGTCATATGGAGGTGGGACCTCCGTTTAAAGACTCATTCCAAAGTCTGGAGAAGCCCAGGATCGAACCCATGACCCCTGATTTATGAAGCCAAATGTCAGCTAGTGAAAGATGATATTATACAATTTGATGTTCATTTATATTTTGAAATTTGTACAAATCCACATCCACAATTACTGGTATTGTGTAAAACAAATTGTATGGTTGGATTGCTTGTCATTATACCCAATAAAGTTGAACTTCAATAGCTCAAATACCTGTGGTAAAATTTATAAGAGGTTGGGGTAGTTCAAACTACCGAGGGTTAATCAGAGCTTCAGGGCACATGACGATAATCCACCCATGCGGCATAGTGCATTTGTTAAATCTCCAAAATGGTACTTTTCTGATGAAAAGCAATGATATTTTTCTTATTTATACTGCAAAGATAGGTTATGGGTGCTTGTTAGAACCACTTCTTTGTCTTTGAGCAGAAATAAGAAAAATAATGTATACCCCCATAAACCCAAGTTTTATACGAAATAGGGTTTACAGGGCTGTTCATTTCAAGAACTTGTTCATGTGATGATGAGGCATATAGGATCTTTTAGATCTTCTGTAACATATAAGTACTTACTAAAATTGCCTCGCTGAGGCAACTCTACTGAACACACACTACAAACCTTTTCAAGATAAAATTGGAAGACACAAATCATAAACTAGCCTTGGTATTTGGATATCTGTAGCTGTTGGAAGAATTCTCTATTAACCAATTTGGTACCAGAAACCCCAAAATGGGTAGTTGGCAAACAGTGCAGGCCCAGATCAGACGCAGCAGAATGCGCCGTCTGATCAAGGCTTACACTGTTTGCAAAAAGTTCAGCCATTTTCCTAACAAATTTTGAAGAAAACACAACCTGAGACCCCTAAATTTTGAAATGGACTCATGCTATATGTAAGGTGGAAGATTCCATTTGGTACAAAAAGGGTTAACCACAGGCCATCTGTGTTTATGTTATCAAAGTTGTATATTAAAGCTGGTATTCTGCTAATCGCCACATGACTACTACTGACCAATAAACTTAAACCACATGAAAATGATACTGAAGATTTTGTGTGCTTTTCTTATCTGAAAACCTGTAAAAAGGAAATAGGCAAAAAGAATAGACCCACATCAGACGGTGTCTGATCAGGGTCTACACTGTTTGCTTAGTAACAAAAATAGACCAGACACCCCTCAGGTGACAAGTAAACTTGTCCAACATACAAGAAAGGAAGAGTCAACCATTAACCCATACCTGTCCAAGAGATTTTTCTATTCAATAGCTTTGGAGAGTCATGCTAATTGAATTCATTGTAAGTTGTACATTGTTTGTGTGATTTGAGGTTTAATGTCCCAATCAGCACTGTAAAGGTCATTTTGTGGGACTTTTACCCGACATTGAGATGAAATGACATCTCAGGCTCTGTCGCCCAATGAAACCAATAGGGTTTATAAGCTGGGACGGTCTGACTTTCACCGCTTTGCCTGGGCAGGCTGAGGTCCTGTAAGGGGTCTACCAGTACTGGTGTGCAGTCGGATTTCAGCTCTGCGTGGAAGCATCATGCAGCCCATCTATTTCTTCAAGCTCCGATGGGCAGGGGCCGAAGTTGTACATTGTTTTATCATATTCGGTGAAAAAATGTACATCTTATGACCACACATGTAATAACACACGGTTGCTGATGCGTGACATCAAAACACTGTCTGTAACAATCCTATGTTTTCTTTAGAACTTCTTTGGCAATAAAAACTGATTTTAAAACAGAATCTTATTCTCGTGGTCATTTTATATGAAATTTATCAAACTTGCCAAAGGCTAGTTTCGTAAATTTCACATTACAAAAACATGACTATATAATTTTGACCCCCTGGAACCCCACCTTTATATAGCAAAACTGGGGTTTACAGGGGTAAACTTTTTTTTTTCTTATTTCTGCTCTAAAATATAGAGTGTGGGTACTCGTTAGAACCACCTCACCAGAAATATCAATTTTTCATCTGAAATTTTCATTTTTCCCAGGTAAAATTTACAATGTATTAGAATAAGCATGTTTTCGTAATGATATGAAATGAAGACTTGTGTAAGATCCTCTATATCTTTAATTATATGTCTACAGCAAAGACAGAAGTCAGCCTGCATATCTATATAGTCTGGTCAGTCCTCACTGTGCCCTGCAGTTTGGATGGCTGTTGATTGAGATACAAGCAATGCAGTTTTCTGAATTTGTACAACACAAATGTAACATTGTGCATTTTTTTCATGGACTCAACATCAACAGTTTTCTGCTGAAAATTAATGGTATTTTACTTTTTTACACTTCAAACATACATGTACATTACGAAAACATGCCAATTATAATAAATTGAAAATATTAACACCGAAAAATGAAAATGTTCAGGTAAAAATTTTGAGATTTTACATATTGTTGCTCAGAAAGATAGATTATGGGTACACCTTAGAACTGCCTTATTGAGGCGGTTCTAATGGGTATCAGTACTCATTATAACTGCCTCAATGAGGTGGTTCTAACGAGAACTCACAATCTATGTTTTTGAGCAGAAATGAGAAAAATAATCAATACCCCTATAAACCCCAGTTTTACTTTATAAAAGTGGGATTTCAGAGGATCAAAATTATATTGGGCATGTTTACGTGATGAGATTGCAGATAATAGGTAGAACAGCCTAAATGAGCGGTTCCAATGAGTACCCACAATCTCCATCTTTGAGCAAATGTTTAGAAAATAAGCCAGCGCATGACAAAATCTACAAGAAGGCTTGAGCGACCAGCGAAGACTCGGATCAGCCTGCGCATTGGCACAGCCCGATCAGAGTCTTCGCTGATCGTATATACGTATTACAGGCTAATATCAATGCAAAGAGACATAGGCAAAAGGTCTTGTCTTAGTGGATGGGTGCCACAGGTTGATTTGAGTCTCTGCTGGTCGCACCGGTCTTATTAGCTCCACTGGCCGAAGGCCAGCGGGGCTATTGTCATGGCCCTGTGTCCGTTGTGCGTCGGTGCGTCCGTGCATTAACTTTTTTCTTTAAACATCTTCTCCTCCTAAACTACTGGGCCAATTGTAACCAAACGTCACAGGAATGTTCCTTACATAGTCCTCTTCTAAATTCCTTCAAAGAATTTTGTTACACCCAGAACTCTGGTTGCCATGGCGACAAAACCACAAAAAATTAAAAATCTTTAAAAATCTTCTCCTCCAAAACCACCTGTTGGATTTCATTTTTATTTTGCATGAATGTTCCTTGGGTGGACCTCTTTCAGATTCCTTGAAGAAATTTTGATCCGACAAAAAACATGGCCGCCATGGGCAGGGCTTATTTTCACATTTTAACATATAGTGTAATGCTAAAACATCTTCTCCTCCTAAACTACTGGGCCAATTGTAACCAAACTTCACAGGAATGTTCCTTACTTAGTCCTCTTCTAAATTCCTTCAAAGAATTTTGTTACACCCAGAACTCTGGTTGCCATGGCAACAAAACTACACAAAAAATTAAAAATCTTTAAAAATCTTCTCCTCGAAAACCACCTGTTGGATTTCTTTTTTATTTTGCATGAATGTTCCTTGGGTGGACCTCTTTCAGATTCCTTGAAGAAATTTTGATCCAACAAAAAAACATGGCCGCCATGGGCAGGGCTTATTTTCATTATTAAACATAATAGTGTAATGCTCAAACATCTTCTCCTAAACTACTGGGCCAATTATAACCAAACTTCACAGGAATGTTCTTTACTTAGTCCTCTTCTAAATTCCTTCAAAGAATTTTGTTAAACCCCAAAACTCTGGTTGCCATGGCAACAAAAACACACAAAAAATAAAAATCTTTAAAAATCTTCTCCTCCAAAACCACCCGTTGGATTTCATTTTTATTTTGCATGAATGTTCCTTGGGTGGACCTCTTTCAGATTCTTTGGAGAAATTTTGATCCGACAAAAAACATGGCCACCATGGGCGGGGCTTATTTTCACTATTTAACATATAGTGTAATGCTTAAACATCTCCTCCTAAACTACGGGGCCAATTGTAACCAAACTTCACAGGAATGTTCCTTACTTAGTCCTCTTCAAAATTCCTTCAAAGAATTTTGTTACACCCAGAACTCTGGTTGCCATGGCAACAAAACCACACAAAAATTAAAAATCTTCTCCTCCAAAACTACCTGTTGGATTTCATTTTTATTTTGCATGAATGTTCCTTGGGTGGACCTCTTTCAGATTCCTTGAAGAAATTTTGATCCGACAAAAAACATGGCCGCCATGGGCGGGGCTTATTTTCACTTTTTAACATATAGTGTAATGCTAAAACATCTTCTCCTCCTAAACTACTTGGCCAATTGTAACCAAACTTCACAGGAATGTTCCTTACTGAGTCATCTTCTAAATTCCTTCAAAGAATTTTGTTACACCCAGAACTCTGGTTGCCATGGCAACAAAACCACACAAAAAATTAAAAATCTTTAAAAATCTTCTCCTCCAAAACCACCTGTTGGATTTCATTTTTATTTTGCATGAATGTTCCTTGGGTGGACCTCTTTCAGATTCCTTGAAAAAAATTTGATCCGACAAAAAACATGGCCACCATGGGCGGGGCTTATTTTCACTATTTAACATATAATGTAATGCTAAAAAATCTTCTTCTGCAAAAGTACTTGACGGATTTCATTGTAATTTGGATCAGACAAAAAACATGGCCGCCATGGCCATGCCCCACATGGCGGCCATGGCCATGCCCCTTGGCTCATTAGCTTTCAAAGACTTGTAAGGGGAAAAGTTAAAAAACCTTCTCCTCTCCTCCAAAACCGCTCAGCTCAATGGATTTAATTCTTACTTTGCATGAATGTTCCTTGAGTGGACCTTTGTCAGATTCCTTGAAGCAATTTTGATCAGACAAAAAACATGGCCACCATGGACACGCCCATTGGCTAATTAGCTTCCATAGACTTATAAAGGGATCTTTTTTTTTTTTAAATCTTCTCCTCCAAAGCCGCTAAATGGATTTCGTTCTTAATTTTCATGAATGTTCCTTGTGTGGACCATTGTCAAATTCATTGAAGAAATTTTGATCAGACAAAAAACATGGCCGCCATGGCCATCACCTTTGGCTCATTAGCTTCCATAGACCAATAAAAGGGAAAAACTTAAACAATCTTCTTCTCAGAAACCATAAGGCCTAAAGCTAAGACATTTAGTATGTAGCAAAGTTAGGTGGTCATCTACTAAGTCCTGCAAACTATGCCTCTGGAGTCCGAATTGGCAACGCCCTGGTGCTTAGTAGCTCCCATAGACAAATAATGAAAAAATCTTGAAACTTTTCTCCTCTGAAACCATAAGGCCAAGAGCTTAGTATGTAGCAACTTGAAGTATTCAACTGCATAAATCCTGCCAACCATGCCCCTGGGGTCCAAAATTGGCCACACCCTGAGGCCCATAAGCTCCCATAGACTTATACTGGGAAAAACTGTCAAAAATCTTCTCTGAAACCATCAGTGCCCAGAGCTTAGATATTTAGTATGCAGCAACGTCAAGTGCTCACTCACATAAATCCTGCCAACAATGCCCCTGGGGTAAAAAATGGCCACGCCCAGAGGCTTATTAATTCCCATAGACTTATAATAGGAAAAACTTAAAAAACTCTTCTTCACTGAAACCATAAGGCCCAGAGCTTTAGATATTTAGAACGGAGCAATGCCAAATGGTCACTCACATAAAGCCTGCCAACCATGGCTCTGGGGTCCAAAAATATAGAATGGACATTCACTTGTTTTTTTTTTACCCATTGCATGTGGGAAAACCCTAAATGGGTACCTTGGCAAACCGTGCTGGCCCAGATCAGACCCCGCAGAACACCATGTCTGATCAGGGCCTGCACTATTTGCTTACAGAATTTTCCATCAAAAATAGAAAAAATAGGCCTGACATCCCTTATATGACAAATGGACTTGTCCAGCATATAGCAATAGAAGAGTCCACTAGTATACAATTGGTTAATGTAATAAATATGACAATTGTCTGAAGTTAGCCGGTTAAGTGACAGGCCCTCTTGGGCCTCTTGTTGTAGGTTTTGTCATGCGCTGGCTCAAATAATGTATACCTTAATCAAACTTACCTCTATACAAAGTGGTTTTGCAAAAGTGTTCATTCCACAGACCTGTTAATCTGACGGACATAGTAGATATGCAGGTTGATTAGAATTTTCCCCGAGCCCATGCGGTGGAAAAAATATTTTTGCTTAGTGTGTCTTAACCCTTTACCACTCAGGGATTTTGTGAATTTGGCTGATTTTCACAGTGTTGCACCTGACAGCAACTTCAACTAGCCATTGTTTCATAATGGATGGTCTGTTTTACACGAAACTCGGTATGAATGTTCACTGGGCAGTAGCCTTTCAAATACAACCTTTCTTGACTTGATCATTGTTCTCATGGTAAAGAGGGGGCATCTCAAAGTTGGCAAAAAGTGTGTTTTCACATGAATTTTTGACCAAATTTTAATCTTCACACAGCTGTCATGGCAACAATTAAGGTGTTTGGCACTGGCCATTTTCACTGTTTGCAGCATGTTTTATCAGCATCAATTTTCAGGCATTTTTGACCCCAGACACCCTCAGATATAAATTTTAGCGGCTGGTTGGGCCATACACCCAAAATTTTTCGGGATGTGAGTGGGGGGGCATGCCCCCCCTTCAATCCCCCCCAGAATATTTTTAGTGGGGAAGGCGCGCGAAAAAACAGGTCAATTTTTTGCCCAACAAATCCTAAAGCAAACATAACTATCCAGGGGTAGAAATGCAGATTCTAGGTGCTCCTGGGGCTTAAAATGGTGTGGGGGGGGGGGGGGTGCAGACGCGTAAAAACACGTATCTGAGTGGTAAAGGGTTAACTGAAATCAGGGAACATACTGAATTTTAGTCTAAAATGTATTAATTATATCTGAAATATTGTTACTTGCAATAAAATGATGAAAAAACATTATTTTGGTCAGTTGGGATTTTCTTCATTAACCCTTTACCACTCAGGGATTTTGTGAATTTGGCTGATTTTCACAGTGTTGCACCTGACAGCAACTTCAACTAGCCATTGTTTCATAATGGATGGTCTGTTTTACACGAAACTCGGTATGAATGTTCACTGGGCAGTAGCCTTTCAAATACAACCTTTCTTGACTTGATCATTGTTCTCATGGGAAAGAGGGGGCATCTCAAAGTTGGCAAAAAGTGTGTTTTCACATGAATTTTTGACCAAATTTTAATCTTCACACAGCTGTCATGGCAACAATTAAGGTGTTTGGCACTGGCCATTTTCACTGTTTGCAGCATGTTTTATCAGCATCAATTTTCAGGCATTTTTGACCCCAGACACCCTCAGATATAAATTTTAGCGGCCGGTTGGGCCATACACCCAAAATTTTTCGGGATGTGAGTGGGGGGGCATGCCCCCTCTTCAATCCCCCCCAGAATATTTTAAGTGGGGAAGGCGCGCGAAAAAACAGGTCAATTTTTTGCCCAACAAATCCTAAAGCAAACATAACTATCCAGGGGTAGAAATGCAGATTTTAGGTGCTCCTGGGGCTTAAAATGGTGTGTGTGTGGGGGGGGGGTGCAGACGCGTAAAAACACGTATCTGAGTGGTAACGGGTTAACTGAAATCAGGGAACATACTGAATTTTAGTCTAAAATGTATTAATTATATCTGAAATATTGTTACTTGCAATAAAATGATGAAAAAACATTATTTTGGTCAGTTGGGATTTTCTTCATTAACCCTTTACCACTCAGGGATTTTGTGAATTTGGCTGATTTTCACAGTGTTGCACCTGACAGCAACTTCAACTAGCCATTGTTTCATAATGGATGGTCTGTTTTACACGAAACTCGGTATGAATGTTCACTGGGCAGTAGCCTTTCAAATACAACCTTTCTTGACTTGATCATTGTTCTCATGGTAAAGAGGGGGCATCTCAAAGTTGGCAAAAAGTGTGTTTTCACATGAATTTTTGACCAAATTTTAATCTTCACACAGCTGTCATGGCAACAATTAAGGTGTTTGGCACTGGCCATTTTCACTGTTTGCAGCATGTTTTATCAGCATCAATTTTCAGGCATTTTTGACCCCAGACACCCTCAGATATAAATTTTAGCAGCCGGTTGAGCCATACACCCAAAATTTTTCGGGATGTGAGTGGGGGGGCATGCCCCCCCCCCCCCCCCCTTCAATCCCCCCAGAATATTTTTAGTGGGGAGGCGCGCGAAAAAACAGGTCAATTTTTTGCCCAACAAATCCTAAAGCAAACATAACTATCCAGGGGTAGAAATGCAGATTTTAGGTGCTCCTGGGGCTTAAAATGGGGGGGGGGAGACGCGTAAAAACACGTATCTGAGTGGTAAAGGGTTAAATACTACCAACATGGTTTTGTAAAATGCAATGTATGACATTGTTCTATAATTGATACATTGAACAAAAATTAAAGAGACAAATAGATTTCTCTGCAGTTGAGTTTTTATTCACTGTTTAAAAATGGTACCATACTGATCCTAAGTATTTGTACAGATAGTCCTAAGCAAATTGTGCAGACCCAGATCAGACTGCTCCTTCAGGAGCAGTCTGATCAGGGTCTACACTGTTTAACATTCCATCTGCACCTTTTAGACACCTTGCTGGATTATGAAACAATTTTCATACGCCCATTTTGTGAAAATGGTCGTATTTTGGTATGGGGTCGGCGTCCGTCTGTCTGTCCATCCATAAACTTTTCGTTTCCGGATAACTCCTCCTACAGTTTCGTCCGATAAAGCTGAAACTTGGTAGGTAGTAAGACCATGACGTGATGTAGCGCATATCGTTTTTAAGTTACTGTCCACCAAATATTTACGGAGTGATGCCCCTTTGAAATGTTTTGTAAACTTTTTCGTTTCCGGATAACTCCTCCTACCTCTTAGTCATTAGGTCTCTCACCGCCGTAGGTTCGAGCCTCGCTCCGGCCACGTGTGAGATGCCAAGTTCTGCAACGGAAGGTCAGATGGTTTTTCTCCGGGTACTCCGGTTTTCGCCCACCTCTGATTAACGATCAGCTCGATATGAGTGAAATAATCTTGAAAGGGCCGTAAAACCCAAACCAAAAAAAAAAAAAAAAAAAATCCTCCTACAGTTTTTAGCTCACCGCCACGTGACGAGGTGAGCTTTTGGGATCACTTTTTGTCCGTTTTCCATGCGTTCATCTGTCTGTGCGTAAACAATCTCTTCAAAGGACATCTCCTCCAAAGCCACTGATTGGATTTTGTTCAAACTTCACAGGAATGATCCTTATGCTGTCCCCTTTCAAAGTTATTCAAATGGTTCCAGTCCGTTGCACATCTAGGTCACAGGAGCCAAAAATAGATTTTTTTCACCGAAAACTTAAAAAATCTTCTCTGAAACCACAAGGCCCAGGTCTTTGATATTTGGTATGAAGCTTCATCTAGTGGACCCCTACCAAGATTGTTCAAATTATAGTGCTGGGACCAAAAATGCTCCCACCCCTTGGCCCTTTGGTTTTACATGGGCTTATATAGGGAAAATCTTTAAAAATCTTCTTCTCTGAAACCGCAAGGCCCAGGTCTTTGCTATTTGGTATGAAGCTTCATCTAGTGGACCCCTACCAAGATTGTTCAAATTATAGTGCTGAGGCCAAAAATGCCCCCGCCTTGGCGCCCTTTGGTTTTACATAGGCTTATATAGGGAAAATCTTTAAAAATCTTCTTCTCTGAAGCTGCAAGGCCCAGGTCTTTGATATTTGGTATGAAACTTCATCTTGTGGTTCTCTACCAAGATTGTTCAAATTATAGTCCGGGGCCAAAAATGCCCCCGCTCTAGTGTCCTTTGGTTTTACATAGACTTATATAGGGAAAATCTTCTCTGAAACCACAAGGCCTAGGTCTTTGATATTTGGTATGAAGCTTCATGTAGTGGACCTCTACCAAGTTTGTCCAAATTAAAGCTCTGAGACCAAAAATGCCCCCACCTCGGAGCCCTTTGGTTTTACATAGACTTATAAAGGGAAAATTTTAAAAAATCTTCTTCTGTGAAACCACAAGGCCTAGGTCTTTGATATTTGTTGTGAAATTTCATCTAGTGGACCTCTATCAAGATTGTTCAAATTATAGCCCTTGGGCCATAAATGCCCCTGCCTCGAGACCCTTTGGTTTGACATAGACTTATATAGGGAAATCTTTAAAAATCTTCTTCTCTGAAACTGCAAGGCCCATGTCTTTGATATTTGGTATGGAGTTTCATCTAGTGGACCTCTACCAAGATTGTTCAAATTATAGCCCTTGGGGCACAAAAGCTTTGGGGGCTTCGACCCATCATAGTTTGTTCAAATGATGAGCGTCAAATGACCTTGATCGATTTTACACAAGTCAAATTTGGTCGCATAGACTAGGCAAAACTGAATATATTTTGGGAACAATTGCAGCCTGTGATCTTAAGTTGGCAGATGCAATAGGCTAAATGAGTGGATTAAACTACAGAAGTATTCAAGGACGACCTTGGCCCAAGGACATTCAGATATGAAAGTTAAAACGTGTTTTCCACAGAAACCACTGGGCTATTTATAACCGAATTTCATATGAAAGCTTTTAGGAACAAGGAAATGAAAATGGATCGAGTTGGGTCAGATGATCAAGACAGCCACCATGCCTGTATAAAGTAAAACCCTTCAAAAATCTTTTTGTCGGGAACCAGTAGGCATGTTGTCATGAAACATGGTATGTATCATTGGGGACACTGGTCCATCATAATTTATTCGAATGATGACAATCGGATGACCATGACCTATTTTATGCCAAGGTCTAATGTGGTCACATAGACTTTTGTATGGGGAAAAGTAAAAACTATGTATTTTTCAGAAATTATTGCCGATTGGTAGATGCTGTTCGCTAAATGAGTGGATGGAGGTACATGGCTATTAAAGGTCAAGATCATTCTTTGACCTTGGCCAATGGTCATTCAGATATGAAAATTAAAATTTATTTTCCTCAGAAACGTCCTGACCATTTGTAATCAAATTTCATATGAAAGCTTTCAGGAATGATGAAATGAAAATCAATGAATATGAGTTTTATCACCTGACCAATATGGCGACCATGCATATGCTTTAAATGTATTGGGAAAAGTCAAAAATGTATTTTTCGGAAATTATTGCAGCCTGTGATCTGAAAATTTGTAGATGAGTAAATGAAACTACATGAGCATTCAAGGTCAAGGTCATTATTGGACCTTGGCCTAAGGTCATTCAGATATGAAAATTACACCTTATTTTCCTCAGAAACCAGTGAGCCATTCGTAAGCAAAGTTCATATGGAAGCTCTAAGGAACAGTAAAATGAAAATGAGTTTCTTCACATAACCAATATGGCCACCATGCCCATATATGGTAAAAACTTACCAAGACCCTTCTCTGGAACCAATGCGCTGACTGCCTTGAAATTTGGTATGTAGCATTTGGTTTTGTTCGATTTGAGGTTTAACGTCCCCGTCAACACTGTAAAGGTCATTTTGAAACGTTGCTTCCAATTTTGTTGGACTTTTACCCGACATTGAGATGAAATGACATCTCAAGCCCTGTCGCCCAATAAAACCAATAGGGTTTATAAGCATGGACGGTCCGTCTCGCACGCGGTTCCTGGACAGGCTTAGATCCTCTAAGCGGTTTACCAGTACTAGTGTGCTGGCGGGATTCAGCTCTGCATGGAAGCATCATGCAGCCCATATATCAAGCCCCTATGGGCGAGGGCGGAAGCATTGGGTTCTCAGGCGAATCATGATTTGTTCAAATGATGACACTATCTTGGCTTTCACCCAATTTACTTCAAGGTCATATTTTGCTGTAAATGCTATTATATGGTGGAAAAAGTGGACATTGTTTATTTGTCTGAAAACAATGTTGCCTGTGAACTTGAAGCAATCACTAAATGAGTAAATGAAGCGACACGAGTATCAAAGGTCAAGATCACTCCTTGACCTTGGGCCTAGGTTAATCATTTATCAGAATTAAAACCTGATGTTCATTAAAAACTGCAGGGAAAATTGATATTAAATATCATCTGAAACTTTTATCGGATAAAAGAAATGAATTTTGTTCAACTGGTCCAGGTCACATGATCAAGAGGAGTCATGACCATATGTGCGAAAATATTCTTTTTCTCGAGAACCAGTGTGCCACTTACCTTGAAACTATGAATGTAGCATTCCGGCCCATTATAACTTATTCAGATGATGAGTCTGCGTTGACATTGACCCATTTAACACCAAAGTCAAATTTCGTCACTTGTGCTTTTATATGAGAACAAGTTGAAATTAATTCTTTTTCGAAAGCTGCCATCGCCCATTAACTTAACCCTTATCCTGCTGTTCACACGACAACCCCTATCTTTGCAAACAGTGTAGATCCAGATCAGATGGCTTATGAAGAAGCCATCTGATCAGGATCTACACTGTTTGACATTCAGTTTATGAATTTGCAGGAATAAATTACATCAAGTAATCTGCTTTGTTCAAAGTCAGAAATGGGTGTGGCTAAACTGAATATTCAGCAAGAGAAGGGTTAGAGAGTATATTCTTGCACACCAGACAAACAAATCCGTGATTTTACCCTGGGATAGAAATCTATGTTCTGATCCTGGTGTTCCGACCCCAAATCGAATATAATCGCGTGTTTGATAAATGCACTGATTGATTACGACCTTTTGCGCGCCGTCGTTAAGGTTGACGTCATGCACGATCCGTGACGTCACTTTACATTCCCTACAGCGTCAACACAATATGGCGTACGTTGGTAACCGAAGTGACTGCAGCATTGAAATTCCGCGCTAAGAAATGGAAGGTATGCAAGAAAAAGAATCCAATATGGATGTGAGGGGTGGATATAAAAATCCGTCCCTCGGGGTCACTGTCCGACATTCACTCGGCAAGCCTCGTGATGCCGGACAGTGACCCTTGGGACGGATTTTTCTATCCACCCCTCACACCCATATAAGATTCTTATATGCAATCCTCTTAACAAGTAAATGAAATTGCAAGAGCACAAAATGTCAACGTTAGTTATTGACCTTGGTCCAGGGCCATACAGGTATCGCAACATATTTTTATTTTGAAAAACAGCTGTGCATATGAAGCCTTTATGGGAAGGAGAGACAAACGTGTGTTTGATTTGTATGTATTTGAGTCTAACGGCCCAATCAACACTATTTTAGGTCATTTTTGAGCCGGTCAGTTTACCCATCTGCACTTTTCCTCGGCAGGCTTAAACGTAAGCGGTTAACCAGAACAGTGTACATTCTTTCACCAGAAACTGACAACTGCCCTTCTTGAATCAGGGGAAGGGAAACAAAAGTTTGTTCAAATGGTTTAGGTCACATTACCAATATGGCTGCCATGGTAAAAACCCTTCAAAACCGTATTCTCAGCCGGAAACCAAATAGCTCTATAAACACTCAGCAGTCAGGTGAGCGGTTCAGGAACATTGGTCCTCTCGTTTCACAGAGTCAGCACGCAGCAGTAAGTTAGCCTCTTCCTCCATCGATGTTCCAAGTCTGAAAGAATTTTTTTTTTTTTAGAATTCAGGGTCTTTATAGTCAACCCACTCCCCAACCGCTTCATCTGACCAGAAGTGACATCCATACAGTTCTTTTTTCAAGTTCGGAAACAAAGGTAATCACAGAGTGCATGATCAGGAGTGAGTGAGTGTTTGAGTTTTACGTCCCACCAACAGCTAAGGTCATATGGAGACGGGACATCGGTTTAAAGGCCCATCCGAAAGTCTGGAGAAGCCCGGGGTCGATCATGCGACCCCTGGTTTACAAGGCGAGTAGCGTTACCACTACACCACTGAGTCTTCTGAATGATCAGGAGACTAGGGCGGTTGGGATAAGGATTTGAAATCGTTCCGCTTCATCGCGTCCACAGGAACTTTGCAAGTATGAACCCTGTCATGTTATTGGGGCCAGTGTATGATAAATCCTGCCGGCCTCGGTAGCTCAGTCGGATGCGTGTCTGACTGGTGATCAGAAGGACGCGGGTTCGATAACTGCCGGGGTCGGCAACATTCTTTCGAGGAGATTGTTCATGAAATCTTTTCTACGGTCACTCTATCCCTTCCGCTGTTTCAAGAAGGGCAGTTGTCAGTTTCTGGCGAAAGAAGGCGCACTGTACTGGTTAACCGCTTAAGTATAAGCCTGCCTAGGAAATGTGTGCATAGGTAAACTGACCGGCTCAAAAATGACCTAAATAGTGTTGACTGGGCCGATACAAACAAACAAAAGCATGATTAATCCTACAATATGACCTGTGTGAGCTAAATGTAATCCTTTCAGTGGAAGCAAACACTACACAACACAGAACTGAAACTCGTGGGCGTGTATAAGTTATTTCTGGGCCAGACTAGCTAATTTTGCCCAGCTCGGCATCATTAGTAACCCTCAACTAATTTCAAAAGTTTGCAGTGGAATCAATAATCCCAAAATACTGGAAAATATAAAACTCAGATCATTATGCGCAGCCACACTTTATGGCAAAACTTTGTAAGTAACCTGGCCCCGAGGTTATAAATCGTCCATGCTTGAACATGAAATTTATAAAGCACATAGATATCAAAATACAACCGAAAGAAGCAATTTCATGCTCAGATCAGCACAGGATGTTATTTATCCCGTATTAAAATCTAAACTGCCAACAATGGCGCTGGCCGCGCTTGTCTCATAGTGAACTAGGCTCAAGGCATACACCTTTAATGACCTTTAAACCTATTTCAGGCAGGAAACCCCTGATCAGGTACACTGATAAACAGTGCAGACCCAGGGCAGACGCCACAGAATACGGCGTCCCATCAGGACCCCAACGTAAATTTCATGAACTGTCACCTGAAATGGCATTTTTCCACCTGAAAATCTGTAATAATAATAGTAATGATGGACATTTTGTAGTCATGGTAACACATTTAGTAAGCTAGTATTAATCTTCCATGTGGCCCTCTTTTCCTGGGTAGAAACCAGTCCTAAGCTCCAGTCTTTGACCATCACGCTAACAAGCCCGTGAAATGAACACCCCCTTACACCCCACTTTATATAGAAAAAACAGGGGTTTACAGGGTTTTACATTATTTTCCTTATTTCCTCTCCTAGACATAGGTTGTGGGTACTCGTTAGAACCGCCTCAATGAGGTGGTTCTAACGACTTGCTCTATAAATAAGGAAAATATGATCGATTTTCGTCAGAAAAGTAGCCATTTTGGAGATGTGAAAAATGCATTATGTCGCTCGGCTTTGTTATCGTAATGTATTTATTTGTCCGCCGGTAATAAAGGCCTAGGTATATAACCTCCATTTTGCATTTTTCTCCGGGTACTCCGGTTTTCGCCCACCTCTGATTAACGATCGGCTCGATATGAGTGAAATAATCTTGAAAGGGCCGTAAAACCAAAACCAAAAAAAAAAAAAAAAAAATCCACTTCACTCTGTTAAAAGGTAATATGACATGGCAAAAAGCCTTTTCAATATTTGAATATGACTTTTCCAATGTCATGGACACATGGACATAAAATATTAAAGTGAAAAATCGATCTTCGCAGATAACAATCAGTTTGAAACGATTATCCTTTTGTATTCCGTTTCAAACTCGAACAGTGTAATTGATCAAAATTACAAAATGTGTCGCCATAGAAATAAACGAGGCTAAATTGCCCTCAGCCATTCGATGCAACACAACTATAGCAAAACATACCTGTTTTATTTGATTTGAGGTTTAACGTCCCCGTCAACACTATTTAGGTCATTTTGGTACCCTAACAATTTATACCGCAATCAGGCATTCTAGTAACCTAATAAAGGGGGTCAAATCACTGCACGGTATTATATAGGTAGTGACCTATAATACATTCTACTGACCTATAATACGTCTAGTGACCGTCCATGCATATAAACCCTTTTGATTTCACTGGACAGCTGGGCTTGATGTTTAATTTCATCTCAACGTCGGGTAAAAGTGCTATAAAACTGGATGCAACATCTCCGAAATGACCTAAATAGTGTTGACGGGGACTTTAAACCTCAAATCAAACCAATCAAACAAAGATCTGCATGTGCATCTAATTCCGATGCATACACCCAGTCTTATCTGAGTTAGATGCACAGGGCGATCTGAAACTGGACTCACCACACTTTACATAGAGAAAACTGGGGTTTACAAGGGTATGCAATATTTTTCTCATTTCTGCTCTAAGACAGTGAGGCAGTTCTAACGAGCTCACACAATATATGTTTGGAGAATAAGAAAAAATTGTATAGCAAAATTTCTTCAGAAAAAAATGTCAATTTCGGAGATACTCAGTGAGGCAGTTCTAACGAGCTCACACAATCTATGTTTGGAGAATAAGAAAAAATTGTATAGTAAAATTTCTTCAGAAAAAAATGTAAAGGGGGAGTTCCAGCCTATAGTAAATTTCCATAGGGTTCTGCCCACGCACAGATTTCCATGATATTGTGCATAATTAATGCCTGGTAAATGACTGTTCATTATTTAGCTATTTCATTCTCATATCTGTTTTCATTATAAATCTACAATGATTTGTTTATTTCCACATCCGAAAATAGGGGTACCCTCAAACAAGTGTATATATACATAACAGCTTCTTATAATTTGGAGTTATTTTGTTCTCAGGCATAGCTGTAGTGATTTGTGATTATTTTTGTATCACATTTGCTATTGTTCATTTGAAGTTTCACAGACCATGATCGATTTCATATGGAGCAGACCCCAGATTTCACAACCATAAAATCTTTTGGAGTATGTTTGACTTTTGATTTCACATTGTTGCAGTTCTTGTCACCCCATCATTTTAATATGAAAATTGCACATATATGTGTAGAACATTTTATCAAACTTTCTTGAAAATCTGAGACCGGTAACATACTGCATTTGAACATTGAATAGCACTGGTCAAATTTTTATTTTTTTTCAAACCATTGTAGATATGGAATAACATTTTCAATCGAGAAATTGCTCACCAATATATATATATATACACATGAATATATGTATGTTTAAATCTTGATTGTATAGTATAGGCTCATTTAATCAGCATTTGTATTATTTATGGTACCCTGGGGAACACCGAAAACACAATTAATTTTGAGTGTTCATTAACATTTCAATCGGATTTTATTAAAATGATATTTCATTTCTTAACAGGCGTTTTTGCATTTAATGTAATCCTAAAGACTGCTGAAGCTTGTTATGACAAAGATTGTTGAAATGGCAAGTAAAATGGATGGTTCTGTAAACCAGACAATTTCGCTTGACTCTCTGAACTGATGCAGTCTACTTAAAAAGTTTGAAAAGTCTGATTGTCATACCTGAATGACAAAGCTTGCAAAATGAATGACCAAGAGTAATGATGTTTTATTATGGTTGAGCCATGTATGTCATAATAACACAGACAATATTTTCTGATCTTTTGGCCAGCGGTATACACAGATTTCTGTAGACAAAATGGAAACACAAGTGTGTAGGCTCTTTTGTCACTCTAACAATGCCGCCGCAACTAAAGCACAAACAAATGTTGCCTGCTCTGCAAATCAGTGTCAGAAAGTTATAATTATTTATATTCTTAAATATGATCCAGAAAACAACCAGTTATTTTTTAGTATCATGAAATAGTATAATCGAGAAGACTATTCAGTTCAGCTTTAGAACGATTTCAGAGGAAGAAAAGAGCAAACGGTATATTTGCGATCAGTATTATAGAAAAATATAAAGCCAACTGCAGATTTTGGTTCAGAATATGTTAATTTTGTTTGATTTGAGGTTTAACGTCCCCGTCAACACTGTAAAGGTCATTTTGGAGACGTTGCTTCCAATTTTATGGGACTTTTACCCGACATTGAGATGAAATGACATCTCAAGCCCTGTCGCCCAATGAAACCAATAGGGTTTATTAGCATGGACGGTCCGCCTCGCACCGCGGTTCCTGGACAGGCTTAGATCCTCTCAGCGGTTTACCAGTACTTGTGTGCGGGCTGGATTGAGCTCTGCGTGGAAGCATCATGCAGTCCATATATTTCTTCAAGCCCCTATGGGCGGGGTCAGAATATGTTAATAGTAGAGCTAACAGCTGATTTACGCCATTTTCAAAAACTGATGAATACAGAGCTTGAAAACTTAACACTGATGACAAGTGCTGCATACAGATGACTAAAAATGCGAATGGTATTTCAACATCTAAATATAATATCAGCTATCAAATGCATTAGTTACAGCTACTTGCCTTCCGTCTATTTCATTTAGGGAAGTGTATACCAAATGCCAATTTTACAACTAGTTACAGTGTGACTAGCTCTGCATTTATTTTTAAGACTAAGACATTGTAGCTTACACTTTTGTAGCTGTTATAATGAACCTAGAAAAAAATGCAGAAAATGGTTTTCATGATCTCACAAAACCTTTGGTGGGGGAGCCGAGTGTGAGTCTCTTTGACAAAGTGATGTAAAAAAACAATTACCAACATATGGACCGATCAATCATTAGTTGGTTGGTTGATTTTAGGTTAAATGTCCCCGTCAACAATGTATAGGTCATTTTGGAGACCTTGCTTCCAATTTTGTGGGACTTTTACCCGACATTGAGATGAAACGACATCTCAAGCCCTGTCGCCCAATGAAACCAATAGGGTTTATAAGCATGGACGGACCGACTTGCAACGCTTCGCCTTGGCAGGCTTAGATCCTCTAATTGGTTTACCAGTGCTCGTGTGCAGTCGGTTTCAGCTCCACGTGAAAGCATCATGCAGCCAATCTATTTCTTCAAGCCCCGATGGACGGGGGCCTCATCAGTCATTAGAACAAATCGAAAAATCAGTCTGTTCCTTAACAGCTTGCAATTTATTGGCTGCTGTCTTATTTTAAAGAAGTAAAAATGACAACAACAAAAATAATTAATGAAAAAAATAGGAATATGAAAGTAATTTATTAAGCAGATTCAATATGTCATTACGCATTACTAACATCAACTGTCTTTGTATTGCAGGGTTTGAAATATACAGAAAGACCAAACAAAACACCTTGTCTTATTCCTATTGTTCCATAATATAATTGTTTGAGGATTATCATTTTTGCAATACTGTCAACACAAACATTTATCATGAACAGTGCATGAATGAATTTTATTTTTTTCTCTTTAAAAAGTTTGGATTGAAATTGTGTACTTTACTAATGTATGTTCTGATTTACTTTTAAAAGTCAAACCAAAACTCCTGCCTGTAAACAGTGCCTTTGTTATTTATTTTTTATTTTTTGGGGGGTGGGGGGTGGGGGTGGGGGGGGGGAACAGGTAATGTGTGTGTGTGTGTGGGGGGGAGTTTTTATTACATAAATGCCTATGCTAAGCTTTGTATGATAAGGTGGCACTAAATGGTCATTAGAAACACAATAAAAATACACTTTAAGGAAATCTTGTCCCCTTAGATTGCAACTGATTTTAGCACAAAAATAGACCTGAACCCATATCTAGCAATCAAAAACAATGTTACCGGTTTCTGACATTTTTTAAATTTGTTTGCTATATAGAGGATATATGTGGCCTATTTTATATGCAATATCTTGGGGTGACAAGATCAGTAACACATCTAATACTTATGATGTAAATCTTATTTTTTATAAATTTTCATGAAAAATAGAAGAAATTTTGCAAATAAATTATATCAGAAAATTTAAAAGACATAGACACATATACAATTTTATATTAGATTAATCCTTGTAGAGTTCTGTTGCCAATCAAAGCAACAAAATTTGAAAATAATCATACTTATTGATTTAAGACTGAAAAGTTCACAGGTATGTATGACCTCTACAGGGGACTACCCCAGGGAGCTCTCCTGAGACCTATAGTAATTTATCAAATGAAACAATGTTATATATATAATTGATAGTCCTCAAGTAATCAACAATTGAAGTTTCAAGAAAATCTGTGCGTGGGCAGATTTGGAACTCTCCCTTTCGGAGATATGAAAAATGTCATAAGGATAACACACCCCTGCGACAAAGTGCAGTTTTTTTTTCACATCTTCAAAATGGCTACTTTTCTGATGAAATTCCATGATAATTTTCTTACTTTTACTGCCAACATAGGATGTTGGTGCTCGTTAGAACCGCCTCATTTGAGGCGGTTCTAACGAGTACCCACAATCTATGCCTTGGAGCAGAAATAAGAAAAACAATGTATACCCCTTTAGCCCCAGTTTTCTCCATATAAAGTGGGGTTTAGGGGTGTTCATGTCACGGACTTGTTCACGTGATGTGAGTATGTCACACGGATGTGCTATCACAATGTTTGTCCTCCGTTTAGGGTTTGCCATGCCCCGGCTTGTACGGATGATATTACCTAATGCTTGTGTGTCTTTAACATTCAACACGCCAAACGGCGCTTGCTGCGCAATGCTTCCTCGCAGAGCTAAAACCGACCGAACTTGAGTTAAGGTCTACCTGTCCTGGAAAAGTGGTGACAGTTACAATGCTTCTTTAACCCTTGTGCAAAACTCAGGGGTGAGAACAGACCAAAAATCTCAATCCTGAAAATCTGCTATTTGAATCCTGAAGTGACCCTAATGTTACCTTGAAATAAAAAATAAATAGGTTTACCCTTCCAATATCAATGTAGATTAGTTGCTTCATGCTTAGTTGTAGCTAAAAATTTAATTAAGACATGTTTGAACTTCAAATGGACAATAATAAATGACAATTTATATGCATCATGCCAAAGCTCTTAATCCTGAAATCAGGATTAGTCCTGAAATTTCTCACCCCTGAAAACTTGATGAGTCATTTCATCTAAATGTCGGGTAAACATCAAACGAAAATGAAAGCAAAGTCTCTAAAATAACCTAAATAGTGCTGATGGGGACGTAAAATCTCAACACAAACACACATGTCTAGTGGCTCAGTCGAAGATCATTAGTGTCCGACTGATTATCAGGCGGTCGCGAGTTGGATCCCCACTTGGTACACATTGACACGTTTCTTCGTGGAGACTCATGTACAAAGAGGACAGTAATTGTTGTCAGTTTCTAAAAGAATGTGCACTGTACAAATACTACATATCCACTCGAGTCTACTTGTAAGAGCTAGCCTATTAGAACAAGTACGTTTAAAAAAATTGACCGGCTCCACGTGACCTTTTCCAGCCAAAATTACATTAAGAGGTTCGGGTTTAGTTCGCATATCGACTTCCCTCATATATTGTATTCAAGACCTTGTCGGACAGGATAGCCGGTCGTTTGGAGCATTATCTATATTATTTAACCCATGTCTTGCTGAATAAATTAATTTTATCGCACCCATTTCTGACTATCAACCAATTCCTACCTATAATCTCAAAATGAATGACAGTGTAGATCCTGATCAGATGGCTTCTTCAGAAACACTCTGATCTGGAGCTATACTGTTTTGAAATAAAAGGATATCGTATTCAGCAGGAAATGGGTAACCACAGCACCAGTGAGAATCAAACTGACGCCGACAAAGTACAATAACTCTGTACTGTCGTACAGGCGAGATACCATGGCCATTAATTTAACAAGACTAGTTTTAATCAATTATAATTGCAATTTTTATAAAGCAGTGCCTCAAACATATTACAACAGGTACAATAACATATGTAAATTTATAGATATAGCAAAATATATAAAGTATGTAAATTGGTTTCCATTATGCAGTTTGGTCCCGTTATTTATGCCCTGATGTTCTTGAAGAGGTGATATGTTTTTTGTTTTTATTCTTCAGAGAACAGAACTAAGCCTGTGAACTAAAAACATACAGCTTGGTTTAGTGACAAGTGAAAAACCGTATAAGCCTGGTCCCGAAGTTCTAAAAAGGATTTTCATGCTCAACTCTGTCTCAGTATGAAATTTGTTTTGCTAAAAAATTTTGAAATGCCAACAATTATCAGCATTTTAAACTCTATGATATACTTATCATCAGTAGGGGCTTGAAGAAATATATGGGCTGCACGATGCTTCCACGCAGAGTTGAATCCGGCCCGCACACTAGTACTGGTAAATCGCTTAGAGGATCTAAGCCTGTCCAGGAACCGCGGTGTGAGGCGGATCGTCCATGCTAATAAACCCTATTGGTTTCATTGGGCGACAGGGCTTGAGATGTCATATCATCTCAATGTCGGGTAAAAGTCCCACAAAATTGGAAGCAACGTCTCCAAAATGACCTTTACAGTGTTGATGGGGACGTTAAACCTCAAATCAAACAAAAAACAAATACTTATCATCAGGAGAAAACACACCTATATAATTTTGACCCCCCTGAACATGTTGAACCCCACTTATATATAGAAAAAGTGGGGTTTACAGGGGTAAACCTTATTTTTCTTAATTCTGCTCCAAAATATAAACTGTGGGAAGTTGTTAGAACCGCCTCGATGAGGCTGTTCTAACGAGTACCCACAATCTATATTTTGTGCAGAAATAAGAAAAATATCACAATTTTTCATCTAAAAAATTTCGATTTTTCAGCGGTAAAGTTTACAATGTAAATTTATAGGCGCGTTTTCGTAATGAGTGAGCAGGGGAATAAGTCCGCACAGCTAGCTCTGTATTACTGTAAAACGCTGCGGAGGTGTTTTCAGTAACATTGACTGATTTGCTGAGCTTGTGGCAGTTAAGTTTGTATTTTAGTCTTGAAAAGCAATACAATTTTCATAGTTGATCTGAGCGTGAAAAACATTTATAACCTCGGTTCCAGAGGCACCATGCCGCCTAATTGGCGCCTTGTTGTGCCCCAATGATGGGTCATTATCCACAGATGACCTCTGTGATTTGCAAAGACTGGACAGCCAAACCGCATGTGCATCTCATTCTGGTCTTAGCCACCAACCCAACAAATTGCATATTTCTGTGTTCCCAGGCACAATAATATACGTGCCTCGGTAGCCCAGTTGGACGCGCGTCTGATTGGTCATCCTGTTAACAAGTCCTGTGAGATACGGAAACCCTGTTTATCATATGACGTCGCGTCTGAGAGTGTAATAACGCCATGTAATATTTTCGATAATCCACTAGTGGATTAAATATGCAAATTAGCTAGATACGTCCCGTAACGTTACATGTACGATGTCCTTAACGACGTCGCGTTTACTAATGGCGGAATTTTGACATTTTGGCAAGCAATCGTGAATAAAATGCGCTTTAAATGTCATATGATAAATAGAATCTTGCATTCGTGCACATGTATTATTGAATTTATTAAACTCGTTGATGAAAAGGGATAAAATGCTCGGCAAAGCCTCGCATTTTATCCCTTTTCCTCAACTCGTTTAATAAATTCAATAATACACGAACACTCATGTAAGATCCTCTATATAACCCGATTTATATACAGAACACTGCGGTTTACAGGTGTATGCATTCTTTTTCTAATTTATAACATTTCGGTCTCCGAACACGCTCCATTGATATCATTTTAGTTTAAACTTTTATTTCATTTGTATACTTTAAACAATAATTCATAAGAGTACATATAGAAACAGTACATACAAACGGGATCCAGAAGAAAGTCACAAGACTTTTATTGAATCTGTATCTGATATCATTTTGCAGACATGAATGCCACAAATTGCACGGACGTTACATGTAACTGGTGGCCCCACCGTGCAGGGAGAACTATCCCCTTTGAAGATTAAAGATCCATATCAACAGATAAGGTATGCAGTTTGTGATAACTGAAGGATAGCTTTTCTTATTGACCCATTAATACCTACGTTTTGGTTACTCATTAGAACTGCCTCGGCGAGGCAGTTCGAATGATTGCCCACAACATAGGTTTTAATGGAGAACCACCAATTAGCACAAAATACTTATCTCAACTATTGCTATGAAGACCCCTACCGTAATTACATGATTAACTGTAGGCATTCATCCTGCGAATTTGGAGTGTATGTAATGTACACCTGGGAGTAATGGTATCAAGGAAGCTCCAAGATATACGTTGTGGGTACTCGTTAGAACTGTTATAATGAGGCGGTTCTAATGAGTACCTGCACCTTATGTTTCGAGTATGAATAACAAAAATATCTCAAATTTTCATCAGAAAAATAACTGTTTTAGAGATAAGAAAGAATGCACTACGTCACACAGGTGTATTTTTGTAATGGATCAGGACATGGGTTCAACCTCATCCGGTTTGTGAGGATTGATCATAATTTTTTTTCTGTGGTAATTCTCGCCCTTCCGCTGACGCAAGGCCCATAGGGGCTTGAAGAAATATATGGGCTGCATGATGTTTCCACGCAGAGCTGAATCCGGCCCGCACACTAGTACTGGTAAACCGCTTAGAGGATCTAAGCCTGTCCAGGAACCGCGGTGCGAGGCGGACCGGCCATGCTAATAAACCCTATTGGTTTCATTTGGTGACAGGGCTTGAGATGTCATTTCGTCTCAATGTCGGGTAAAAGTCCCACCAAAATTGGAAGCAACGTCTCCAAAATGACCTTTACAGTGTTGACGGAGACGTTAAACCTCAATTCAAACAAACAAATCCACTGACGCAAGAAGGGCAGTTGTCCATTTCTACCGAACGAATGTGCACTGTACTGGTTAACTGCTTATGCATAAGCCTACCAAATGGAAGCGATGTTAGGTGATTATCAAAGTAGTGTTGAGTGGGTCATCAAATCTTAAACAAACAAACAAAATCTGCATTTGTAAAGCACATTTCAGTTAAAGCTGTAAAGAATGATAAAACTAAAGCTATGCCAAAAAAGATGATCTTCCCTGCATCCTTAAATCAAGAACATAAATATTTTACTAACAAAAGCTTGACATATTTGTATAAGAACTTTGCAGCCATAACGTGAACAAGTCCGTGAAATGAAGACCCCCCTATACCCCACTTTTTATAGAGAAAACTGGGGTTTACGGGGGTATACATTATTTTTCTTATTTTTGCTCCAATACATAGGTTGTCTGTACTCGTCAGAACCGCCTCGATGAGGCGGTTCTAACGAGCACCCACAACCTATGTTTGCATTATTTATAAGAAAAATATCACGGATTTTCATCAGAAAATGGTCATTTAGGAGATGTGAAAAAATGTACTATGTCGCACGGGTGTGTTATCGTAATGGCACACAGACGGCACAGAGATTCAGACCAGGATGACAGCAAATATGACTGGCGAGGGAAGATAGCAATGGATTTGTATAATGGATTGTTTTTTGCGAATGATAAAACGTCTTAGATTATGGTTCTCTCTCCTGCAGGAAGAGCCCGTATGCAAGAGAGATGTTACAATATATATGTAAATCCTTTTTTTTTGTACTGGTTGACGAGGAGAAATACTATTTGAAAGAAATGCCTCCCTTAGGTATATCGAGTCTCCTCCTGACAACTAACATCCCGTGTATTTGATAGTCCCGTATTTTAATAAGGGGCCCACAACTCATAGATTGTTCAGGGGTATACCTCTAAGCAATTCGAGGAGGAAATGTGATTTGTGCCATACATGGTCAGCAAAGGCTTCACGCATTCTGATCAGAGCTTTTGCTGTCCGCATGAGGCTCCAGTTTGCTCGGAACATATGTATGCATTACGTTATACATTTAACCATTTCAACCCTGTAGACGGGTGTAGGTACCTACCCAAGATTTCAGGGGTTATTCACGTATTATTTTTATTTTTGTACGAAAACATTCGCTGTGAGTACTCATAAGAAGCGCCTCGCTGAGGCGTTTCTAATGAGTACCCACATCGTATGTTTTTGTTTGTTTTTTACAAACAAGTAAACTGTTGGTACTTTTCAGATTTTAAAAGCATCTTTTCTTAATTGTGCTATGAAACATCCTGTAAATGATTTTGATTAAAATCCCGATTTACATTAATAGACGTGTCCAAAGTGGAGGATGGACGAGTCCATTTCATTAACTGGACAGGGTTAATAGGTCAAGAACATACATCTTTGAACAGATGTAACGTAACGCTAGTGTCAAGAATGGTCACGAGACATAAGTGTCCTGTCAAGTTGTTCAAAATATTTGTTTATCAAGCTTATGGTTAAACAAACAAGAGGGTCATGATGGTCTTATATCGCTCACCTGGGCTAAGAGATTTACATACATATACATAGCATAGGTGTTTGACACAAGGTGACTGCTTAAAGCACTACGAATGTATAGTTTATAATGATTTCCAAACTATTATAACATGCGGAGCTGCGTTTACCCCTTACAGAGACTCATGGTCATTGACGCCCTTGAATAGTTTTGGCAGTCCACTTGATGAAACCGCAAATCTTGTTTCAGACAAGAAGGTTTTTATAGGTTTTCCCTATATTATATATACATGTATTTATGGATACATGTAAAATAGGTGACCCTTGGGCTGTTATTTGAAGAATCCTGGCAGAAGTAAAAGTTTTCCCAATGTAAGCCTATGTAAAACCAGTCTGCTCCGGGGCGGTGCCTTTTTGCCCAAGGGCTATAATTTGAATAATCTTGGTAGAGGTCCCCTGGATAAAGAATCATACCAAATATTCAAGACACGGGCCTTCTGGTTTCAGACAAGAAGATTTTTAAAGGTTTTCCGTATATAAGTCTAAGTAAACCCAGTGGACCCCGCGGCGGGCCATTTCTGGCTATAATTTGAAACATCTTGGTGGAGGTTTCAGAGAAGTGTTGTAAGTTGAAAAGATCTACTTCTGGCTCCTGTGACCTACATGTGGAATGGGCCGGAACCGTTTGAACAACTTTGAAAGAGGACCAACAAAGAATCATTGTAAAATCAAGTCAGTGGTTTAGATGTCGTTTTAAGTAATTTTTTACGCACGCACGAACGGACGGACGCACGACGGACAAAAAGTGATAACAAAAGCTCACCTTGTCACTATGTGACAGGTGAGCTAAAATATATCCCAGAACCATCTCTAAAATACTGCCCTCTAACAAGCTAAATGATACTTTCTATATGTTAACCGTAAACACATTGTCATGTGATGCGATTAAAACTAGATATTATGAAAGACAAAAAGACTAATTTTGTCATGTGGCATTATCACAGATCTCTTCTTCCTGTCACTGCGATGGTTAAACTCTCACGAGACATCTACGATGATGAGACCTATATGTGCACGTTTCCTTGTGAAGATTCAATAGCACGATCTATTGTGTTTATAGTTTGTTCAACATCATCAGAATAATTCTCACTATACATGGCATCCTGACTTTGAGTATAATTGGCATGTTCCAGAGCACTTTCATTTGCCAAGTTCTCTGCTATTTCTCCCTCTGTGTTAACACTGACCTGCACATCCTCATGATATCGTATACCATCAGGGTCAGTATCATACTCATCCTGTCTGAATGTGAATTGCCCCTGTCGCTCCTCATCAACAACATTACTGTCACCAGGATAAGCGCTATAGTCAAAACCTTGCACAGTCTCAGATTCCCCGTAGTCAGGGTATTGGGAAGTATCAGGATACTGGCTATATCCCTCCCCTTCAACAGTTGATACATTCATTTCACTCGGGTCATAATTATTGAGCATACTTGCTTTTGAAGAGTTTCCATTCATAACAGGACCGCTGACAGTTAGTGTATTCTCATTAGGATACATTTCCTGAATAACATCAAAATCATCCCGGACTTTAGGGTTTCTGTTGACGTCATTATTAACGTTGGCGTCAAGATCAGTGTCTTCTGACTTTGGCTGTCTTGAAATACTGAACGATTCCCAGCAGGAGCAAGCATTAAAGACACCCAAACAACAGCGTTTACAATTATAAAGAGAACATTTCTTAAATTTAGGTCTACAGATTCTGAAATTATTCATGTCGGGATCCGACACGCCAGCATTGTATTCTCTGAGCAAGAATACGAGCCTGGCACTATCAATAAGCCAGCCAATCAACAGACAACCTAGGGTGCATAAATAAATAATTCCCCATGTTTTATTCCCCAGATAGAAATGATGGAGACCAAATATGCCGAAAGGGAACCAGTACATGTATGCTTCATCCGGATATTTATGTTCATCTTCAGCAGCGTACCTCTCGTACAGCACTGGTAGCCGGAACCAGTCAAATATCCAGCCAAATCCAAACATACCCAGCGTACCGATGTAAAATCCGCCGTTAAAATACCTCTCAAGATAGAAATGATGAGCTCCAAAGAGACCTAACGGTGACACACACAATACATATGCTGTTATTTTTGTCATCCCGTGATCATGCGTAGTATCATTGGCTGCTGCCACTAACCCTTTCATCCTACACAAGTCAACTATCCAACCAATACCAAATATACCAAGGGTACATGTGTGCACAATTCCCAACGCGTAGTTCCCTAAATAATAATGGTATGCACCAAACAGACCAAAAGGAGGAACAGCCATGATGTAAGCCGTTTTTACAGATCTTTTGTTAATTCCGCTCTTAGCTGCAGTCACAAGCTTTTTCATCCGACATAAGTCCACAATCCAGCCGATCCCGAATATTCCCAGTGTAAAAGTGTAGATCAGACCTAGTCTCCAGTTCCCTAGATAGTAGTGATAGGCTCCAAATATCCCAAACGGTGAAATGCCAAGAATATAGGCGGTGCCCAGCGATTTTCCACCCTGGCCACGGTTGGCGTCTTTGACCAACCATTTCAGACGTATAAGATCCACAATCCAGCCGACTAGGAAGACACCCAGGGTACATGCGTAGAAAATTCCAAGTTTCTTGTTGCCCAGGTAAAAATGATGTGCACCTGAAAAGTATTTATAAACAGATGAGCCAGCGAACGTCAGAACCTAGATTCATAAGCACGCCTATTCAAAAGCATTGTTAATTTTGCCGTCAAAAAAAAAAAAAAAAAATGAAAATATTCGGATGAAAAATCCAGCTATTTCGTCATTAAATTGTGAGAGCCTCGTTGAGGTGTACAATCTATGTTAATGTTCGATGAGATGGTTCTGAAGAGTGTCCACAACCTACGTTTTGAGCAGAAATAACAAAACAGAATACGTTTACCCCCTCTAAACCTAGTCTATAAAAGTTAGGTTTAAGGGGTCAAAGTATATAAGTGGCGACGGTTTTTGTGTTGTGTGCGACCGGCAGACACAGATCAGACTGTGCCTTAAACAGTCTGGTCATACCTCGCTTGGGCAGGCCCTTATGAGAGGAGCGAAGTAGAAGTAAAACAAAGATCAGGAATTGATACAATTAACTTACTCCACCCATAAAAGACACCAAAGGGAAAGAAATACAAACATTAAGCGACCAGACCATAATGGAAACCTAAACAAAGGAATGCCATAAGGACAGTTACTTTCCCACAAAATGGCCATATGGCCATCCAAAACCAAAAGACACAATTGTTACACACAGTAAGTAACAAACAACAACATAAATAAATCGCCACAGAAGAGCCGCCTTGGAACGGTCAGTGGAAGATTTCCACTGGGGGGCTTAAATCGATTTTACGTGGCCACAATCCTCGCCCTTACTTCCGTCGCGATTTAGACAAATAATTTGTTCAGTCCGCATGAAGGCCTCCTAACTCATCAGTGCAACATCTCCGTGAACACAAAAATCAAAGAACCACAGAGGTGAGACAACGGTGAGGACTCGACAGCAAGAAACCACTGAAATGCTGGAGCAAAAGAAAACCGACAGTTAGACTCCGATGAGCCCGACCAGAGACAGAGCATCAGGCACCAACCGACATTATCTCTCTAATTTTCAATAAGCCTTTACGTTGGAGCCGTCATAGAATCTGAGGCCTGACCCACCGGCGTGCAATTAAAGAGGGAAGCAAAGTTGCCAACCGTGATTGGGTTAACTACCATGCATGCAGTCTGTCGTATAATATCCATGTTGTACCCAATCTTTTTATATCGAAGAATGATTTTACGAAATTGGGTGCTGAAGTCATTGCGGTTATATATTTTTCTGAATTTATATACTAAGTCACCATAAAATTCGGGTTCCGATAGACCTTGTTGCAGAAGAGATTTAAGTCCAATATTGAATTTTGAAATTAAATCAGAATGGCGTCTATAAAATTTTGAAGACTGATCGGACTGACTGCGTGATTGTTTTCAGATGAACACATGAACATTTGAGAGTTTTCGTTTTTATTTTAGATTTTCTGCTCCACTTGTAGATTGTGGGAGCTCTTTAGAGCCGCATCGTGGATACGGTTCTGAGAAGTAGTAACAACCTGTGTTTCGGAGCGGAAACAAAAACAAGGCAGACTTGCAAACCTCATACCTAGGCGGGCTGGTAAAATGTACTTTAGTTCAAGTCGTGTTATTTTTCTGAGCGGCATATGTATATAGAATGAAATGCTCCGATTTGAGGCTTAGCATCCCCGTCAACACAATATAGGTAATTTTGGAGACGTTGCGTCAAATTGTATGGGACTTTTACCCAATATTGAGATGAAATGGCATCTCAAGCCCCGTCACCCAATGAATCCAAGGGTTTATAAGCATGGACGGTCCATCTCGCACCGCTTTGTCTTAAGATCCTCTAAGCGGTTTACCAGTGCTCCTGTGCGGGTTGTTTCAGCTCTGCGTGGAAGCATCATGCAGCCCACCTATTTCTTCAAGCCCTGATGGGCGGAGGCCATGAATATGTTAGTCACGCGCGTGAGTGTGTGTGTGCGTGCGAATTCAGATAATTAGTCTCTCTATGGGCCGGCAGCGTATTAGGCCTTCTCGAAAGACCCTATAAGCAGAAACCACCGTGAAAATATCTCGGAACTCCGCAATACATGTACATGTATTAAAACGCCCAACGAAATTGCGGAAAAGAACTTCCCGTGGTGGGATTCTTTTATCTATTTATTTATTTTTCTTGAATGTCAATGGAAATGGGCATCAGCGAACCCGCGTTGTATCACAGAAGTTTTAAAGTTCTGTCCATATATGTAGTTCATGAGGTGATTAACCGCTTACGTATGCGCTTGCCCTGGAAAAGTGTGTATAGGTAAACTGACCGGCTCAAAAATGACCTAAAATAGTGTTGACTGGGCCGTTAACTCCAATACAAACAAACAAATCAAAATTGACACTAAGCCATTTCTTTGAAATTGCAGCTGCGTCTTTATATTTGGACATTTAGAATACGTTTTGATTCAGTGTCGGCATCCACCCATCGGGGCTTGAAGAAATATATGAGCTGCACGATGCTTCCACGCAGAGCTCAATCCGACCCGCACACGAGTACTGGTAAACCACGCAGAGGATCTAAGCCTGCCCAGGCAGTGCGGTGGGAATCGGACCGTCCATGCTTATTTATAAACCCTATTGGTTTCCTCGGGCGACAGGGCTTGAGACGTAATTTCATCTCAACGTCGGGTAAAAGTCCCACAAAATTGGAAGCAACGTCTCCAAAATGACCTTTACAGTGTTGACGGGGAAGTTAAACCTCAAATCAAACAAACAAAACACGTTTTGGTTGTATCAGCGCCAAATCAACGTTATATTGTTGCAACGACGTCGATCCGACGTTAAACTATATGCACAGCCACACCCATGTTGACCTTATAACAAATTTGCAAAAACTGTCCTTACCGAAAATTCCGCCAAGAGCTGCGATCAGGTAGACATCTGAGAGCATTTTCTTCTCTGTCCCATAGCGATTAGCATGTTTCACCAGCCATTTCATACGCACAAGATCATACAGGTACCCGATACCGAACAGTCCTAGTGTACACGCATACACGATTCCGAAACATTTCCTCCGCAGGTAGAAATGGTGGGCTCCAAATAATCCAAAAGGAATTCCTAATATGTAAGCTTCAGCTAACTTTTTCGATGACAGGTTAGCCATTGTTTACAACATGTTTTACACGTTGTGTGGTGAGACTATGTCGCGTGTTTACTAACACCGTGGGTCGAACTTACTCACAGTTAGTCATTACACATACCACAGTAATTGGCAAAATTACGCTCAAAAAGTGGTGTACACATCGTCCTGACAGTAATTACATATAAAAAAATCCATAAAACATAATGCGGACGTCCCGAGATAAACATTCCTTGCATAAAATATTTATTGAAAAGTGTCCTATAAATAATTACAGGTGTGGTGCGCGCAAAGAAGATACAAGAGAGACAACTCTATGAAAGATCCAACACAGAACGTGTTTGGATTCGCTCCCGTAAATCAATGGTTTGTTTAACGTCCCCGTCAACATTAAAAAAAAAAAAAAAAAAAAAAAAGTCATTTTGGAGACGGGACTTGTACCCGAAATTGAGATGCAATGACCTCTTAAACCCTGTCGCTATAGTGTTTAAACTAATTTATAGGCATGGACGGTCCGACTCGCACCGCTTTGCCTGGGCAGGCTTAGATCTTCTGTGCGTTTTTATTTTTTTGTTTGAGTTGAGGTTAAACGTCCCGTCAACACTATTTAGGTCATTTTGGAGACGCTGCTTCCAATTTCGTTGGACTTTTACCCGGCATTGAAATGAAATGACATCTCAAACCATGTCGCCAAACGAAACCAAAAGGTTTATATGCATTGGTCGGTCTGACTCGCTCCACTTTGCCTGGGCAGGGCGGTTTACCAGTACTCGTGTGCTATCGGTTTCAAGTCTGCTAGGAAGGTTCATGCAACCCATCTATTTCTCCAAGCCCAGATGAACTGGGGCCAGATATCGGAAGTTAGTCCCTAGTTATCATCAAAGAGATAAACGTCTTGCATAGGGGTCTGGATTCGTATTCCAGTCATGTCCCCAGTTTCAAAGCAGTAATTGTTTACAAAGGTAGCGGCTCTATTATGAACTTTTTCAATTTCTTTAGCAATCGGGCGAACAAGTCCCTTATATGCTGCCTTCTTCACATGCTGAGCGTACTAATGAAGATTTCGCCTAAACCAAGTGTTCCATTCGCCTTAGAATACATGTTGCTATTGCGTGTATTGCATCTCAAATCGGTGCCGGTATAGCTCAGACAGATGCGCGTCTGACTGGTGACCAGGAGGACGCGGGTTCCATACCTGCCGGATTCACCACTAACAACAACACGCTGTTTTCTGTATCCATTTGACGGTCGACCCCCCCCCCCCCCCCCCCCCTATTCCGTAGTTCATGAGGTGGGGTGTCAAAAGCCTTCTCCAAGTCCAGAATGCCTTTTCCGGAATGCATGTTGTCTGTCTGACAAAAGTTTATGGTCATCCAAGTTGGTCATGATGTTTGAGCTGACTATGTGCTGAAGCAACTTATACAGAACACAGGTCAGGGACACCAGGAGACAATTACGACCTGTTTCCATTTTTGAAGAGTGGGCAAATGATCGCAAGGAGCCATTCTTTGGGGATTTCACCCGTATCGTCAGGCTGTTGGGAAGGATGTGCAAAAACTGGACCTAACTTGCATGAGCTAGTTCCAGTATCAATGCGTCTTTGACTGCTAATTCTTTAAAACCTCCCCTTTGCTAACAAAGTCGTTGGAGTGGGGGTGGGGGAGGATGTTTGGTAAGCCTTGTGAAGTGCAGTTTGTTTTTGCAGTTTACTTTGCAAGTCTCAAAATTCACGAAGTGCATACCGCTTAATTAACATTACTTCTGAGGAAGAATGGAAAACCTTGATAATTTGTAAAACTCCGAGATGTTGTATGATGCCTTGTTAATCCCCCGCCGCGAAGCGGGAACGACCTTCGTCTGTCCGTCCGTCTGTCCATCTGTGTTCAAACATTTTTGGTTTAGAGGCAACCGCAATGTTGATTTCAGTAGGAGAAATCGCCCATAAACCTTTAGGGACGGATTGATGTATTTCAAATGAAATAAACAAGAAACCTCATTAACCACAAGTAGTAATATAATCAGGTGCCCCCCCCCCCCCACCCACCCTCACACCCCACTGTTTTATTTTTATTTTATTTTTATTTATTTATTTTTTTTTTGCTCCTTTGGTATTAGTGGGAGAGCCAATACCGGGTATCGCTTTTTTTTTGGTCATTTGTTATTATGAGGAGAGCCTATGTCGGGTGGCGTTTTTCTTTCTTTTTCTTTTTTCTTTTTTTTTAGCTCGTTTGCAAATGAGAGGGCAAATCTCATCACGAAAACACGCCTTTATAATTTTGAACCTCTTGAATCCCACTTTTATCTAGAAAAACTGGGGTTTACAGGGGTAAACCTTATTTTCTTATTTCTTATCTAAAATTTTAATAGTGGGTACTCGTTAGAACCGCCTCATCGAGGCGGTTCTTACGAGTACCCACCATTTATATTTTGAGCTGAAATGAGAAAAATAGCACAATTTCTTCACCTTAACATTTTCGTTTCTCCAGCGGTAAAGTTACAATGTATTTGTATAGGCGTGATTTCGTAATGTTCCCCGAAGAGCAAATCTTCGTAAAAGGGCAAATCTTCTTCTCATAATACCGAAGAGCGCGAAAACTGGCACCCGGTATGCGCTTTCCTCACTATAGTACTACTGCCAAATAGTCATATTTCCCTCACACAAGGACAGTAAATTATTTATTATACCGAATTCTGACTGCCAGAGGTTCTTACAGTGAATGCTTGAAAATATGATAAAAAAAAGTTATGTGACAGAAACATATGCCTTGAATGACAAAATTTGATGTTTACAATTGTGCACTTGCATTGTTGAGCAGTGGCGTCAGAGGGGAATATTGCAGGGGAATATTTATAGGTTATTGACTTTATATTGTGGAATATTTGGCACGAGTTCATATGGCGAAGGACGCACGAGCTTGCGAGTGCGTCTTCGCCATATGAACGAGTGCCGAATATTTCACAATATAAAGTCAATAACCTTTTTATTATATACCCAAACTCGGATTCTGTGCCAGAATTCAGGATTGCCTGGCATGGAAATTTGAACGTAAAATAAGGTTAGACATCTTTAAGTGCTTTGAAATGGAAAATAATGCACATTGCTAAGTGTCTTCCTACACTATGAAAAACCATGCCCAATGGCGCCAAAGTGAAGACGACGTTAACGTCGGTTGACGTGACGTCATTAAAACATTAATGTTTCCCAACGCAGGACGCTTTGTTTACCGAAGTGTCAGTTTGGTTTCTTTCAAAATACTCTTGATTTTCTAAAAGAAATTATTGAATATCTGAACAGATTGCAGGTAGGTCATATTTGTTAGCATTAAATGCGCTTTATGCACCCTGTCATAGCCTATATTCATTTTGTTTTAGGTTATTTCAGTCGATACGCACGACAACATGGCTGCCGATTTTTTTGTATGAACGTGGACAAATTTGAAAGTAGTTCTATTTTGAACGTGACTGCTTATCTACGGGCAATATGAACTTGACTACGGGCAATATGGAAAAATATTGACCGGTAACTTCTGTACAAAGCAAACGGGACATTTTCTGGGTATATAATAAGATAATTTATTATATACCCAGAAAATGTCCCGTTTACTTTGTACAGAAGTTACCGGTCAATATTTTTCCATATTGCCCGTAGTCAAGTTCATATTGCCCGGAGATAAGCAGTCTCGTGCATAACAGGACTACTTTCAAATTTCTCAGTTTTGAATCTTAAAAATCGGCAGCCATCTTGTCGTGCGAATCGATTGACAGAACGTAAAAGAAAAGAAATATCGGCTGTGACAAACAACATGAAGCGCATTTTATGCTGGCACATATGACCTACCTGCAATCTGTTTAGATTTTCAATACTTTCTTCCAAGAAATCAGGAGTATTTTGGAAGAAATGTAACCGACGCTTCGGAAAAAATGGCGTCCTGTGTTGGGAAACGTCAATGTTTTTAATGACGTCACATCCACCAACGTTAACGTCATCTTCACTTTGGCGCCATTGGGCGTGGTTTTTCAACGTGTAGGGAGACACTTAACGACCTTCATTATTTTCCATTTCAAACCACTTAAAGATATATAATCTGATTTTACGTTCAGATTTCTATACCAGGCAGACCTGAATTCTAGTAGACAGTTGAATTCTGGGTATATAATAAAAAGGTTATTGACTTTATATTGTGAAATATTCGGCACTCGTTCATATGGCGAAGACGCACTCGCAAGCTCGTGCGTCCTTCGCCATATGAACTCGTGCCGAATATTTCACAATATAAAGTCAATAACCTATAATTATTACCCCGCGCGTGGCATGCTCTTGACCAATCAGAATTCTAGAATAGCTCATGCATGTTAATGATGCGATATAAATCAGGGCCCAGGATTACAATGCGTACTTAAATTTTAAGTACCTACTTAAACTAAGTATTTACTTAACTGGCGTATAAAGTGAACTACAATGAAACTCGTTCGTTTAAGTCGATACTTAAACAAAGAAAATACTTAGATATTTAAGGTAACCCAGGTAGGTACCTTAACTTTTAAGATTTGACCTTGACACCTGAATGTATATATCAATAACAGCAAACCTTAGGGCTTTTATTTGTCCGAGGTCACCAGTGATGCTCGGTAGTTCAAACGGTAGAGTGTTTTTTTTTATATGCGAGAGGTCCTGGGTTCGAGTCCCCGTCGGGCCATTTTTTTTCCTCCCTGTGGGGCAAGTCTACTTGCCATATAGGTACTAGGATGTATTTCTCCCTTGATGTGTCGAAGTGTGCGACGAACAGAGCTGTGTAAAAACTTCCTTTTACATAATACTGTTTATCATATGACGTTATTGATAAGCAGTGGATAATGTAGTGTAATAAAAATTGTATGACCACACGTGTAATAACACTTTGGCGGGATTACGCAACGTCATTACGACGTCCATGTCAGCCATGCATTTTCTGTGAAGAAAAGTGACAAATTTGATGGCGATAAAATTTAATTTCAAGGGGCCATATGATAAACAGAATCTTACACTCGTGGTCACTTCCTATGAAGAGGCTCGTTTCATAAATTTCATATAAAATGACCACTCGTGTAAGACCCTCTATATAATACTGGTGACAGGGCAATAATTAATTGTTTGGTGCGGGAAGGTTATTATACGTGAGAGGGGATCCTAAATGACTTGGTTGTTTTTGTCAGTGTGTGTGTGTGTGTGTGTGTGTGTGTGTGTGTGTGTGTGTGTGTGTGTGTGTGTGTGTGTGTGTGTGTGTGTGTGTGTGTGTGTGTGTGTGCGGGGAGGTCGTCGCATATCACTTTTGTCTGTTAGTTAAAAACTGATCCTGTGGCACAACGGGTTCATGTTACTACGCGTATGCCCTGCTAGTTTTACGCATACACTGTTCACAACGTTCATATGCCGTCTTTATATTCGTTGTCATAAAATAGTATGACGCCACGTGCATTTATGAAATGACTTGTTTTTCTGCTGTTCGTGAAAGTATAAACTAAAAGGGTCGCCTGCAAAGTAAATGAACTCTGAAGGGATTCATATAAACTTTGCTAGCGACCCGCTGTCGTTCATACCTTCATGAACATCGGAGAAATATTTCTTATATTTACATTCTTTTTTCCTCATCACTCGGTGAAAAAATCCTTATAAGGCAAACTGTTAAAGCTGAAAAACATTTACACGCTGTTTTTTTCTACAAAGAGCGGAACAGCATTGTCGTCGTCAACGCCCATTGAGATCATAGAGAACCATGGTTTAGGGTGTAGACTTGCGACACTTGACGTCATTGAAAAACATGTGATTCGATGCGTTCATGGAAGTATGAACAGGCGTATAGGTTTACAATAGGTTTTACACTTGAAATGTAAATATTAACTATTTTGGCGTGAACCACTGTAACGTATGTCAACGATGTACATTTGTTGGGCAAATAGTCAAGGTAAAGGCAATAAAATCCTATTTAAAATCCAATTCGAAGGCCCGTTTCGTAACTTTCATATGAAAGGACCATTTGTGTAAGATTCTCGATATTAAAATTAATGAAATACAAAGAAGTTTTTTTTTTTGATTGATTGATTGATTGATTTGAGATTTAACGTCCTCGCAACACTATTAAGGTTTGATTTTGAAAGTTTTGATTCCAATTTTGTCGGACTGTTACCCGACATTGAGATGAAATTACATCTCAAGCACTGCCGCCCAATGAAACCAACAAGATTTATATGCATGGACGGCCCGACTTGCACCACTTTGCTTTGGCAGGCTTAGACCTTTTAAGCGGTTACTGGAGGTCGTTGTGTACTGGTTGGGTGAGGCGAAGGTGACGTGTATCTTGCGTCACTGGGGCGTCCAGCTGATTGTGACAAGGCCTGCTTTCCTAGCAGCAGGTAATGGTAGAGGGGAATGTTGTTATTTCTTCTGTTTCTGCACAACCAATCATTTGCCTCTTCTCCCTGCCTGGAAATGCTCAATAAAAATGAATTTGATGCGTTCCACCTCCCTTTGTAAGTTCGTGCATGTGGTAATTAAGTGTGTTTGTAAGTGAGTGAGCGCTTTATGTCTCACCTCACTCATAAAAAGACGGGGAAATCCAAGATCGAATGTACAGTGATTTTATATTCATGTTTTTTTTTTTTTTTTTTTTTTTTTTGTTTTTGTTTTTTTACTCCGACTGGAGCTACGGTTTTCTCCGTGTTTGTCTGTATGATGTTTGATCGTGTCCAGCTGCATACATAATGATGACATCCGAAAAAATCAATATCGTAGCTAGGGTAAAGTGTCGGAGTCTTCCCTGTTCTTCACCATAGCACAGAATATGTTTATTTTCTTAATTATCGACTCATACCAGATTGTTTTGAATATTATTCAATACGACTAACGGCATGAGAAGGGTTGAATCATGGACAGACTCCATGAAACCGATTCCGCCCCGCCCCTCGGGGCTTGAAGAAACAGATTGGGCTGCATGGTGCTTCTTTGCAGAGCTGAAACTGACCACACATAACGTAAACACGCCTATACAAATACATTATAAATTTTACCTCCAAAAAAAGGAAATTTTTAAGGTGAAAAATTGTGGTATTTTTCTTATTTCTGCTCAAAATATAGACTTTTGGTACACGTTAGGCGGTTCTAACCGGTACCCACATTCTATATTTTAGAGCGGGAATAAGTAAAAAAAAAAAAAAAGGTCGACCCCCCACCAACCCCAGTTTTACAAAATAAAAGTGGGGTTCAAGGGGGTCAGAATTATATAAACGTATTTTCCCGATGCCCTAGTACTTGTAAACAGCTTGGAAGGACTAAGCCTGCCAAGGCAAATTGGTGTGAGTCACACCGTCCACTGTATATAAGCCTTGTAAATGAAATAGGTGGCTTTCGAATGCACTTTTTAAGGAAATACTTTACTAAGATAAGAATTCCTCCTTAAATCGTTAAGTCGACCTTAACTTAAGTAGCGATTGTAATCCTGGGCCCAGGTTTATATACCTTGTGCAAGTGTATGCGGGTGTACAGTAGGCCTACTTGTCTCACTGTTCATCCATAAAATTTGTATCCTGTTTACTCGTGAAAGAATTGTTTCTCCATCCTGTAATGGGGTGGGGTTGTTTGTTTGTTTGATTTGATTTGATTTGGTTAATCGCCCCCGTCAACACTATATTGGTCATTTTGGAGACGTTGCTTCCAATTTTGTGGGACTTTTGCCCGACATTGAGATAAAATGACATCTCAAGTCCCGTCGCCCAATGCAACCAATAGGGTTATAAGCATGGACGGTCCGACTCGCTACGGTTTGCCTGGACAGGCTTAGATCCTCTAAGCGGTTTACCAGTACTCGTGTGCGGTCGGATTCAGCTCTGCGTGGAAGCACCATGCATCCCATTTATTTCTTCAAACCCCGATGGGCGGGGCCGAGGCGGGGGGTCGGGGGTTTGGATAATCCGGTTGATATTTCGGCCATTTTTCACAGGCATACAACTTTCAGGTCTTGCTATTCGCTTTTCTATATACGTGTCCCACGAAAAAAGGGTCGATCGTAAAAAAAAAGCAAATTCTTCCCTTTAAGAGTTGACCCCTATTGACATGGGAAACATACTTTTTGCAGGAGTTGCCTCCACTGAAGGCGTATCCAATACCCTAAATGGTGCATGGGTGATTTGTAAATGACATTTACGTAAAGGTTACAGTTTCAGAGAAATACTCTGGCATTTGACAATATTTGATTAAAATGGAGCAAACTGACAAACAGTAGTACTGGGCGCCTTTGGAATAAAAGCCGCAATTATACATAATGCACATTACAGTAATATTCCGCTATAAAGTCCACCTGAAATAAAGACTAATTCTGTTTCAAAAAGCTTATTAATAAGGAGGCAGTTACTCTGTCTGTGTTTTCTGCACGGGACCACCTTTGAGACTGTTCAAAAGTGGTCTTTAAGACCACTTTTGAACAGTCCCAACGTTGGTCTTAATATAGGAATTTTACTATACTTGTCACGTTTCAACATGCTGGACATCACGCACATCATTCATTAAAATTGCCTTTTAACACAACGTTTGATTTGTTTGATTTGAGGTTTATCGTCCCCGTCAACACTGTACACCTGGGCCCAGGATTACAATGCGTACTTAAATTTTAAGTACCTACTTAAACTAAGTATTTACTTAACTATCGTATAAAGTGAACTTCAAAAAATTTCTTTCGTTTGTCTCGATACTTAAACAAAGGAAATACTTAAATATTTAAGGTAACCCAGGGCCCAGGATTATAATCGTTGCTTAAGTTAAGGTCGACTTAACGATTTAAGGAGGAATTCTTATCTTAGTAAAGTATTTCCTAAAAAAGTGCATTCGAACGCCGCCTATTTCATTTACTTAGCTAAGTATTTAACTTCGGATGAAGTCGTAATTTTGACGGAAATTTTCACGAAGATTAGCACGTAAGTTTCAATTACACATTGATGTAGGCGGCCCACAATTTTCCCGCGATCTGTCAAAAATCACTTCTTCTGCTTGATTGAATAGAGACAATAGAAAATATGCTGGTTTAGTTTCCATTTCACTACATAAACCATGAAAAATGTTTAATACACTATAAAACATGTTTCATTGAAGGATCACACTCGATCTCGATTTGTGCGGACAAACATTGGTCACAATGTAGCACCACGACATACACAAAACGCTGTTTCTACGGGAATCCTTTTGAAACAAGAATTCATACAATATCTGAATATGCAAAGTAGAAGTAAAACAAAGATCAGGAATCGATACAAGTAACTTACTCCACCCATCAAAGACACCAAAGGGAAAGAAACACAAACATTAAGCGACAAGACCATAATGGAAACCTAAACAAAGGAAGGCCATAAGGACAGTAACTTTCCCACAAAATGGCCATATGGCCATCCAAAATAAAAAGACACAAGTGATACACACAGTAAGTAACAAACAACACCATAAATAAACCGCCACAGAAGAACCGCCTTGGAACGGTCAGTGGAAAGATTTCCACTGGGGGGGGGGGGGGGGGAATAGAGTTTTCATGTGATTAAATATTGTGATAAAGTCTTTGAAATCCAGACATTTTCGTGCTTCAAGTCTGTCTACTTACGATTTTTCCACTCTTTACACTACACTTCCTCATAATCTTATCTTGTGGCTGATCTGTTCTTGTATTGTTATGAAAGAGACTTCATTTTGTCGCTTTCCATTGATAACCAATCTGAAATTATTGAAGCTTTTAGCTCTACTTCTAGATATTTAGATGATTTATTAAATATTGATAATACCTATTTTGATGGTTTGATCAGTCAGATTTACCCCCTAGAACTTCATTTAAATAAAGCAAATTCTTCTGATACCGAGGCCCCGTTTTTGGATTTACATCTATCTATTGTAGATGGATTTGTTTCGTGCAAAATTTATGATAAACGCGATGACTTTGATTTTGAGATTGTAAATTTTCCTTTTTTGGATGGTGATGTTCCTCGTGCGCCATCCTATGGCGTTTATATTTCGCAATTAATTCGATTTGCCAGAGTGTGTAGTCATGTAACTGACTTCAACACTCGTAATAAATTATTAACGGCTAAACTCCTTAACCAGGGTTATCGGTAACATAAACTACGTAAAGCCTTTTCAAAATTTTATAGACGCCATTCTGATTTAATTTCAAAATTCAATATTGGACTTAAATCTCTTCTGCAACAAGGTCTATCGGAACCCGAATTTTATGGTGACTTAGTATATAAATTCAGAAAAATATATAACCGCAATGACTTCAGCACCCAATTTCGTAAAATCATTCTTCGATATAAAAAGATTGGGTACAACATGGATATTATACGACAGACTGCATGCATGGTAGTTAACCCAGTCACGGTTGGCAACTTTGCTTCCCTCTTTAATTGCACGCCGGTGGGTCAGGCCTCAGATTCTATGACGGCTCCAACGTAAAGGCATTGAGAATTAGAGAGATAATGCTGGTTGGTGCCTGATGCTCTGTCTCTGGTCGGGCTCATCGGAGTCTAACTGTTGGTTTTCTTTTGCTCCAGCATTTCAGTGGTTTCTTGCTGTCGAGTCCTCACCGTTGTCTCACCTCTGTGGTTCTTTGATTTTTGTGTTCACGGAGATGTTGCACTGATGAGCTAGGAGGCCTTCATGCGGACTGAACAAATTATTTGTCTAAATCGCGACAGAAGTAAGGGCGAGGATTGTGGCCACGTAAAATAGATTTAAGCCCCCCCCCCCCCCCCCCCAGTGGAAATCTTCCACTGACCGTTCCAAGGCGGCTCTTCTGTGGCGATTTATTTATGTTGTTGTTTGTTACTTACTGTGTGTTTCACTTGTGTCTTTTAATTTTGGATGGCCATATGGCCATTTTGTGGGAAAGTAACTGTCCTTATGGCCTTCCTTTGTTTAGGTTTCCATTATGGTCTGGTCGCTTAATGTTTGTGTTTCTTTCCCTTTGGTGTCTTTTATGGGTGGAGTAAGTTAATTGTATCAATTCCTGATCTTTATTTTACTTCTACTTTACTTATGGAGTCAACCCTTTTCATGCCGTTAGGCGTATAACAATCTGGTAGAGTCGATAATAAAGAAAATACATATATTCTGCGCTATGGTGAAGAACGGGGAAGACCCCCGCAGAAACCACCCCACACTTAAGCCCAGCTCCAATATTGTTTTCGGATGTCATTATTATACATGTATGTAGTTGATATAGTCATTAAAGACTAGACCAAACATCGTGCAGACAAACACGGAGAAAACCGTAGCTCCAGTCGGAGTTAAAAAAAAAAAAAAAAATAATAATGGGATATAAAATCACTGTACATTCGATCTTGGATTTCCCCGTCTTTTTTTTACGAATGAGGTCCTTATCTGCGTATAACCTTACAGTTGGTGAGACATAAAACGCTCACACACTCTCCTCACAAACACACTAAATTACTTACATGCACGGGCTTACAAGGGAGGTGATACGCCTCAAACTTATTTTAATTGAGCATTTCAAGGCAGGGAGAAGTGGCATATGATTGGTTGTGGCCAATATCAGTTGGACGCCCCAGAGACGCAAGATACACGTCACCTTGCCTCACCCAACCAGCACAAGCCGACCACACGCGATCTCCAGTAAACCACTTAGAATGTCTACGCCTGCCCAGGCAACGTGGTGCACGTCGGGCCGTTCATGCATATAAATCTTGTTGGTTTCATTTGGCGACAGGGCTTGAGATGTAATTTCATCTCAATGTCGGGTAAAAGTTCGACAAAATTGGAAGCAACACTTCCAAAATCAAACCTAAATGGTGTTGCGAGGACGTTAAATCTCAAATCAATAAAAAAAGAAAAACTTCTTTGTATTTCATAAAGTTTGATATCGAGAATCTTACACAAATGGTACTTTCATATGAAAGTTACGAAACGGGCCTTAGAATTGGATTTTAAATTGGATTTTATTGCCTTTACCTTGACCAGTTGCCAAGCAAAAGAACACCGTTGACATGCGTTACTTGTTCACGCCAAATCGTTAGTATTTACATTTCTATAGTGTAACACCTAATGTAAACCTATAGAAAACAATGCTGTTCATACTTCCGTGAACGCATAGAGTCACATGATTTTCAATGACGTCAAGTGACGCCAGTCTAAACCATGGTTCTCTATGATCTCATTGGACGTTGACGACGACAATGCAGTTCCGCTCTTTGTAGAAAAACAGCTTGGAAATGTTTTTCAGCTTTAACAGTTTGCCTTATAAGCGTTTTTTTTTCGCCCAGTGATGAGGAAAAAAACTGAAGAATGTAAATATAAGAAATATTTTTTTTCGATGTTCATTAACCCTTTCGGAGTTCATTTACTTTGCAGGCGACCCTGTTTCGTATTACTTTCATGAACAGCCGAAAAATAAAAGTCATTTCTTAAATGCAAGTGACGTCATAATATTTCATGACACTGAATATAGTAAATACATGGTTAGCGTAATAAAATATAATCGGTGAGCCTTAGACAATTCTATAGGGCGAGCTTTAGCGAGCCCCTATAAAATTGTCGGGGCGAACCGATAATATTTTTTATTATTAAAGACACTATCCATGTATTTAGTTTATACCGCAATTCAAAACAATCAAAGGGTTTTGCAATAATTTAACAAATTTAAGCAAACAAGACAGCAGACAGTGTATCAAGTTAAACGACATTCAATGCAATGGCGCGCACACAGTATAATGTGACGTCAACGAATTCAAAGTTTCTGACGTCATCGCGCCACAAAGGCTTAGGAAACAACATGAACGCTCGAATAAAATTTTCTCAGCGCTTTACTTTCTGCATGAAAATCTGCAAATAAATACTTTACTTTAGCTTTAAAAATATATGTTCGAGGTTGAGACGCAACTGCAGTAGCAGTGCGCATGTGTTCCAAACGGACAATTCAAACTTGGAAAAGCCGAGACGGTAAGAATTTAGCTGAAATTTCTGAAAAGTTGTTCAAATAAATATTGCAAAGATTTCAAATTGCAGTTTCGTTGTTTTCCCATGTATGAAAGGTTTCATGTTATTGTTTATACTTGTAAAATAGGGGCCTGAAAAGAAGGTCCGGTCTATAAACGGTCACTAGACGTATTATAGGTCAGTAGAAGGTATTATAGGTCACTACCGATTATAGCGTGCAGAAATTCGACCCCCTTTATTAGGTTACTAGAATGCCTGATTGCGGTATAAATAAAGACGGCATATGAAGGTTGTGAACATTGTATGCGTATAAGTATCAGGATATTCATAAGCGTAGAAACATGGACCCGATGTGCGACTGTGCCACAGATCCGTTTTTAAATAACAGACTGAAGTGATATGCGCCAGAAGCCCTCCCCCCCCCCCACACACACACACAACTGTCGGGCCCCGCCCATCCATCGGGGCTTGAAGAAATAAATTGGCTGCATGACGCTTCCACGCAGAGCTGAATCCGACCGCACACGAGTACTGGTACCCACTTAGAGGATCTAAGCCTGCCCAGGAAAAGCGGAGCGAGTCGGACGGTCATGCGACAGGGTTTGAGATGTCATTTCATCTCAATGTCGGGTAAAAGTCCCATAAAATAGGAGCAACGTCTCCAAAATAACCTCAATCAATCAAACATACACACACCTAACCAAGTCGTTTAAGACCCCCTTTCGCTTGTAAGAACCTTCCTACTTTAAACAATAAATTGTTGCCCTGTCACCAGTATTATACAGTATTATGTAAAGGGAAGTTTTTATACAGCTATATTCGTCGAAAACTTTGACACACCAAGGGAGAAATACATCCCAGTAGTATAATACCTCATCGCCAAGTCGACTTGCACCACAGGGAGAAAAAAAAGTGGCTCGAATGGGACCCGCACCCAGGGCCTCTCGCACATGATGCAAACCCTCTACCGTCCGAGCTACCGAGCATGACTGGTGATTTCGAGCAATTGAAAGCTCTCATGTTTGCCGTTGTTGATATATACATTCATGTGTCAAGGTCAAATCTTAAAAGTTAAGGTACCTACCTGTGCCCAGGATTTCAATGCGTACTTCAATTTTAAGTACCTACTTAAACTAAGTATTTACTTAACTGTCGTATAAAGTGAACTTCAAAGCATTTCTTTCGTTGAAGTCGATATTTAACCAAAGAAAATACACGGTAGAGTGTTTGGGTCATATGCGAGAGGCCCTGGGTTCGGGTCCCGGTCGAGCTACTTTTTTTCTCCATGTGGTGCAAGTCGACATTATACGTCTTTGTTTGTTTGATTTGAGCTTTAACGTCCCCGTCATCACTGTAAAGGTCATTTTGGAGGCGTTGCTTCCAATTTTGTGGGACTTTTACCCGACATCTGATGAGATGACATCTACAGCCCTGTCGCCCAATGAAACCAACCGAGTCTGTAAGCATGGACGGTCCGACACATTATACTACTGCGATGTATATCTCCCTTGGTGTGTCGAAGTTTTTGACGAATGGAGGTGTATAAAAACTTCCCCTAACATAATAATGTATAATACTGGCGACAGGGCAACAATTTATTGTTTGGTGTATGAAGGTTCTTACACGCGAAATGGAGTCTTAAACGACTTGTTTGTTTTTGTCAAGGTATGTGTGTGTATGTTTGATTCATTGATTCCCCATCAACACTATGCAGGTCATTTTGGAGACGTTGCTCCTATTTTGTGGGACTTTTACCCGACACTGAGATGAAATGACCTCTCAAGCCCGTCGCCCAATGAAACCAATAGGGTTTATAAGCATGGACGGTCCGAGTCGCTTAGCTTTTCCTGGGCAGGCTTAGATCCTGTAAGTGGGTAACCAGTAATCGTGTGCTCTGCGTGTGAGCGTAGTGCAGCCCATTTATTTCATCAAGCCCCGATGGGTGAGCGGGGCCGACAGGGGTGTGTGTGTGGGGGGGAGGGGGGGGGGTAGAGGGAGGCTGGCGCATATCACTTTTGTCTGTTATTTAAAAACCGATCCTGTTGCACATCGGGTCCATGTTCCTACGCTTATGCATGTCCTGCAACTTCTTACGCATGCAATGTTCACAACGTTCATATCCCGTCTTTATATTCAGTGTCATGAAATAGTATGACGCCACGTGCATTTAAGAAATGACTTTTATTTTTCTGCTTTTCATGAAAGTATGAACGAACAGGGTCGCCTGCAAAGTAAATGAACTCCGAAGGGGTTCATATAAACTTTTATAGCGATCCGCTGTCGTTCATACCTTCATGAACATCGAAAAAATATTTCTTATATTTACATGCTTTTGTCCTCATCACTGGGCGCAAAAATGCTTATAAGGCAAACTGTTAAAGCTGAAAAACATTTACATGCTGTTTTTCTATTAAGAGCGGAACAGCACTGTCGTCGTCAACGCCCAGTGAGATCATAGAGAACCATGGTTTAGACTAGCGTCACTTGACGTCATTGAAAATCATGTGGCTCGATGCTTTCATGGAAGTATGAACAGCATTGTTTTCTATAGGTTTACATCAGGCTTTACACTTGAAATGTAAACCAGAGGACCAATGGTCCTGAAGACGCTCACCTGACAGCAAGCATTGATTATTTTTAGCATTTGGCTGTATGACCAAGTGGTCCTTAATCACATTCCTGACTCTTGAAGATCAGTTGGAAAATTTTGAGTTTGAATTTTCAGTTATATTTAGCCAAGATAAAGCGTTAGATGAGCTAAAAGGTCAGGAGAAAATATATGGTTAATGGGTGGAATGCTTAACCATTTCTAAAGGGGGTGAGGCCCTCAATTTAACCTACGGTGTCCAAAGATCTATGTAACTAAATGCCCCTTATCACAAGAAAATATATGGTTTATGGGAGAGGATCTGAACAGTTTCTGATATTTGATGCATTTTATGTAATGCAGGGGTGGGGCATGCCCCCAGGGTCTCAAGATGCAAGTCACTTAAAGCCCCTTATCATAAGCAATAAGAATATATATTGTTTATGGGTGGGGATCTGAACAGTTTTCAAGAAATTGGTCACTTTTTGAAAAAACAAAAAAAGGGGGAGGGTTACTTGAGGTGTTACTTCCAATTCTAAAGGGGGTGGCTGCAGGTCGAAGACTCGTACAATAAAATTCTGTATTTTACAAAACACTGTAGAATAAGCTATTAATATTTAACCAAATCGATGAAATACATGTAATTGTTAAAGGGGTAATGTTATTTCTTTTAAAAAGTTGCTTACTGTAAACCCCAGTACACCTGAATGTAAAGGTTGATAGAAGTCAATGCATGTTTTGGTGGGTGGTTCTGAAGAAGAAACTTTTGAAGAGGTTTAGACTTCTTCAACGGGGGGGGGGGTCATGCCCCTCCTCCCCCGGGGCCCCGGGGTTCCACAGGTCCATGTCACTGAATGCGCTTTATCATAAGGAACAATAATATATATGGTTTATGGGTGGGGATCTTAACCGTTTCCAAGATATTAAGCATTTTTTGCAATAAAGGGGGTGGGGCATGCCACCCCGGGGACCCTCCGATACCCTGATGTCCAAAGGTCTGTGTCACTGAATGCGCCTTATCATAAGGAACAAGAATATATATGGTTTATGGGTGGGGATCTTAACCGTTTCCGAGATATTAAGCATTTTGTGCAAAGAAGGGGGTGGGGCATGCCCCCCGGGGGGCCCCAGGGTCCCAAAATCCATGTCACTTAATGCGCCTCATCATAAGGAATAAGAATATATATGGTTTAGTGGCATTATTTGTAACAGTTTGCAAGATATCAGACATTTCTACTTTTTCCCATACAAATGCCCATGTTACCAAATTTAACCTTGGCGTAAAATAGGTCAAGGTCATCCCAGGGACACCATTTATGCAATTTATGATGGGCCCATGTCCCAGGTGCTACATGCCAAGTTTCATGCAAATCGGCCCAGTGGTTCCGGAGGAGAATATTTTCGAAGGGTTTTTACCATATATGGGCATGGCGGCGTTCTTGGTCATGCGACCTAGACCAAAAATGCAAACTTTCGTTCCCCCACCCCATGGAGCCTCCACATGAAATTTGACTACAATCGGCCCAGCGGTTCCGGAGGAGAAGACGTTTGAAAATGTGAACACACACACACACAGAGAATTTTTGCCTGGCCATACTATCAGCTCACCAATGAGCCTTCGGCTCAGGTGAGCTAATAATTACTATTTTGGCGTGAACAACTTTAACGTATGTCATCGATGTACTTTTGCTGGGCAAATGGTCATGGTAAAGGCAATAAAATCAAAGTTAAAATCCAATTCGATGGCCCGTTTCGTAACGTTCATATGAAAGTACCATTTGTGTAAGATTCTCGATATCAAAATTTATGAAATACAAAGAAGTTTTTTTTGTGATTGATTTGAGATTTAACGTCCTCGCAACACTATTTAGGTTTGATTTTGGAAGTGTTGCTTCCAATTTTGTCGGACTTTTACCCGACATTGAGATGAATTACATCTCAAGCCCTGTCGCCAAATGAAACCAACAATATTTATATGCATGGTCGGCCCGACTTGCACCACTTTGCCTGGGCAGGCTTAGACCTTCTAAGTGGTTTACTGGAGGCTGCGTGTGGTCGGCTTGTGCTGGTTTGTTGGGGCAAGGTGACGTGTATCTTGCGTCACTGGGGCATCCAACTGATATTGGCCACAACCAATCATATGCTTCTTCTCCCTGCCTTGAAATGCTCAATAAAAATAAGTTTGAGGCGTACCACCTCCCTTGTAAGCTCGTGCATGTGTGTGATTGGGTGTGTTTTGTGAGGTGAGTGAGTGAGCGCTTTATGTCTCACCAACTGTAAGGTTATACGCAGATAAGTACCTCACTCATAAAAAAGACGGGGAAATCAAAGATCGAATGTACAGTGATTTTATATCCCCTTTTTTTACTCCGACTGGAGCTACGTTTTTCTCCGTAATTGTCTGCACGATGTTTGATCTAGTCCTTAATGACTATATAAACTACATACATGTATAATAATGGCAACCGAAAACCATATTGTAGCTTGGGTTAAGTGTGGGGTGGTTTCTGCAGGAGTCTTCCCTGTTCTTCACCATGGCACAGAATATATTTATTTTCTTATATTATGCAATACGCCTAACGGCATGAGAAGGGTTGAATCATGGACAGACGCCATAAAACCGATTCCGCCCCCGCTCCGCGGGCTTGAAGAAACAGATTTGGCTGCATGGTGCTTCTATGCAGGGCTGAAACTGACCACACTGGAATGAGTACTGGTAAACAGCTTAAAAGGACTAAGCCTGCCCAGGCAAAGTGGTGTGAGTCAGACCGTCCACTGCATATAAGCCTTTTGGTTTCAATGGACGACAGGGCCTGACGGACGTCATTTCATCTCAGTGTCGGGTAAAAGTCCCACAAAATTGGAAGCAACGTCTCCAAAATGACCTACATAGTGTTGACGGGTACGTTAAACCTCAATTCAAAAAAATACTCCATAAAACCCGAGTTTTGCATATTCAAATATTGTATGATTTCTTGTTTCTAAAGGGACCCCGTAGAAACGGCTTTTTAAATATGTCGTGGTGCTATACATTGTGATCAATGTTTGTCTGCACAAATCGAGATCTACATCTACATCTACATCGTTACGTTGTACCGTCAGATTTGACTTTTATACAACGGGTTGGTTTCGTAATGGTTCACGCTAGAAAGATGAAAACAAAGAGAATATGGACAGGGAGAAGAATTATAGAAATAATTAAGACATAAGTAAATGTAGAATACAAAAATCAGTACAAAACAATCTATAACAAAATAAGTTAAGAGTACAACATAAAAAGAAATGAAGAATGAAAGTTTTCCCAGCCACTTTTGGCTCACCTAGAGAAGACCAATCTGCCTTCCGTGGCGGTACCAGGGCCCTTACGTCCCCGACAGCACAGCTCCCCCCAAGGCAAGTTACTAGGTGACTGGGATCGAGTGTGATCCTTCAATAAAAAACACGTTTTATAGTATATAAAACATTGTTCATGTTTTATGTAGTGAAATGGCAACTAAACCACCATATTTCCTACTGTCTCCATTCAGTGAAGCAGAAGAAGTGATTTTTGACAGATCGCGGGAAATTTGTGGGCCGCCTACATCAATGTGTAATTGAAACTTACGTGCTAATCTTCGTGAACATTTCCGTCAAAATTACGACTTCATCCGAAGTTAAATACTTAGCTTAGTAAATGGAATAGGCGGCTTTCGAATGCACTTTTTAAGGAAATACTTTACTAAGATGAGAACTCCTCCTTAAATTGTTAATTCGACCTTAACCAGTATACTGAATAGTCCTTTGTAGCTGTCAGTGTGCTGGCTGTGACAAACTCGGAATCAGGATTGTTGCTTGACACCCCATAATAAGTCATTAGAAATCATCAAATCACTACCCGGTATATTAAAATGAAGGTCTCCCTGTTTCCCATGGTCTTAATTCTTGGGTTCACCCTTTGGAAAACAACTTTTAGAATGCATCCAGATGATGGAAATCAGGAGTGCAAGATTACAATTAAGGAGAGTAGTAGTAGAATTTCCCAGTACTTGGCATTTACAAGGAAGAATGGGAACAGAAGGTGTTCGGAGGGCTTGCGAAACTTCAAGTCCTCGCGCGGTACAAACTTGGCTTTACTTCTAATCTTGGCCGGAGACATTGAAACTAACCCCGGCCCAAGGTTTCGCTGCGGACTCTGCAAAACATATTGCAAAGGTTCCGAGAAATGGATAGAATGTGAGGACTGTAACAAGCGCTTTCACTCCTCATGTTCTGATTTGGATAACAGTCAATTGTTAGAAATTGAATCTAGAGCTGGAACTTGGTATTGCAAAGACTGCAAAGCTGACTGTGGTCTTTGCAGTGGTGCTGTCCTTAATGGCCACAAAGCCGTTCAGTGTGATCAATGTGAAATGTGGATACACACTGACTGTTCCTTCATTTCAGATGAAGAATATGGCACTTTGGTAAATTCAAGCTGCCACTGGATATGTCCAAAATGTGAGGTCTGTAACTTTTCAGACTCCTTCTTTGATGAATATGTAGAACTGAGTAAGCCAAACAGGTTTAAACCTCTGTCAGAGGATAAGAGAGGCAAATCTTCAACTGCTGATGAAACTAAGTCAAATTTTGTGAAAGGTTTGAAACTTTGCAGTATAAACATAAATGGAATTAGAGGGAAAATTCTTGAACTTTTAGCTTTCCTCGATACATCTCAACCTCATATTGTTGCTATTCAGGAAACAAAGATTGACAGTTCAATTACTACATCTGAGCTTTTCCCTGAAACTTGTGAGTACAGTGTGTACAGAAAAGATAGGAACTCTCATGGCGGTGGGGTGATGTTGCTCATTCATAGAGACATCCCTCACATGCCTTTCATGGAACTTGAAAATGACACCGAATCGGTCTGGGTTAAGGTTTTTGCAAATAAAACTTCCCACTTCGTAGCAAGTTGGTATCGACCACCAAATGGTACAATCGAAAACTTCCAGTTGTTTAAAGACCAACTGGATTGCATTAAATCGCAGCATAAGGGTAAAAAACTCCCGGCTGTACATGTTCTAGGTGACCTCAACTTCAGAGACATTGCTTGGCCCGACAGGCTCAGCAAACAAGGCACAATGCTGAGTCAGTCGGAAGGACAAATATTGATTGACATTATGAACGATCATGGCCTTGAACAAATTGTTAACTTCCCCACTCGTGATAAGAACACATTGGATCTGATCCTTACGACTTTGCCAGGACAATTCGAAGACATTCATTCCCCAGATAAACTAAGTGACCACAATGTTGTCTCCGGATATTTAAAAATTCACATCCCACCAATAAAGAAACCTCGGAGGAAGGTGTACTCATATCAGAAAGGTGACTATGAAACTATGAGGAAGGATGCACTCAGATTTGCAAAGGAGAATTACTTTAATGGTCATTCAGATGCTCGGTCTATACAGGAGAATTTTGATTTGATAACTTCTTTCATTCATACTTCGGCCGAAAATCATATCCCCTCAAAAACTAGTAGGGCTGTATCTTCTATTCCCTGGATCACTCCAGAGATAAGAAGGAAAATTCGCAGAAGGAATAAGATTCATGCAAAGGCAAAAAAGATGGGAAGTGGTAAACTCCGGACAAAATTTGAAAACTTGAGACGTGAAATCAAGACTGATATAAAAAATCAGCATGATTTGTATGTGAATAACTTGGTAGGTGATGTAATGGCAAATCCCAGAGACTTCTACAGATATATTAATAGCCAGAAGAAAGACAGGCAAGGTATCCAGCCCCTTAACAAAAGAGGAGGGGACGGGGTTGCTGAATCAGACTCTGAAAGGGCAGAGGAACTAGTTGGTCAATTCAATGATGCATTTAATAAAACTGAGTTCACGGAGGTTCCATTGACTGGAAGATCGGCCCCATTCATGGATAATATTGTTGTGACAGCTGCAGGAGTGATCAAATTACTTCAAGGCTTAAACCCCAGTAAGGCCTTAGGACCCGATGAGCTTCATCCCAGAGTCCTGAAGGAACTAGCAAATGAGTTGGGTCCAGTTTTCGCACACTTTTTTCAACAGTCTCTTGATACGGGTGAAATCCCCAAAGAATGGCTCTTAGCAAACATTTGTCCACTCTTCGAAAAAGGAGATAGGGCTCTTGCCCGTAATTATCGCCCTGTGTCTCTGACTTGTGTTCTGTGTAAATTGCTGGAACATATAGTCTGCTCAAACATCATGGCCCACTTGGACGAGCATAAACTATTGTCAGACAGGCAACATGCAATTAGGAAAAGGCACAGTTGTGAAACTCAGCTAAGCACAGTTATTAATGACTGGGCAAAAATCTTGGACAAAGGGGGACAGGTGGACACATTTATTCTTGACTTCGAGAAGGCCTTTGACACCCCTCCTCATGAACTACTTAAATCTAAGTTATTTGGTTATGGAATTGGGGGAAAGACCCTCAAATGGATAGATTCCTTTCTCTGCTACAGAAAACAGCGGGTTGTTGTTAATGGTGAATCTTCGGAGTGGGCTCCAGTTTTGTCTGGAGTCCCGCAAGGGACCGTTCTTGGTCCACTTTTGTTCTCCCTGTACATCAATGATATTTCCACTGACATTGACTCAGAAATAAGACTGTTCGCAGATGACTGTGTTTGTTACCGGGAAATTAGAGATATAGATGACTCATTGAAACTTCAGGCTGACATAGATAGATTAGGATGTTGGGCGCGTAAATGGGGCATGAGATTTCAGCCAGTTAAATGCAATATTATGCAGATAACTAGAAAGATCTAATAAAGTTGAGGCTTCTTACACCTTAGAGGGAACGGTCCTCGAGAATGTGGACTCCATTAAATACCTTGGAGTGACAATCTCACACAACTTGAGATGGAATACTCATATAAGCAACATGTGTACTAAGGCAAACAGAACGCTTGGTTTCCTGAGGCGGAATCTTCATCAGTGCCATCAGGATGTAAAAGAGGCAGCGTATAAAGGTCTTGTCCGCCCAATCTTGGAATATGGTAGTTGTATCTGGGACCCCAGTGGAGTGGTCCTTAATGATGAAATTGAGAAAGTTCAGAATAGAGCTGCTAGATTTGTAGCAGGCAATTACTGCTTTGAAACTGGGAGCATGACTGGAATACTTGGAAAATTAAAATGGGAGTCTCTCAAGAAAAGGAGAAAAGACAGTAGGCTAATCCTTTTATACAAAGGTCTAACGGGTGCTGCCTGCATTCCAACAGATGACCTTGTTCCCCCAGCTAGACACTGTAGAAATCACCATTCATTGGCGTTTCAGACCCTTAGCGCAAGAACTGACATTTATAAAGAGTCGTTCTTCCCCAGATCCATTAGAGATTGGAATGCTCCCGATTCGATTATTTCGACAGCTGAATGTGCTGATGATTGTGTAACTAAATTTACCTCTTTGGTTAGAGCTAGGGACTAACTTCCCACATCACAGGTCCTGGTGTATGAATGTCATTTGACGTGTCACCAGTAACAATTCTAATTCTGATTCTGATTCTGATTCTGAACTTAAGTAACGATTGTAATCCTGGGCCCTGGTTTTATGGTGCAAGTGGCTAACATCACTGACGTGTTCAGTAATTTTGGTGCATTGTGCTTTTGAAGTAGAACCGAGTCTCGTTATCTCAAACTCAAAGTCACCTAAAGCCCGAAACAAAAGAAAGATTAAGTGACATAAATGTACCAATATAAAACACAAACATAAGTCCAAAACGACAATCTCACGTGTCCAAAATAGAGGATCTTACAGGAGTGCTCATGTATTATTGAATTCATTAAACGAGTTGAGGTAAATGGATAAATGCCGAGCAATTTATCCTTTTTCCTCAACGAGTTTAATTAATTCAATAATACATGAGCACCAATGCAAGGTTCTACGAGGGTAGGCTGAAAAGTTCTGAGCCTGACCAAGAAGCAGGCATCGAACAGCCATGAAATTTTGTATTCATTAAATCTAAACCTTTATTATTTGATTTGACTCAAATGAGTTCAAGTTTATCTGCAATAACGTAGAAATTCTAGACTTTAAAATTGATACTAGCACGCTTTTGAGAAAATGGACAAAATCTGGCATCGTGGTGTCATCAAGTACCTCCATAAAAAGGGGTTAGCTCCTAAGGACATTCATGCCGCTATGGTTGCTACATTAGGGGATGATGCTCCTTCGTATGCAACCGTGAAAAGGTTGGCAGCAAATTTTAAGATGGGCAAGGACAGCCTTGAAGATGATGACCGGTGTGGACGACCCACAACGGCAAAAACTGGGGAAACCATCAGCCAAGTGCACAGGGCCGTGATGGATGACAGGCGTTTAACTGTGAATTAGTAAGCTAACACTGTTGGCATCTCCCGTGAACGAATAGAGAACATTCTACACAGTGAATTAGGAATATCGAAGGTTTCCGCCAGATGGGTGCCACGGCTTTTGACGCCTGACCAAAAGTTGACCAGACTGAACCTGTCACAAGCCAACTTGGCTATTTCTAAAGCAGACCAAGATGTTTTCTTGACCGTTTTGTCACTCAGGATTAGTGTTGGGTTCATCACTTTGAGCCGGAGACCAAAAGACAACCGATGCAATGGAAGCACCCTGGCTCACCCCCTCCAAAGAAGGCAAAGGTCGCCTCCTCTGCAGGGAAGGTGATGGCATCAGTGTTCTGGGATGCCAAGGGCATAATATTCATAGATTACCTTCAAAAGGGCAGAACAATTAATGGGGAGTATTATGCAGATCTGCTAAAACAATTGTGAAAAGCAATTAAGGCTAAACGACCCGGAAAATTGACAAAAGGGTCTTGTTCCATCAGGAAAATGCGCCTGCTCATAAATCGGTTGTCGCAATGGCTGCTGTGCATGACTGTGGTTTCACACCTGTCGATCACCCTCCGTATTCACCTGATCTAGCTCCATCAGATTATTTCCTGTTTCCAAACATGAAAAAGCACTTGGCTAGGCAGCATTATCGGTCAGACGAGGAGGTGATAGCTGCTGTGGAGGAGATTTTCAGGGACCAAGATGAGACCTTCTATACCACTGGGATCCAAGATCTCCAGCATCGCTGGAGGAAGTGTGTGGACAGGAAGGGAGACTATGTTGAAAAATAAGGCATTTTCAGCATGGACAAACCATTGGATCTTGGTCGGGCTCAGAACTTTTCAGCCTACCCTCGTATTTATCATATGATATTTAAAACGACTTTTTTCACGATTGTTTTACAAAAATGTCAATATTCCGCCATTACGAAACGCGACGTCGTTAAGAACGTCGTACGTGTGGCATTACGGGATGTTTCTGAATTATCGCATTTATTTCATGACGTTATTACATTCTCAGACGCGACGTCATATGATAATGTATATTAAACCATTTAAATTTAAGGTGAGTATGATAACATCTCTTTAGTCTTCCAGCTGTGTTTCCCCTTCGACCCCAAACCTATCCATTTAGCCGACATCATGCACTAGCTTTGGCAATCCTTACCAATCAGCAGAACTCTTCGACACAATATGCTCCAAAGGTAGGTGTCTTCTACATGCAACCGTTGCCCTTTTACTGTGATGGTATCTCCTTGTAAGGCTATCCATGTACTGGGTGATATACCACCTTATAGCTGCGACATGAATCAGATCTGGCGAATAAATGTGCACTGTACTGACTAAAGGCTTAGGGAAAGTGCGGATAGGTAACCTGACCGACTCGATATGACTTAAATAGTGTTGACTGGACCGTTGAGCACCAATATAAACAAACGAAACACAAACTGAAAACGTAGTCCGGACAGCTACTATAAAAATAACATAATTTTGTTATTTTTCACACGGTGAAAATATCATATTTATTACATTTTCAGTAGATATATACTGAGCTTTCTCAGTGAATAAGTGAATTATTTCATTCCGAACATTTTGACGTCATTATGCTGACGTCGTTTGTAACAACAATAACAATAGATGACATTTGGCGAAAACTCTGATAAAATCATAGAAATCAGACTTCAACTTTTGCGTCCATTTTACGTTTTTGAGGAAAGACCCTGCAACACGAAGATAATGCATGATTTTCTTGATAATGCAGTTCTACTTTCATGACATCGTTGCATTTGTATATCAAGCACAGGATATTTTTGCATTGAAATGATAACAGGATGATGACTGATTATCAAACTAAACCACGCCTTCTGAAATCCATGCCCCGACTGGAACTATTTTGGTTGGAAATCAGAATGGTTGAATTTGAAAATTGAAAGGTAAAACACGAATAGAAAGACATAAACCGTTTATTTTATTGTTTTGATGGATTACGGAGAAATAATTCGCTCGTGTTATAAGGTTTCGTGTTAAAAAAAAGAAAAAAAAAAAAAAAAAAGAAAAAACTCGTTCGCTATCGCTTACTCGTGTTTTTCTCGGAAGCCACAGAACACTTGTGAATTATTTCACCGTAATCGATAAAAAAAAAAACGAAAAAAAAAAAAAATAGATTTTATTACGCAGACTGTTCTAAATATGGGATTTTTAAACTGAGGAAAGTCGATTATCCGATAAAGAAACGAGTGCGCTTGCGAACGGGTTTCTTAATCGGATGGTCAACCTCAACCCCATATTCAAAATGGACTGGGTCAATTGATTGTATATGACGGGCCTCCGTGGCCTAGTGGTTAAGAGCGCTGACTCTTAATCATTAGGTCTCTCACAGCTGTGGGTGCGAGCCTGGCTCGGGTCACATGTGGGACGCCAAGTTCTGCAACCGAAGGTCATGTGGTTTTTCTCCGAGTACTCCGGTTTTCGCCCACCTCTGATTAACGATCGGCTCGATATGAGGGAAATAATCTTGAAAGGGGTGTAAACCCCCCCCCCACCCCCTCCAAAAAATAAATTGTATATTACACGCATTTTGATAGAGTTGATGGATAATTCACTTTTAACATACAGTCCATGCAAGCGGTAGTGGGCAGTGACACACAAGCTAAATGAAATACAAACTGTATGGACGCCATTTTGAAAACGCTTTCTTTAGTACTGAATGGAAACAGACGAACTGAAATTATTCTAGTAATAAAACAATTAAAATGCGAAAGAACAATAACCAAACTTATACGTAATTCAGTGGGCTGCCTCAAAGTTTAACGTCTTACATACGTAGACGCCGCTGACGACGCGGAACAACGCGTGGACGTGAATTAAACTTTTCCGCGTATAAAGATTGCATTACAAAAAAGTAGGACCGGCTACAAGCAAATATTTCCTTTCCTAAGCCGGAGATGATTTTAGAGACGTGGTATTTTCTTCGTTATGTATATATTACACACTGTGAAATTCAGGTATGCATTCATTTCATTACAAGGAATAAAACGATTTCTATTTCAGAGTAACATATATATTACGTTACCCCACCGAACGGATTTTCAGGACAAAGAAAGTAATATCCAGAGGCACTGTCCCGCACACCATTCCAGCCAAATGCAGATTCGCTATATTGGCGAGTTTCAGTTTAAACAAATGCAGCTTATTACCATGAAATGAATACCCGTCTAATCCCTACTTTTTATAGAATAAGAGATCCACACAGTGGGGGATAGTTCATTCGGTAGAGTGCTCGCGTTGTATGCGAATTGCAGGCTGGGTTCGAATCCCGGTCGAGTCATGCTCTTGTTCCTCGCCTGTGACATTGGCTGGATATTGTGGACCAAGCACTGAGCCCAGTAGCATGAGAAAGTATGAAAACAGGTCTCACATCCGTACCGGATAAGATTTTGAAGAATCTGGGCGAAACGGTAAATGTTGCAGGGCGTCGGTCTCGATAGCTCAGCCGGTAAAGTGTCTGTACATATGCGTCGAGCTCCGCTTGCCATCGCCTATGTCATTATATACAGTAGAAGGCATTACCAAAACAAGCCTATTCAAATATATTGAAAATTGAACCACCACCAAAAAAAAAAAAAAAAAATCTATGAAATTTTTCTGATGTTTTTTTATATTTCTGCTCAAAACAAAGATTGTGGTTACTCGTTAGAGCCGCCTCGGCGAGGCGGCTGTAACGAGTACCCACAGTCTATGTTTTTGATCAAAAATATAAAAAATAAAGTATACCCCTGTAAACGCCAGATTTCCAGAATAAAAGTGGGCTTGGGCTTTAATGGGGAGAAACTTATATAGGCATATTTTTGTGACGTTAATGACTCGAATACTTTTTGGAGCATAAAAAAATGTTCGAGATATGTGATATTCGAACCACTGACGGTTAATCATAGCATCCTGGTTAGGAGCCATAGTTGCGATATCTTTTCGATTTTCTTTAAAATAAATGAGTGTGAAATTTCTATCACCACTACATTGAAATGACTTCTGATCATGTTAACAAGTCCGTGAAATGAATAACCCACCAAACCCCACTTTAGCGTAAATTGGCTGAGCAGTGGTATAAATAAATTTTCTTATTCAGTCTGCTCGAAGACATAAGTTGTGGGTACTCGTTAAAACCACAAAAAATTAGGCAGTGCTAACGAGCATGCAGAACCTATATTTGGCAGCAAACAAAAATGCAAAATTAATATCACATAATATCAGTATAAAATTGACCAAAATAAACTATGTGTGTGGCATATATGTGTTATCGCAATGTTTTAAGTCACATTTCTTCTTCTCTTTCATCATTTTAATCATCATCATCATCATCATCATTCGTCGTCGTCGTCGTCGTCGTCTTCCCGGAATTCCCCAAGGGTGGCTGCTGTCACTACTCTGGCCGGGAGTTTATTCCAGAGCCTGGATGTCTTGTTAAAAAAAGGACTAAGTGTTGGAGGGGTCTGTACGGAGTCCGGAAGGAACATGTTGTGCGCACTAGATAATTTCTTGTGCGGACAAGATATTATCTTGTTCGGACAGCATTTGATATTGTGCGCACAAGATATTATCTTGTGCGGACAACATAATATCTTGTTCGTACAACATATTATCTTGTGCGCACAAAATAATATGTTGTGCGAACAAGATAATATCTTGGTCGCACAACTTCCCAAGATCTGTGTTGTGCAAACAAGACAATAATTTGTGCGAATAAGATAATATCTTGTGCGAACACGATATTAAGTTGTGTGAACAAGATATTACATTGTGCGCACAAGATAATATATTGTCCGTACAAGATAAATTATGTTGTCTGCATAAGATAATGTATTGTGCGCACAACATATTATCTTGTCCTCACCATATAATATCTTGTTCGCACAACTTAATATCTTGTTCACACAACTTCATATCTTGTTCGCACAAGATAATATCTTGTTCGCAAAACTTCCCGAGATCTATGTTGTGCAAACAAGATAATATATTGTGCGAACAGGAAAATATCTTGTGCGCACAATATATTAAGTTGTGCAAACAAGATATTACCTTGTGCGCACAAGATAATATGTTGTCCGCACAAGATAAATTATGTTGTCTGCACAAGATAATATCTTGTGCGCACAACATATTATCTTGTCCTCACAATATAATATCTTGTTCGCACAAGTTAATATATTGTTCGCACAGCATATTAAAAAAAAAACATGTCCCTTCCCGGGTTCCGTAGGTCTGTGATTCTCTTCTGGAAGTACTTCGGTTCAGATATCAGTGGGCAGATATATCTACCAGATTGTGTTGAATTCTGTAAAAGCCTCTTTGGTGTAGTGGTTACGCTACTCGCCTTGTAAACCAGGGGTCGCAGGATCGATCCATGGCTTCTCCAGACTTTCGGATGAGTCTTTTAACCGAGATCCCGTCTCCGTATGACCTTAGTTGTTGGTCGGACGTAAAACTCAAACAGTCAGTCAGTCAGTGTTGAATCTGTACAGCATGCTGAACAATAGGTTTATAAGACAATCCTGTATTGATCTGAGGTCATCCGTATTAACATCAGGTCAACCAATATTAACTGAGGTCAAGAAAGGCCAAAATTCAATAATAATGTTTTTTTATTGTGTCAATTAATAAAATTGTCATTAATCAGTAATTTTGATCAAAAACATTACATTGTTAATTGACTATCCTGTATTGTTAGGACATCACCTGTATCAACACTGAGGTAAAAAATCAATAGTCACGTTATTTAATGGTGTCAATTAATAAAATTGTCATTAATCAAGTAATTTCGTATTGTTCCAGTTACAGGCCCTTGGTCAGTTATATTGGCCTCGGCCTTCGGCCTCGGGCCAATACAGCAGACCTCGGACCTGTAACTTGATTAATAACATTGTAATATTGTCACATCCGGCCTCGATGACCCAGTCGGATGGGCGTATGACTGGTGATTTGGTGGTCCGCAAGCTCGTGTGAAACTGTTCTTGTAAAGACATCAGTTTGTGGCATATTAATAAATAAGAAAAACAAATCCGAAAATGCAAAGCTTCGCGATTATTATTTTTACGTGCGTTTACTGACGAAGTCGTTAGATGCCCAAAAACTGGTTTCTACGGAAAACTGGAAGGGACATGATTTTTTTATAAGTTGTGCGCACAAGATAATATCTTGTTCGTCAAGATATTATCTTGTTCGCACAACATATTATCTTGTGCGCACAGGATATTATCTTGTGCGGACAACATAATATCTTGTTCGCACAACTTAATATCTTGTTCACACAACATATTTAAAAAAAGTCATGTCCCTTCCCGGGTCCTCACGACTTTTTTTTAATATGTTATGCGAACAACATATTACGTTGTGCGCACAACAAATTAAAGAAGAAAAATCATGTCCCTTCCCCCGGTTCCGTAGTTGCCGGGTTCCGTAGGTTTCAAACTGAGTGGCGCGAGTTTCTCAGCGCATTATATCTCACTTCTTAGACTATAATAATAGATTTCATAGCAACATATAAGGTGGGTATTTTGTATGGGGTGCCGTTTTACTATTTAATACAATTTCAAGATATCTATAAATAAAATTCATGATATCTATAATAAAAATATTGGATATCCATAAATATCATTAGATATCTATAAATAATATTAGATATCTAGTATCCTTTTATGATATCAATTATTCGATTATTCGATTTATAGATATCTATTATTCGATTTATAGATATCAAATATTGAAGAAGATTTTATGATATCAATAATTACATTTATTGATATCCATAATATATTTTTTGATATCCATTATTGAACTTGTGATATCTATAATTCAGACCTTTGAATGATATCTATAATAAGATTATAGATATCCATAAATCTAATTATTGATATCATTAAATATAATTTTAGATATCCAAAAATCTCAGAATATTTGATATTGTCTTTCATCTGTGCCAAGTTTTGAAACTTCAGAACATTTGTGACTCCCAGGGGAGGGGCGAACTCTGAATTTTCCTTTTTTACATGGGCTGGAATTCTTTAGGGCACATTGTCAGTCTTGGTATTGTTTCGGGTCACCTTAAGATGCTGGGGCCCAACCTATGTATCAGGCAAAATTCAGTGTACCCCCCCCCACCCACCCACACACACACATACCACCACCACCACCCCACACAGAAGCCTCCGTGGTGCAGTGGTTACGCTACTCGCCTTGTAAACCAGGGATCGCAGGATCGATCCCGGGCTTCTCCAGACTTTCGGATGAGTCTTTAAACCGAGGTCCCGTCTCCGTATGACCTTAGCTGTTGATGGGACGTAAAACTAAAAGTCACTCACTCACTCACCACCACCCCACAATGGGATGTGTCCAGAGTTAGTGACTGTAAGATGCATACTTGAAGCCATAAGGCCCAAACGATATGTATGTTACAGGTTTCAACAAACAGCAAAACTCATCAAGAGTTACCCTGTCATTTACAAAAATGTACCACACTCTATTTTAGTCATCCTAGTTCTAATTTTAATTGAGCGACAGCCGCCCAGTGGGTCTTGGAGAGATCGATTGGGCTGCCTGACGTTTCCACGCAGGGCAGGAACCGACAGCACATTAATACCGGCATTAAACGACTAAGATGGTCTATAAGCCTGCTCCGGCAAAGTGGTGCGAGTCAGACCGTCCCTACATATTTTGGCAGGGGTTCAGACGTTATTCATCTCAATGCCGGATTGAAGTCCCACAAAACTAGAAGCAATGTCTCAAAAAATAGTGTTAGAATCAGAATAATATTTAACATTAACCCTTATCCTGCCGTTCACGATAATCCCTATCTTTGCAAAAAGTGTAAATCCTGTCCTGATCAGATGGCTTCTGAAGAAGCAATCTTATCAGGATCTACAATGTTTGTGATGCAGTTTGTTAAACGAATGACTATAATATATCAAATAATCTGATTGGCTGATGGCTGATAATGGGTGTGTCTTAATTAAACTATTCAGCAGGACAAGGGATAATGACATATTTAGAGAATTGCACCCCACCCTTAAAGAATTATGGATATCCATAAATCAGATAATTGATATCCATAATTCAAATTATAGATATCAATAATTCTAATTGATTTAATGATATCTTAAATCACAATTATTGATATCAATTAATTTATTTATGGATATCATTTATTCAGATTTCAGATATCATATATTCAGCCAATTAATTGATATCAAAAATTCTGATTATTGATATCACTATATAGAATTAATGATATCAACAATTCATAATAATGATATCCATAAATTCTTTAGATATTTAGATATCTTAAATTTGAATAAATGATATCAATTATTCGAATAATAGATATCAATAATTTGGCCCAATTGTTGATATCAATAAGTCTAATTATAGATATCTATAAATAATATGTGCATCAATACTTGAGTCTCCTTGGAGAAATTTGGATATCACTAATTCCAATAATGGATATCAATAAATATGTCAGATTTATAGATATCATTTACCCTATATATGGATATCAATAATTCGAATTTATGATATCAATAATTAAAATGATTTATAGATATCCATAATTCAATTTTTGATATCTATAATTCGACTTTATGATATCAATAATTGGAATTAATGATATCAATAAATAGGACTGAATTATTGATATCTATTATTCGATTAAATGATATCAATTATTAGAATTATGGATATCTATAATTTGAATTATAGATATCAATAATTGGGCTGAATTATTGATTTCATAAAATCGAAATATGGATATCCATAATTCAAAATGTATTTATAAATAAAAACTGTATGCCACAACTATACTATCCTAAAAAGTTTATAAATTATGGTCTGGCCAGATATGAACATAGTCCGTTGGAGTAAGGCAAAATATGGGGTGGGCGTACTCTGAATTTTCCTTTTACATGAGCTGGGAATATTTTTTTGTTTAGATTTTCATTTTTCAGTGTTTCTTTGGGTTTTAGAGAAAAAGATTTTTAGGTCAAGGCCATTTAGCCAGTTACATGGGCTTGAATTCTGGGGTAACATTGTCAGTCTTGGTATATTTTGGTCGTCATTAGATGCCGGGGCCCAGCTTGTGTAGCAGGCAAAATTCAGATTACTATATCCCGACCCCACTATGCGATGTGTTTGTTTGATTTTGTTTGATTTGAGGTTTAACATCCCCATCAACACTGTATAGGTCATTTTGGAGACGTTGCTTCCAATTTTGTGGGACTTTTACCAACATTGAGATGAAGTGACATCTCAAGCCCTGCGCCCATCCATCTAAAAATAAGAAAGGTATTGACTGAACACAAAAAGGCCCCTTTTTTACATTTGACCTCTATGTATGACCTTAACCTTTGAGGTACCAAATTGGGTCATGCGCGCAACGCATCGTCTCATGGTGGTTAACATTTCTGCCAAGCAATTTTAAAGTCCATCTAAAAATAAGAAAGCTATTGAGCTACATGGGATTCATCAGGAAAACATGCCTAATATAATTTTGACCCCCCTTGAACCCCACTTTTATGTAGTAAAACTGGGGTTTGCAGGGGTATACCATATTTTTCTCATTTCTGCTCAAAACATAGATTGGAGGTACTCATTAGAAGGCGAGGCGGTTCTAACGAGTACCCACAGTCTATGTTTTTGAGCAGCCTCGGTTCTAACGAGTACCCACAATCTATGTTTTTGAGCAGAAATAAGAAAAAATTCACATTTTTCATCTGAAAATTTTCATTTTTCGTAGGTAAAATTTAGAATGTATTTGTATAGGCGTGTTTTCATAATGTTGAATTCTGTAGTACATTGTCAGTCTTGGTATATTTTGGTCGCCATTAGATGCCGGGGCCAAGCTTGTGTTGCAGGCAAAATTCAGAGTGTCATCCCCCGACCCCACTATGCGACGTGATCATAGTTATTTACTGTAAGATGCATATTACCTGAAGCCATAAGACCCAAAGTCTATATGAATGTTTGTTTGATTCGATGTTTAACGTCCCCGTCAACACTGTATAGTTCATTTTGGAGAAGTTGCTCACAATATTCTGGGATGTTTACCCGACATTGAGATGAAATAACATTTCAAGTCCTGTCGCCCAATTACATGTAAACCAATGGGATTTATAAGCATGCACGGTCCGACTCAACCCGCTTTGCTTGGACAGGCTTAGATCCTCTAAACGGTTTACCAGAACTCGTGTGTGGTAGAATTCAGCTCTGCGTGGAAGCATCATGCAGCCCATCTATTTCTTCAAATTAAGCCCCGATGGGCTGGGACAGTATATGAATGTTTCAGGTTTCAACCTGACAAATGAAACAAACAGCAGAACCCATCAAGAGCTCTACCATGTGGCCAAAGGGCCTATCATTTACAAAAATGTACCACTGTCTATTTTAGACACCCTAGTTCGAATTATTTAGCGACCCCCCCCCCCCCCCGCCAAATGTGGCTTGGAGAAATAGATTGGGCTGCCTCATGTTTCCTCTCAGAGGTGAAACTGACTGCACACGAGTACCGGTAAACCAATTAGAGGGACTAAGCCTGCCGAGGAAAGTTGGGCCAGTTGGACCGTCCCTGCATATAAGCCCTTTTGGTTTGTTTTGGCATGCAGGGCTTGAGAAGTCATTCATTTCAATGTCCAGTAAAAGTGCCATAAAATTGAAAGCAGTGTCTCAAACATTACCTAAAAAGTGTTGAGGCAGTGAAAAACCTCAACTCATACAAACAAATCCAATGCTTAACATCCATAAATCGGATGGCATATGAGATAGCAATATAATTATACAACTTATTTTATTTATCAATAATTCTTTGCATTTTAGATATCTATAAACTGAAATATAGATATCATTAATTATAATTATAGATATCTATAATTTGATTTTAGATATCTATATATGCAACGGAATAATGGATATCATAAAACAAATTTATAGATATCAAGAAATATATATTACATATCATTGATTACATTTATGATATCAAAAAATACTGATAATTATAGATATCAATAATGTTAATTATAGATATCTATAATTTGATTTATTGATATCTATAATTTGAATATAGATATCTATAATTAAGTTTTAGATAACTCGAAATTGTATTAAATAGTAAAACGGCACCCCATAATTTTGTGATAACTGAAGGATAGTTTTGTCAATTCTCCATAAAAAAACTATGTTGTGGACCCAAAAGGAAAAGGAAAACTATCCTTCAATTATCACAAAATACGCACCTTATCTGTAGCTATTAAGTGTTACCATCACTTTGATGGAATCTAAAATTATTCTGAACTGAAAAGGTTTATTATACGATTCAATTCTCAGAACATATCCCAATGCGGCTCGACAGACGTCTGGAGTGTGTTTTCCATAAGTTTTCATGACGTATCGTAATTAACCCAGTGCAAAGCAAAATCTGCAACAGCTCTTATCAGACCAGCGAAGACTCAGATCAGCCTGCGCCTCCGCGCAGTCTGATCAGAGTCTCCGTTGATTGGATGGGTCCAATACATAGAGTCATATACTAAAACTCATCATAGTGCATGGCTATACAGGCTGATCGGAGTCTTTGCTGGCCGTATAGGTCTTATTATTGTAGGACTTGTCGTGCGTTGGCACGACCACTCTTCCATATAACATTAAACTGTCACATAATGTACGAGCTGCGGGAAAGGCAATACCATGTCTTCCCGAATTTCTCATTTGGATAGCCGGTTATTTTGATTTGGATAGCCAAATGGCCATTCTGTAGGACAGTAACTGTCGTTTTGACTTTCCGCTATTGATGCTTCCATTAGGGTGTAGTTGTTTCGAGTTTGTGTTTCTTTCCCTTTGGTGTCTCTGATGGGAGCTATGGATTAATGGTATCGATTCCTGATCATTGCCTTCACTTCTATTTTACATTGTGTGCCACTCTTTCAGCTATTTCAGACACAATACCGGGTAGCAAAGTTGTTCAAATTTTAGAAAAAGTATAGTAAGGTGTTGGGGTGTCCGAAAACTTGGGGTATTTACATTCGAACTTCAATGGCTCGTACACCTTTGGGACCATGAAAATGTATTCTAGACAGGGGTAGTTCGAGCCACAGAGGGTTATATTTATGACATACCAGGGGCCAAAAAGGAGATCAGCCTTGGTAGCGCAGTGGTTAGCGGGTTCGACTTATGATCGAGAGGTGGTGCGTTCGAATCCGACCACCGGTTTCGAGGTGTGTCCTTGGGCAAGACACGTAATGACACTGCCCCACTCCACCCAGGTGTAAATGGGTAGCAGTGGTGTAAAAGCCCCTGCCTCTCTCCCCCGCGCCCGTGAAAACAACCAGAATGAGTACTAGCGTTCGAGAGCGATTCAATAATCGCAATCGAACTAAAATAAATTAGTATAAACTAAAAGGAGATAATTGTTGGATATCTTTTCGGTGTTCTATATTTTAAATGTATGTTGTGTGTACTCATTAGAATCGCCTGCACGCACCATACATTTGCAAGATAAAAGAAAGAAAATCTGCCTAAATTATCTCTATTTCGTATTTAGAGGAATTCCCCACGGACTCAAGACCGGGTTCGGCTCATCCATGTTAACGAGCCATCGGGATTCGAGCCATTGAATTTCTACTGTATTTCCGAATCAAGGACCGTTTCGGTTAGTTAAAAACTGCAAAAAGCACACAGACACTTATCAGACTGTAGTTGTTCAGACCCTTTAAATTACAACCACGCAACTAGCAGTTTAGCAATACCACACCTGTCGTCGTCAAAACACAGCGGAGCGTGATAGCTCAGTGGTTAGTGCACTTCCCTCTGATGCGAGAGGCCCCCGGATCCATCCCCGGTGGCGGTGATTATTTCGTTGTCTGAACACGCTCAATTGGCATCATTTCTAGGGAACAATGTTAGCGCACCGTCCTTCGGATCGGAACGTTAACTGGAGGCCCCATATGCAGGGAAAGTCACCCCCACCCATTTTGTAATTACATGATTACTGTGTAGGCTTACGTCCTGCAAACCTGGTGTGTACGTAATGTACACCTGCGCATAAAGGTCAATTGTGATCGATCGCAGATAGACAGACACGCCGAACAAGAATTTGCATCACACGTGACATGTTTGCCCAGTAAAAAGAAACCATGATCCATATTTAGCATATTGAATACTGACACATGAAGCGGGGGGAGCTAAGCAATTGTCAAAAATCTATATATAGCACCACAATCCCACTTTCAGACTTTGGGTAGCGGGTTCTTACGAGCACCCACAATCTATGTTTGAACTAGAAATAAAAAAGACGTCAAGCATTTTAATCGAAAAAAAGGCCAGTTCTAGAGATGTCTTGTTTGTTTGATTTGAGGTTTAACGTCCCCGTCAACACTGTAAAGGTCATTTTGGAGACGTTGCTTCCAATTTCGTGGGACTTTTACCCGACATTGAGATTGAATGACATCTCAAGCCCTGTCGCCCAATAGGGTTTATTAGCATGGACGGTCCGCCTCGCACCGCGGTTCCTGGACAGGCTTAGATCCTCTAAGCGGTTTACCAGTACTAGTGTGCGGGCCGGAATCAGCTCTGCGTGGTAGCATCATGCAGCACATATATTTCTTCAAGCCCCTATGGGCGGGGGCGATCTAGAGATGTCAGCACACGAAGTTTTCGAAGTGCACGCCATGGTTTTCATTTTACACAGAGACACTATATATTGACGGCCTCGGTAGCTCAGACGGGTGCGCGTTTAACTGCTGATCAGGAGGACGCGGATTCGATACCTGCCGGGGTCGGCAACATTCTTTCGTGGAGATTGATCACGGTCATTCTCTCCCTTCCACTGATTCAAGAAGGGCAGTTGTCAGTTTCTGGCGAAAGCATGTGCACTGTACTGGTGAACCGCTTACGTATAGGCTTGCCCAGAAAAGGTGTGGATAGGCAAGCTGACCGACTCAAAAATGACCTATATAGTGTTGACCGGACCGTTAAACTCCAATATAAACAAACAAAACTGTCCAGGAAAAGTGTGGATAGGTGAACTGCCCGGCGCAAACATGACCTAAAATAGTGTGGACTGCGCCGTTAAAGTTCAATACAAACAAACAAAAACATTGTTCCAATTTGAAGACTTCAAAATTTCATAATAAATATTTATTCGAAGTTAAATAAATAACAACAACAACAAGCTCTCAAATTTGCATCAAGATGCTATTTATTGGTCGGTTCCATCGCAGTCTAACTGTTTGATTTCTTTTGCTCAAGCATTTCGAGCTGTCGAGTCCTCACGGTTGTTTCATCTCTGTACTCTGATTTTTTTGTGTACACAGAGATGTTGTACTGATGAGTTAGGAGGCCTTCATGCGGACTGAACAACTTATGTGTCTAAATCGCGACGGAAGTAAGGGCGAGGATTATGGCCACGTAAAATTGATTTGAGCCACCCCCCCCCCCCCCCCCCCCCCAGTGGAATTCGTTTCTCTGACCGTTCAAAGGCGGTTCTTCTGTCGCGGTTTATTGTTGTGGTTTGTCTTTGGGTGTTTGTTTCGCTTATATAACTTTATTTTGGATAGCCAATTGGCCATTTTGTGGTAAAGTAACACTGTCCTTTTGGCTATCCGCTATTGATGTTTTCATTAGGGTCTGTTGTTTCGAGTTTGTGTTGTTTCTTTTCCTTTGGTGTCTCTGAGGGGATCTGTAGGTTAATTGTATCGATTCCTGATCATTGCCTTCACTTTTATTTTATGTCTATTCCCATAACAAATCCGTGAAAAGATCCCCTCCACTCCATTCTGCTCCTGCAAACAGCAAAATGGCTATACATTATCTTACTTGTCTTAAATATAGAGTGTGGGTGCTCGTTACTCAATGGGTTAGTTCTAACCAGCACCCAGGATCTATGTTTAAAGCAGAAATAAGTTGTTCCTTACGTATGCCATCTTTGAAATCATGATGGATATCACTATTTTATATGGACATTTTTCTTATGGTATGGTTGAATGAAAAGAAGAAAATCAAACAAACAAACAAAACAAACAAACAAACAATTATAATAGTAATTAATAATAATAAAAAAACAACAACAGAAAACAACAACCTCATACCACATGGCGACCTATTTATCCCCTAAAGAAAGACATCCGAGTTGTTGTACTGATGAGTTACATGATATTAATAACCTATGGTACACATGTAACTTCTACATTTTTCTGAGAAGCTGTCTTTACAATGTTACAAGAAAACCTTGGCACACTGATTCCACCAGAGGGGTAAATGTAGGTTAACTATATTTGGGTCACGACCTTCTCCCCCCTCTTCTCCTTCTTGGTAACACATATATGTCACTGTATGTACAAAAAATGGATAAGCTTTCCGTCGCGGGATCGATTCCGGGCTTCCCCATACTTTCGAATTAGTCTCTAAACGGAGATGCCGTCTTTGCATGACTTACTTGTTTGTGCGACGTAAAACACAGACAAGCACGCACCCCTCCCCCATACACTCACGCACGCACAGGGAGAGAGAGAGAGCGAGAGAGAGAGACTGTATGTAGAGGTGACATATGCTTGCTTTAAGTTTGTATCCAGCGACGACACACGATAATCCTGTGTTTTATTTTATTTTTACAGAAGACAACATTCCTCGAAATTGGGCATTAAATTCGAAGAATGTGAATTTAACATAATTTTGCATTGTTAAGAAGACAACCGTGGCTTTTCATTTGAACGTAATTGAACAGGCATGAAGTCAAATTGTGATTCACAGTGATTGATCAGTACAATGCCAAGGCAATCAAATATTTCATGAAAAATCTGCTTTCAGAAACACAGGCAGAATTTGCTAAGTCATTAAACGTCTCACAAATCGAAATTACGCCGGCCTTGGTAGCTCAGTCGGATGCGCGTCTGACTGGTGATCAGGAGGGCGCGTATTCGATACTTGCCGGGGTCGGCAACATTTTGTCGTGGACATTGATCATGCAACCTTTTCTACGGTCATTCTCTCACCCCTTCCGCTGATTCAAGAAGGGCAGTTGTCAGTTTCCGGAGCCTCGAAAGAATGTGCAAGAACCGCTTACGGAGAAAGAACCGCTTACGTAAAAGCATGCTATGTAAACTGACCGGCTCAAAAATGACCTAAAATAGTGTTAAATGGGACGTTATACTACAAACAAACAAACAAACAAACAAACCGAAATTACAGTAAGTTGACTGTTGCTATAGCTACAGTGAAACTTCGATGGCTCGAACACAGATGGCTCGTTTACCACGGCTGTTTCGAACCCGTTCATGTGCCCATAGGAAAAAAAATACCATAATGGCTTGGGAATTATATCATTAATACCAAAAACACGCCCATACAAATACATTGTAAATTTTACAGATTCTGTGCCATGATATCTTGTGCGCACAACAAATTATCTTGCGCGCATAAGATAATATCTTGTTCGCACAACTTAATATCAACATATTAAAAAAAATATGTTCATTCCCGTGTTTCGTACTTTTTGCATGTGTTCAGAGATTTTTTTTTAACTTTGAAATCTGAAAAGAAACAAAAACAGACAAATTGCAATTGACAAGTGAGACCATCTCACTTCAGAATCCCGCAATTTTCATTTTGTTCAGTGTCATGATACAGTTGTGGCTTACAAATGGAACAAAAGTCCAATTACTAGGAGATAAAAAACACGTCCGGTCATTCTGTTAATTGTAGTCAAAACATAAGTCGTGAGTGTTTGTTAGAATCGCCTTATTAATGAGGCTCGAACAAGTATCCACTACTATGTCTTTAATCAGAATTAAGAAAATATAATGTACCTCTGTAAATCCCACTTATGTCTATACATGAGCTTGTAGTTGTCATATGATGTATTTTTTGCGTTTTGGTTTACGTCCCCTTTCAATACATATTAGGTCATTTTAGAAAAGTTGCTTCCAATTTTGTTGGACTTTACCTGACATTGAGGTGAAATGACATATCAAGCACTACCACCCAAAGCCACAACTAGGGTTTAAGTGACGGCGCGACTCGCATCACTCATTACGAAAACCCGCCCATACAAATGCACTGTAAATTTTACCAAATTTAAGAAAATTGTAATATTTTCCTTATTTCTGCTCCAAAATATAGATTGTGAGATCTTTCGGAGGGGACTTACCTTTGCAAAATCTTCTCGGTAGGCCGAAACAAAAAGAAGAATAGGCTACTTCTTCTCTTATCGGATCCCAACGAAGAACAACCCTCCACCACTACTACCAGATCCAGATGTACGGGTATCGCATCGAAGAAACGACGCAAATACTTGGTGGAATAGAAAATAGAAGTGGAGGCAATGATCAGGAATCGATACAATCAGCCCAAAGCTCCCATCAGAGACAACAAAGGGAAAGAAACAAACCTGAAACAGCAGACCCTAATGGAAACATCAATAGCGGAAAGCCAAAAGGACAGTTACTTTCCCACAAAATGGCCAATAGGCTATCCAAAATCGGAAACGAATTTCACTTGGGGGGGGGGGGGGCTTTAATCGACTTTACGTGGCCACCATCCTCGCCCTTACTGCCGTCACGATTTAGACAAATAATTTGTTCAGTCCACATCAAGGCCTCCTAACACATCAGTGCAGCATCTCCATGTGAACACAAATAATCAAACAACCACAGAGATGAAACAATGGTGAGGACTCGACAGCAAGAAACCACTGAAATGCTGGAGTAAAAGAAAACCAACAGTAAGACAGAGCATCAGACACCAACCAACATTACCTTGAATTAGATCTCTCTAATTCTCAATAAGCCTTTACGCTGGAACCTTCATAGAATCTGAGGCCTTACCCACCGGCGTGCAATTAAAGATGGAAGCAAAGTTGTCAACCGTGATTGGGTTACATACCATGCATGCAGTCTGTCGTATAACATTCATGTTGTACCCAATCTTTTTATATCGATGAATGATTTTACGAAATTGGTTGCCGAAGTCATTGCGGTTATATATTTTTCTGAATGAATATACTAAGTCACCATAAAATTCGGGTTCTGATAGACCTTGTTGCAGAAGAGATTCAAGTCCAATATTGAATTTTGAAATTAAATCAGAATGACGTCTATAAAAGTGTGAAAAGGCTAGCGTAGTTTATGGTAACGATAACCCTGATTAAGAAGTAGTAGCCGTTAACAATTAATTACGAGTGTTGAAGTCAGTTACATGACTACACACTCTGGCAAATCGAATTAATTGCGAAATATAAACGCCATAGGATGATGGCGTTCGAGGAACATCACCATCCAAACAAGGAAAATCACTACTCAAAATCAAAATCATCGCGTTTATCATAAATTTTTAGCGAAACAAACCCATCTACAATAGGTAGATGCAAATCCAAAAACGGGGCCTCGGTATCAAAAGAATTTGCTTTATTTAACTGAGGTTCTGGGGGATAAATTTGACTGATCAAATCATCGAAATAGGTATTATCAATATTTAATAAATCATCCCAATATCTAGAAGTGGAGCTAAAAGCTTCAATGATTTCAGACTGGTTTTCAGCAGAAAGGGACTCCGTAAAGTCTCTCTCATAACAAAACAAAAACAGAGCCTTCGAATGCTCGATCAACCATTTCTTTGCAAACTAGGCAAAATCTGCGAATCGTCCATTTTGAAGCATATTGACGATCGAGGAGTGGCCTTTGTGCTCCCAAACTGGAAAGAAATGTTCGTAGAAGACCTCCTCCGCTAGGCCGATATAGCATCAAAACTAAAAAAAAAAAAAAATACGAGACTACTGGCGAACCACCGGACTACAAAGATGGCTCCGAAATTTCTCCGACGACTATATGTCGTAGTCTATGGTTTCGGCGGGATAGTGCGTAAGTGGGCTTCTCGCTGAAGATGCATTGCAATATTTCGGTGTCCTCGTCCAGGCGCCCCTGCTCCCAGAGGGTTATTTCGCCGTAGCGGAGGAGGTCTTCTACGAACATCTCTTTTCAGTTTAGGAGCACACTCGACATATATGCTTCAAAATGGGCGATTCGCAGAGTTTGCCTAGTTTGAAAAGTAATGTCGTGTATTCGAAGGCTTGCTATTCAACCCAGGAGCCACGTCGTTTCTTGGATGCGATACCCGTACACAAAGGTAGTAGTGGTTGAGGGTTGTTCTTCTTTAGGACCCGACATGAGAAGAAGTAGCCTATTTTTCTGTTTGTTTCGGTCTACCGAAAAGATTTTGCAAATGTAGGTCCCCTCCGAAAGACCGCCGGCTCTTGTCCTCGCGGTGTGGGATGGGGTGGTGTCGAACTCCAATCTTCCTCTGGGCATGCTTGTGTTTGGCTAATCTAGAGGTTGGAGTTTGGGTGTTCTTCCAAGGGTGGTACTCGAGGGCTCTAGAACAAGACTTTTGCAGATATCGTATACTGCAAGCACCCGCCACGTAAATGTATCGCATTTGCATGGTCAGAGCTTCGCCATATTTTCGATATGACGCACATATCGAAGAGTACAGCCTAGGCAGTCGTCGTCCTGCAGGTTCTCGATGTTGCAAACAGCTTCCTCAGTTTCGATCTTTCCTTGAAACTCCAGCGGTGATAGGATTGGTGGTGGTACGGTGGGATCATCCTTGTTTATTTATTATTTCCAGAGAAGGTATATTCTGGCGATCAACGCAGTGGTCTATAGCAACGCATTTGCAAGTGGTGGCAGCCAAGAGGAGAAGTTGTGGCACGCTGTGGTCGGATATAGCAGCAAGGCAGTCGACACATTTGTCTGAAGGGCCTCAGCAGCTGGTTGGGTGGCTTCTAGATTGAGGCTGGAAGTGGGGCTGGGGGCCTCCAAAGGCCATAACGACCTTATAAGAGCGATTAGATACACTTTCGGGGGAAAATGCCCCAAAATATATCCTACTCGTTGAAACGGACAAAAGAAGAAACGGTGGCTCGTCTGCAGCGCATTATATGTCATATAATAAGAAAATTGACAGTGTTTCCGAAACTTGTCTTCAGTCCAACCCGATTTTCTAACCAATGGCATTTTTTTTCTCATTAAATATTTGCTATATTTGTATATTCCCGATATGTTCGACTGAACTGAAAGATACATTATACGTGGTCATTTGTCTTCAAGATACGGTTATATGTATTTATGATATTGCTGGTACAGATATATATATTTATATATATGGAAATGATGGTTGTCCAAAATACTTAGGCCAAGTCGCGTATGATTGCCGACCGTTGTTTCAGTAATTATAATTTGCCTCGTTACTTTAATGGTAAGTTTGCGTTTCATCCAAACATCAGATTTTATTCTTTACGTCATGTCTGTATCTTAATTCTGACTCATTAGTTTTATGTGGTATTTTCAAAGTTCCCCATGATTTTACAGACATTCTGCATGAGACCGTTGATTGAGGATTAAAATAATGATAACTGCCAATAGTTCAAAATAGAAAATGACAGAAAGTAATCTTACACCACATACTAGGATAATTTCATAATTTTCATAAGCGAGAAAGAAAAAGCTTGACAGGAAGATTAATAATGTATGAGATGGACTGTTATGTGTGTCTTAAAGAGAAAATTGTTTCATTTGTGGAGGATGTATTTAGATATCCTGACTTATAAGGAAACAGGGTGAAAACTGTGGCAGATTTCCAAAAAACATAGTGTTGTGGTATGTTGGTTCCAGTAAAAACGCCTTAGGAAAAATAATACATCGGCCATATTTCTACATTTTTCGGTCGGTGGTTGGTCAATCGACCTAGTTACTATGCGCAGTAGCTGTGCGTTGTTGATGCGCACGTTACTGTCACTAATTTGTACGAAATCCGTGTAGATTATTAATAACCGCTACCAAGGTAAAGGCCTTGTGCCAAAATGGTCTGGACTGGACACATGTGCTGCGTTTGATAACCAGTGCAAACCCAGATCGAACGCGGCGTCTGATCAGGGTCTACACTGTTTGCTTAAAATACAGGAACTTAGTGTAAAAGGAAATAAAGTCCTCGTTCGGAACTACTTTCTCGGCCCGCACTCAGAGACGATCGACACGCCAGTGCTGTTAGTGCTTTTATCGCAACCGAGACTGGTTTCAGAATTTTCCATTTGCTTTCCTGCACTGAAGTAGGCGTTTTTTTCTGAAAGAAACGAATATTCTCCTAAGGAAAAAAATTAAGTTATAAATGACCCCCCCCCCCCCCCCCCACACACACACATCTACTGACGATGGAAACATATACAGTGAAAACCCTATATTAAGACCAACTTTTACAAATGTCCAAAAGTAGTCTTAAAGTTTAAGAGCACTTTTAAATAGACTCGAAGGTGGTCTGTCACGAGAGGACACTGTGTAAAATACAAAGACATTTTAAATATGCTGTTAAAAGCAGAATTGCTCTTAGTTTTAGCCCGTCATGAAAGCGGAATTTCTCTGCATATTATGAACGACTTGTTTCCTCGTAATTATTCTCCTTCATATATGACAATGTTCTCAATATATACAGCAGTGATGGAAAATATTCAGTGCGTATCTAAAAATGGGTGCTTGAAAAAAGACCACACGTGTCCATTAGTGGTTTTAGTGCTTTTCAGTGGGAGTTATTATGTCTGTGTTTTAGACCATATGGGACGCTACAGAAACAAATACTATTTTATGTCATCTGCGAACAACAATTGTGCCAATCAGTCGGGGCCCAGTTGTTCAAAGCATCGTTAGCTTAACGAGGTCGTTAGTGGTCATACTGTTAACTGGTCTAGCAAGTACAATATAGAAAATTTTGGTATTTTTGTTGACAAAATGTGCAAATGCAAAAGCTGCTCACATTTTTTCAGCAAAAATATTAGCATATTTGCCATATTTTAGGATCAAACGATACGTTGACTAACGACGACGTTAGTTTTGAACAACTGGTCCCTTGTGTTCGCTTTGCCTGTAGTGAGCCATTATAGATCCGAAATGCCAAGACCCTGTCCAGTATGTGTAGCTCGTCAACAAGGCGGTGTACATGACTCTAAATCTTACTCTATATAGGGAAAAAGGGGATACTTTATTAACTTTATACCTACTCAAACACATTGGTTGTGGATACTCATTAGAACCATCTCATAAAAGATGTTCTTACGAGTACCCAAAAGGTATATTTGAACTAGAAATAAGGCATATAACAAAATGTTCATCTGAAAAGAGAGAGAGAGAGAAAAAATGTTGGCTTTAGAGATATGAAAGACCATTTTGGAACACGGCTGTGTTATCGGTAAGGCTGACACGATTAACCGTATAATCGATTAATTGATCGATTAATTCAACAAAAATGATTATCATTTCTGATTTGCTTTTAATCGATTACTTGATAGGTACAATTTACTCTCCAAAGTTATGCCTATATAGCTGGATGAGTGGCAAACAGTGCAGACCCAGATGAGACGCCGCATTCTGCGGCGTCTCATCTGGGTCTACACTGTTTGCTCAGGCCTGTCTGTTCAAATATACATATGGTAAAGTGCAGCATATGGTAAGAGTCATGCTCAGAGAAAAGTCACACAGGTAAAATTATGACAAAAACCTTAGCGATAACTAATCGATTATCGATCGCAACGACAGGACTGATAATCGATTATCTTTTCTGCTCCGATTAGCCAGCCCTAGTTATCGGTGTGTGAGCAACCTGGTTTGTGTCTAACCAAGGTCGCAAAAACATACGATATGCTTTCTCGAGACCTTGCTTATTTGAGGGCGTTTCGCTAAAACAATTTACGCTTGATAGTTGTGGTCAACTAACACGTTTTAAAATGCGTGTCTTTGTTTTTCAGTGTTTAGACGATTTCAAAAAGATTCGCTCGGAGGCGGACGTGATATAAGCTGATATGCATTGTTTTATATTCCATGTGTCTACTATTCATGAGTTCTGATATCCAGTGAAAAGTTTCACCGAATAATAATTGTTAGTTAGAACTGGAGGTTCTACTTCTTAATTATTCTGCTAGAATGCTTATAATTCTTGTGATATTTATCTGTTATAGCTATGTTTGTGATAGCACTCATAAAACATCGTTCAGACACTGGCGGCATCATTGTCCGACTGACAAATTCTTATCACATGTACATTTAAAACACATTGGTAAAGAATGGCCAGCCAACATATTTGAAAGCACAATCACATGCAATTGGACGTTGTGGCAAAAGCAAACTCCCACAATACTGTGTAACAACCGCAACAGGAAGTTATACAATAAAACGTCAAAACCAAGAATTAAGGAAGTTGTTATTGGCGGTCTATTCGAGCTGTCGGGAAGTCGCTGGTCTAACGGCATATCCGAACTGACGGCCGCAAAGTTGGCGGTGACTGACGTTAATAAGAAGAATGTGTTGCCAGGCTATAAGTTGAGACTTTTGTTTAACAACACAAAGGTATGTAACAACATTTCCTATCCTCTATCATTTCCTCAACCGCGTTATTGTTTGCACCTTGATTAACCCATTTTGTACCGGAATTCCCTAAACGGGTAGTTGGCAAACAGTGCAGGCCCAGATCAGACGCCGCAGTACGCGGCGTCTGATCAGGGCCTACACTGTTTGAAAAACGTTTAGCCAGTTTCTAAATAGATTTTGAAGAAAGCACAACCTGACACCCCTAAATGTTGAAATGGACTCCTGTTGTTTGTAAAGAGGAAGATTCCATTTGGTATAAAAAGGGTTAAAGCACTACAGATTAATTTCGATAACTATAACACGGCTAACTCGTTCACAATGCCTAGTTCGATCTTGTTTAGGAGTCCACAGACAATTCTTCCAATAGCTGCAGAAGGTAATTTGTGGATTCATTACGAAAAAACGCCTATACAAATACATTGTAACATTTATCGCCGAAAAATGATAATTTTAAAATGAAAAGTTATGATTGTTTTCTTATTTCTGCTCAAAATATAAATCGTGGGTACTCGTTAGAAACCTGCCTCTTAGAGGCAGTTCTAACGAGTACCCACAATCTATATTTTAGAGCAGAAATAAGAAAAATAAGGATTACCCCTGTAAACCCCATTTTTACTGAATAAAAGTGGTGTTCAAGGGGGTCGAAATTATATAGGCGTGTTTTCATGATTGCCCAGGCAAAGCGGTGCCAGTCGGACCCTCCATGCTTATAAACCCAATTGGTTTCATTGGGCGGCAGGGCTTGAGATGTCATTTCATCACAATGTCGGGTAAAATTCCCACAAAATTGCAAGCAACGTCTCCAAAATGACCTTTACAGTGTTCAAGGGGACGTTAAAGCTCAAAGCGCGCGCGTGTTTTATGTCCTAGCAACAACTAAGGTCACATGTAAACGAGACATCGGATTAAAGTCTCAAATTAAAAGTCTTGAGAATTGTGGTCTGGAACCCTCGAATCCAGGTTTATTTGAATGGTAGTTTGACCCGTACACAACGGAGGCTTCTTCTTCAACCTGTATGGATAGTTTTGGGTGACGGGCTATCCATATTGCGCATAGCTAAGACTCAGATCAGACTGGGCAGTCTGATCTGAGCCTTCGCTGTATGTACATGCTTGAAGATAACGTTTTGCAGGCTGCGTCTCAAACAAGTCGCGACAGTTGGAAATGAGTGTACAGCAAAAACTCAGACCAGCCTGCGCATCCGCACTGACCGATACTGTTGCCAATGCCGTTAGACACTGCTAGTATTCGATGGTCGCAAATGCACATGCCAATTTGATACTTGGCATCTCTATCTGCCGGCTTTAATAAATAATAGTAGCGCTGTTACATTATTGACCAGTTGCTGTCTGCTATGTTGAGAGGGATGTGAGTTATCAGAAACAGCCTAACAACCAGGCCTGTTCAACAGATGAAATGATTTTAGGCTATATACTGAATGAGTAAATTAAAAATTTGCTTAAAACGTTGATTATGCGTGCAGATTATGCATACTTTTTAGAAGCGCATCAACGAGCATTGGCAATCTATGTTTGCAACGAAGATGAGAAACATCACAATTTTATATGGATTAAAAAAAGACAAAAGACCAGGACAAAAACGGACATTCTTGGAGCCTTGATAGAATTCACTATGTCACACTGGTTCATGTGGTGGTTATTCTTATCTCACAACGAGTACTGTTTGTATTTCTGTTTAACACAATTTAGATCATTTTTGAGCCGGTCGGTTTACCTATCCACACTTTTCCTGGGCAGTCTTATACGTAAGCGGTTAACCAGTACAGTGCACATTAATTCGTCAAAAACTGACGACTGGCCTTCTTGAATCATCGGAAAGGAGAGAATGACCGGGATCAATATTCACGAAATAATGTTTCCGATCCCAGCAAGTATCGAACCCGCGTCACCAGTCAGATACGCATCCGACTGAGCTACCGATGCCGTCACGAGTACATGTACCCATACTTTATATTTCTGGAATAAACGAAAAAAAATATTGTTCGAAAACTGTCTGTAACAGAAGCATGAATGTTTTTCTTGCACACTGGGTAGACAGTGGTATGTGACATTTACAAAGGGAATTCTCATCTCATCTTTGATATATGGCCTTCCATATACCAAGAAGTATAGCTTTGTCTTGCATACCAAACGGGGATTTTGGTTTAATTTGGGCCCAATCAACACTAATTTATCTCGCACCGGACAGTTTACCAAGCCACACATTTCATGGGCAGACTCCCATGAGGGAGCAAATGACTGTAAAAAGAATTTCATGATCATTCTCCCGACCCGGCAGGGATCGAACTCGCGCGCACACCAGACTGGACAACCGAGGCCGGCACCATACAAAGATATCCAACATTTGCACGATATATAGAAATTTTTATTATCCGACCATTGGTAACTCACCTGCTGTAAATATGCAAGTGTTCTATTTAAATAGTCTTATGTGGTCTGCTGTGTTATTGCTTGGTAGGCCATTTATGTAAAAAAAACAAAAAAAACACCTTTTATTTGTTGAAATCAATTTTCAGCATCCTTGAAACTAAAACGGAACACTAATGATTATTAATATGTTTGAAGTGATTCATCTCCAAATATAGATCACGTGAACATGTCCGTGAAATGAACACCCCCTTACACCCCACTTTATATAGAGAAAGCTGAGGTTTACGGGGGTAAACAATATTTTACTTATTTCTGCTCCAAGACATAGGTTGTTGGTACTCGTTGGAACCGCCTCAATGAGGCGGTTCTAACGAGTACCCACAACCTATGTTTGCAGTATAAATAAGAAAAATATCACAGATTTTCGTCAGAAAAGTAGCTATTTTGGAGACGTAAAAAATAAATGCACGATATCGCACGGGTGTGTTGTCGTATTGATACTTTTGGTGCTTGAAACACTTGTCACAGATTTTAGTATCTTGCGCGGTTTCTGTTTAAATGCATATGCTTTTTATTCGGTGTATCCGTTAAGTTGGTCACAGAAAAAAACAAATATCATTGAAACGAATAAACAATCATTGTGCCCGATAAAAAAACAATGACTTACCTTTAATTTCATTAAAAATACACCAAGTACTAATAACAGTGGAGAAAATGTCGTTTATCCGAAAAGTCTACGAGAGCAGTCTAGGAAAATTTACTACTAAGCATTGAAGAAAGATTTATCAAACCAAGCGACCCCACCCCATTACAATAACACACCCGTGCGGCATAGTGCATTTTTCAAATCTCCAAAATGGCTACATTTCCGATGAAAATCCTTGATATTTTTCTTATTTATACAGCAAACATAGGTTGTGGGTGCTCTTTAGAACCGCCTCATTCAGGCGGTTCTAACGAGTACCCTCAACCTATGTCTTGGAGTAAAAATGAGAAAAATAATGTTTACCCCCGTAAACCCCAGTTTTCACTATACAAAGTGGGGTGTAAGGGGTTGTTCATTTCACGGACTTGTTCACGTATTGTGACTGTAAAAAGAAGTTCATGATCATTCTCCCGACCCGGCAGGGATCGAACTCGCGCGCACACCAGACTGGGCAACCGAGGCCGGCACCAACATTTGCACGATGTATAGAAAGTCTTATTATCCGACCATTGGTAACTTTTCACCTGCTGCATATATGCAAGTGTTCTGTTTAAATAGTCTTATGTGGTCTGCTTAGTAATTGCTTGGTAGGCCATTTATGTCAAAAAACAAAAACAACAAAAAAAAACAAAAAAAAAACAAAAAAAAAACAAAAAAAAAAAACACCTTTTATTTGTTGAGATCAATTTTCAGCCTCCTTGAAACTGAACGGAACACTAATGATTATTAATATGTTTGAAGTGATTCATCTCCAAATTATACATCACGTGAACAAGTACGTGAAATGAACACCCCCTTACGTACTGTAGCGTTAGCCGGGTCGACCACGAAGACAAGCAACGCGGTCACCCATTCAGGTACTAACCGCAATATCCGTTGCTTAACTTCGTGAATAAGCCAACCACTCTACCTGCGTCGCTAAAAGAGCCGGCTCCCACAGCAAGGCTGTAGATTCATAACCGTTACAGTACCACTTTATATGGAGAAAACTGAGGTTTACGGGGGTAAACAATATTTTTTCTTATTTCTGCTCCAAGACAGAGGTTGTGGGTACTCATTGGAACCTGGGGCGGTTCTAACGAGTACCCACAACCTTTGTTTGCAGTATAAATAAGAAAAATATCACAGATTTTCGTCAGAAAAGTAGCTATTTTGGAGACGTAAAAATTGCAAGATATCGCACGGGGCAGTTATCGTGTTGAAACTTTTGGTGCTTGAAACACATGTCACAGATTTTAGTATCTTGGGCGGTTTCTGTTTAAATGAAGATGTTGTTTTTTTTTCGGTGTATCCGTTAAGTTGGTCACAGAAAAACAAATATCATTGAAACGAATAAACAATCAATGTGCCTGATAGAAAAGCAATGACTTTCCTTTAATTTCATTAAAAAATATAACAGTGGAGAAAATGTCGTTTATCCGAAAAGTCTACGAGAGCAGTCTAGGAAAATTTACTACAATGCATTGAAGAAAGATTTATCAAACCAAGCGACCCCACCCATTACGATAACACACCCGTGCATTTTTCACGTCTCCAAAATGGCTATATTTCCGATGAAAATCCGTGATATTTTTCTTATTTATACGGTAAACATAGGTTGTGTGTTCTCGTTAGAACCGCCTCATTGAGGCGGTTCTAACGAGTACCCACAACCTATGTCTTGGAGCAGAAATAAGGAAAATAATATATACCCCGTCAACCTACGTTCTCTATATAGAATGGGGTTTAGGGGGATTTCATTTCACGGACTTGTTCACGTGATGCGCTGCACTTGGTCTGCCATTTTGTGACGTACCATGTGTTTTGACGGAAATTATAGCCTGTTTCACAAACTGAACATTGTGGTGATCTCTTGAGCGGGATATTTTGACGGTTGAATTTAGCCGCGATTATCAAAACTATAGAAACGGACCATAGGTAATAATCGGCGACGCGTTTACACTAAACTACTTCTGATTGGTCAATATTCACGAACATTATGACGCAATTAGGGAAAAACTGTGATTACGCATGTCGAAAAGTTCCCGAGTCGTCCAGCTGCTTTGCCAAATCTCTACGAAATAGAAGTGGAGATAAGATAGAGAATGACCTTTAGAGTCGCATCACGAAAACACGCCTATATAAATTTGACCCCCTTAAACCCCACTTTTATATAGTAAAACTGGGGTTTGCCGGGGTATACATTATTTTTCTTATTTCTGCTACAAAATATAGATTGTGGGTACTCGTTAGAACCGCCTCATTGAGGCGGTTCTAACGAGTGTCCACAATCTATGTTCTGAGCAGAAATAAGAAAAATATTAAAAAATTTTATCTGAAAGTTTTCATTTTTCGGTGGTAAAATATACAATGTATTTGTACCGGTGTAGCGTGAGATTATTGATCCCGTGAGATTCTTCAGTCTCACCGGAAGTGGCTGAAATCCCTCACGGAGGGGTGTGAGAGAATTCAGTCGTGAGAATTGTAATACGATAACTCTATAAGAGACTGGGGTATCGAAACTCTCTCAGTATATTAAATGATAAATTATGATGATACATTAATTAAACTTTAAATTAGAAGCTGTGTTACTAGTGATTTTATTTATTTATTTATTTATTTATTTATTTATTTATTTATTTATTTATTTATTTATTCACCAAGCCCCGATCGACGGGGGCCAATGACAAACAGATACTATAGAATGTAGAAAGATATTATCTTGATTTAAGACAACTCTGTCAAGCTGAACTTATATTGGAGTCCGACTTGACGAAAGCCAAACTGCAACGCCCGAGATCACTTAGGGCGACTGGACTTAGGGTCGAAATGGTCCGTATATATAGTGGTGTTGATTATCAAATTACAAAAAAAACAAATGTAGGGACATTTCTTGTTTGTTTTGTTTGATTTGAGGTTTAACGTCCCCGTCAACAATGTATAAGGTCATTTTGGAGACGTTGCGGCCAATTTTTCCGACATTGAGATGAAATGAAATTTCAAGCCCTGTCGCCCAATGAAACCAATAGGGTTTATGAGCATAGACGGTCCGACTCGCACCGCTTTGCCTGGGCAGGCTTAGATCCTCTAAGCGGTTTACCAGTACTCGTGTGAGGTCGGTTTCAGCTCTGTGTGGAAGCTCGTGCAGTCCATCTATTTCTTCACGCCCCCATCACGAAAACACGCCTGTATAATTTTGACCCCCCTTGAACCCCACTTTTATATAGTAAAACTGGGGTTGTCGGGGGTATACCTTATTTTTCTTATTCCTGCTCTAAAATATAGATTGTGGGTACTCGTTAGAACAGCCTCGATGAGGCGGTTCTAACGAGTGCCCACAATCTATAATTGGAGCAGAAATAAGAAAAATATCGCATTTTTTCATCATAAAATTATCATTTTTCGGCAATAAAGGTGGCAATGTATTTGTATAGGCGTGTTTGCGTGATGCCAATGGGCGGGGGCAAGCTGACTTCGTACTTCTAACTTCTGCTTTGACGTTGTATAGGTAGGTAAGTAAGTAGGTAGGTGTTTTGGTGGCTAGATAGGTAAAGAAGATGGGTGGCTGGGCAGGTAGATAGGTTGGGTTTGAGGTTAAACGTCCCCGTCAATACTATATAGGTCATTCGGAGACGATGCTTCCAATTTCGTAGGACCCGACTGAGATAAAAAGACATCTCAAGACATGCTGCCCAATGGAACTAATAGGGTTTATATGCATGGACGGTCCGACTGGCATCACTTTGCCTGGGCAGACTTAAGCGGTTTACCAGTATTCACGTGCGGTCGGGCATCATGAAGCCCATCTATTTCTTCAAGTCCCGATGGGCGGGATAGATTTAAGTAGGTAGGTAAGGATATGTGTCTTGGTGGGTCGGTAGGTAGGTAGGTAAGGAGGGATGTTGGTAGGTTTGATTTGAGGTTTAACGTCCCCGTCAATACTATATAGGACGTTTGGAGACGATGCTTCCGATTTCGTGGGACCCGACTTTGAGATGAAAAGACATCTCAAGACCTGCCGCCCAATGAACCAATAAGGTTTTTATTCATGGACGGTCCGACTCGCATCACCCGTCTGGGCATGCTTTTGCGGTTAACCAGTTCTCAGGTGTGGTAGGGAATCATGCAGCCCCTCTAGTTCTTCAAGTCCCGATGGGCGGGAAAGAATTTAGGTAGGCAGGTAATGGGGTGTCTTGGTGGGACGGTAGGTAGGTGTTTGTTTGTTTGTTTGTTTGTTTGACTTGAGGTTTAAAGTCCCAGTCAACACTGTGAAAGTCATTTTGGAGACATTGCGACCAGTTGCGAACAATTTGTTGGACTTTTACCCGACATTGAGATGACATCTCAAGTCCTACCGCCTTATGAAACCAGTAGGTAGGTAGGTAGGTAGGTAGGCCGGTAGGCAGGTAGAAATAAGTAAATGTATGTCTGACCGTCCGTTCCCATACGGAAAGAAGCCTCCGTGGTGTAGTGGTTATGTTACTGGCCTCATAGACCTGGGGTTACATATTCGATACCGTGCCTACCTGTGTACATACCCACTGAGCCACGAAGCCACCAGACCATTTCCCTACCAACGTACCTACCTGCCTACCTAGCTACCATGCAGTCCATCTATTTCTTCAAGCCCGGGTGGGCGCGCAGGACTGCGTACCTACCTACCTACCTACGTACGCACATACCGACTTAGTCGCCCCGCCCATCGGGGCTTGGATAAATAGATGGACTGGATGGTGCTTCCACGCAGGGCTGAAACTGACCACACATGAGTTCTGGTAAACCGCTTAGAAGGACTAAGCTGATGAGTCAGTCCGTCCAAAGCCTTTGGGTTTTATTGGGCGGCAGGGCTGGCGCTGTCATTTCATCTCAGTGTCGGGTAAAGGTCCCACAAAATTAGAAGCAACGTCTCTAAAATGACCTAAATAGTGTTGACGGGGACATTAAACCCCCATTCAAACCAAACATACCTACTTAGTTACATTTCTACCTGCCTATACGTCTACATACCTTCCTATCGATATACGTACGTAATACCTACTTACCTATATTCCTGCCTGCCTACCTACCTAACAAAACAAACATATCGACGATCATACCTACGACCTTTCTATAGATCTACCTACCGGTACATACCCATCGCCACTAGCCCAAACCTACCATTCCTACCTCATCACGCAAACACGCCTGTATAATTTTGATCCCCTTAAACCCCACTTTTAGATAGTAAAACTGGGGTTTACAGGGATATTTATTATTTGTCTTATTTCTGCTCAAAAATATAGATTGTGGGTACTCGTTAGAACCGACGCGCCGAGGCGGTTCTAACGAGTAGAAAATATAAAATTATCAAGATTTTTATCTGAAAAAAAAAATCTTTTTTTGGTTGTAAAATTTTGTCAATATATTTGAATAGGCGTGTTTTCGTGATAAACCTACCTACATGCATACCTCCACTCTACCTACCTGTCGCACCCGCCCATCGGGGCTTCAAGAAATATATGGGCTGCATGATGTCTCCGCGCAGAGCTGAAACCGACCGCAAACGAGTACTGGTAAACCGCAAAGAGGCTCTAAGACTGTCCAGACATAGCGGTCGGAGTCGAATGCTTATAAACCCTATAGGTTTCATTGGGCGACAGGGCTTGAGATGTCATTTCATCTCAATGTCGGGCATAAGTCACACAAAAATGAAAGCAACGTCTCCAAAATGGCCTGTACCGTGATGACGGGGACGTTAAACCTCAAATCAAACAAACAAACAAAATCTATCTACCTAACTTCCTACCTACCTACAACGTCGAAGGTTGGCCCCCGCCCATCGGGGCTTGAAGAAATAGATGGGCTGCATGATGCTTCCACGCAAAGCTGAAGCTGACCGCACACGAGTACTGGAAACCGCTTAGAGGACCTAAGACTGTACAGGCAAGGCGGTGCGAGTCGGCCCGTCCATGCTTATAAACCCTATTGGTTTGATTGGGCAACAGGGCTTGAGATGTAATTTCATCTCAATGTCGGGTAAAAGTCCCACATTGGAAGCAACGTCTCCAAAATGACCTATACAGTGTTGACGGGGACATTAAACCCCCAATTCAAACAAAAACATTCCTACTTAGTTACATTCCTATAGATCTACCTACATACCCATCGCCACTAGCCCAAACCTACCATTCCTACCTCATCACGCAAACACGCCTGCTTAATTTTGATCCCCCTAAACCCCACTTTTAGATAGTAAAACTGGGGTTTACAGGGATATTTATTATTTGTCTTATTTCTGCTCAAAAACATAGATTGTGGGTACTCGTTAGAACCGACGCGCCGAGGCGGTTCTAACTAGTACCCACAATCTATGTTTTGTGCAGAAATAGGAAAATATATTAAGATTTTTATCTCAAAAACTTCGTTTTTGGTTGTAAAATTTTGTCGATATATTTGAATAGGCGTGTTTTCGTGATAAACCTACCTACATGCGTACCTCCACTCTACCGGCCTGTCGCACCCGCCCATCGGGGCTTCAAGAAATATATGCGCTGCATGATGTCTCCGCGCAGAGCTAAAACCGACCGCACACGAGTGCTGGTAAACCGCATAGAGGCTCTAAGACTGTCCAGACAAAGCGGTCGGAGTCGGATGCTTATAAACCCTATAGGTTTCACTTGATTGGGCGACAGGGCTTGAGATGTCATTTCATCTCAATGTCGGGCATAAGTCACGCAAAAATTAAAGCAACGTCTCCAAAATGACCTGTACCAAAATGACGGGGACGTTAAACCTCAAATCAAACAAACAAACAAAATCTATCTACCTAACTTCCTACCTTCCTGCCTACCTAGCTATCATGCAGCCCATCTGTTTCTTCAAGCCCCGGCTGGTGGGGTCGATTTTGATTGGTTGAAGTTAGTAGTGAGTTCAGTAATTACTTCTGTTTATTATTATTATTATTATTATTATTATTATTATTATTATTATTATTACATGTATTATTATTATTATTAATTTTTATTGAAAGGGTTAAGAGAAAACCTGTTTGGTTGTACCCCATATTTGCAGAAAGGTGTGAAAATTAGTCAGTGTGTTTTGATAAGCATGGGGACAACAGGAAATGTCAAACCATAAATCACACATATTAATCGCCTTGGTATATAACTAAAATTTAAATTCCATGAAGGGTTCAATATTGTTTGGAAGCTAGGAATACACAGTCACTGAGAACTGAAAAGGTAAGAGTGTACATGTTTTCTCTAAGCCTCGAATTATGATAAATATTATCATTATTATTTATTATAAATGTTATTATTCCTGTTATATTATTATTATTATTACTACTATTATTATTATTATTATTGTAAAAAAGGCACTTATATTGAGATTAGGCTTATGCTACAGTGTTCCAATCCATTTAGGCAGAATAGTAATTTTAAAATTTCCACAGAACTTGTTTTTTGAAAGTATTAATTGCGAGAACACGCCTATTAAAAATATCTTGAAATTTTACCGTCAAACTTTAAGATAAAATATTCTGATGTATATCATTTTTCCGCTGGAAAACAAAGATTGTGGGTACTTTTTAGAATCGCCTCGCCGAGACGGTTCTAACCAGTACGTACAATCTATGTTTTCCAGCGGAAATATGAAAATAATATACACTGCTGTAAACCCCAGTTTTACTGTATAAAAGTGGAGTTTAATGGGGTTCGTAATAATTTCAAGAAAATACATGTACCCGCATATATTTTGTTCTTTTTGAACACGTGGAAACCAATTTATGGCATATTTAATACGCGCATCTTTCGAATAAATAAATAAATAAACAAATAAATTAAAATAAAGAAATCAAGCCTGTAATAAAAAAAAATTCTATTTCGCAATATAAGCAGATTTCTTAAGACATTTTAAACAAAGGAGCAGGGGCTAACAGGAAGTGGATGACATTTCTCATGGCCTTCTGGCGCATGCGCAGATATACCTTGGTATTAAGGTTCTCACGGGTTTAAAGATCTCACGCTACACCGGCGTGTTCTCGTAATGGCTGACAAGCCATTTTGTGCAGTCAACTGGCAATATCCACTTCGTAATTAAATACATACAATCGACTGTAATTGTTTCCCTAGAGGAGGACTGCAGACAGGTCTGCAACTTAGAAGAATTGAATATGGTGATGTGTTGTGTCTGTAAGCTAATAATCCTTTTGTGTTTCCAAAAACAGATTTGTTTATAGCGGAAATAAACTGCACCCAGAGGGAAAAAAGCTCAACAGTTCTGAGTGAAAAGGGTATTTCGTTAGGATAACGCACCCGTGTGAGGCACTGTAGTCTTTTATATCTCCAAATTGACATTTTTTTTTCTGATGAAAATTAATGTGTGTTGTTTTCTTATTTCCATTACGAAAACACGCCTATACAAATACATTGTAAATTTTACCGCTGAAAAAACTAAATTTTTAGATGAAATATTGTGATATTTTTCTTATTTCTGCTCAAAATATAGATTGTGGGTACTCGTTAGAACCGCCTCGATGAGACGGTTCTAACGGTTACCCACAATCTATATTTTCGAGCAGAAATAGGAAAAATAATGTTTACCCCTGTAAATCCAAGTTTTTTTCCGTATAAAAGTGGCGTTCGAGGGGGTCAAAATTATATAGGCGTGTTTTCGGTGATGTATCGCAAAGATAAATTGTGGGAACTGGTTTGAACGGCCCAACGGGGAGGTTTCGAGAATTCCCCACAATCTATGGTTTCGATAGGCCTACATAGTGTTGAAGGCATCGTAAAACGGATTCTTTTGCTTTGGGGGGAGGAGTGGGGTGGTGGTGGGGGGGGGGCATAAATAAGACAACTAATATAGCCCGGGTAAACTGCACTTTTCTTTTCATAAAGTTTTCATTACACGGTTTATTAACGCGGTGACCATTGGGGCTTATTCTAGCACACATCATGTTAACAAGCCCGTGAAATAAAGACCCCCTAAACCCACTTTATATAGAGAAACATGGGGTTTACAGGGGTAAACAGCATTTTCCGTATTTTTGCTCCAAGAAATAGGTTGTGGGTACTCGTGCACCCACAACCTATGTTTGGAATATAAATAAGAAAAAAATATTGAGGTACGAAAAAATGCACTATATCACACGGATGTGTTATCGCAATGAGAAGATTGTGTGCATATAAAAGCAGCACTTTGACGGGTACGTTCAACCTCAATCAAATCAAACAAACAAACAATCAGACAAACAAACAAAATACATTCGTTTGAAAGTGTACACTCTTTCATTGTGCTCCCTTCCCGAGTCCATCGGGGCTTTGAGAAATAGAGTTGGCTGCAGGGTGCTTCCGCACAGAGCTGAAACCGCCCGAACTTGAGTACTCGTAAATCGCTGAGATTGTAACAGGCTGCCCAGGAAAAGTGGTGTGAGTCGGACCGCTCCTTAGATCCTAGCGGTTTCTATGCGCGGTACGTCATATAATGTCATTTCATCTCATTGCCGGGTAAAAGTCCCAAAGCATCGGAAGAACAGTCTCCAAAATGACCTAAATAGTGTTGACGGGGACGAAAAGCCTCAATACTCTTTCATTTGCCCTAAGCGGTCGTGTTTTTCCGATGATTATCCAAACATAGGCTGTTGGTGCTCGTTAGAACCACATCAGTGAGGCGGTTCTGACGGGTACCAACAACCCATGCATTTCAGTAGAAATGTAATAAAACTGTGCAAACCATGTGTATGGGGCGCCGTTTTACTATTTAATCCGTATTTATAGATATCCATAATTATTTATGGATATCCATAATTAAAATTATGGATATCCATTATTATTTATGGATATCCATAATTATTTACGGATATCCATAATTCGAATAATGGATATCTATTATTCGATTTATTGATATCCATAAATCGAATTATGGATATCCATTATTCGGCTGATTTATGGATATCCATAAATCAAATTATGGGTATACATAAATGTAATTATGGATATCCATAAATCGATTTATGGATATCATTAATTTAGGTCGAAATATGGATATCCATAAATCGAATTATGGATATCTTTAATTCGAATTATGGATATCCATTATTCGTCTGATTTATGGATATCCATAATTCGAATTATGGATATCCATAATTCAACTCTGCAAATAAACCTAACAAATAATGACTGCTCCATTTGCAAATCAAAGTACTGAAAGTACCGAGGAAAGTTGATTTATGAAGAATAATTATTATGATAACAATGTTAGTCGTAGATCAAGCAGTTATCTAGACATTTTGTGAGGGTTAAACAATTCGACGAAGAAAATAAAAATGATTCATCGATTGTTTTGTGTTTAACGACATGTCAACCCTTGTGGATCATTTTGTCTTCTCCAAGAGAAAGGGGGGAAGAGATAGAAGAGAGAGCAGAGGAGATGAAAGTGAGGGACAGAGTGAACGGAAGTGTATAAACAGAAGAAATATCAACACTCACCATCTACCGTTACCTGCTGCAACGAGAGCAGGCTTTGCCCAAATTTACAGTCAGTATCAGCTGGACTTCCCAGTGACACAAGATACTCATCACCTGTGCCTCACCCAACTCCACCCACGAAGAAAACAAGGAAGAAAGAGAGAAAGATAAACGTGTCTGCTAATTTCTTCATGGTTTCTAAATTAGCTCAGAACATTCTGTGCTGGTCCGATCTGCTAATAATCTGACAGAGAAGTTTTCCTAGCGGGCACATTACGTCTTAGCAACGTCGCATCAACGTTGCGTTGATACGACGATGCACAAACGTTGTGCAGCCGCTTGGAGCTATGTTCCTTCGGGCGTCCGGACATAAAAAGGAGAATAACTTGGACGAAAATAAAAAATGATCATTTTTAAACCATTTGATTTAGACATTATAACCCTGATCAGACGCCGCGTTTAGCGAACTTCGACTACCCAAGGCGAATTAAAATACGTTTATTCCAAATAAAAACATTAACGGTTATTTACCCATAAATGCCAATTGTTTCAATACTGGGACATTCGGAAACAGTTAAGACAGATTAGAGGCCACAGAATGTAGCGTCTGATCGTTGTCTTCACTATTTGCTAAAAGTACGGAACTTGATGTAAAACTCACAGCTTTCAAAATATGTTTTGTAATTAGACCCCTCGAAAGCAGGTGAATAACTGTGTATGACGTCGGTCAGTTATGGGTTGTTTAGTCGGTCACTGATAATCACAGAGATGAAGCGAGCTAACCCTTTTAACCCTGTCGACCGGTGCAGACGCCGAGGTAGAATTACACTGTTTAATTGCCACTAATCAGAAATCTCTTTCTTTAAGAATATATATTTAAAGCGAGAAGAGTCCTGTTCAGAAACTCAGGGATGAAAGAGTAAACATAAATATCATCGGAAAGCACGTAGGAAAATAGTCCTAGAGTATTGTTTTCTGTTCAGAATATATCTTTTTGTGCCAATTTATATTCAATCGTATTGTATAAAGTCTCGAAAAATGAAATATTTTGAAACACGTTCCTTGCCTGCAAAATTAGTTTTTAAGAGTTCCTTTGGACTATTTTATACAGCGAACAAACAGCGGAAGGGGAGTAACGCGGTCCAGTACCGGAAGTAGAAATATAATGACATAGAAACTTGATTTTATAAATCAACTTTCAAAAACAAAACAAAAAACACTCGACAGGTTTTCCAATTAAGGTATGTAATAAAAGCTGGGATGTTGAGGTGGAGGTAATTACGGTAGGCTTAGTGGTGGCCTATGGTGAAGGATATGATTTGTTTGATTTGAGGTTTAACGTCCTCTTCAATACTATTTAGGTCATTTTGGAGACGTTGCATCCAATTATGTTGGGCATTAAGCCTTCATTGAGATGAAATGACATTTCAATCCCGCCGGCATCGGTAGCTCAGTCGGATGCGCGTCTGACTTGTGATCCGAAGGACGCGGGTTCGATACCTGCCAGGGTCGGCAACATTCTTTCGTGGAGATTGATCATGAAATATTTTCTACGGTCATTATCTCCCTTTCGCTGATTCAAGAAGGGCAGTTGTCAGTTTTTGACGAAAGAATGTGCACTGTACTGGTAAACTGCTTACGTATAAGACTGCCCAGAAAAGTGTGGATAGGTAAACCGACCGGCCCAAAAATGACATAAATCAGTGTTGACTTGGCCGTTAAACACAAATACAAACAAACATCTCAATTCCTGTCGCCCACTGACTCGCACGACTTCGTTTGGACAGGATTCGGCCTTCTTAACGGTTTATTAGTACTCTCAGCTCATGCAGCCAAATCTATTTCTCCAAGCCCCAATGGGCGGGGGCCAGGAGGTATATCTGAATCTGCCTTGTACTCCATACATCTCAAGTAGAGTATTATATGGATATATGTTTATACTATATACAGTGAAATTCTGCTGTTAAGACCACCTAAAGTTAAGATTAATTCTGCTGTAGAAGGGTGCAGTTATTCTTTCTTCGTTAATTCTGCACACAATGTCCTCTGGTCAGGGACCACCTTTGGAACTGTTCGAATGTGGTCTTAATATAGGAATTGTACTGTATAACGACCATGTGCATTTTTCTCCAGAAAGCATGTACGGATTGCCTGTTTGGATCATTATAATCTTACATCCGACGTTCAGTGTGGCTAGGTGAGCTTTCCTCATAGATGTGATTCCAGAGGGACCGAATGCGTTGGCCGGAATTTCCAGATCTTACGGATGGTTCCGATATTTAACTGTACACGTGGCAGGCGTTCCGCGTATGGCGTCCGTTGCTTTGGATGCTTATGTGCTGAAAAGGCTGCACGGCAGAGAGGTACCTTTGACTGGCCATCATCTTCCAGCGATTATGAAGGCCTTGAACATTTTTACATTAAACAACCACGTGTCCTGGAGAGAAATCATTAAACCAAAAGCTTTTGCGGTGATTTATGGACACCCATAATTCGAATTATGGATATCCATAAATCGATCTGAATTATGGATATTCATAAATCGAATTATGGATATCCATAATTCGAATTATTGATATCCATAATTCGAATTATTGATATCCATAAATCAGAGGAATAATGGATATCTATAAATCGAATTATGGATATCCATAATTCGAATTATGGATATCCATAAATCTAATTATGGATATCCATAAATCGATCTGAATTAATGATATCCATAAATCAAATTATGGATATCCATAATTCGATTTATGGATATCCATAATTCGATTTATGGATATCCATTATACGGCTGATTTATGGATATCCATAAATCGAATTATGGATATCCATAATTCGATTTATGGATATCTATGAATACTGATTAAATAGTAAAACGGCGCCCCATACATGTGCTCCCCAGTTTTCTTTATTGTCTACGTCCATGGGCGTAGACATTATAGACGCAGGGCTTAACACGGACGTACAGCCATTCGTTTCCCACAATGCAGGTAAACTTTTATAGAGCCAGTTCGATCATCGACCGCATTATGGTACAGGAAGTCAAACTGCGCATGTTCTTTCATTCACCGGTGTGATCAAACAACCTCTGATAGAACTTTGGTAAACAAACATGGCAGCCCCCATGTCACAAATGGTGAGGAAGATCACTATTGTGAACACTGCAGAAATAGCAGTGCCGTTTCTATCTCTCACATTGTGCATATTTTACATCTTTTTACATATAAACATGCTTTAACAACACTTAACTATGTATTTTCCGTTGGGCCAACATGTTTTCTTACTTTTCGCCGCCATCTTGTACACTGTTTATCAGAGAAACCAACGCTTTAGTCTTGTTGGACCAGAGTAACGTCAGGACTTTTCCGCCATTCACCCTGACTGAGTTCGATCACACTTTGGTTAACCATTGGTTAACCACGGTTCGTGATCGATCTGCCTCATAGTTATATGCAACAACAAGTATAAGCTTTCACAAGAAGAAAAAAGGTCCGTAACAAGTATAAGCCTTCACACAAAAATAGGCTCACGGCCAGAACTCTGGCACAGAATTGCTATCACATTTGTGCAAGCCTTATTTTCTGCTATATTTGTACATGCTAATACAAACTATACATCTACAAACTATCGACTACGACGGCCAATGCTTATCCAATAAGCTCCCCAGGAGCTTTCGGCTCAAGTGAGCTAAAATTTTGTCCCGCCGTTAGCAAATTTTTCGACTTTGTCTTAAAGTAGTCTTCTATAAAGTGTAGGAAAGTTTTCTACTTAACTTCCCAAACAAATCTTCTGGCGTTCCATTTGATAAAATTGCACAAACATATTGAAGCTGCATATGTGCCTACTACTTTTTGACAAAATTACAGCATTTGCAACTTTGACATTTCAGACATTATACTTTAGTCGGCAGGATCTTGGGTGCAGACAGGCAATTAGAATATAGCCAAAGACAGTTAATAGTATAAAACACTTTTCTGGGATATAACTCTAGACATTCACATTTAATACGCGCTAAGCGTAGACCTACATGTAGCAAAAGCTATACTTGTATAATGTTGGATTCACAGGGGTATTCATTTCATGGACTTGGTAACTTGCTGAATAGCATGTGCATACATTCATCACATTGCATGAAAATGATCAATGCGGTAAACCGCATTTTATATAGACACATTTGGGTTTATGGAGATAAACATTATTTTCATTAGCCCTGTCTCAAACATGGACCGTTGGTACTCGATGGGGTGGTGTCTGATCTGGGCCTACACTGTTTGCCACTGGCTTGCTTTGGGTTCATAAGGAACTTGGCGTAGTGTCGTTTAGTAAATATATGTGTGCGATATTCAATAAAGTGCTTCGGCGCTGAGTTTTGTCTGTTAGTGTGAAAACATCGTGTTCGTCACAATGAAAAAAAGCCAACAGAGTTATTCTTACATGAACAGGTCCGTGAAATGAACACCCCTAAACCATACTTTGTATAGAGAAAACTGGGGTTTACTGGGCTATTCATTATTTTTCCAATTTCTGCTCCAAGACAATAAGCCGGTTCCAACGAGCACCAACAACCTATGTTTGCATTATGAATAAGAAAACTTTCAAAGATTTCCATTAGAAAAGTAGCCATTTTGGAGATGTGAAAAAAAATGAATTATGTCGCAAGAGTGTGTTACCATAAATCAGCAACTTACCCGAGTTTATCTATCTATCTATCTTCTGATACTGCGTCGGTCACATTTGGCCATTACCGCAGGTGTATATTACATACACTCCAGTTTTGCAGGATGAAAGCCTACACAGTAATCATGTAATTACGGTAGGGATCTTTAACCTGCACAGGGGATGGTTCTCCCTGCACAGGGGGCCTCCAGTTAACGTCCCGATCCGAAGGACGGTGCACTTAATGACATTCATCCCTGCAAATGATGCCAATGGAGCGTGTTCGGACACCGAAATTTTATCGCCGCTGCCGGGGATCGAACCCGGGACCTCTAGCATCAGAGGCAAGTGCACTAACCACTGAGCTATCACGCTCCACTTGCCTTTTTTATATAAAATTTAAGCAACAAACCTCGGTGGGCTTCACAAATTTCACGTGCAATGACCACGAGTGTAAGATTCTGTTTATCAAATAAATAAATCGGATTTTACAGCGAAAGCATTTGAGTAGAAAACGCAGAGTTATCACATTCGGCGATATTAAAGGCGTGGTCATATCATTTTTAATGACAGATTCCTTCTGTCATTCTTCGTCGTGCTGCATGTTTACAATTTTAACGTACGAAATTCCGGCTTCCACTACTTTTGAAATATGACTCCGCGCAAATAGTCCGTTGTTTGTTAACTTTTCATGCTCGCTGTCTCAAAACTAATTTCTCATGGCATCATTTCCGCATTTTGATTACATGTTTTGTTTCATTTGTAATCAAAATACAAAAATGATCTTTCTTAAATTACAAACAAAACGGGAAAAGTTAATTGAATATGCATAAGGAAAGTTCCCATTTTATACAGACGACCGCATAATGGGTCATTGGCGAATCTTGGAGGCGGCCTCTAACCACGGCCTTCACTGCGGGCTTCACTGATGTCGAAAGTTAGCCCATTTTTTTCCTAAATTAATTCCTATATTTTATAGCTGACGCCCCTTAATTTTGAACCGGGATTTCGAAATGAAATCTTCGTCAGATAAGTGATAATATTACATTCAGTACAAAATGGGTTATGATTAATTATATTTGTATCAATACGCCATTATATTTTTAGAAAAGAAAAAAAAACAATATGTATAGAGCTACAATCAGTGCAGACCATTTAAGTATCTAGATAAACTTTGAAAAATAAAGAAAATAGAGCGTATAATAAGCTGTATTTAACTTTTGATTATCCGCCAAACCGCTTTGTCTGGTACTGACCCGCACACAACAGTTACAGGCCAGGTTAAGATTTTACCCCTTCCACCCACGAGTTTCTCCAGTTCACTCTTCAGTCACTGAATTTGTATGCGTCCATTCTACACATGCAAAGTGGGTGTCTAGTCAATAGTCGTCAACAGCATGTCAAACCATGTAGAACAGAATGCGATGTATCATTATGAGCCATCTCACCAGGTTCTACACTTTTTGCATCTGTAGGTATCTGTACTTGGCTATAAAGGGCTGAAAGGGTACAGACTCATAACACTTACATGACCTAATTAAATGCGAAGTACGTGACGCTAGAAACTTCACCGTACGGTAGCAAGCCAGCAATAATATACTCCTAACAGTTATCACTGTCCAATTCTGATGTATAGGTCTAAATAACTGAATATGTAAGCACAATGTTGTGATAAATAATTAGTCACATGCCGCAAAACTTCAAACATCGCACAAAAAGTGTTTTCCTTTATTGTAGCGCACGACATAAGGCGGGTTCTTGACTTAGCCGCGAAACACATCTCAGTCAACAAGTGTAAGCTTTTACAAGAAAGTTGCGGCTATGTGTTGTCATAAAACTGGAAACTATCCCAGCAGGCACATGACGTAATTGTGACGTCACATCAACGTCGGTGCAACGTCATGACGTTGCATCGACGTTGATTTGACGTTGCCCTAGCGACGTGTGCCTGCTGGGTAGTCATTTGCATGTTGTTTTATTTATAATGTCCAAGTAAAATGATGATGAAAGTGTATAACAGCCGATTCACCTCAGTTTTGTGAACCAAACTAAAGATCAGCACTCCAGCGCTGTTGTCCGTATCACTAAAGAAAGTAAATCTGATTTTTTTCACAGAATCTGTCATTTCAGTGCCTTTTGGCGCTTTGATTATAATACGACGTTTTCCGCCAAATATCAGCGACGTTACATTATACCCCATTAATATTCATAAGATATTCTAGAATTCTGATTGGTCGATAGCATGCCACGCGCAGGGCCATAAATTATCATATTCCCCTGCAATATTCCCCTCTGACGTTACTTCCCAAACGTACAAGTGCATTCACTGAAAGAATCTCAAGAAGTTTCGTGGAGGGCAATAAATTATCACCTTCCCTTGCAATATTCCCCACTGACGTCATTGCTAAAAGTACAAGTGCTCTCAAGAAATCAGAATTAGGTATAGTCAATCATTTGTTGCCCGTATGCAAGGGGAATATGACTCTGTGTGTGTGTGTGTGTGTGTGTGTGTGTGTGTGTGTGTGTGTGTGTGTGTGTGTGTGTGTGTGTGTGTGTGTGTGTGTGTGTGTGAATTCGGGTTTAACATCGCTTACAACAACCTTTAAGTCATATCACTTTTATAGTGCTGCCTCACTGAAGTATCATGTCCCAGACACATTACATGATACCACACCCAGTCACATTATCCTGACACTGGGTCGACCAGTCCTAGCTCTACCCCGTAAATCTGAGTGCCAAGCGAGGAGCAGCTAGTACCTTTTTTAACGACTTTGGTATGTCACGGCCCGGGATCGAACCCGTGACCTCCCGTTCCCCGGAGCGGACAGATGGGGAATATGACAATCTGTTGACCCTCGACAGGTAGTATTGCCCTCGGGCAATTTTACCTCCGCGGCTGAACACATCGTCATATTCCCCTCGCACACGGACAATGAATGAATAATCATTATGCAAACACGCCTATACAAATACATTGCCACCTTTATCGCCGAAAAAATGAAAATTATTTGATGAAAAATGTTTTGTTTTTTTTCTTATTTCTGCTCAGAATATAGATTGTGGGCACTCGTTAGAACCGCCTCATCGAGGCGGTTCTCACGAGTACCCACAATCTATATTTTAGAGCAGAAATAAGAAAAATAAGGTAGACCACCGGAAACCCCAGTTTTACTATATAAAAGTGGGGTTTAAGGGGGTAAAAATAATATAGACGTGTTTTCATGACGATTACTTTTTTGTTACATCAAGGTGGTCATGGCTCACACAAACTGAGCTTGCAACTGAAGTTCATACAGTGCGAGGAAAGTATTCGGTGCACAATCACCTCACACTGTCACATACGAGATAAATTGTTGACAATAAAATCTCTACTTTATCGTCTATGTGAGAGGTTTGATTTATTTAGAATCGCCAACAATTGATCACATTTGCCTGGTATTAGGTTTGATTTAGTCTCAGACAGAGACAACTATCAAATACCACAATAAAGAAGATCAAAGACACAGCAATGGCAATAAAAGGAAACAGCTTTTGTAACACTTCAACATGACTCATCATGGTAACAAATACTTGCAATCAAAACCATTGTGAACCCCACCTTATATAGCGAAAAACTGGGATTTACAGAGGTTATACACTATTTTACTGTTTACTTTGCTTAAAAGCATAGATTTTGGACACTCGCTAGAACCGACTCATGGAGACCGTTCTAGCGAATACCCACACTCTATGTTTGAGGCAAAAAAATGTGTTTTCACTAGATACCTACTTCTTTAAGTGCTGTTAAGGAATAAAACTTTCTCACATGGATGTGATGTGATGTCCAAATGAGATCCTTCACATTTATATAGCCTACTACCTGTGGCTGTGGCAAAAACATAAAAAACAATGATACACTTGCAGGTCAATTGTCTCTGTGTTTAGGCTGGGAAAATGTCCTGAAGGGAGACTTAGACTGTTTCCTTTAACGCTTAATTTCCAGTGCTTTAAGCAATCAGTGTGAACCTGGGGCAGTCACAATTGTCCCTACGTGATCAGTATACGGACACAACTGACCTTAATTCAAATAGCTTAATCACCACCAAGAAGATCCGTGAGAAATTATTAGTGCATATTATAAAACCTTCGATTTCAAACTAAAAACAGTCGATGATATAATATATTATAGCTTGAACGCAAAGGCCCTTCTGTTTCCTTTCCACAAATCATCAGGTTTATGCTGGATTCTTCTATCCTTATAAAATTATATTAATGAAGTTGCGTATAAATCTATATGATCCGAAACTGGCTGCACGTGTTATATTACAATTAGAGCTTTAGGGTGAGGGAACCAATCAAATCTGACCGGAGTTTGAAACCCGTGACTACTGGTGTAATGAAACAGTTCACCGACCCGCTTTTTAGAGATAGTTCAGCGACACATTTGAAGACAGTTCATCGACACATTATGGTCCACCGACAAACGTTTAATACATTACATTTATGGCTAGTATAGATGAAATATACATGTCTAAATATAAACTGTTACCTTGTGTTTAAATGACTAATTATTTTGGCGTTATAAGACCATTGTTGTTCACCGATGCATTTTCCATAAACGGTGTATCATTCAAAGGAAAAAAAAATATCCGAAGAACTAAAGTCTACCGAACCTACTTTTTAACTTAAACATCGGTGACCTTTGAGAAATAAATGGGCTGCATGATGCTTCCACGCAGAGCTGAATCCGACCGCACGGGTGTACTGGTATATAAGCCTGCACAGTCAAAGCGGTGCGAGTCGGACCACCGTCCATGCTTATAAACCCTATTGATTTCATTGGGCGACATGGCTTGAGATGTCATTTCATCTCAATGTCGGGTAAAAGTCCCACAAAATTGGAAATGACCTATATAGTGTTGATGGGGACGTTAAACACCAAATCAAACAAAACAAAATAATCATCAGTGACCTTCATAGTTTCAAAATTCCACAATGGAATCGATGATTCCAAAGTACTTAAAATAAAATCTACACTACGATGAAAGGCACGGAAATGTTTTCACAGTGACCAAACCGTCCCTTGACATCAGCTGTTGTTTAGGTGTGCTATAAAGATTTATCCTTTGGATGCAAGAACGCACAATAGAACAGACTTCTTCGGAGCGTAAAAATATCCCCTTTCAGCAAATTAGTCATATTCAAAATAGAAGTGAAGGCAATGTTCAGGAATCGTTACAATTAACCCACACCTCCCATCACAGACACCAAAGGGACAGAAAGACAATCATTAAATAACTAGCCTCTAATGGAAACATCAATAGCTGAAAGCGACAGTTCTTTTCCCACAAAATGGCCAATAAAATGATATAAGCGATACACACATTCAAAGACAAACTATTACAAAAATAAACCGCGACAGAACAACCGCCTTGGAACGGTCAGTGCCTATAATTTCAGTGTGGCGGTGGGGGGAGGGGCGGGGGGAGGGGCTTAAATCGATTTTACCCGGTTGACATTTTGGTGGTTTCAAGCCGGCATGTATTTTCTCTCTTTGTTTCTTATTTTTCGTTATTAACTGTGATTTGTTTCCATGATTTTTGATGTTGCTAACGCGAGCACAAACACAGTTTTGATTTCGAGGCAGCGCCATGAAATTATATATAAACAAATATTCTGTTGATGTTTGTTATGTTTGTTGTTGTTGTTTTGCTGTAAATATTTATATACCATTACGAAAACACGCCTATTCAAATATAATGGAAATCTTTTACCACCCAATAATGACATTTTTCAGATAAAAATGCTCATAATTTTCATATTTCTGCTCAAATCATAGATTGTGTGACAGATTAGAACCGCCTCGCTGAGGCGGTTCTAACGAGTACCCACAAGCTATATTTTGAACAGAAATAAGAAAAATAACGTATACCCCTGTAAATCCCAGCTTTACTATATAAAAATGGGGTTGAAGGGGTCAAAATTAAATAGGGGTGTTCTCATGATGCTGTGTAAAATAAGATTAGCAACTAAACAATTATATATTTTATAAATTGTTCCAAGTGACGTGCCTATCAATATTTATTTACACATTTTGGTTTATAACTACACTATACACTGCCACTGTATTATGGCAATATCTGGAACAACAAGGGCTTCACGTGCACCAACGTTATTTCGAGCTTAAATGGTTAGTTTGTATTCAGTGGTTTTGTTTGAATTGAGTTTTAACTGTTGGTTTTCTTTTGCTCTAGCATTTCAGTGGTCCTTTGCTGTCGAGTCCTCACCTTTGTTTCATCTCTGTGGTTGTTTGATTTTTGTGTCATAGGAGATGTTGCACTGCACTGATGAGTTAGGAGGCCTTCATGCGGACTGAACAAATGATTTGTCTAAGTCGCGACGGAAGTAAGGGCGAGGACTGCAGCTGCGTAAAATCGATTTAAGCCTCCCAGTGGATTTGTTTCACTGACCGTTACAAGGCGGTTCTTTTGACGCGGTTTATCTTTTGAGCGTGTGTATCGCTTATATTATTTTGTTTTGGATAGAAGAAGTGGCCATTTTGTTGGAAATTAACTGTCCTTTTGGCTTTCCGCGACTGATGTTTCCATTAGGGTCTAGCTATTCCATGTCTGTGTTTCTTTCTCTTTGGTGCCACTGATGGGAGCTGTGGATTAATTTTGTCGATTCCTGATCATTGCCTTCACTTCTATTTACCTTCCCCGCCAATACTATTTAGGTCATTTTGGAGACACTGCTTCCCATTTGGTGGGATTTTTACCCAATATTGAAGTAAACTTAGACGATACACAATTGCATTAGTATGTATATTATAAACCAGAAAACAAATAGCCGCTGAGAACATTTAGCAAACTAGATATGGAAATGCTCTCTGGACTTAGGATAAATCAACACCATCTCGGCCGATATCACACAAAGAAAGATATAAACATGCACCTCAAATATCTCATGACGCTAAAGCAAATAACGTTGTGTTTCGGTAATTCCTTTAACCCGAAATATAGCCTGTTTTCCCATGGTACCACGGAAGTTAAAGTTACAGTATAAACATTTCAAAATTAGAGCTGTTCAGCACTAAAATGATATTATGTTTAATTTCTAGAGGATCTCTTCTTACAATTAAGGAGGGATTACTTCAGCCTGTATGTACAAACCTGTCAGATATGTACCTAGGTAGAATTTTCTCATGCCAAAAGGCATTCCCATGGTCCAAGGCAAACAGAAAAGTGACTAATGTTGGAAACCGATTTGACTAAAAAAACATGCAATGACATTTTGTATTATTTAAAGCAATAAACGTTAGTTTTTCAGGTGGGAGAATAAAAATCAAAAATGAGTTCCTTTAAGAGCAATGGAAACATTCATAAGAAAGAAGATGGGTCATACTACGTAGTTTCGGCTAATAAAGCATAATCAGTCACCCTGCAATGATCCGGCAAAGAAAGCCAGAGGAAACATACTGCAATTTTGCGAATTAAGAATAGGCAGTCGATACAAATATAAATAAAAAATGAGTTCCTTTAAGAGCAATGGAAACATTCATAAGAAAGAAGATGGGTCATACTACGTAGTTTCGGCTAATAAAGCCTCATCAGTGACCCTGTAATGACCCGGCAAAGAAAGCCAGAGGAAACCTACTGCAATTTTGCGAATTTCGAATAGGCAGTCGATTCAAAGACTGATATAAATCAAAATGGGGTCCAAATAATTAAAAACATGTCTAGAATATGAGTCCAAACCAATAATTATTTCCAATTTCTCAGAATATTCACGCTGATCTCAAAGGACCAAAAGTAAAATATAAACTGCACTATGGTTGATGTACGGGGAGACGTTTTACGGCCGCCACACGGCACAACACCAGCTGCAGTGAAGGCAAATAAAAATCAAAAATGAGTTCATTTAAGCGCAATGGAAACATTCATAAGAAAGAAGATGGGTCTTATTACGTAGTTTCGGCTAATAAAGCCTCATCAGAAGACTGCAAAAATGATATAAAATAAACTTTGACTGCTTTTAATCTCACAGATGGTAATTTTAAGTAAGCTACAGTTGAGACACGGGGGGAACAATTCATCACGAGGGTTATGTTAAAGTCAAGCAAGTTTGATTCGTCATATAACTTTAACTTCTAAACTTATCCTCAGAGGTGGCATTGGGGCACATAAATTCTGGGAAGTTTAAAGTGTTTTAATCAATGTATGCATAGAAAATGTGTGCACTTAAGGCAAAAATTTACTTTCATTGCTAAACAAATACCCATAGCTATAAAAGGCCATAATTATCAACATGAAACAAGCAGAAAAGTTCTTCCATATTTTAGTGTAGAAGAACTACATAAGAAAATCTTAAGCCACAAAAGAAAAATCATTGGGTATTTCAAACCTAAAGTGAAGACAAATTTAACAAACAGGGGGTGAAGGGAAAATGTGAATAAAAATAATATTTCACTTGTTTTTAACACTCTAGATATTAATCCAGATATTAATCAAAACAATGCCATGAAATATATTTCAGTGGAAAGAGACACTTCAGTACTTTATTGATGTGAGGATACCAAGCCCAAATGAATGGTACAAGTTTCAAAATGCAGCAAAATATTGTTTACCCCGGTACCATGGAATCCTTGGTACCATGAGAAGCGAGTATACTGTCTTATCGACCACGCTATTCAATCGAGTCGCCCACACAGCTCAACTTACAACGTACCTTTTGCTATGAGTTAATATCGAAAAAAAAAAAAGAAACAAACAACAACAACAAAACACCTTCTTGAAGCGTGTAATGCACATACATGTATATAACTATAGCTTTGTTGTCTTATTCGACATTCAAACGTTCTTAGACGCATTACATGTAACTTTCGGCCGCGGTGATAAAGGATTAAATAGTAACTTGCTGACCAAAGAAGGCTCTGTTCGAAATTTCTCGTGCCACGAATTTAGTCCACTGATATGTTAAAGTGCCTGTTACGACTGTAGCGGATGTCATTGTTTCTGATATTTTTCCATAGCAAATCACACATTAAATTTCAAGCGAATCAATCTCTTGCAGATATTTAAGATGACAAACATCTAAACCTGGCTTTCTTTGAAAATTGAGAAAAATAAAATTAATTTCGTCGGATTTATTACTCGCACGGCGCTTTAAGGATTAATGAGAGTACTTATAGCACAATTTTACAGAGATATTGATTGTTTATTTTCAACGGCATGCGTCTAATGACTATTCAGTGCACTTTTCAAGTTCAGTCAATACATGTATACAAATATGCGCGAGAAAATGTTCAAATTTATCTAGCAAATATTGCTTGAACAACTGAAAACAAGCAGGACTTCGTTTTCTGTGCGGACTCATATTCCAGTGGTACTCAATGTACGCCGGATGTAGCTAGAAAAACGCATGTGCTATCCAAGAATGATAGATAAAATCTGTCATTTAATTTCTCTTGTAGGTTTGCTCTACGGGCACAATCAGTGTACTTCACTGAATATGCTGTGAAAATCAATAATGCTTGGAAAATCGAGAGTAAAGCCTAGACGGCTACCTCAAACTGCTAATGATATCTTTTATGCTTCATTTGTGCAGGAACATATACCAGTTACTGATTTGAAGAAGAGCAGCGGATTCCAATGTTCAATAAAGGTATTTGACTGGCGCTGAAACTTGAGCAATTATTCTTCAGCAGCACCTCCAGCGTAAATAACGTCACTGTTATCTTGTGGGTAATGTCATGTCATAATGATCATATGACCACACATAATAACACATGATTACTGGCATATAATGTCATGAAGTCCTCTGTGACAACTCTGTGTTTTCTTCAACTCTGTGCTCGCCTAAGGCTCGTTTCATAAATTTCATATAAAATAACCACGAATGTAAGATTCTGTTTATTACTGTAAAGATTAATGAACCATGTACGCAAGCTTGCGAGTGCAAGATTGTCTGATGGTTGCGGTTCTAACGAGTACCCACAACCTATGTATTGGAGCAAAACTAAGAAAAATAATGTATACCCCCGTAAACCCCAATTTTCTCTATATAAACCGGGGTATAAGGAGATCTTTATTTCACGGACTTGTTCGCGTGATGTGACATTGTTATATAAACTTTAAAAATAGAAGTGGAGGCAATAATCAGGAATCGATACAAATGACCCAAAGCTCCAATCAGAGACACCAAAGGGAAAGAAACACAAACATGAAACAACAGACCCTAATGGTAACATCAATAGCGAAAAGCCAAAAAAGACAGTTACTTTCCCACAAAATGGCCAATAAAATAATATGAGCGACAAAAACACCCAAAGACAAACCATAACAAAAATAAACCGCGACAGAAGTACCGCCTTGGAACGGTCAGCGGAAACGAATTCCACTGAGTGGGGTGGGGGTGGGGGCTTAAATCGACTTTACGTGGCCACAACCCTCGCCCATACTTCCGTCGCGATTAAGACAAATAATTTGTTCAGTCCGCATGAAGACCTCACTCGTCAGTGCAACATCTCCGTGAACACAAAAATCAAACAAACACAGATATGAAACATCGGTAAGGACTCGACAGCAAGAAACCACTGAAATGCTGGAGCGTAAGAAAACCAACAGTTAGACTACGATGGGCCCGACCAGAGACAGAGCATCAGGTACCATCCAATATAAGCCTTTACGCTGGAACCGTCATAGAATCTGAGGCCTGACCCATCGAGTCACCTGCTTCACCTCTTCTAAAAATCTTTTCAAAAAATGCATGTATCACTGTCAATTTTGGTATAACGTCTGCGTTTTTGGAAACTTCTGATACATTGAACAGGATGTGTTGTGTATTTTTTAATTGGAAAAAGTATTTTAGCGTTATTTTCGATTTGGTAGGGAAACGGGAAGGTCGTGCTGGTTTTATTTTCGTCTCACACAATTTATTACCTTGTCCGCACAACATAATATCTTGTTCGTACAAGAAATTATTATTATTATTATTATTATTTTGCACAACAGATTATCTTGTTCGCACAAGAAATTATCTCGAGCGAACAACATATTATCTTGTTCGTATAAGATAGTATCTTATTCGCATAAATTATTATCTTGTTAGCACAACGTAATATCTTGTTAGCACAAAATAATATATTGTGCGCACAACATATAATCCTGTTTACATAACATATTATCCTGTTTGCACAGCATAATATCTTGTTCGCACAACATATTGTCTTGTTCGTACAACATATTGTCTTGTTCGCACAGCATATTACCTTGTTTGCAGAACATATCTTGTTCACACAGCATAATATCTTGTATGCACAACATAGGACTTTGTTCGCATAACATACTAGTTTTAAGAAAGAAGATAATATGTTGTGCGAGCAAGATATTATGTTGTGTAAACAAGATTATAAGCTGTGCGAACAACATATGTTGCCCGGACAAGAAGATCCGTCGTGCGAACAAGATAATATCTTGTCTGATTAAACAAAATCCTTTATCTCATTACGCAAATACGCCTACACAAATACAACGTAAATTTTACCGCCGAAAAAATCAAAGATTTTAAGATGAAAAATTGTGACATTTGTCTTTTTTTCTGCTAAAAATATAGTTAGAACCGCCCCATCGAGGCGGTTCTAACGAGTATCCACAATATATTCTTAGATTTTAGAGCAGATATAAGAAAAATAAGGTTGACCCCTGTAAGCGTTTTACTATATAAAAGTTGGGTTCAGAGGGGTGGTGGGGGGGGGGGGGGGGGTGGAGATTTATAAAGGCATGTTTTCGAGATAGATGTTTAGCCACAAGCACTGGTATTTGCCATGCACGTGCTTTTAGCTGCAATATTCCACAGAGTTAATGAGGTCGGAATAAATGCACCTTACATGCTAGTATATTAACGAAAAATTGTCCTCACTAATATGCCTCTTACAATCCAGCTCCGATATTGCTGGTATACAGACGAGGTAAAAGAAATCTTTTCATTAAATGCCAAGGGCAGTAAAGAATCCAAAGTTAAAAACGAAGCTTTGGGTTTGAGGGAAACATCTGTTTTTGGGTTGATTGTTTGTTAGTCGACCCAAAGTTATAAAGCGCAGTAGGTTTTCAATGTTGGTGTTCACGTGACTCTACGGAACCCGGGAAGGGACATGAATTTTTTTTTATATAAATATATATTATCTTGTGCGGACAAAATATTATCTTGTTCGGACAACATATTATCTTGTGCGGACAAGATATTATCTTGTTCGGACAACATATTTCCTTGTGCGCACAATAATAATAATAATAATAATAATAATAATAATCGACCTTCTTTATAGAGGGTAACACATTTAGTACTAGTACTAATCTTCCATGTGGCCCTCTTTTCCTGGGTAGGAACCAGTACTAAGCAATGTGGATAAAGTCTCTTGCTCAAGGAAACAACACATGACGCTTGCGAGGATCGAACCGGCTACCTCTTGATCTCAAATCCGATGCATTACCACTGCACCACTGTGCTCCACAACATATTATCACAAGATATTATATTGTTCGGACAACATGATATCTTGTTCGCACAACATATTATCTTGTGCGCACAAGATAATATCATGTCCGCACAACATAGATCTTGTGCGGACAAGATAATATCTTGTGCGGACAATATATTATCTTGTTCGCACAACTTAATATCTTGTTCGCACAACATATTATCTTGTGCGCACAAGATATTGCGCACAAGATAGTATCTTGTCCGCAAAACATAAATATTGTACGGACAAGATACTATCTTGTTCGCACAGCAATATATGTTGTGCGAACAAGATAATATCTTGTGCGTACAAGATATTTATATCTTGTTTGCACAACTTCCCAAGATCTATGTTGTGCGAACAAGATAATATCTTGTCCGCACAAGATAATATGTTGTCCGCACAAGATATTAAGTTGTGCGAACAAGATATTATCTTGTGCGCACAAAAATATGTTGTCCGCACAAGATAAATTATGTTGTCCGCACAATATATCTCGTGCGCACAACATATTATCTTGTGCGTACAATATAATATCTTGTTCGCACAACATAATATCTTGTTCGCACAACACATTTAAAAAATCATGTCCCTTCCCGGGTTCCGTATGACTCTCACTGACGATAATGGTTTGTTAAAGAAAATAACCTCGCTATTCTTATCACTGTGACGTCAGTGTTGCTTAAGCTGGTTATCTATAGAATCTGCACTGGAATCATGGATTCGGGTAGGATAAACAGTGTAGACCAGATCAGACGCCACAGAACGCGGCTTCGTCTGATCAGTGTCTACACTGTATGCTAAAAGTACAGGAATTGAAGGGCTTAACGAAACATTCTAAGTCCTTGTTCCGGACAATATTTTTCAGTGTACACTCAGAGATAATCGACCTACCAGTACTGTCAGTGCTTTAACCCATTGTATACTAGTGGACTCTTCCATTGCTATATGTTGGACAAGTCCATTTGACATATAAAGGGTGTCAGGCCTATTCTGATCATTTTGACGGAAAATCCTGTTAGCAAACAATGCAGGCCCTGATCTGGGCATGCACTGTTTGCCAAGGTACCCTTTTAGGGGTTTCCCGCATGCAGTGTGTTACTTTCTTATTTCAGCATGAGACGATTAGGTCAACAAGTCTGCGTAATGACCATCCCTCTAAATCCCAACTTTATGAAAGAGCGCCATTGGAGCCAACGAATGCTATCATTGGAGGACGGCGACAGTTATGACTCTGCGTCGTTCAAACATATTACATACGCATGTAAACCAAACATTATATAAAAATGGGCTTATTGGGCGTTTACATAACTATTCTGTTTTCTGCTCCAAGATATATGTTTTGAGTGATCGTTAGAACCGCCTCATTGAGCGGTTCTAACGAGCACGACAACCTAAATACATGTATGTATGTTTTGAAATGAAATGTTCTGAGAAAAGCGTAATCCTTTGGAAGCAAGAAGAACAGCACAGAACTAAAACGTATGGAGTGTACAAGATATTTCTGGGCCAGAATAGCTTGTATCGGCCAATTAGGCCTCATCAGTGACCATTTAAAATTTCCTAAATTCCGCAGTGATTAAATGATCCCAAAATGACAAGAAAATATAATCCTAACTATGTTGAACGGCTGGAAGACTTTTTACGGTCGCCACACATTCCCTTAACTCCAACTGTTGTGGAGTTATAATGTTCTGAGAAAAGGGTCCCCTTTTGGAAGCAAAGAATGCATTATGCCGCACGTGAACGTTACCCTACTGATGACATCTCGTACGTCTTGTTGCATCACGAAAACACACCTATATATATAATTTTGATCCCCTTAAACCCCACTTTTATTTAGAAAAACTGGGGTTTACAGGGGTTTACATATTTTTCTTATTTCTGCTCAAAAACATAGATTGTGGCTACTCACTAGAACCGCCTCGGCGAGGCGGTTCTAACGACTTATTTCTGCTCAAAAGCATATATTGTGGCTACTCGGTAGAACCGCGGCGAGGCGGTTCTAACGAGTACCCACAATCTATGTTTTGAGCAGAAAAATGAAAAATATCAGATTTTTTTTTTCTAAAAAAATCTCAGTTTTTTGGTGGAAAATAATTCAAATATTTAGATGGGCATGTTTTTGTAATGTGTGCCGTCTCAGCTGAAGACAAATTAAAACAGCAAAGCCATTCATTTATTATGGTACTTTGGTTTTAATTGTGCACGGGGTGACATTACGCCTTCAGAATGCACAGAAGCAGAAATCAAAAGCACAGTGGGTAATTGATACGTATTTTATTGCAATAACTTCCAGAAAGCAGACTTTAAAGAGACTTTATTAGACAGTGCTGCTGCATTTATTTAGAACAGCCGATCTTTGACGTAGTCTTTCACATTTGCAGACAAATGTTTTTAATCAAATGAGCACTGTATTGCCAATTGACCAGGAGCGTTTCCAAATTTCTACAAAACTGTCTGAAATGTATAACATGTCTCCAAACTCAACACTTTCTGTCGAAAATTTCAATCAAGTGAACAGGATTGTTTTTTTTCAAATGATCTAATTTTCATTGTTTTCTGCTGCGAACACATAATGAGGGTACTAATAAGAACCGCCTTATCGAGGCAGTTGTAAGGCGTGCCCAAAATCCATGTTTTGAGCGAATCGAGAGCAAATATATATCCTTCGAAACCCGGCTTTTCTTTTACAACGGTACATGTGGTCACAACTGCCCCGGCGTGTCATCAGCGGGTCTACACTGTTTGCTTACAATACTGGAATGTAAGAGTTACAGTCTATTCTCTTTCTTCCAGCCTACACGCAGAGATGATCGACCCACCAGTGCTGTCAGTGCATTGATGTGTCTCTAGAATGTCCATTTTCTGATTAAAAGCTGTGATAGTTTCATTCGCCTTATTTGCATTATCTGCTAGTTCCTAGTCTGAAGGTTATCAGTGTTGAAAAAACAGGAAACCAGACCCCCTGACCTTGAAAGGTCAGGGGGTCTGGTTACCTGTTTTTCCAATATTGACAATGTGCAAGCTGGGGGGTGGGGGGGGGCAGCAAGAGCTGCGATAGTTTCATATCAACCCAATCACGAGAAAACGTTTCTTCGTGGTTTGGTACCAGGTTGAGACAGGTACTGGCCTGGTCAGCTACACACAATAGCATGCATATTGAATCTGCAGGTATACTCGAAGAAACTACAGTCGAACTTCGATGGCTCGAACCACTTTGGGACCATGAACATTTGTTCGAGACAGCGTTAGTTCGAGCCACAGAGGGATACTATTAGTGCCATACCAGGAGACATGATGGAGATAATTGTGGATATCTTTTCGGTGTTCTGTATTATAAATGTTCGTTGTGTGTACTCATTAGAATCGCCTTATGGAGGCGATTCTAATGAGTACACACAGCATACATTTGCAAGATAAATGAAGAAAATCTCCCTAAATTACCCCTATATCGCATTTGGAGGAACTGCCTGCGGACTCAAGAACGGATTCGGCTCATCTATGATAAACGAGCCATCGGAGTTCAAGCCATCGAAGTTTTACTGTAGCTACATTGCACATGTACAATCAAACACCAAACATATAGGAAAGGTGGTGATCAGTCTGCGCTTGCGCTAAGGCCAGTCTGTTCCTTGTTTGTTTGTCTGTTTGTATTTGAGGTTTACGTCCTCGTCGACACTATTTGGGTCATTTTCCAGACGTTGCTTTAAATTTTGTGGGACTTTTACCCGACACTGAGATGGAATGACATCTCAAGCCCTGTCGCCCAAACAAATCAAAACGATTCATATTTTTATGTAGGAACGATCCGACACGCATCACTTTGCCTGGGCAGGCTTATACCCTCGAAGCGGTTTACCAGTATTCATGGTCGATCGGTTTCAGCTGTGCGTGGAAGCATCATGCAACCCAATCTATTCCTTCAAGTCCCGATGGGCGGGGCCCGTTTCTTTGTTGTTCGCTGGTGAAAACATCCTTTGTTGTTAGCCAGAGAAAACATCAGTTTGTATCAGTTTGTATAATGACATAGCTAATATTTTGGCAACAAACAATTACGATAGCACGGATATTCTGATGAGAAGTTAAGGTATATTTTTTTCTAAATTAATAACCAAACATAGGATAAGGGTGCTCATTTAGGCAGTTCCAGCGAGTACACACAACCTATGTATGGAGCAGAGTAAGACAAATTAACACCAGTATTCGCTATACGAGGATGTTAGTAACACCGTCTTCTTAACGCGATGATAATGAGGACACAGAATATATACTACTCAAAGTTTGATAGGGATCACGTTTTATATACCAAATTTTGCACTGAAAGTTAAAAATTTCTTAACAGAATTTGTACTCGGTATATTGGTAAATATCTTAAACAGAAACGCATGTGCAGTTCAGTACACATAAAAGTGCACACTTCTCATAATTCGCAAATGAATTCATGCACCCCCGAAAGCACTGCTTTCCAACAGACCAATCAAACTGTCTTTACCAAGCGTAAAATGGACTTCATTTGAGTTTGTGAAACACTAAAATGCCTAGAGGACAATTAAGAAACCGTCTGAGCCCCGAAGAAATGAATCGTGGCGTCGGAATGTTGGAATCTGGCGTCTCTTAACGTCGTGTTGCTGGGATTCTGAATTTGTCTCAGAGCGTGGTTTCCCGAATGTGGAGTTGGCATCTTACTCATGGAAATCCTTCACACAGACACGGCGGGGTCGAGAAAGGGCTACAACTCAACGTCAGGGCCGTTTCTTATTGATTCAGTCTCGACGTCAACGGTTCCTGAACGCTACGCGTTTGCATAACGAGCTTAGGAACGGAACAGGAATACGAATTTCTACACAAACTGTCAGAAACGGGCGCCACGAGTTCGGACTTAATGCCATGAGGCCTGCTGTACGTGTTCCGTTGACGAGACAGCACGTGCTAGACCGGTTGGACTTTGCCAAAACTCACGTCAGGTGGACGGTTCGTAACTTGACGCCAGTACTGTTTACTTAGGAGTCCAGATTCTGTCTAAACTTCACTTATAAACGTCAGTTAGTGTGGCGAAGGTCTAAAGAGCGATTCGGTGACTTGGATGTGGCAGAGCATGATCGCTATGGAAAGGGGTCAGTCATGGTTTGGGCTGGGATAAGCGTGAACGGTAACACTGACTTGTACGTCGTTGAAAACGGAACGTTAATGGCAGTGAGGTACTGTAATGATATTCTTGATGAGTTTGTGAGACCATATGCAAATGCTTTCGGCCTGGACTTTATTCTGATGGACGACAATGCCCTTCCCAACCGTGCAAACGTCACTGATTCCGTTCTGGAACGTGAGACAATCGTTCGTATGGACTAGCCTACTCGGTCACCGGACTTAAATCCGATTGAAAATTCGCAGGACAAGCTTCAGCGTGCTGTTTCAGCCCAACCTGTGCATCCGAGGACTTTACATTAGCTCAAAGATGCATTGGTTGCTGAATGAAAGCTGATTCAACAAAACCGGATACAGACTCGGATTACGAGCATGCGCAGGCGATGTCGTACTGTAATTGATGCCCGGGGACGCCATACACGTTATTTGGCACGTTTGTCTAAACAAGTTTGGAAATTTGTGAAAATCAGTTGTCCAAATCCCTTCGTGTTACGGTAAATTTTGGGGGTGCCAATACGGTTGCTGTTGTCACGCTTGAATGCAGTACCAGTTGACAAAATTAATCACTAGATTTTGTGAAGGGTACGTGTTCTATCATTATGTATCAAATTTGGATTCAGCTGATTAATTCATCCAAAAATTATTTAGAATTAAAAAAGTGATCCCTATCAAACTTCGAGTAGTATATATGTTTCAGAATGGAAATAAAATAAGACGGACATAACAACGATTAACTTGTTTTATGATTATTCTTGAATATTTGTTTCTGGTGAGACAAATTGATATATTTTTATCCCACACTTAGTTGTGGGCCTTCGGAATGATCACTTCCTTGATTTAATCAAGAATGAAGTTGATGCCCAGTTGTCATTACTGGCCAAATTGTTAACCATTTTAACAAGAACAGTATCTAATACTGTGGTATTTTTGCTGAAAAACAATGAATCTACTCAATTTTTTTCCAGCAAAAATAATAGCATATTTGCCATATGCAATGCTCGAACTTTTAACGATATGTTGATTAATGCCATCATTAGGTTTGACCAACGCGCCACAGTATTTGAAATCTGCAAACAGCAAAGATACATCTTTGCAAAGTCTGTATAGTTTCTCATCACGTGAACAAGTCCGTGAAAAGCAGAGCCCCATGACCCCAACTTTATAAAGAGAAAATGAGGTTTACAAGGGCACACATTATTTATTTCTTATTTCTGCTCCTAGACATGGGTAGTGGGTACTCGTAAGAACCGCTCTAACGAGCACCTTCAACCTATGTTCTAAGTGTAAATAAGAAAAACTATAAGATTTTCATCAGAAAAGTAGGCATTTTAAAAATACATCAGGAAAACACGCCTATATAATTTTGACCCCCTTAAACCCCACTTTTATATAGTAAAACTGGGGTTTCCGGGGGTATACCTTATTTCTTTCTTATTTCTGCTCTGAAATATGGATCGTGGGTACTCGTTAGAACCGCCTCGATGAGGCGGTTCTAACGAGTGCCCACAATCTATTTTTCACCATAACATTTTCATTTTTTTCGGCGATAAAGGTGGCAATGTATTTGTATAGGCGTGTTTGCGTAATGTATGTCGCACGCCAGTGTGTCAAGTTATGGAATTCCAAGACTCTTGCTAGTCTGTGTAGCTGAGCAGACCGGCTTGTGTTGGGCCCGAACAAATGTTTTTTGTGACTCATATAATAAGGGCCCCGTCAAGCGATTTTGGTACTTATCGCCTATGCGAGCAGCGAAGGTTCAGGCGAGCCTGCGCATCCGCGCAGTCTCGCCAGAACCTTCGCTGCTCGCTCATACAAGCAGTGAATCAAGAGGAACCTTCAGACAGAAAGCCATATCCCTAGCCCCTCTGAATGGCTGGGCATGCGCAGTTAAAATTTGTTATGATGGAATGCTCCAAGGCACAAATTCTCTTGGCGGGGTTCATAAGGTGTTTGCAAAGGCGCAATGCGCAGACGTGGTGTCGTGATCACATATCATTATTATTTGTTATTGTTATTATCACTATATTTATTATTATTATTATATAAGCATAAATACCTTGAAAGCTGTCTGTGAATTGCAAAAATAGTCTGTATTGTCAAAATGGCGAACTGTTTATGTTTTAAAACTGACAGTTGTGACGTCACAGCAGGTTAAATTGGTAACGTAATTGGCAGCGCACCTGAGACCTATACAAATAGTTCGCAACTACTCTCAGAGTAGGCCTACCCATAAATAGGCCTATCGGCAAACTGATACGAGTAGCCGAAATCTTCCTTTGCAGCTCAGTGGTTAGTACACTTGACTCTCATGATATTGGTCCCGGTTTGATCCCCTGCAGCGATGATAAAATGTGGGCGTCGGAAAATGCTCAGTTGGCAGCATCTGCTGGAAAAATGCTTAAATGGTACCATATTTCGGTTCGGGATATAAACACGGTAGCTCAGTTGTCTGTGCACATGCTTCTGATGCTAGAGGTCCCAGGTTCAATCTCTGGCGGCATGTGATAAATTTTCGGTGTCCGAACATGCTCCATTGGCATCAATTGCCAATGAGATGAATGTCACAAAGTGCACCAGCCTTCGTATCATTAACTGAAGTTCATATGTGCATGGAGAATTACAATTAGTGTGCAGGCTTTCATCCTGCATATCTGGAGTGTTCAATTCCAAATAATGGTCAAAATTGACAGATCGCAGTAACAGTTGGGTAGGGTTGGGTAGGGTCGGATGGGGTAGGTAACTGGGGGTCTCAACCTATGTTTTAAGTATAAATAAGAAAACCATATAAGATTTGCATCAGAAAAGTAGGCATTTTTAAGATAAATCAGGAAAACACGCCTATATAATTTTGACCCCCTTGAACCCCACTTTTATATAGTGAAACTGGGGTTTTCGGGGGTGTACCTTATTTTTCTTATTTCTGCTCTAAAATATGGATCGTGGGTACTCGTTAGAACCGCCTCGATGAGGCGGTTCTAACGAGTGCCCACAATCTATATTTGAAGCAGAAATAAGAAAAATATCACAATTTTTCACCATAAAATTTTCATTTTTTCGGCGATAAAGGGGGCAATGTATTTGTATAGGCTTGTTTGCGTAATGTGAAGATATGTCTCGCGAGTGTGTTACGTTATGGAATTCCAAGACTCCTGCTAGTCTGTGTAGCTGAGCAGACCGGCTTGTGTCGGGCCTGGTCGCAAAATCCCGAACAATTTTTTTTTTGTGACTCGTATTATAAGAGCCCCGCCAAGCGAATTTGTGTCTTCGAGCCTTCCGTCATGACAAATTTTAACTGCGCATGCCCAGCCATTCAGAAGGGCCAGTGATATGGCTTGCTGTCTGAAGGTTCCTCTTGATTCACTGCCTGTATGAGCGAGCAGCGAAGGTTCTGGCGAGACTGCGCGGATGCGCAGGCTCGCCTGAACCTTCGCTGCTCGCATAGGCGATAAGTAACAAAATCGCTTGACGGGGCCCATAAGGCGTTTGCAAAGGCGTAATGCGCAGACGTGGTGTCGCGATCACATATCATTATTATCTGTTGTTGTTATTATTACTATATTTATTATTATCATTATTATATAAGCATAAATACCTTGAAAGCTGTCTGTGAATTGCAAAAAGACTATATTTTCAAAATGGCGAACTGTTTATGTTTTAAAACTGACAGTTGTGACGTCATAGCAGGTTAAATTGGTAACGTAATCGGCAGCGCACCCGAGACCTATACAAATAGTTCGCAATTTCTCTCAGAGTAGGCCTACCCATAAAAAAGCCTATCGGCAAACGGATACGAGTAGCCGAAATCTTCCTTTGCAGCTCAGTGGTTAGTGCACTTGCCTCTCATATTGGTCCCGGTTTGATCCCCGGCAGCGGTGATAAAATGTTGGTATCGGGAAATGCTCAGTTGGCAGCATCTGCAGGAATAAATGCTAAAATTGTACCATATTTCGGTTCGGGATATAAACATGGTAGCTCAGTTGTCTGTGCACTTGCTTCTGATGCTAGAGGTCCCAGGTTCAATCCCTGGCGGCATGTTATAAATTTTCGGTGTCCGAACATGCTCCATTGGCATCAGTTGCAGAGATGAATGTCACAAAGTGCACCAGCCTTCGTATCATTAACTGGAGTTCATTTGTGCATGGAGAATTACAATTAGCGTGCAGGCTCTCATCCTGCATATCTGGAGTGTTCAATTGCGAGTAATGGTCAAATGTGACAAATCGCAGAAACAGTCGGGTAGGGTTGGGTAGGGTAGGTAACTGGAGGTCTCACAGCTGTAATAACATGGTTAATACCATGAGGACTTAAACTAAAAAAATTTAATTAATGCCGGTCGGTATCTGATACACTGTCTTTGGTCGGGCCCGCGGCCCACCAAAGTTTAACTGTTGGATTTCTTTTGCCCCAGCATTTCAGCTATTTCATGATGTCGAGTCCTCATCGTAGTTTCATCCATGTATTTTGTTTGATTTGCAACACGTGAACAAGTCCGTGAAATGAAGATCCCCCCCCCAACCCCACTTTATATAGAGAAAACTGGGGTTTGCGGAGGTAAACATTATTCTTCTTATTTCTGCTCCAAGACATAGGTTGTGGGTACTCGTTAGAACCGCCTCATTGAGGCGGTTCTAACGAGCACCCTCAACCTATGTTTTGAACAGCTATAACAAAAATATCAAGGAAAAGTAGCCATTTTGGAGATGTGAAAAAAATGCACTATGTTGCACTGATGAGATATCGTAATGGTATGTTCTCGGAGATTGCACAGATGAGAAAGAAATCCTCCATGATGGAGAAAACCATGGCAGAACAAAGCGCGAGGATTTTTGTCTCGTAAAATCGATTAAAGACACCCCCTCCTACCCACCTCGTAAATAGCTTTCCGTTGTCCGTTGAGATCTTTGGGTAACAGTTGGTGGGAATCAGCATTACGAAAACACGCCTATACAAAAACATTGCCACCTTTTTCGCCGAAAAATGAACATTTTATTACGAAAAATTGTGATATTTTTCTTATTTCTGCTCAAAATATAGATTGTGGTACTCATTATAACCGCCTCATCGAGGCGGTTCTAACGAGTATCCACAATCTATATTTGAGAGCAGAAATAAGAAAGATACAGTATATCCCCGAAAACACCGGTTTTACCATATAAAAGTGGGATTCAAAGGGTTCAACTTATATAGGCGTGTTTTCGAGATGGAATTGGTAAGATAATGAAATAACTGCTTTCTTGTGTGCCACGTTCCTGTTCATATCTTTTGATCCTTAATGCGTGTGTTGATTGATTTTAGGTTTAACGTCCCCGTCCACACTATATAGGACATTTTGGAGACGTTGCTTCCAATTTTGTGGAACTTTTACCCGTCATAGAGATGAAATGACATCTCAAGCCCTGCCACCCAATAAAATCAATAGGGTTTATATGCATGTATGGTCCAAGTCTCAGCACTTAACCTGGACAGGTTTAGACCTCCTTAGCGGGTTACCAGTCCGCATGTGCGGTTGGTTTCAGCTCTGCGTGGAAGCATCATGTAGCCCAATCTATTTCTCCAAGCCTCGATGTGCGGTGCTGTTGATGTGTTTGTAGAATAGTTGTAGTATAGCACTGACAAATGCCCTGCCTTCAAGCCACTCCATACAAGAAATTTTCTTCATTATCTAAGAAGGATGTGAGCATCCCACCAAGTTTTCTGTAGATGTGATTAGTGTTGTAATCACTTAGATACTCAGATAAAAAATGTCACTTATGTATCCAGTTTTAAGAATATTTCAGATGTTCTATTTTGTTTATATTCTTACAACAATATACAGCTAGCCTTCAGCTGCAATAAATTAGTTGGTTGCAGTTTAGGTGTCGCCTATTTGACATTAGTTCTGATCCATATTCCGAAACGTGCTACTTAGAGTGCAAGTAGGTGCAAAATCAATTTCTGAAAGCTAATATAAATCTTATATCAGGCGGATACAGCCGGATATTGACATAAAATGTCATCGGTATATTCATGATAAGACACGCTCAGTGCCAATCACTGTTCATATACACGCCTCGTGCCTTTTCGATATATGTTTGTTTCTTTGTGTTGAGGTTCCCATCAACACTTTTAAGATCATTGTCGAGGGTTTGCTTCAGATTTTGTGGGACCTTTACCCGAAGTTGGGATGAAATTACATCTCAAGCCCTACCTCCCAAGGTAACGGCTATGGTTTAAGGAATGCTCCGACTCGCACAACTTTTCCTGGACAGACTTGGACCGTCTGAGAGGTTTACCAGTATTTCTGATATAAGTTACCGACCGTTGAAAACAAACAGCATATGCATGCTTTTGGTTGGTTTGGATTGCATAACGTGTAATTATAACCTTGAAGAATCCACTTTGTTTAAAAAGAAGTGGGGTTTACTATGCAAATTTTAATTTCTTATTCCCGTTTAAAAACATATGTTGTGAGTTATTGTAAGGAACGCTTTAATAAGGCGATAATCTCGAGCACCCACAGTCATTCTTTTTTGTTGAAACAGTTGTTTTTTTTTTTTTAAATAGTGCAGTATATAGAGCAATCATAATCTATATTATGAAATAGAAATAAGAAGCAATAGTTGTACCCCTCTAAACCCTTGTTGTCTAAGTGGGTTACAAAGGTTGTTCATTTACAAGGTACGAGGGCCAGTCAATAAGTAACCGCCTAACCTATTTCCAATTGGCTGAGACAACCAAGATTTTCATGCCTTGTTTCAATACATATTTCAGGCATGAGGGCAGAGTGTCATTCACTCATATGAACGTCAAACATGACTAGCGATGCAAGAGCAAGCTTTTCGTCAAAAGTTGAGTACCGGGTTGTAATATGCTACTTGTATCTGAAAGGGAAAACAGGTCATTAAATACATAGCGAGTTGACCAGTTTATGGGTCTTCTGCCCCACGGTATGCACAAGTTAAATTCTGGGGAATCTGGTTACCCCGGCTCTACCCACTAGTGACTTTGAGTTTTATTCTCTGGCTCAAAATAATGGATCCAGATTTCATCTACAGTCACCAGACGGGAAAGAAAATCATTTTCCTTTGACCTAAACCGAGAATGCGTTGCATACTAACGCTCTGGTTGCCATTTGCTCGCCGCTAAGAAATGTTGGGACCCAACGGGCAGTTAGATTGCGCATACTCAAGCGATCATATAAAATTGTTTAAATGCAAAGACGTCATGACTTAAACAAGTCCGTGAAATGAACACCCCTTAAACCCCACATTATATCGAGAAAACTGGGGTGTGTGTGTGTGTGTGTGGGGGGGTATACATTATTTTCTTATTTCTACTCCAAGACATAGGTTGTGGGTACTCGTTAGAACCGCCTCAATGAGGCGGTTCTAAAGAGCACTCACAATCTATGTTAGCATTATAAATAAGAAAAATATCACTGGTTTTCATCAGAAATTAGCAATTTTGTAGATGTGAAAAAAATGCACTATATCGCACGGGCGTGTTGTCGCAATAGTGAAATGTGTAATGCATTCGCTATTTCTTCCTACTTAATGCGCCTATCAGTGTACACAAGATTCCGTACTTTGTTACACTTGTCTTCATCGGTGGCATCTGATGGGCGTTCAGACCTAGTTTCGTCTTCTAAAGACGTTTTACCATGTTTGAATTCCCCAACCCAGTATTTAACTTGTACATACGATTATGCAGAAGACCCATAAACATTGGTCAATTCGCAATGCTTTTCCTGACCTGTTTTCCTTTCAAATACAAGTACCGAATTACAGCACGGCGTTTGCTTTGCATCGCTAGCCATACTTGACGTCCAATATCTTATGAGGGAATGACACGATAAGGGTGCAAGTTTGCCCTCATGCCTATAGTATGTATTGAAACAAGGCATGAAAATCTTGGTTGTCTCGGTCAATTGGAAATGGGAAAGGCTGGTTACATATCGTCTTGCCTTCGTATTATTTTCCTTGTATGTAATATCAGAATATCATTTTAAATATAATACCATCCCAACAATACTCTAGAGAGGGCTGCGGATTATATAGAGATAGATAGGTATTTCGGCACTCTATCTATAATTGAGTAATGACTTTGGCATTGCATATTGGAAAGAATTAAGATACGTACTGTTGTGTACGTTCTCGTCAAGGTCATTCCATAATGGAAGAGAAGACAAGACGTTCGAATAACTCTGTTATGCAAAAATGGTCAGATACGTGTTTGCGTTTTTAAGTGATTAATAGATAGTTTCGCTTGCGGGAGTATCAAAGAGATCGTCAATATACGTGGGTAATTGCCCATTAATCGTTCAATACATGAAATCTCTCCGAAAAAGGAGTCAATCCATATTCTCTGTATAATTTTCAAGTGAAACAGCCCTTGTCAATCCAGGTACAATTCTGGGAGCTTCGCTTTTCATTTTTTTTCTAAAGCATTAGAATATTGCTCTGGGTAACCATCCCATACTAATGAAGAGTATTCAAGTATAGAAAGTGCATATGTTATATCAATTTGATTCAAGGCAATTCTTTGTAGCTTCAAGTTGAGCTTTCACATGATACTAACAACTTTAACAACACTATTTAAAATATTATCAATAATATGTGTATGCTATTTAACGTTACTGCTAAGCGTCAAACCTATTTTTGTAATAATCTATTTACGGTGTCATTGAATATCAAATATGGAAAATTTTCAAACGTTTCAAAGTAAAAACACTGCTTCTGTTTTCAGCGGGTAGGTTTTTTTTCTGCTAGCCACTGCTTTGCCCGTATAACTAAAATGTGAAGATCGTGATTGATAATGACTTCGATACCAGCGATACAAACAGAGAACTACCATTTGCACATAGTCTTGTTAAACTTAACATTGACTCGGGTAGACACTTGGAGAACTCTAGCATTAATGGTGTTAATATCAGACATACACGATTTGATAACAACTGCTTGTTTCCTATCAGATAGATAATCTGAAAGCAAATGAAGTAATTCACCATCAAAGCCAACTGACGTAATTTAAAGATGCCCCTTGTCAAATGCATGCTTGAGAAACACCATAAATACTATGTTAGAATGTTGACTATTGCCAATGACCTGGCATATATAATGCTGTATGTCAATCAGTAGTAATGTAGTTGAATGACTGGATGGGTAAGGAGCCTGTTTGGTATTTCGAGATTAAGTTAGTTTCGATTATAATGCTAGACACATTTTCAAATACAATACGTTCATGACGTTTTCCTATACCATCTTGTTGACAGGCGGGGCAAACTTTTGATGAATCTGAGTCATCTCTCTTTTTGGTCAATGGAATAAGATTCGAATGTATCCAGTGTATAAAATAATTTCGTTCCCTAAAAGCTATTAAATGAAATGCTAAATGGAATTGAAACTTCCTTAACCACTGGTTTCAACATTTTATTACTTATTCCATCCGGTCTGCTAGCTTTATTTGGATTCAAGATCTCTATCAGCGTTTGGATTTCAGAAGGCGTACGGGAAATAGTCACGCTTTATCTCAAGGGAAGAAATGAGCAATTATCATCGTTTAACGTCAAAACAGAAGTACAGTAGTCATTCATATATCGAGTTTTTCCTTATCAGAGTGAGTAGAAGTAATCATTTTGGCCATTTGGAATGGGATGTGGGGAATACTTTAACATTACGAAAACACAGCCGTGCGACACAGTATATTTTTCATATCTCCAAAATGAGTACTTGTCTGATGAAGAGCTGTGATTTTTTTTCTTATTTGTACTGCAAACTTAGGTTGTGTGTTCTCATTAGAACCGCCTTATTCAAACGGTTCTAACGAGTATCTCCAACCTGTGTGTTGGAACAGAAATAAGAAAAATAAAGTTTACCCGTGTAAACCCCAGTTTTCTCTATATAAAGTGGGGTTTGCTGGGGGCTAATTACACGGACTTGTTTACCTTAAAGGTAGGGTATACAGCTTGTTTTACTATTGCTCTTAATAGGTGCCTTATTGTATGCCAAAACTGTCTTTTATCTTTGCGACAGAAATCACTAAAAGTAGACAACAGATTACTGAACAAATTTTGTTTGTATGTGTTTTTTTTAATTATTTACTTTGTTTCCAAGAAATGATTCGCACGCACCTTCTTGACGATACAAGTGTAACGTTTGTATCAAACAGCCATTTCACGCTTAACTTTCTACAACTTTCTACAGGTTTCTTTTTAAAGACATTGCTTCCGATTGTATGGGACTTTTACCGACATTGGGATGAAATGATATTTCAAGCCCCACAACGAAAAAAAAAACCTCTAGGGTTTAAGGAAAGATCCAACTCGAACCACATTTTCTCGGAAAGCTTATACCTTCTAAGCGGTCTACCAGTCCTCAAGGTCGGTCGCTTTCAGCTCTGCGCACAAGCACCATGCAGCCAAATCTATTTATGCACCGATAGACGGCCGTGCATATAATGCAATGACTTTAAAATGAGAATTTCTTTTTTGTTCAGTTTGTGCAAACAATAGGAGTTGCACAAATGGTTTCTCGTCAGTGAGTAATTAATTGCACCCGCCTTCTTGCTAATAAAAGCATTACGAATTTAACGAAAAGTCATAAAGTAACTGGTGTTGTTTTGTTGTCTTACTTTCCCCTCAACACTGTTAAGGTCTTTTTTTGAATCCGTTGCTTCTGATATTATGGGGCATTAGCCCGGCATGGAAATGAAATGACTTCTGAAGCCCTTCCATCCAAAGAGAAAGCTAGGGTTCATAAGCAGGGAGTTCGACTCGCTCCACTATGCCTTGGTAAGCTTACAATCGAGCGCAAAACCGATTTAAGCCCCACACCCCACCCACCTCCAGTGAAACTTTTTTCACTGACCGTTCCAAGGCGGTTATTTTTGTTATGGTTTGTCTTTGAGTGTATGTGTGCCTTATACCTTAAAACAAGAAGACACAAGCGATACACACACCCAAATACAAATCATAAAAAAACGCGACAGAAGAACTGCCATGGAACGGCCGGCGAAAAGATCATCACCGGGGGCTTAAATCGGCCTTACCCGGCCACAATCCTCGCCCTTGATTCCATCGCGACTTAGACAAATAATTTGCTCAGTCTGCATAAACCCCCCCCCCCCCCCCTCCCCCACCAACTCATCAGAGCAACATCTCCGAGAACAAAAACAAACACACAAAATAAAAAAAGGTTGGTGACTGTGAGTGTGGTGAAGGCGATTATGTTTCTCCATCATAGTGCCCTGGTGACAATCTAGTAGGTCCCGAAGGAGAATCCGGCCAGTTTACCTATTCACACGTTTCCTGGGGCGGCTTATACGTAAGCGGTTAACCCGCACAGTGCACATTATTTTACCAAATACTGCTAACTCCCCGTCTTGAATCAGCGGAAGGGAGAGAAAGACCGTAGAAGAGATTTAATGATTGATCTGCAAGAAAGAATGTGGCCGACCCCGGCAGGTATCAAGCCCGCCTCTTCCTGGTCACCAGTCAGACGCGCGTCCGACTGAGGTACCGAAGGCAGCTAGTAGAGTAACTCAATACCTGGGGCCAGTTGTTCAAAACAACGACGTTGTTAGTTAACGTATCTCTAAAACCTTGATCATTAAATACGGTAAATATACTAATAGTTTTGCAGAACAAAATATGAAGAGGCCCTACATGTTTACAAAAGGTCACTCAGATATCATAACGAAAACCTAAAAACTGCTGGGCTAACTGAAATCATTTTTTTTTTAATTTTTATGGAATAAAGTAAATGAAACGTCTCCCTGCCCTACATCATAGTGTAGATTATATTTTCTTGTCCTTTGGGATCATTGATTCCATTGTAGAATTTTGAAAATATCTGAGGGTCACTGATGAGGCCTAATTGGCCGAAACTAGCTAGTCTGGCCCAGAAAACATATACACTCTAAATTTTTCAGTTCTGTAGTGAATTCCTTGCTTCCAAAGGATAACCCTTTTATAGAACATATTTAACTTTACTACAGCTGGTGTGTGGGAATGTGTGGCAGCGGTAAAACGTCTCCCTGCCCTACATCATAGTGTAGATTATATTTTCTTGTCCTTTGGGATCATTGATTCCATTGTAGAATTTTGAAAATATCTGAGGGTCACTGATGAGGCCTAATTGGCCGAAACTAGCTAGTCTGGCCCAGAAAACATATACACTCTAAATTTTTCAGTTCTGTAGTGAATTCCTTGCTTCCAAAGGATAACCCTGTTATAGAACATATTTAACTTCACTACAGCTGGGTTGTGGGAATGTGTGGCGGCGGTAAAACATCTCCCTGCCCTACATCATAGTGTAGATTATATTTTCTTGTCATTTGGGATCATTGATTCCATTGTAGAATTTTGAAAATATCTGAGGGTCACTGATGAGGCCTAATTGGCCGAAACTAGCTAGTATGGCCCAGAAAACATATACACTCTAAATTTTTCAGTTCTGTAGTGAATTCCTTGCTTCCAAAAGATAACCCTTTTATAGAACATATTTATACAAAACTGGTCAAAGTCACATGACCAAGATGGCCGTCATAACCTTATATGTAACAAAATCTTCAGAAGTATGTTTTTCTGGAACAAGTGGGCTAATTGCCTTGAAACAATAGATGTATCATAGGGAGTACGGTGATTGGAGTTTAACGGCCAAACTTTTATAACGATTGTATCGGTGACATAGGCTGCGGGAGGCTTTTTTGTCTGGATTTGACCATGATCACTTTGGGTTGAAAGCTGGATAAAATATCGGATACTAGTGGAACCTGGGTTTTGTGGTAGCTTGCTATATGGGTTTCTAGAGGTCGTAGGGAAAACAGAATTTTCTGAATTAAATGTGGTTGTGATGCCATGGTCTTCATGCTTGGTGGTTGCTTAAGTGGCGGTAAACAATTTAACTGTTCTCTTTAATTGCTCGCTAGTGCGAAGGGCTTCAGAGTCTGTGATAGCTCCAACAAAAAGTAAAGGTGTTGTTGGTTGGGGCTCGACGCCTGTCTGTTTTTGGCCGATCGGGGTTCAGGATTGTCATCACGTGAACAAGTCCGTGAAATGAATACCCCCTTAAACCCCATTTTGTATAGAGAAAACTGGGGTTTACGTGGAAAAACATTATTTTTCTTATTTTTACTCCATTATTTTTCTTATTTTTATTCCAAGACATAGGTTATGGGTACTCGTGAGAACCACCTCATGGAGGCGGTTCTAACGGGTACCCACAACCTATGTTTGCAAGATAAATATTAAGAAAAATATCATGGATTTTCATCCGAAAAGTAGCCATTTTGGAGTTGTGAAAAATGCACTATGTCGCACGGGTGTGTTAGCGTAATGGGCCACGCAAGATCGATTTAAGACCCCCCACCCCCAGTGGAATTCGTTTCCGATGACCGTTCCAAGGCGGTTCTTCTGTCGCGGTTTATTTTTGTTATTGTTTGTCTTTGGGTGTTTGTGTCGCTAATATTATTTTATTTTTGATAGCCTGTTTTGCCATTTAGCGGGACAAGAACTGTCCTTTTGGCTTTCCGCTGTTGATGTTTCCATTGGGTTCTGTTGTGTCATGTTTGTGGTGTCTCTGATGGGAGCTGTGGGTTAATTGTATCGATTCCTGATCATTGCCTCCACTTCTATTTCAATTGCGGTAATGTACAGTGGTGTTGAGACGCCCCACGGATGTCTAGGTCTCTAATCTCGCTGAAACTGTCAAGTTCTTATCCTTGCTTCATCACAATCGTTTCTTTGATTTGAATGGTGGTCCAAAACCCATTTTATACCAAATGAAATCTTCCTCCTTATATATAGCATGAGTCCATTTCAAAATTTAGGGGTGTCGGGTTGTGTTTTCTTCAAAATTTAGTTGGAAAATGGCTTAACTGGTTGCAAACAGTGTAGGCCCTGAACAGACGCCGCGTTCTGCGGCGTCTGATCTGGGCCTGCACTGTTTGCCAAGATACCCCTTTAGAGGTTTCTGGTACAAAATGGGTTAAATATTACTTATCGTCCCAAAGAGGTAGTTTTGTTGTGGTGACATTTGCTTTATGTTTGATGGTGTTTAATATCTTAAATGGTTTTATTTTAACACTTCTGTGTATCCAAATTATTGATTTTAGTAAAGGTTACTGAGCTGCCTTCTGTTTGGGAAATACAGTCGAACTTCAATGGCTCGAAAACCTTTTGGACCATGAAAATCTGTTCGAGACAGGGGTAGTTCGAGCCACTGAGGGCTAATGCCAGGAGGCATTACGACCAACTTTAGGACATCTTTTTCTGTGTTCTATAATGAAAAATGCATGCTATGCGATTCTAATGAATACACACAGCATACATTTGCATGATAAAAAGACGAAAATATCCTAATTTTTCCCCTACCTATTTCTTATGTACAGAGATTCCCTAGGGACTCAAGAACGGGTTCGACTCAGCCATGGTAAACGAGCCATCGGTGTTCGAGCCATCGAAGCTCTACTGTAGCTGATAATTAGGCTTGTCGCCTGTGATTTTGTTGTTTGCCGAGATGTGTTTGTCCGCATTTCCCTTTGATGCTCATCACGTGAACAAGTCCGTGAAATAAAGAACCCCTAAACCCCACTATATATAGAGAAAACTGGGGTTTACGGGGGTAAACATCATTTTCCTTGTTTTTGCTTCAAGACATAGGTTGTGGGTACTCGTTAGAACCGCCTCATTGAGGCGGTTCTAACGAGCAACCAAAACCTATGTTTTGAGTATAAATAAGAAAAATATCACACATTTTTATCATAAAATTACCTTTTTTTGAGGTAAAAAATGCACTATATGACACGGAGGTGTTATCGTAATGTTGGGATAGACTTTGGTTTCTGATTCCATTGTTGTCTGGGGTAACTTTTCTCATTTATTTAGACCTTCCAGGCTGATCATTGCCCTCACTTCTATTTTGTTAGTACTTAAATGTTCTGTCGGTTTCACCTCTATGCAAAGTCACAGTACAGCCCAATCTAAATCAAGCCCCAATGGGCATGGGCGTCATATGGGCAATTGAAATAAAATGTACATATAACTGTGTTCTGTAACCGCGGTGCGAGGCGGACCTTCCATGCTAATAAACCCTATTGGTTTCATTGGGCGACAAGGCTTGAGATGTCATTTCATCTCAATGTCGGGTAAAAGTCCCACAAAATTGGAAGCAACGTCTCCAAAATGACCTTTACAGTGTTGACGGGGACGTTAAACATCAAATCAAGCAAACAAAACTGTGTTCTGTAGGAGTAAGTCGTCACATTACATGTGCAAGACGCACTGCTTTCCGCTATTGCTGTTTCCATTAGGGTCTGTTGTTTCATGTTTGTGTTTCTCTGATGGGAGCTGTTGGTTAATTGTATCGGTTCCTGATCATTGCCTCCACTTCTACTTTGCATTAATCGTAGATACCTACATGGGTAACTTTATAAGGAAAGCAGGATATACCGCTGACGGCACGACGTTGCATTTCATATATCAACAATCAAGACAAGGCGAACTAATTTAATCAATCAAATTTATGTATTTCGTTTCACATTTAAGACAGCCGGTAGACAGTATGATCCGAAGGGAATTTCGGCGGGCTTAATGTAAGTAGAATTCATCTAATTTACATCACGTTGCCCGATAGAAAGTCTTGCTTATAAATCCACATTTGACAAAAGTAGCTTGGGACCAATCTGTTCTCAATTATAGGGTTGCGAAGCTTTGTTTTATTTGTGGTAAGTTCTATATATGTAAAATATAAAAGTCTGTATTCTAAGCAAATAAAGTAAATCCAGATCCATCCCGTAAACAATTCCGTGAAATGAACACCCCATTACACTTCACTTTATATAGAGAAAACCGGGGTTTACGGTGGTATACATTATTTTCCTTATTTCTACACCTAGACATAGGTTGTGGGTACTCGTTAGAACCGCCTCAATGAGGCGGTTCTAACGAGCACCTACACCCTTTGTTTTGATTATGAATGAGAATAATACCACACATTTTCATCAGAAATTGACCATTTTGGAGATGTAAAAATTGCTTAATGACGCACGGGTATGTTATCGTAATGGGACGCCGCGTTTTGCGGCACCTGATCGGAATATTCCCTCTTTGTCAAGACCCCAAAATTGGATGCGAGGCATATGTGGGTTAAAACGTGTAAAATGTTCAAATCACGGACATATTTGTGGTGAATGACCTGATATATAACACTGTTTTGATTGCTTATCAATGTATTTCTAATGCTTTGGGAGAGTTCTGGAGTACAATACCATTAAGAACAATAGCAAAACCCGGAGAATAACTATTTGTTAAGGTCTTGTGCTTTCGTTCTAATCCCAAATTGTATCTCACTTTCTTTTTCTTTCTACTGATACTGCGATTGGTCACATTTGGTCATTACTCGCAGGTGTATATCACATGGACTTTTTGTAAGTAACCTTGTCACATGTTGTAATTTTGTAAGTCCTATTATTACAACATATGTTAGCAAAACAACCACAAGACTAGAATTTGTTTTTCTACAATAACACAGATGTCCCCCCCCCCCCCCTTTGACCTCTAAGTATGACCGTGACATTGGAGGTATCGACTTGGGTCTTGTGTAGGACATAATGAAGGTGAACATTTCTGCAAAATAACTTACAAAGTCCATCCAGAAATAAGAATTCAAAGTTATTGACCGGACACGAAAAAAGCCCCTTTTTACGACACATCGTCTATTGAAGGTGAACATCTTGCAAGGTTACTTTTAAAAAAAGTACATCCAGAAAAAAAACAAAAACAAAAAAAAAAACGTTATTGACCGGACACGAACAAAAAAAAAAATACTTTTTTTAACTTTGACCTCTAAGTATGACCTTGACCTTGGAGGAACCGACCCTGGTCTTGCGTGAAACACATCTTCTAAGTATGGTTAAAATTTCTGCCGAGAAATTTTGAAATCCATCCAGGAATAAGAAAGTTATCGACCGAACATAAGAAAGACACTTTTTTTTAACTTTGACCTCTAAGTAAGACATGACCTTGGAGGAACTGACCTGGATCTTGTGAACAACACATAGTCTCATATTGGTTAACTTTTCTCCCAAGTTATTCGAAAATCCATCCAGGAATAAGAAAGTTATTGACCGAAAACAAACAAAACCTTTTTTTTACATTTGACCTCTAAGTATGTCCTTGACATTTGAGGAATCGACCTGGGTCTTAAGCACAACACATCGTCTCATGATGGTTAAAATTTCTGTCAAGCAATGTAACAATCCATCCAGCAATAAGAAAGTTATTGACCAAACATGTAAAAAGACCCTTTTTTAACATTTGTCCTCTAAGTAAGACATTGACCTTTAAGGTACCGACCTGGGTCATGCGCGCGGCACATCGTTTTATGATGGTTAACATTTCTACCAAGTAATTTTAAAATCCATCTGAAGATAAGAAATTTATTGACCGGACACGATTTGCCATTACATACATACACGATTTTGTAACCTACAAACTTCCCAGGGGAATACCTCAAAAAGTGTAAATGTAAGAATTAAAGTTAATGCGCTTTGCACGACGTCTAATGTTGATTAATATTTATAAGAAGGTTTGTGAAGATAGCTTGAACGGGGATTCAATTTATAGAGATAAAACGATTCTGTGACAGACGGACAGACGGACAGACAGTCGTCCGGGGTGGGGGTGGGGAACAACATTGCTCCTCGAAAAGGAAGAAGACTTAAAAACATATCCAAAGAAGAGCAGTAACAAAGATCAATGTATGCTAATTTTACGAACAGGGAAACAATACTGGGTAAGCTCTTGCACGAGTAGCAAAGTGTATATTACAAAATTTTTTAAACGAGCCTCCAGCTCTTATGAAATGAACACGGGCGTCTGAATCTGTCTATCATATTACGATTTTAAGGGGAACGGGAACACCAGCAGGGGAGTCAACTCCTGCAAAAGTACTTTTGTCTCCTATGTCAATAGGTGTCAACTCTTAAAGGAAAGAATTTGCTCCCGAGGAACAAATTCTTTCCTTTAAGAGTAGACCCTTTTTTCAGTGGGTCAGGCAGGGCCTATAGAAAAGCGAACAGGAAGTCCCGAAAGTTGTCTCCCTTTGAAAAATGGTGAAAACATCTGCCAGGTGTTCCCATTCCCCTTAAATCTTTTTTTTTTTTGTTGTTTTTTTTTTTGTTGCCGAAGTAGTTCAAATAATTTCCACAGAGAACATAGAGATGTCAAGGACCGCACCATAACTGAACGCGCCAGAAGCCATGTGTTACTTTATATGTGATCATATAGTTTTATGACACGACGTTCTCCAGTACATGACAGCGACGTTATATGATAACACACGCCTATATTATTTTGACCCCGCCTTTGCACCACAATTTCATAAAGTAAAACGGGAGTTTACAGGGGTTAACCTTTTTTCTCTTATTGCGACTCTAAAATATAGAATATGGGTACTCGTTAGAACATGATTCTAACGAGTACCCACAATCTATATTTTGAACAGAAATAAGACAAATATCATAATTTTTCATATTAATTTATTTTTTTTTACGAGAAAGGTTACAATGTATTTGTATAGGCGTGTTTTCGTAATGTATAACAAATTAAAACCTTTTTAGCAATGTCACCGACTTCAGCAATCTCCTAAGAGATGGAAACAATTCTCTGAAAACGAATACAGAAAACAAACGCACCGCAGCCAAAATCCATAAACATACACGAAAAGTAATTCCGCCTCAGAAAGTACAGGAGCAACGCTACTAGACATTTGGTGGTAATTTGTATCGACTTTAAGGGCGAATTCTTCCGACAATGTTCGAAAGGGACATTGAAGCAATTTGTACAACCATCCTTTCCGCATTTCATCACGAAAACACGCCTATATAATTTTGACCCCATTGAACCCCACTTTTATATAGTAAAACTGGGGTTTCCGGGAGTATACCTTATTTTTCTTATTTCTGCTCTAAAATATAGATTGTGGGTACTCGTTAGAACCGCCTCGGTATTTCTGCTCTAAAATATAGATTGTTGGTACTCGTTAGAACCGCCTCAATGAGGCGGTTCTAACGAGTGCTCATAATCTATATTTTGAGCAAAAATAAGAAAAATATCACAATTGTTCATCCTAAAATTTTCACTTTTTCGGCGATAAAGGTGGCAATGTATTTGTATAGGCGTGTTTTCGTAATGAAACGTCACAGTAACCATACAGCTCAAATACATGCGGTGACCAAACAAACCATTTTGCTTCGTTCGTACAACAAACATTGTAAGCCGGATCAAAAGGGGAAAAAAACGAAACTCCAGATAAACCAAGAAGCCAATCCCGAACCATGGACATTTTGACAACCAATGCTTAACCAGACTGATAATCGTGAACTGATTTAAACAAGAGAGAGTTTATGTAATTATTGAACATAGTCCTTGCATGAATGACTCGATGTACGATACTTGTACTTCCATGCCATCAGGGCGATTCAACGATTAACTTTCGCCTTGACATGACAGTAAGTAGTATCGTTTTGAATGCGCTTGTTCAATTACCTTTTTTACTTGACATGGGTATACAGCGGCATGTCGAGATTTCGATGACTCGAACACCGAGAGTGAGTGTACCTTGGCCGATTGTAATTCTTTGTTCAGTCTTTATTCCCTAATATCGTCTCATAGCCCCAGATACGAAATGGATCGGCACATTATAGCGTGAGTTTTTTTTTTCATTTCTCCTTTCAAAATTTAATGTAAACTTCAGTTTTCTCTTGTGTACACACAGCATAAATATATAATAATGATCTGTAAAAGATATCCCTAAATCTACCCCAATATGACTCCTTACCAGGTACTATGTTAAACCCTGAGTAAGTCGAAACACCCCTATTGACAACAAATGACCATAATCTTAAGACTAGTGCGTTCGAACCAATGAAGTTCGACAACTGTTCACTTACATGATTTTATTGCGCCACCCGCCAAACGGGACTTGGAGAAATAGATTGAGCTGCATAGTGATTCCGCGCAGAGCTGAAACCGACCCAACTTGAGTATTGGTAAACGGCTTATGTCTGATATGTTCTATAAAAGGGTTATCCTTTGGAAGCAAGGAATACACCACAGAACTGAAAAATATTGAGTGTATATGTTTTATGGGCCAGACTAGCTAGTTTCGGCCAATTAGGCCTCATCAGTGACCCTCAGATATTTTCAAAAATCAACAATTGAATCAATGATCCCAAAGGACAAGAAAATATAATCTACACTATGATTTAGGCAGGGAGACGTTTTACCGCCGCCACACATTCCCACACACCAGCTGTAGTGAAGTTAAATATGTTCTATAAAATGGTTATCCTTTGGAAGCAAGGAATACACCACAGAACTGAAAAATATGGAGTGTATATGTTTTCTGGGCCAGACTAGCTAGTTTCGGCCAATTAGGCCTCATCATTGACCCTCAGATATTTTCAAAATTCCACAATGGAATCAATGATCCCAAAGGACAAGAAAATATAATCTACACTATGAAGTATCTAAGCCTGCACAGAAAAAATGGTCCGAGTCGGATCGCTCTTGAACCCTCGTGGTTTCCTTGGGCGACATGGCTTGAGATGCAATTTCATCTCAGTGTTTGGTAAAGGCCCCACAAAATCGGAAGTAACGTCTCTAAAATGACCGAAACAGCGTTGACGGGGACGGTAAACCTCAAATCAAACAAAACCATAGGTCGATTGTCTATAAGCGTAGGCTTGAAAAATAGACCTTAACCCACTTGATCAAACCATCGTTAGCTTAACGAGCTCGATAGTGGCCATAGTGTTAATGTTCTAAAACCTCAACTTAAGCCTTTAGTTAGATTGTGTTATGTATATTTGGGAAGTGACAAGCGATACACTTATGCCTGAGAGACAGCCTTTGATTGCAAAGTGAACTCCGCCTTCAAAACTTCATGCGGGAATCTTGTTTGCGCGATAAAAATAAATGTCTATGTTATTGTTTGTTTGTATTTGAGTTTAACGGCTCAGTCAACACTATTTAGGTCATTTTTGAGCCGGTCAGTTTACCTAAACACACTTTCCTTGGCAGGCTTATAAGTAAGCAGTTAACCAGTACATTGCACATTCCTCCGCCAGAAACTGACAGCAGCCCTTCTTGAATCAGTCTATGTTTACTGTAGTGTATATATTTATTTCTGTTAGAATCACTAAGCCCATGTTGGCAGAACCAAGAGCGAAAAGTGTAGCCTTGTGAAGTCGATTTAAGCCCCACACAAAGTTATAAATGTTTCCTCTTGAAACAGTTTGTTTATAAGCGGTAAAAAGAAGTCTCCGTTCATCGCGTAAACAAATCCGTATAATTAACATACAGTTAATCCTAGTTTACATTTATAATGTTTTTGTGATTTCTGCTCCACGACGAGCAATGAGGCGGTTCTAAAGAGCACCTACAAACTGTTTTCATTTTAAAATTATAAGAATTATATGGTAAACGTTCATCAGAAAAGTTAACCATTGTGGAGATATGAAAGACTGCACTATGTCACACGGATGAAGCAATATGTGTTCGACCTATAAATACGCGTATGTAGGGATACTAGTTTTAGAAAGCAGGTCTAGTCTATAGTTCCTCGAGGTTTTGGTTGTTTGTATTGGAGTTTAACGGCCCAGTCAACATTTTTAGGTTATCTTTGAGCCGGTCATTTCAATTATCCACACTTTTCCTTGGCATGCTTATACGTAAGTGGTTAAACAGTATAGTGCACATTCCTTCGCCAGAAACAGATAGCTGCCCTTCTTGAATCTGCGGAAGGGAGAAGACCGTAGAAAAGATTTCATGATCAATCTCCACGAAAGAATGTTGCCGAAACCGGCAGGTATCGAACCCGCGTTCTCCTGATCACCTGTCAGAAGCGCAGCCGACTGAGCTGCCGAGGCCGGCTTAGTTCTTCGAGTACCCACTATATTTAGAAGAAATACAACGGCCATGATATAATTCTGTAAATCCGACAGCACTATCAAAATAAACTATGACAAGGTCAAAAGACAGTAAAGGCATACAAGTAAAACACATCAAAGTTCTTAAGAAAATCCATTCGAGATTGTCATGTTTGTAACGGATCTAACAAACTGCATGCATGCAAATTTAGCTGTGACTCAGAAACAATGTCAAGTCATCCTGATATATTCTATAAATTGCGTTTGATAAAATTTCAGCGTTTCATCTTTTGGTCGATTGTGGATTGTCAATCGACTCAAATTGAAAAAGCGCAGTAACCGAAACTGTCCAAGTCTCCGTTCAATATATTTTTTTCAGCAGACTTTGAGAGACTCTACAGTGATGTCAGTGCTTTGATTTCAGTATGTAAATACGAAAACACGCCTATACAAATACATTGTAACCTTTACCGAAGAGAAAAATGATAATTTGTGATATTTTTCTCGAGGCGGTTCTAACGAATACCCACAATCTATATTTTAGAGCAGAAATAAGAAATAAGGTCTACCCGTATAAACCCCAGTTTTACTGTATAAAAGTGGGCTTCAAGGGGCTCAAAATTATATAGGTGTGGTTTGTGATGTGACAGAAAATGCTTTCTCAATAAAACCTATATTTTAGTTTGCTTCTATTACTTTTATTCTAAAACTGAGCCATGCATGGCCCCGCCCATCGGTGCTGGAAGAAATAGATGGGCTGCATGATTCTTCCACGCAGAGCTGAAACCGACCCGCACATGAGTACTGGTAAACCGCTTAGAGGATCTAAGCCTGCCCAGGCAAAGCGGTGCGAGTCGGCCCGTCCATGCTTATAAACCCTATTGGTTTCATTAGGCGTCAGGGCTTGAGATGTCATTTCATCTCAATGTCGGGCAAAAGTCCCACAACATTTGAAACAACGTCTCCAAATGACCTATACTGTGTTGACGGGGACGTTAAACCTCAAATCAGACAAATTGAGCCACGCATGTTGAGAAATAACAACCTTATGCGCGATTGAATACCTCATTACGAAAACACGCCTATACAAATACATTGTAACCTTTATCGCCGAAAAATTGAAAACTTTAAGATCAACATTGTGAGATTTTTCTTATTTCTGCTCAAAATTTAGATTGATGGTACACGTTAGAACCGCCTCATCGAGGCGGTTCTAACGAGTACCCACAATCCATATTTTAGACCAGAAATAAGAAAAATAAGGTTTACCCCTGCAAACCCAAGTTTTACCATATAAAGTCAAAATTATATAGGCGTGTGTTCATGATGTGTTACCGTGCGACCGTTTTGTTTGTTTCTCAATGCCGGTCAGATGACCGTTCTCCTGATTGGTTTGTTTGATTTGAGGTTTAACGTCCCCGTCAACACTACTTAGGACATTTTCGAGACGTTGTTTCCAATTTTGTGGGACTTTTACCCGACATTCAGATGAAATAAAATCTCAATCCCTGTCGCCTAATGAAACCAATGGGGTTTATATGTATGGACGGATCGACACGCACCTCTTTGCCTGCGCAGGCTCAGGTCCTCTAGCTATTTACTAGTACTCTTGTGCGGTTGGTTTCAGCTCTGCACGGAAACATCATGCAGCGTTCTCCTGAGCAGGGATGACAAAGTAGTTAATCAAACACTGACATCACTTGTTGGTCAACTCTCTCTGAGTGTAGGATAAAAATATGGTCCTGAACGGGGAATCGTGAATTGCTTTAACCCACTGTGGACTCTTCCACCGCTATATGTTGGACAAGTCCATTTGTCATAGCAGGGGTGTCAGGCCTATTTTTTCGTTTTTATTCTATTTTTGACGGACAATTCTGTAAGCAAATAGTGCAGACCCTGATCAGGCGCCGTGTTCTGTGTCGTCTGATCTGGGCCTGCACTGTTTGCCAAGGTGCCCCAACAGGAGTTTCCCGCATACAATGGGTTAAACTTGCACTGGATGTAAATAGTGTAAACCCTGATAGCAGACGCACTCGGTTTCAGGAAATAATAAGATTGAATTAAAATGTTCAAGGCTTACACATTGAAGTGGACTCCACATAGACCGGGCATCAACTACCGAGTGGTTCCGCTAACACAATGGAGTCTGCAGTGCATCACGAAAACATGCCAATATAATTCTGACGCCCTTGAACCCCACTTTTATATAGTAAAACTGGGGTTTACAGGGGTTGACCATATTTTTCCTAGTTCTGCTCTTAAATATAGATTGTGTGTACTCGTTAGAACCGCCCCAACGATGGCCCACGCCCATAGGGGCTTGAAGAAATATATGGGCTGCATGATGCTTCCACGCAGAGCTGAATCCGGCCCGCACACTAGTACTGGTAAACCGCTTAGAGGATCTAAGCCTGTCCAGGAACCGCGGTGCGAGGCGGACCGTCCATGCTAATAAACCCTTTTGGTTTCATTGGGCGGCAGGGCTTGAGATGTCATTTCATCTCAATGTTGGGTAAAAGTCCCACACAATTGGAAGCAACGTCTCCAAAATGACCTTTACAGTGTTGACGGGGACGTTAAACCGCAAATCAAACAAATCAAACAAAACTGCCCCAACGAGGCGATTCTAACGCCTACACAGAATCTATATTTTGATCTGGTGTGTACTCGTTAGAACTGCCTCAATGAGGCGATTCTGACGCGTACTCAGAATCTATATTTAAAAATATCACAAGTTGTCGTCCAAAATTTTGTTTTTTAGGTGGTAAAATTTACAACGTATTTGTATAGGCGTGTGGAATATGTGCTACTAACTTCGTTTATAAAGTCTTATAGAATTTATCTCTTGATTCTACGGAACCCAGGATGGGAGATGATTTTTTTATTTTTATTATGTTGTGCGAACAAGATAATATTTTGAGCGGACAAGATATTATCTTGTGCGGACAAGATATGATCCTGTTCGCACAAGATATTATCTTGTTTGCACAACATAGATCTTCGGAAGTTGTGCGGACAAGATATTATCTTGTGCGGACAAAATATTATCTTGTGCGGACAAAATAATATCTTGTGCGGACAAGATAATATCTTGTGCGCACAAGATCTATGTTGTAAAGACAAAATATTATCTTGTGCGGACAAGATAATATCTTGTTCGCACAACTTAATAGCTTGTGCGGACAAGATAATATCTTGTCTGCACAAGATAATATGTTGTCCGCACAAGATAATACCTTGTGCGGACAAGATATTATGTTGTGCGGACAAGATATTATCTTGTCCGCACAAGATAATATCTTGTGCGGACAAGATAATATGTTGTCCGCACAAGATAATTTCTTGTCCACTCAAGATATTATCTTGTTCGCACAACATAATAAAAATAAAAAATCATGTCCCTTCCCGGGTTCCGTATGATTCATATCTACAGTTTGTTTGATTTTTGTGTTCACTGAGATGTTGCTGATGGGTTACTTTTCACATAACTTTGGGAAAGCTTAAGAAATAATCGTCCGCCAACACTTCCAACAAATTGAGTGTCTCTGCGGAGCCAAATGGGGGAACAATGTTTTGTTCGTGAGGTCTCGGTCACATGATCGCGATGGCCTGCCACTATTTATGCGACTACATAGGTGGATCGATTGGCCCTTGGCCTTGGAGAAATAGATTGCATGATGCTTACACGCAGAGATGAAACCGAACGCACATAAGTACTGGTAAACCGCCCAGAGTAGCTAAGCCTGCCAAGAAAAATTAATGCGAGTCGGACCGCGCATGCATATACACCCTATTGGTGTCATTTTGTGGCAGGGATTGAGATGTCATTTCAACACAGTGTCGGGTGAAAGTCGCACAAAATTGGGAGCAAAGTCTCTGAAATGACCTAAACAGTGTTGACAGGTACGTTTAACCTCAAATCAAACAAAAACATAGGTCGATTGTCTTTAAGAGTAGGCTAAAAAAAATAGACCTGGGCCCACTTGTTCAAAACATCGTTAGCTTAACGAGCTCGTGAGTGGTAATATATTGTTGTTTGGTCTGGTAAGTAAAATATCTAATAGTGTGGTACGTATTTTTGCTGACAAAATGTGAGCAGCTATTTTTGTCAACAAAAAACATAAGCATAACCACATTAAATGATAAAAATTTTAACGATTCGTTAACTAACGACGTCGTTAAGTTTGAACCATATGTTCCTGAACTCGGACATTGGCTGATTTGTCGAACTAGTGCAATAGTTAAACACGTTCCGGTACATGGATGTCCTTCATTTTCAATTCGCTATGCATGCTATGCCTGGAGCCAGAACGGGCCATTTTCATAGCATGAAAAGTCTGGTCGGAAGCTACGTTCTGCAGAGATGCTTTAAGTACGGGAATTAATGTGACACCTACTGCGAAAACATAAATGTTACACTCAAAGACCTCTCCAATGCTATTGGGAATAAGATTAAATTTGTCCTCAATAGACGTTGAGCCTGATTAGCGCCGGGTCTCGATTTACTGGTCAGACACACTCATAGAATCACGAAAACACGCCTATATAATTTTGTCTCCCTTGAACCCCACTTTTGTATAGTAAAACTGGGGCTTACAGGGGTAAACCTTATTTTTCTTATTTTCTTATTTCTGCTCTTAAATATAGATTGTGGGTGACAAGTACCCACAATCTATATTTTGAGCAGATATAAGAAAACTATTAGTTTTTCATCTTAGAATTTTCTTTTATTTTCGGTGGTAAAATTTACACTGTATTTGTATAGGCATGTTTTCGTAATGACTTAATTTCCAAGACTGACATGCTTATGAACAGCCCCTATCTCGAATCCCTACAAACACTGTGGGTTTAACTCTATTTGTCAGTGATTACCGCATGGATAATCGCTGTTAAGCTTAAAAAAAAACAAATAAATAAATAAGTAAATAAAACATCCCGTCGTCACTCATGTTCCACCCCGTCTGTTTCTTTTCTTTTTTTTCTATCAAACATTATAAATGATATATGAAGGGTTTGCGCAGCTCTCGCCAGGATGAGCGGACATCAAGCTACTTTCTGGATTTCCTGGTCCTTCGGATGATACTTTGGACGTAAGTTGCCTGTCGTCGATGGCTGACGTAAGTTGACTGTCGTCGATGGCTGACGTAAGTTGACTGTCGTCGATGGCTTTTGTGCTAACACAAGCGTATAGGATAAGCAGTTGCCATAAACACTCGTACAGTACCTTATCATGTTGAGTATATTCATTGTGCCCTGCCCACTCATACCAATCGAATTACTTGGTATGAGCTCCGCCAAGCGAATTTGTGTCTTCGAGCATTCCGTCATGACAAATTTTAACTGCGCATGCCCAGCCATTCAGAGGGGCCAGGGATATGGCTTTCTGTCTGAAGGTTCCTCTTGATTCACTGCTTGTATGAGCGAGCAGCGAAGGTTCTGGCGAGACTGTGCAGATGCTTCGGCCCTGCATAGGCGGTAAGTACCAAAAATCGCTTGACGGGGCCCATATAATGTATTCATTCAAATATACACACTGAATGATAGTGTAGCCATCTGATCTGGAGTTATATTGTTTTCAAAGGTAGCAGTTATCATGGTTCAGCAAGATATGGTTATAAGAGCTCACACACAAAGTAAATATCATTAAAATGATAAGTACGTAGTTGAAATTCTTAGATGAAGGTCTTCCGGTTTCCCAAGAAAAATTGGGACTGAAAGATAGCCCAGTTACCCTGCATTTGTTATGATAAAACATAATGATTTCTTGCGTATTTGTCACGGTGGATGGTTACCAGGGATCCACTGCCACGCCTAAGTTCGAATATACGTGTTATTAGCACGTCTATTGATTGAATAGAAGTGTGTGTCAAACCTGTTAAACTGTTTTAGTAAGTCTCGGAATGAAAATTTTGATTTTTTTTCAGCAAGTTTCCCCATATAAATAGGGCTTTTCCTGGATATTACAGAATCGCGACTTGCGGAAGACTTTGGTTGACGATTAGTTCTAAAACGCACCCCCCCCCACACACACACACACTATCCAAGCGTATCAAGAGCAAAAATCGCAACTATCAATAATTCAGAATTTATAAACGGAGTTCAGGAAGGTTATTGCTCTTTCTAGTGTCGCATACAGCATCACAGTTTTAGGATGTCTTTATTTCAAACCATCAACAATGCAGCAGAGATACAAGAGATATTGCACTTGATTTTTCCAATCATCGAATTTTGTTGATGTTTCCGTAATTAATATGCAGACAGAATGCAGCGCCTTTGCAGATTTGAAATCGGAAGAACGAGAATGATACATGACATTTTAGTGCGAATGAAACAATTTCATCTGGTAATTTATTAGAAAATCTGAGGAGATTATTGAAAATTGTTTCTCTCCAAAATATATGCATGACACCAACCTATTCAAAGGATGATGTAGTTTCTGATAATGTGTTTTATTTTTGTCTGATACGGTCAATGATACGATACAATAAACAACTGATTTTTGCTTTGGAATTATACTGATGTATAAACATGAGGCAGATAATTGTCTTGTTTGTCGAGCCCTTTGCAGATAATATTTTCTCACTTTAACTGCACGCGGTTGGACCAAACCTTTGACTCGCTGATGATTCTATCCTAACCAACTATCACTTTTGATGCGTATGGTTGCTTCTGTTTTTGCAAACTTGATACTTCTGATCTTTTATGCCTGTTCTAACGTCATATAAATGTTGTTCCATCCTATAATAGATTGTGACATTTTTATATTCGCTATTTTGAGTTGTTGTTATGTCTGAGGATAAGCCTATATTAGGCATGAAAAGCGAAGGCGAGCATATCGAAAGCACGTCTATATAATTTTGACCCACTTAAACCCCACCTTCATATAGTAAATCTGGAGTTTACAAGGGTATACATTATTTTTTGTATTTCTGCTCAACACGTGTTTTAAGAAAAATATAAAAAATAGCAGATTTTTTTCCCGGAAATATTCATTTTTGGAGGCAGCATTTTAAATATATTTGAATTGGCGTGGTTTCTCAATAAGGGTCGATTAAACATTTGCAAGTTTGTATAATTTTGTCACGCGGACAACAAAACGTCCATTATTGTCCGCTCAATAAATCTAGCTGTGAATGGCTGGGCTCACTTGCCATTTTAATCATCCCGCCAGGGCAGACAACCAACTGGTGTCTTTGCGATCCATTACTAATGCTTAAAAAAACACAAACAAACCACGGACGTGAAGTCTATGATACGGAATCGATACATAAGTCTTTCACCTTCAGTACATAACACCAAAGGTATAGAAACACCAACAAAAAGCAGCTTCATCGTATCACAAACATGAAGCCAAATGGACAGTTTGTTTCGCATACAATGGTCAAGCGGATAGCCAAAATGAAAACAAACAAAAAATATTAGCAGTTTATACATGGAAAGCTAAGATATTGAAAATAATGAATTAGAACAGAAACACCGTCTTTGAGCGGACAGCAATAATTACTGGGATGTTTAAATCGATTTACGTGGCCACAAACCTCGGTTCAACCTTGGTTAACAAAAATGATTTGTTAAGACTGCGTGATGGTCTCTTCTAAATAGAAGTGAAGGCAATGATGAGGAATCGATACAATTAACTTACAGCTCCCATCAGAGATACCAAAGGGAAAGAAGCACACACATGAAACAACAAGACCATAATACAAACAAACAATAAATAGCGGAAGGGCAAAATCACAGTTAGTTTCACACAAAATGACCAATTGGCTATCCAAAAGAAAATAATATAAGCGATACACACAGTCAAAGACAACCCATAACAAAAATAAACCGCGTCAGAAGAACCGCAATGGAACGGTCAGTGCAAAGGATTCAACTGCGGGGCTTAAATCGATTCTACGTGGCCACTATCCTCGCCCTTATTTTGCGTCACGAGTTAGACAAATAATTTGTTCAGTCCGCAAGAATGCCTCTTAACACATCAGTGTAACATCCAAAGAGATGAAACATCGTTGAGGACTCGACAGCAAGAAACCACTGAAATGCTGGAGCAACAGAAGATCAACGGTTAGACTCCGATGGGCCCGACCAGAGACAGAGCATCAGGCAGCAACCAACATTACATAAAATTAGATACGCACACTCTAATTCTCATACAATAGAAGTGGAGGCAATGATCAGGAATCGATACAATTAAACCACAGCTCCCATCACAGACACCAAAGGGAAAGACACACAAACATCAAACAACAGACCCCGATGGAAACATCAACAGCGGAAAGCCAAAACAAAAAAAAAAAAAAAAAAAAAATCGGCTCCGACAGACCCTGTTGCAGACGAGATTTAAGTCCAACATTGAATTTTGTAACTTCACCAAGTACCATTCAGATATGAAACAACGATGTGAACGCGGCAGCAGAAATAATCGAAATGCTATGTTGTTGTTTGTTACTTACTGTGTGTATCACTTGTGTCTTTGTATTTTGGATGGCCATAAGGCCATTTTGTGGACAAGTGACTGTCCTTATGGCCTTCCTTTGTTTAGGTTTCCATTATGGTCTGGTCGCTAAATGTTTGTGTTTCTTTCCCTTTGGTGTCTTTGATGGGTGGAGTAAGTTAATTGTATCGATTCCTGATCTTAAAAGAAAACCAACAGTTGTACTCCGGTTTGTCCGACCTGAGATATATTGCGCCAAGTCATGTTTGTGCTAGTTTGGCTAGTTCTAGGACTGCGATACTTATGCATCGTCTCATGGTTATAGAAACATTTTTTATGAGACAAAAAAGAAAGGCGAACATTTGAGATCCATGGGGTCATTAACTTGTCCAAATACGCATTGAAAAGTCCACCTTGTTGTCAAAGAATTGATCGATTATGTTATTTATCTTAAAAATATTCAGTATTAGAACATGTTCGTGGCAGAAATAGCCGACATGACTGGTGTACAAGAATGTGTCCTAAGGCATCATGTACATCCTTGTTCTACGCCTCTGCATGGATGTGCTATCGTAATGTTCTCAAATGTCAAAATAAGACTTGATGAGGCTTTATTAGCCGAAACTACGTAGTATGACCCATCTTCTTTCTTATGAATGTTTTCATTGTTCATAAAGGAACTCATTTTTTATTTTTATTTGCCTTCACTGCAGCTGGTGCTGTGCCGTGTGGCGGCCGTAAAACGTCTCCCCGTACATCAACCATAGTGCAGTTTATATTTTACTTTTGGTCCTTTGAGATCAGCGTAAATATTCTGAGAAATCAGAAATAAACCAGTGCTTCAGCTGAAGTGCACGACCCGCCGGATGCTTTTACTTTTATGAGTGTTACGATATATGGGTATGGCGGCCATTTAAGTCATGTGACCTGGACCTAAAAAGGTTCCCCCAATAAATGCGCCTTATCGTAAGGAGCAAAAATATATCTTATACTTTAGTACTGTATTCTGAATCGTTTGCAGCATAAAATGCATTCTCACTTTTCGAATACAAAAGCATATGTGTCAAAGTTTGACCTAGGCATAAAGAAGATCAAGGTCAACCCAGGGTCACCATTTTAGAAATTTATGATGGGCCTACGTCCCAGATGCTATTTATCAAGTTTCGTGGAAATCTGCCCAGTGGTTCTGCAGAAGACTATTTTTGATGGGTTTTTACCATATATGGCTTGGCGGCCATTTTGGTCATGTGACCTGGACCCCATGAGCAAATTTTGGTTTCCCCCATCTCATAGAGGCTCCATATGAAATTTGACTTCAATCGGCCCAACGGTTTCCGAGGAGGAGCAGTTCGAAAATTTTCACATTTTTCGCCTCGGCGAGGCTTTACTAAATGGAATGTAACGTTTCGCAAGTTCATTGGTTAGATCTCATTGATATCTATCAGTATGCCAAAAATTGTTTAAATATTCCAAGCGGTTAAGTCACTATCACCAATTTTCACAAACGGGTTATGGACGGACAGACAGACAGACCATATATGGCTTGGCGGCCATTTTGGTCATGTGACATGGACCCCATGAGCAAATTTTGGTTTCCCCATCCCATAGAGGCTCCATATGAAATTTGACTTCAATCGGCCCAACGGTTTCCGAGAAGAAGCAGTTCGAAAATTTTCACATTTTTCGCCTCGGCGAGGTTATACTAAATGGAATGTAATATTTCGCAAGTTCATTGGTTAGATCGCATTGATATCTATCAGTATGCCAAAATTATTTTAAATATTCCAAGCGGTTAAGTCACTATTACCAATTTTCACAAACGGGTTACGGACGGACAGACAGACTGACAGAATGACAGACTGACAGAATGACACGGTGATTTTAGGGCACTCTTGGAAAAACAACCGACTTCAGTCGGTCGCTTTTTCTGCGGGACGTGCAATTATTGGTTTAGACTCATATTTTAGACAGGTTTTTGATTATTGGGCCCCATTTTGATTTATATCAGTCTTTAAATCGACTGCCTATTCGAAATTCGCAAAATTGCAGTATGTTTCCTCTGGCTTTCGTTGCCGGATCATTACAGGGTCACTGATGAGGCTTTATTAGCCGAAACTACGTAGTATGACCCATCTTCTTTCTTATGAATGTTTTCATTGCTCTTAAAGGAACTAATTTTTTATTTTTATTTCATATTTTCTTTCATAAAATTATTGCTTCTAAAGGCTTCTTTCTTTTTGTGTGTGTTCTGCTGTATTATCAGATAAAATCTTTCTGATTCTATATTACTGCGTCTCGTTAACAATACTATAAATTGGCCGTATTTGTAGACAAGCACGCTGTCACGTGCCTTGAGTATGCGACAATCTCGCTATACTGATTGTACTTCTTTTTAATGAATTTGCATATCCCCTTTGGCTATTTACGTTACATTTAACTGACGGTCACAGTCCAAGGCCACAACACTGTACAGCTAGTACAGTAATAAATGCGCATTAACCATATTTATATATAGGGTCTCCGTGTTTCGAGCCTGACCTGGTTCACATGTGAGCCGCCGAGTTCTGCAACGGAAAATCAGATGTTTTTTTTTCTCTGGGTACACCGCAAATACAGACCAGCTACCGGTAATAACCCATTTTTTTTTTTTTTTTTTTTTTTTTGTTTCGCGGAGAAACCGCCTAACGCGAAATCGGCTATTTTCTCCGTAAAAGAGCGAGAAAAGATAAAATAAGCGAGACATTTCTCGCTGAAATTTCTCCCGGTTTCGCGGAGAAAATTCTCGGAGATTCTCGGCGAAAATTTGACCGATTGCTTTCATTGAAAATGAAATTACCCGCGTTTCGCGGAGAACAAAATACAACTGGGCTTATGTAAAATTTTCGGCTCATTATTATTTCTTCGTTTGTTTGGCGTTGTTTTTGTAAATGAAGGTAAATGGTAGTCATTGTTCAATCATAATCAAAAATCCTTATATGTCACACTATTTCATTTTTGAAATTTATTTCTCCTTTGTATAATCCATTTTTAAAAGTCTCATTACAAATTTTATTCACACCACGAAAATACGCCTGTTTATTAGTTACCCGCTTTACACCACTTTTAACTGGGGTTTACAGGGTTTTACATTATTTATCTAATTTCTGCTCACATAGATTGTGGGTACTGGTTAGAACCGCCTAGCCGAGTCGTTTTATAGTGTACCCAAAATCTTGAGCAGAAATATGAAAAAATGCCTGAATTTTTATCCGAAAATTTTCCGGTTTTAGTGGTAAAATTTTACAATATATTTGAATAGGAGAGTTCTCATAATGAGTCGTACATGTAGGTTATTAACACCATAATGATGTGTGACATTTACCAAAAGCTCTGATTGATGAAATAGATGGGCTGCATGATGCTTCCACGCACTGATGAAACCGACCCGCATGCGAGTACTGGTAAACCGCTTAGAGGATCTAAGCCTGCCCAGGCAAAGCGGTGCGAGTCGGACCGTCAGTGCTTATAAACCCTGTCGGTTTCATGGGGTGGCAGGGCTTGAGATGTCATTTCATCTCAATGTCGGGTAAAAGTCCCACAAAATTGGAAGCGACGTCTCCAAATTGACCTTTACAGTGTTGACGTGGACGTAAAACCTCAAATAAACAAACCCAAAAGCTCAGATTAGCCTCATTTATTTATGATTACAAACTGTCAAATTGGTACAGCAAGCGGTGCTCTGAATGCAAAGTTAGTGTCCAGTTAACGAGAAACACATGAATTCCACCGCAGGCTAGGTCTATGCCGCGGACGAACAGACGAAAAACCATACACCTATATCGCGCCATGCTTCATGCGGGTGCGTGAAAAAGGATATACTTCTTTGCATTCGCACTTATTATTTGCGCTACCAAGTCTCCTTCCCCGACCCCTCACCCACCCCTTACTAATTAATACGCTTTAAGGATGCCCGTTTACCTCGGGGTGTTTAGTGGATTTACGGCACTTTCAAGATTATTTCACTTATTTCGAACGGACCGCTAATCAAAACTGAGCTAAAACCGGAGTAAGGCCACCTTCTGTTGCAGAGCTTGGCATCTCATATGTGGCCCGAGCGGGGCACAAACCACAGCAGAAAGACCCGATGATTAACCCTTTTTGTACCAAATGGAATGTTCCTCCTTATATATACAGGAGTCCATTTCGAAACCTAGGGGTGTCAGTTTTTTTTTTGTTTTTTTTTAATTTAGTTCGGGAAATGGCTTAACGTTTTGCAAACAGTGTAGACCCTGATCAGACGCCGCGTTCTTCGGTGTCTGATCTTGGCCTGCACTGATTGCCAAGGTACCCCTTCAGGGGTTTCTGGTACTGAACGGGTTAAGAGTCAGTGCTCTTACCCATTAGAACACGGGGGTCAGCTACCTTCGGGGTGTAGAGTAGACTTAACAAGATACCCAGGTTGCATGTCTGTTCAAACTTCGCTGATTATCTTGGAGAATTTTGTAGTTGTGCTCCAAGTTAGAGATCAGACTTATATGCAGCCTTTGAATGCTTGCCGCGCGATTTCCCCATATTAACCCGTTTTGTACCAAATGGAATCTTCCTCCTTATATATAGCATGAGTCCATTTCAAATTTAGGGGTTTCAGGTTGTATTTTCTTCAAAATGTTTTAGGAAAATTGCCGTACGTTTTGGAAATAGTGTAGGCCCAGATCAGACGCCGTGTGTACTGCGGCGTCTGATCTGGGCCTGCACTGTTTGCCACAGTACCCGTTAAGGGGTTTCCAGTCTGAAATGGGTTAATGTACATGTATGAGCAAAATTGAATTGTAAAGGCAAGAAACCCAAGGGGGCCTCCGTGGCCTTCTCTTAAACATTAGATCTCTCACTCGGGCTACATGTGAGCTTAAGTGTAAGCATCAGTGATGTTTAATTACTCGCTGTGTAAGAAAAATATCAGCCACAATGTAGAGTGAGAGCAGCGCCCACACATACATGTACAAACAGGATCCCCGTTATTATATACATTTAGCTTGATTTTTCTAAAGTATTTATTTGAGAAAAAAATAAAAGTACTCCCAATATGGTGAACCGATAGAAAATCAACAGTTTTCAATTTATGAAGCGTTTACACAACAGTAAAAAAAGGAACACAGAAAACATTCATCATGTTCATACTGCGTTGTAAAGTGCATAAAATGCAAATCATTATGATTCCAACCGGATCAAAATCATACTTTACGATCGCTAGAGTTGTCGATCTTTGTACAAAGAACATGCATTTCGCCATATGCTTCAACTTTTGTGTACCAAATTTTAATGCATGAACAAAATACATGCACACGTACAAATATATATGTAGGTATAGGCAGATTTCGCGGAGAAACACCGTGAACGACGTCACCTGTACCAATTGGCTTTCTCAGAGAAAAAGCGATGTTCGCGGAGAAATTTCGCGGCGTTTCGCGGAGAAATTAACCTTTTTGAAAGGCGAATTTTTTCCTTCTCGGAGAAATTTCTCGCTTATTCTCCGAGCAAGAAAAAAGCCTATTACCGCGGAGAAAAAAAAAATATGGGTTATTACCGGTAGCTGGTCTGTATATTAGAGGAACAAGAAAGTACAATCAGATTGTAAAACACATCCTGTTCCAATATACAAGGTGTCTAACATCTTGTTTTAAACTGAAAGTTGACTGAGTTGATTTTCGATGGAGGATTTGTAGGGGTAAACCTTATTTTTCGTATTTCTAGTCTAAGGTATAGATTGTGGGTACTCGTTAGAACCGCCTCATCGACTGTATACCCACAGCCTATATTTTGAGCAGAAATAAGTAAAATATCACACATTTTCATCTTAAAATGTCCATTTTTTCGGCGATAAAGGTTACAATGTATTGGTATAGGCGGGTATTTGTTATGTTGTCTGAAACCAAAGGCCCAGAGCTCGGAAATTTAATATGTAAAAGCATTATGTTGTTACCTACATAAATCCTGCCAACCATGTTTCTAGGTTCCAAATAAGCCACGCTCCTTATTAAAAAAGATTTATACTAGTACTGCGCCATTCGGATTCTTGCTAATGTGAAGAAAACTTGCTTTGGTCTGTAGCTCTACCTCAGTCTCTGGTGTCTTCAATCAAAATAATCATTCGCGCTAACATCCATGCCTTCAAGTGTGTTTAAACAAAGGCATGAGTGATTGTGGGGAGGTCAAAGTTTAATGAAAAATACCAGGAGAAATAATAGAAAATACCCAGGATATAATACTCTGTAAATGGTTAAGTATTTCGTTTGACACTTACATAGCGTGGTAGCTCAGTGATTAGTGCACTCGCCTATAATGCTAGATGTCCCCGGTTCGATTCCCGGAAGCGGTAAGAAAATTGCGGTGTCCGAACATGCTCCATTGGCATACTTTGCAGGGATGAATGCCACAAAGTGCACCATCCTTCTGATGGGGACGTTAACTGGCAGGGAACCACAACATGTGCAGGTAAAAGATCACTACCGTAATTACATGACTACTGTGTTGGCTTTCATCCTGCAAATCTGGGGTGTAAGTAATGTACACCTGCACGTAATCCCCGTGAGAGGGTGTTGCAGTATATAAAGAAAGAAAGAAAGAAAGAAACAAAAGGTTCCAAATCCGACGTGCAGACATGGATGCTAGATGAATTCCAGGTTGCTGATGACACAAAAAAGAATGGGGTGGTTTATCAAACAGTTTCCAACCCTTACAAGGAGCCCACCATCATAGTGAAAGGGCAAGAATTGCATGTTGTAGACAGTTGGAAAGGGAATCGATCAGGAACTGATACAATCAGATACTAAATCCCCCACCCCACAATATAATAAGGGAAAGAAGTCGAAACATGGAGTTACGACAATATACAAATTCGACAGCTGGTAAACCGAGACAGCAGCTCCAACAGTAGGTGGCTCATATAATCAAACCGTACATACATAATGGGGCAAAAAAATAAGAATCGCCAACATAACAAACATTATACAGTACGGAACCTAAGCAAAAAGCACCTCTTTCCCTTGGTGTCTCCGAAGGGATATGTGGGTTAATTGTATCGATTCCTGATCATTGCCTTAACTTCTATTTTGAACGGTCAGTAAAATTACTGGCTGGTTTAAGAATACTTTACGGGATCCCAACCCTCATCCTCACTTTCACTGTGGTCCAAACATGTAACTGTTCGGTCCGCGCGAATATTTTCTAAATCGTCAATGTACCAACTCGGGTAACAAAGAAATCACAATCCTACTTTGGAAGCACACTGTCAAAAATCTTGCACACTGATGGTGATTGCCAGGATTGCCAAAGCTAGTGCAGCGTTTCGTCTACACGGTTAGTGTTTGGCATCGAAGTGGAATCATAAAAAGCTAAATGTCTACAAAGCTCTGGTGCTGCCAACAATATATGATGCATGCGAAACATGGATAGTTTACCAACGCCATGCCGATATACTTAACCACTTCAAAATAAGCTGTGTTGGAAACCTGTTAAAGATTGAATCGAAAAACAGGACTCGAGACACAGAAGTTCTGAAAATGGCAAGGATGCACAGTGTACTTGACGCATTTAAAATGGACATGCCATGATACCTGGATGCATGAGGAACGTATGCCGAAACAAAACTCCACGGATAACTAGAACTGGGCAAACGCTCCCATGGTGATCAGAAAAAGAGTTTCACTGACAACCACAAATCCCATTACGAAAACACGCCTATACAAATACATTGTAAACTCAACGGCCGAAACAACGAAAATTTTAAGATGAAAAAATGTGATATTTTTCTTATTTCTGCTCAAAATAAAGATTGCGGGTACTCGTTAGAACCGCCTCAACGAGGCGGTTCTAACGAGTACCCACAATCTATATTTTAGAGCAGAAATAAAAAATAAGGTATACCCCTTTAAACCCCAGTTTTACTATATAAAAGTGGGGTTCAAGGGGGTCAAAATTATATAGGCGTGTTTTCGTGATGTCCCTCAAAGACTTCAACATACCAACAGAGTCGTGGGACAGATTGCACGGGAACAAATAAAATGACGAGGCTTCAGTGGAATGGGTACTAGTGAACATGAGGCAAAACGAATCAGCGAAGCCGAGCAGACACATGCACAACACAAAGCCAGAGCTAAGGCATCACCAACATGGCTGAGGATCTAACATCTGCTTTCTATATCAGCAGCAGGCAGTTCAGAGCTAGAAGTGGTCTCATCAGTCATCTTTGAAATCGCAAACAGTAGCATTTCTCTCTGGGGATTAAGATTGGTCATTGTCAGTCATGACGGATGAACTATACAGATCTATATAGGTTCCTTTTTGGCAAACGCGACCAAGTTTATTTCTTTGAAAATGTCAATCTTACTTTATATAATACAGTGAAATGCAATTGTCTGTTTGCCACAGGCGCTTCTGTAAAACGAAATTTGACATTAAGACAGCATACTTTGTGTAAGATGGTACCGAATGTCGTTGTATTGGAATGAAAATGCATTTGCCTGCCATGAGATGATTTCTGACCTTTTGGGTCGATTGTTTAACCTAAGTCATATATTAAAGACAAACAAAGTTTAACCACGCGCAAATAAACTAAACAGTGACAGCGCAATGAAACAAAAGATCCGGCAAGCACAGGAAAGTCATCACGAAAACACACCTATATAATTTTGACCCCCTTGGACCCCACTTTTATATAGTAAAAACTGGGGTTTAAAGGGGTACACCTTGTTTTTCTTATTTCTGCTCTAAAATATAGATTTTGGGTACTCGTTAGAACCTATAGATTGTGGTTACTCGTTAGAACCGCCTCGATGAGGCGGTTCTAACCAGCAACCACAATATTTATTTTGAGCAGAGATAAGAAAACTGTCACAGTTTTTCATCTTAGAATTCTCGTTTCTTCGGCGGAAAAATTACAATGTATCTGTATAGGCGTGTTTTCGTAATGGTTTTCCATCGTTGAATAGCTTCAACCATAGTTAAAAGAGACGAAGGTGTCACTGTATCTTTTGTCATGCGGAAATCCAACTGATATTGCTTTTCAGTTAGGGGAAGACCTGCTGTCCTTGCAATAGGTTACGGTACAGGGAAATGCTTTTATTTTTTCTGTTTCTTCACTTTCGACCATTTGTCATTTTTTCAACACCCCTCTCCGTCATCTCTTCTACTGTATCTTCTGTACTTTTTCTCTCTTTCCCTGAGAGACAACACATAATGACGTGTGGTCAAACCCCAATACAGTCAAACCGCATATATCGAGTCAGCCTCGATAGCGCAGTGGTTAACACGTTTGACTTATGATCGAGAGGCTGTGCGTTCGAATCCGGCCACCGGTATCGAGGTGTGTCCTTGGACAAGACACATAACGACACTGCTCCACTCCACCAAGTTTTGTTTGTTTGATTTGAGGTTTAACGTCCCCGTCAACACTGTAAAGGTCATTTTGGAGACGTTGCTTCCAATTTTGTGGGACTTTTACCCGACATTGAGATGAAATGACATCTCAAGCCCTGTCGCCCAATGAAACCAATAGAGTTTATTAGCATGGACGGTCCGCCTCGCACCGCGGTTCCTGGACAGGCTTAGATCCTCTAAGCGGTTTACCAGTACTAGTGTGCGGGCCAGATTCAGCTCTGCGTGGAAGCATCATGCAGCCCATATATTTCTTCAAGCCCCTATGGGCGGGGGCTTACCACCACGTCGTTAATGGATAGCAGTGGTGTAAAAGCCACTGCCTCTCTCTCTCGCGCGCGTGAAAACATCCGAAATGAGTTTTCGAGAGCGATTCAACAAGTTTGAAACTTTCATCGCAATCGAACTTAAATAAATAAGTATAACCTATAAACCGCATATATGCCTACGGTTCCAAAGTGGGACATTTACAAACACTGTAGACACATATAGACGCCACAGAGTGCGGCATCTGAAACATCAGCATTGTTTGCGTTTTGGAGAGGTAAAAATGTACTATATCGCACGGGTTTGTAATCGTAATGTTACAAAAACAGCATACGTTTCTGTTTATAAATTCATTACATTATGCGAGTCTCTTTGTGTGATTCTCTTGCTATTAAATGGCTTGTTTGCGTACCATTATTGAACAACTCCTTTGTAGTCCATCGCAGCATCTTTGTTACATATGAGCCCCGCCAAGTGAATTTGTGTCTTCGGGCATTCCGTCATGACAAATTTTAACTGCGCATGCCCAGCCATTCAGAGGGGCCAGGGATATGGCTTTCTGTCTGAAGGTTCCTCTTGATTCACTGCTTGTATGCGCGAGCAGCGAAGGTTTTGGCGAGACTGCGCGGATGCGCAGGCTCGCCTGAACCTTGGCTGCTCACATAGGCGATAAGTACCAAAATCGCTTGACGGGGCCCATATAAAAAACAGCGTTGTATCTCCCATTTCTTATGTTCCGTTTTTGCATACAAAACTGGTTTTACAGCGGCAAACATCATTTTTCTTATTTCCTCCCTCAAAACACAGTTCTTGGGTACTCCTTCGAACCCCCTCAATGAGACCGTTCTAACGAGCACCAACAACCTATGTTTGGAGTATGAAAAAAATATATACGAGTAGATTGTGGGTATTCGTTAGAACCGCCTGGATGAGGCTGTTCTAACGATTACCCACAATCTATATTTTGAGCAGAATTAAGAAAAACTATCACCATTTTCAGCTTAAAATTTTCTTTTTCGGCTTCCAAGTTTACAATGTATTTGTATAGGCGTGTTTCGTATTAAAAATATGGCGGGTGTCGACAATCGAAGTAACTGGATTATAGCAAATATCGACTCTCAGAAATAAAAATATGTGCAAGGAAAGACTCTTTCATGGCTGTGAATGGAAGATAATCCGTCCCTCGGGATCGTTGTCCGGCATCACCCGTCAAGCCTTATCTGTCTTCCTCTCCTATCGAATGTTACATCACAAAATTTATCAGAAAAAAAGGAACCTTTACGTGAATCTGTTATCCACATGGACCAGCGCATTTGTCTTCCTCTCCCATCGAATGTTACATCACAAAATTTATCAGAAAAAAAAGAAACCTTTACATGAAACTGTTATCCACATGGACCAGCGCATGATTGAACCTACAATAAGATATATGCGACCAGCAAAGACTCAGATCAGTTTGCACATCCTGCCAGTGTAGCACATGTCTGCTACTTATCTCTCCTTACAGATATCACAGCCGTGTGACATAGTGCATTCTTTTACATCTCACAAACGTTTTTTTTTTTTTCTGATAAAAAACACGTTTATGCCCTCAACTTCAAAGAAGTTGAGGGGGACACATTGCTTTGGGCATGTGTGTTCGTCCGTACGTACAGAATACTTGCATAGGATCGACTGGTTAGAGGTTGAATTCTGAAATTTTATGTATAGTACCAGCATAAATAATAAATGGACCCGTATTTATTTTTCGCAGAGTTCTCCTTGTGGAGATAGTCCTCTTTTCCGGTTTGGGCAGTTGACGACAGACGGTGGGTACTTTGTGTGCGCAACTCCTTATACAATTTTATACCAATAAGTTTGAAACTTTGCAGGCTCTTTTTTCATGGTATGTGTTTGTCACTATTGTCAATTTAATTCTTGTCACTTGTTTCGACTTTTGAACTTAGTACCAGTTTTGGGTTCAAATACTATTAAAGAGCGCCACAGTAGGTACCAAATGGTTAGAGCTAGACTGTTGAAATGTTATATATAGTATCGGCATGAAAAATAAGCAGACATATTTTGTTCGACTTGTTTTTTGGGCTTAAACACAACTACTGAAGTGCATTTAAGTGGGCACCAAATGCTCAGAGATAGAATCTTAAAACTGTATAATTTCGGGGTTCACCTTGAGGAGATATTCCCATTTTTTCTCTTTTTCTGCTTTGGCATTGACAACAGGCGATGGGTACTTTGTGTGCGCAACTTTTAATAACAGTTTTATACTGATTAATTTGAAACATTGACCGAAGCCTGGCTGGTCTTGCCCAGGAGGCATGTGCACTCCATATTTTCCAGTTCTGTGGTGTATTCCTTGCTTTCATAGAACATATTTGTAGATTCTTTTGTCATGGCCTTTCAATGTGTATGTGTTTTGTCATTATCGTCAATGGAATTTATGTCACTTGTCACATTTTTTCGAGTTTTGAAGTTAGCCATTGTTGGGGTTTGAATACTATTAATGTGCATTAAAGTGATTAATAAATGGTTAGAGCCAGAATCTTGCACTTTATGTATACCATAAGTAAATAAAGAACATAGCAAAATCCTACTTTTTCGGTTGTTTGTTGGCGTTCTAAATGCGGAGTAATTCCTCTTCTTTTTCCCTTTTCATCACGAAAAAACGCCTATATGATTCTGACCCCCTTGAGCCCCGCTTTTATATAGTAAAACTGGGGTTTACAGGGGTAAACATAATTTTCCTTATTTCTGCTCTAAAATATAGATTGTTGGTACTCGTTAGAACTGCCTCGGTGAGGCGGTTCTAACGAGTACCTACAGTCTATATTTTGAGCAGACATAAGAAAAAAATATACAAATTTTCACCTTTAAATTTTCGATTTTTTGGCGGTAAAGTTGACAATGCATTTACATAGGCGTGTTTTCGTAATGATCAACATGTTGACAAGTCCGTGTACTGATAACCCTTCTAAACCCCACTTTGCATAGAGAAAAGTTGGGTTTGTGGGGTGTTCATTTTTCTTTATGTTTGCTCCGAAGTAAAGATTGTTGGTTCTTGTACGAGCACCAACGATTTGTATAATACTGCATATTTAGTCTCCAAAATGCTGGTTATAGATAAGAAAGACGCTATTTAAGCGCAACACACGATAGACATCCTGGCATTCGTTTGCGTGATGTAAATAACAAATTGAAATAATTATATTTGAATTATATTTAAATGTCTCGTAAACTCCTGAAAATGTTTCCTGAATCGCTAAAATCAGTCCGACAAGATCAATTAAGCATGCACTATTTCAAAGAAGCTTAATTTATAGATTATTTCCTTGCGTTACTGATGCACGGGAGATGATTTGGATGCGAGCACGAGTCAATAAAAACAGCCTTACTTATTTCCGGGTGAAATCGATCTCTTCTTATTTGATGCAATTGCCCTCTAGAATTATACACTTGGACCAACGCTGTTCCAGAGCCATTAGCCCATAGCTGAAGAAGCCAGGGTCCTTGACTCCGACCCACTCCTCAACTGCCGCCACGATTTTGTTGGACGGGAATGACGTCCCCGGTAATCCTTTTTCAAGTTTGGGGATAGGAAATAGTCACTAAAAACTATGTCCGGAGAATAGGCGGGGTGCAGTATTAGCTCGTATCCATTCCGCACAACATTCCTGTTGGAGCAGAATCATTTTGGCGTTTTCACAGACCGCAGTTGTCAGTTGATCGAGCAAATTTGCATAATACTCTTTGCTAGAATGTCCAACAAAGTAACACCTTGTGTCTCCCAAAATTTTTCCAGCAGACGGTTGCGTGTTGAACTTCTTTAGCCTCGGAGACCCCGGCCCTACCAACTGGTGACTTTGAGTTTTATTCTCTGGCTCATAATAATGGACCAAGGTCTCATCTACACTCACCAGACGTGAAAGAAAATCATGTTCTTTTGACCTAAACCGCTTCGACAATGCGCTGCATACTGATGATCTCCGGTTGCCATTTTATCGTCGCTAAGGGGTTTTGGGACCCAACGGGCTGTTAGCTTGCGCATACCAAAGCGATCATGTAAAATTGTTGAAACGCTACTTCTTCCACCTTAATTCGCCTGAGTACACCAAATCCCGGGCTTTGTTATGCATGTCTTCATCGGTGGCATCTGATGGGCATCCAGACCTAGTTTCGTATTATATTTTTTTACTGCGTGTGAATTCCCCAACCGAGGATTTAATTTGTGCAAACGATGGTGCAGAAGACCCATAAACATTGCTCAACTCGCAATGTATTTCCTAACCTGTTTTTCCTTTCAAATACAAGTACCGAATTACAGCACGGTACTCAGTTTTTGACTTAAAGCTTGGTTTTGCATCTCTGGCCATGTTTGACCAATATCTTATGAGTGAATGACACGATAAGGGAGAAACTTTGCCCTTATGGCTAAAACATATACTGAAACAAGGCATGAACATCTTGGTTGTCTGGGCCATTTGGAAATGGGATAGGCTGGTTACTTATTGACTTGCCCTCGTATATAACATAAGATCGGGTCTGATAAGGCAAATATGTAAGCACCGACCATCACCTCCTATATCTTTGCTTCCACGCTGAATGTTCCTCACTGAGGCGGTTCTGGCGAGTAAACACAACCTATGGTTTGTAGCGGCAAATTGAATAAGAAAACAATACATTGCCCCTTAAAGGGAATGGGAGCACCTTCAGGAAAGGCAACTCATGCAAAATTATTTTTGTCTCCCATATCAATAGGGGTCAACTCTTAAAGGAAAGAATTTGCTCCTGAGGAGCAAATTCTTTCCCTTTAAGAGTAGAACCTCTTTTCAGTGGGAAAACGCTTATCGAAAAGCGAACAGGAAGTCCCGAAAGTTGTCTCCTTTTGAAAAATGGCGGAAAAATGTGCCAGGTGTTCCGATTCCCCTTAAACCCCAGTGTATTTGGTCTAAAGTGGGGTGTACGAGAGTGGTCATCATCAGTATCCCGCCATTATGATAACACATCCGTGCAACATAATGCATTTATCACATCTCCTAAATGGCAACTTTTCTCATGAAAATCCATAATATAGTTCTTATTTATTCTGCAAATATAGGCTGTGGGTGCTCGTTAGAACAACCCATTCAAGGCGGTTCTGACGAGTACCACAACTTATGTCTTGGAGCCGATTAAGAATAGTTTGTATTTATTCTGCAAATTTAGGTTATGGGTGTTCGTTAGAACAATCTATTTAAGGCGGTTCTGACGAGTACCCAAAACTTTTGTCTTGGAGCAGAAATAAAACAAAAAAAACATAATGAGTACCCCTGTAAACCCCTTTTTCCTCATAATAAAGTTAGATTCAGGGGGTGCCATTTCACAGACTTATTAACCTGGGGCAAGTTGTTCAAAACTAACGACGTCGTTAGTTAACGTATCGTTAAAACTTTGATCATTTAATATGGCAAATATGCTAATATTTTTGTTGAAAAAAAAATGTGAACAGCTTTTGCGGATGCAAAAGCTGCTCACATTTTTTCAGCAAAAACACCAAAATTTTCGATATTGTTCTTACTAGAACAGTTAACAATTTGACCACTAACGATCTCGTTAAGCTAACGATGCTTTGAACAACTGGCCCCTGATCATTTCACGGACATATTAACATGATGCACAGGGTTAGCATCGTGGTGGTCGAAGTTGTCTGTTAAAGAGGGACACTTATTTTTTAACTATTGTTTTGGTTTCTATCCGGCCTAGTTGATCTATTTGCAAAACTTGTGTCTGGATTAACACCAGTTTCTAGATTTTCTGTAGGACGTAACTTACTAGTGGTTTTTTGTCACCGCCCTTATACAAATGCCTAATTATATGTTAGGTCTTCTCGATAGCGTCGTATAAATATGTTCTATAAAAGGGTTTTCCTATGGAAGCAAGGAATACACCACATAACTGAAAAATATGGAGTGTACATGTTTTCTGGGCCAGACTAGCTAGTTTCGGCCAATTAGGCCTCATCAGTGACCCTCAGATATTTTCAAAATTCCATAATGGAATCAATGATCCCAAAGGACAAGAAAATTTAATCTACAATATGATGTAGGGCAGGAAGACGTTTAACGGCCGCCACGCATTCCCACACACCAGCTGTAGTGAAGTTAAATATGTTCTATAAAGTCTTTTTCTACAATATGTAATTTGTGTCACTAAAGGGAGTACTGAGAGTACTGGTGGGTCGATTGTCTCCGAGTAAAAGCTGAAAAAATGAATGGATGCTTAGACTGTTATCACAAAAACACTCCTCTATAATTTTGGGCCCCTTGAACCCCACTTTTATACAGTAAAACCGGGCTTTACAGGGGAATACCTATTTTTCTTATTTCTGCTCTAAAATATAGATTGTGGGTACTCGTTAGAACCGCCTAAAATATATATCACACGGGCTCTGTATATATAACAGTTAGTATAATGCGTAGAATTATATCTTGCTCAGCCGGGATAAATTGATGCGATGATTCAACGGTGGTTTCATGTTTATTTATATGATTGGTAAGGTGAAGCCAATAGGGTGTATCCTACAAGGAAACAACAACAATATAACTATAAGATAACAATGTCTAACAGGCTTGTCAATATTTTGTCAACGGACAAGTCCGACGAATGCAAATAATCGTATGATGATGATGATCAACTGTATGCATTCATCTTTAATTCAAAATATTCAGCCATGTTTCCATTTAAACATAGAGCATAAATACCAATATGAATCGATGGAAACATGAGCACAAATGAACATGTCGTATACGACATAGTTAAGCTTATGCGTCAAAGTGACAGGACTCAAGCAGAATCCTATTATCAGGCTCTCTATACGTAGCAGGAAAATTAGGATATGAACATAACCAATGCACGAAATATTGCTTCCACCTTTAGGTTATTAGTCTGATTTAAACCCTGACTATATTGCAATCTGCAGTATACCAAAAGAAATACTTATTAATATATTCAGATTAGTCTTATGGGTATTCGATGACCGAAAGAATCAGACAACTTGTGCATTTTAACGAAAGAAGATTATCACTGGTATGATGTCCATTGTTGTCAATGCTGTCGCAATTTCTGAGGTAAATTTATTAATAAAATGGCAATTATTTCAGATAAGGGATTGTCTGGGATATACCTGAACTATAATATATTCATCAATGCCAATGGAAACCTTTATAAGGTTATGACATTGTTGAATAATTATTAGATTTTTCTTTCTCAGATTTCTTCTCTCTTTTCTATTTTTGTCGGCGGCTCAACTATACATCAAATCCCTAAACATGCCTGTTACTGGTTAGTTTTGTGAAGCAAACCCGCTATTAGCCAATCAAATCCACTCTTTCATTCATCTTTCAAACTATTCTTAAAAATCAAGGCTGGCAACTCTTCGAAGAACCATAACGTACGAATGGAACCGCAACACAGTAAAATAGAATAGAACAGGAATTGGAGATTGGATCACCAGCTATATCACATTATAGGAACTATTGCAGAAAGTGTCAAAAAGGCAGGAAAATAAAATCTGCACAACAAAATGCACTGTGTGACATATAGATTGTGGATACTCGTTAGTACCATCTCATGCGGCGGTTTTAACGAGTATCCACAATTTTGGAGCAGAAATAAGAAACAATATCACATTTTTTTTACCTTAATTTTTTTTCGCCAGTAAAGTTTACAATGTATGTTATAGGCGTGTTTTCGTAATGTATCATTAATCCTTTCTGTACTGTAATCAAGCAGTGTGTCCCCTGATTAGACGCCGCGTGGAGCGGATTCTGACCTGTGTCGACACTGTTTGCCATCCCAACCTATGATTCCAGTCCAGATTCTATAACTAACCCTCTTACGCAACATTCTGACAACACAGCGATAAGAAAAAACGCGGCTATTTTCTATAGTTAACCATTATCGGGATTGAATGACATGCGGACTTTAGCACTGAAGATCTACTTGATCTATCTGGAGGTATAATGGAATTGCTACCGATGTCTGCGTTAAACTATTGAGATGGTCCTAATGAGTAATTACAAGGTACAGTTTCAAGGTAAAACAACAACAACAAAAAAAAAAAAAAAAAAGAATTCTATATATATTAATGATCAATGGGATAGGGACTCAAGAGTTCGGATTGTTAGGGTCATCAAATGTTCAGTGTAATTTCATTTACGGAAATACTCGTATTCGCTTAAGGTGCATGCAAGAAATAGATTGGTGAATTTCGAATATTATAAATCTATGAATATATGGCACCAGTCAGCAAACGCAAAAATGAAACCATTTAAGAAATGATTTATATTTTCTGCTCTTCATGTAAGTATGAACGCAGGGGGTTGCCTGCAAAGTAAATAAACCCAAGAAGGGACGTGACCTTTCCGATATTTATCAGATGAAGAGTGAAGCAAGCAAAAAAAAAAAAAAAAAAAAGATAGAATTCGTTTCTACTTCTTTCAAATCAAGTTATTGATTTATTTTCCTTTCTTATAGACCAAAACGGAATGGAATTTTACCACACATGCTGCCGTTTTAACGACTTACTATGGTCAAGACTCGTTTCAACAACATTATATCATATTTAAACAACAATATATCGTTTAAACAACATTATATCACGTTTAAACAACATTATATCACGCTGAAACGACATTACATCACGTTTAAACAACATTATATCACGTTTAAACGATATCATATCATGCATTTTTCACTTCTAAAGAGCATAAGAATTATACACTTTGGTCATGTCAGAAAGTGTGTGATGCCCTCACCTTTCTACTTGACAATATTTATATTAGATTCGGTACTAAGTTATTTAGACAAATTGTGGGTATTCCGATGGGTACTAAATGCGCACCTCTTGTGGCTGATATGTTCTTGTATTGTTATGAAAGAGACTTCATTTTGTCGCTTTCCATTGATAACCAATCTGAAATTATTGAAGCTTTTAGCTCTACTTCAAGATATTTAGATGATTTATTAAATATTGATAATACATATTTTGATGGTTTGATCAGTCAGATTTACCCCCTAGAACTTCAGTTAAATAAAGCAAATTCTTCTGATACCGAGGCCCCGTTTTTGGATTTACATCTATCTAGTGTAGATGGATTTGTTTCGTGCAAAATTTATGATAAACGCGATGACTTTGATTTTGAGATTGTAAATTTTCCTTTTTTGGATGGTGATGTTCCTCGTGCGCCATCCTATGGCGTTTATATTTCGCAATTAATTCGATTTGCTAGAGTGTGTAGTCATGTAACTGACTTCAACACTCGTAATAAATTATTAACGGCTAAACTCCTTAATCAGGGTTATCGGTACCATAAACTACGCAAAGCCTTTTCAAAATTTTATAGACGCCATTCTGATTTAATTTCAAAATTCAATATTGGACTTAAATCTCTTCTGCAACAAGGTCTATCGGAACCCGAATTTTATGGTGACTTAGTATATAAATTCAGAAAAATATATAACCGCAATGACTTCAGCACCCAATTTCGTAAAATCATTCTTCGATATAAAAAGATTGGGTACAACATGGATATTATACGACAGACTGCATGCATGGTAGTTAACCCAATCACGGTTGGCAACTTTGCTTCCCTCTTTAATTGCACGCCGGTGGGTCAGGCCTCAGATTCTATGACGGCTCCAACGTAAAGACTTATTGAAAATTAGAGAGATAATGTTGGTTGGTGCCTGATGCTCTGTCTCTGGTCGGGTTCATCGGAGTCTAACTGTTGGTTTTCTTTTGCTCCAGCATTTCAGTGGTTTCTTGCTGTCGAGTCCTCACCGTTGTCTCACCTCTGTGGTTCTTTGATTTTTGTGTTCACGGAGATGTTGCACTGATAAGTTAGGAGGCCTTCATGCGGACTGAACAAATTATTTGTCTAAATCGCGACGGAAGTAAGGGCGAGGATTGTGGCCACGTAAAATCGATTTAAGCCCCCAGTGGAAATCTTCCACTGACCGTTCCAAGGCGGCTCTTCTGTGGCGATTTATTTATGTTGTTGTTTGTTACTTACTGTGTGTATCACTTGTGTCTTTTGGTTTTGGATGGCTATATGGCCATTTTGTGGGAAAGTAACTGTCCTTATGGCCTTCCTTTGTTTGGGTTTCCATTATGGTCTGGTCGCTTAATGTTTGTATTTCTTTCCCTTTGGTGTCTTTTATTGGTGGAGTAAGTTAATTGTATCAATTCCTGATCTTTGTTTTACTTCTACTTTTAAAAATATTTAATTACGTTTAAACACCATTATATCACATTTAAATAACATCATATCACGTTTAAACAACATTATATCACCTTCAAACATATCGCATTAAACGTTGTTTTGATTTGTTTTTCTAAGTGTGTTTGAATTTCCGTTTTATTCTTTTTGGTTTGATTTCTGATCTTATAAATATTGGAAATGAACTGTCCCTTCCAGCGATGTTCATCATTTTGTACGTTTTGATACTTGCTCGCTCTACATTGGCAGATTCTCTACACGCTCTGCATGCTCTTTTGCAGAAAACTGGATTTGACATCTCATACAAATTGTCTCCTATTGAGAAAATTTGTATGAGATGTCAAGTCTAGTTTCCTGGGAAAAATTAGACAAATATCAAAAGTTGGTCCTCTGCTGAATTAGCCTAAACGGTGATAAAGGTAAATCCACACGGTAATATTTCTAAACTGGCAAGGACCCTTACAACCGCAGTCTCAGACGACAAAGTTGCTCAGTGTGTAACTCGCTCTATAGTGGTAATGTTTCTTTCAGTATAAGATAAATCGCTCTTTGTATATGGACAAGGTCTCTCACATCACAAAGTGACTTGTTTTTACGTAATCTATATGAACAAGATCAATTCATCACAAATGATCCTGTGACTAATTCGTTCTATAGTGGAAAGACTTTTCTCTACATTACGTATACCTCCATCACAAAGTAACTCATTGCCACTCGCTCTATTTCGGCAAGATCGATACACCACAAAGTGAACCAGTGTCTTATTCGCTCTATTGTGGTAAGGGTTTTCTCAACAAAAGATAAATCGCAAGGTGTTGCACACCAGAAAGTTGTTCATTGTGTCTCAATCTATTTTGGGGCAAGATCTTTCATGACCCAGTGTGTAACTCGCTCTATAGCGGCAAGGCCTATTTCACCACGAGAAAAATTATTTCCATATAGACAAGGTTTCACACACAACACGAGAGAATTTGTTCTGTAAGAGCAAGACCTCACAGCCACATTATGACTCAGTAAAAAATCAGGTCTTGCAAACCTCAAGGTGAGTTCGTGAGTAACTAGCTCTATAGTTGCAAAATCGCTCACACCACAATGAGACTCACATTGTAAAGTAGAAGTGGTGGTAATGCTCAGGAATCGATACAATAAACCCGAAACTCAAATCAGAGACACCAAAGGGAAAGAAACACAAAGATGAAACAATATACCCTAATGGAAACATCAATAGCGGAAAGCCAAAAGGACAGTTACTTTCCGACAAAATGGCCAATAGGCTAACAAAAAATAAAATAATATAAGCGACACAAACACCTCAAGACAAACCATAACAAAAAAACCGCGACTCGGGTAAGACCTCACACCACAAAGCGACCCAGTGTGTATCTCCCTCTATAATGGAAAGGTTTCTTTCACCAGAAGACAAATCGTTCTCTATGACAAGGTCTCTCACGCCACAAGGTGGCTAAGCGTGTAACTCGCTCTATTATGGCAAGTTCTCTCATACCACAAGGTGATTCAGTGTATAGCTTGCTCTATATCGGCAAGGTCGCTCACACCACAAGGATTTCCTATTTAGATAATAGTCTCTCGTCTCAGCATTTGATGGATTAATAGTCTTTATTAGCGAAATGAAAACGTCTTATTGTCTTATGTAGGATCACCAATCATCACGTTTACTAAACCTTAAATGATTGCTTTCTTTTCTGATTATGCCATCCTCAAATTTCGATTGGAATTGCAGCCTGTTTGCCTCAATAAAGCCTAAAGTGATACACGACGAAAGACTACCCCCAAAGGCAAAAGAAATTGATCTGTCGCCGAAAATGGCGCATAAGCGCAGACTGTTCTGAGCCTTCGCCGTGTGCTTTTTGGATGGAGACCGTTGCAGAGTTTGAGCATGCAGTTCGACCTGACATGGTATACCGGCGTTTTTGAGCAAATTTTCGAAAACTAAAATACGTTTTTATCTGGGCCAGATCACATATCAGTCTGAAAACGTGCCCAAGCTAATCGGGGCCTGAAGCAACAGATTGGGCTGCATGTCGTTTTCGCGCACAGCTGAAACAGACCGAACGTTTGAGTACTAAAACAAAAAGTTGATTTTTTTTCCTTTTTTGGCGATTTTCGGTGATAACTTCTTCGTTAAGAGCACCCACACACATACACACACGCACACACACCCACAAAGATAAACACTCGACTTTAGTAAGCAGCGTAGACGGTCTAACACTGCCCAGGAAATGTGGTTCTTATCCGTCCGTCACGTAAACCCTTGCGGTTTCTTCGGGTGGTAGGGCTTGAGATGCCATTTCATCTCAGTTTCGGGTTAATGTCCTACAACGTCAGAAGCAACGTTTCGCGTCTGACCTAGATTGTATTGACGGGGACATTAACCTCAAGATATACACAATCACCAAAACAAAAATCTGTATAATGTACGCTTCACCCCTTTCAGCTTCAAATGTCACAAGATGGCTGTTTTCTTACTTAATGCCTTTTCCCATTTCTGTTTTCCATAACGATAAAACGCCCGTGTGAAATAATGTATTATTTCATATCTTCAAAATGATAACTTTTCTGATTACAATGTGTGATATGTTACTTTTTTTCTCGAAACATAGGTTGTAGGTACTCGTTAGAACCGCTCAATGAGGTGGTTCTAACGAGTACCCACAGCATATGGCTTGGAGCAGACATACAATATTGTATACTGGGGTTTAGAGGGAAAATTATTGCACGGAATTGTAAATTTCAGTGTCCTTTTTTTTTTTTTTTTGATACCTTAGTTCAAGTATGTGGGTTTAGCGACCTCCGTTGTGTAGTGGTTACGCTACTCGCCTTGTAAACCAGGGGTCGCATGATCGATCCCGGGCTTCTCCAGACTTTCGGATGTGTCTTTAAACCGAGGTCCCGTCTCCGTATGACCTTAGCTGTTGGTGGGACGTAAAACTCGAACACTCACTCACCCAAGTATGCGGGTTGTATTTTTTTCTATTTTTTTTATTTATGCTTTTGTTGTATTTTGGTCGGCGCCTCCTCCTCTTTCTGATCCCATCTTTTTTTACATACCGTGTAATTTACAGTCGAACTTCAATGGCTCGAACACCTTTGGGACCTCGAAAATCTGTTCGAGACAGGGGTAGTTCGAGCCACTGAGGGTTACTGTCAGGAGGCATAACGAGATACTTTTCACATCTTTTCGGTGTTCTATAATGAAAATGTATGCTGTGTGTACTCATTAGAATCGCCTCATTGAGGCGATTCTAATGAGTACACACAGCATACATTTGCAAGATAAAAGACTAAAATCTCCTTAATTATCACCCACTATTTCTTATGTAGAGGATTTCGCAAGGGCCTCAAGAATAGGTTCGACGCATCCATGGTAAACGAGCCATCGGTGTTCGAGCCATCGAAGTTCTACTGTATATACATTATATACATGTTACCGAGAGAGGTGTCTACCGACGAGTATGTTTGTGTGCGCGCGCGCACACAAGTGTATGTTCGCGCATTCGCGCTTGCGTGCGTGTGGACAGCCCAACAAAATATTTAGACAAACCCAATAAAACTTGACAAGTTTTTGGTCATTTTATGGACAAGAAGTATTATTGCATAGAAACAAAAAATTGCATAGAAACAAAAAATCACCTTATAAATCTAGGCACCCTACTTTACCACCTCCCACTCTCATAAGTTGTAGCCAACAACACCTGCCAAACAATACAAATATACCCAACAAATGCCTATTTGAGCTTAAAAATACCACGATAAGTACCCATTCGCGAACACACAGGGACGGTCGACGGACCGGTACTTTCACTGCTTTGATTCAACCTGAACCATTTTGCACTAGGAGGGCGGATATGCTGATTGTAACGCGTTGAAACTCATTTTGTCCTAATCTGACGCACAGACAATATCTTTCTTATTGTAAGGATATAATGAATTGGTTTTTATGTCAGCGTTATTGGATTTTAGTGTCCAAATAGTTGGTCCTTTGGAAATGACAAGAACAACTGATTGGTATTAATTAAAACAAAGAGACAATTGGATGCAGAGCGTAGGCGCTAATGAAATATGTGATACAGGGAAGAGCTAAATCAGAATAGGACACGTGATGCTCGATTATTAGTTCTTGCACACTATATCGTCACCTATATGCGAAACTGTTGTAACTGACCTTTCTATCAAAAATTATTTTTTTGATAAATTTATTCAACTCTCTTACCTCTACATATACACCAAATATTGAAGCTGAATTATGAAAAGATAAACCATAATTAAAAACATTGGAAAGTATTGTAACTCAAACTGCCATATTTTCTTTAAGCGAAACTATTGTAACTGAAGTTAAATAGATACAATAGTTATCTATACTATATTTGATAACACTTACGAGTTGTTATTTAATTTAGAAAAAGAACAGCGAGTTTCATAGATTTCATATGAAATGATCACGATTGTGAGCTTCTGTTTATCATACGACCACTATTGAAAGGATTTTATCCCCTATAAACTGAACATTTTGTCCAGAAAAAATGCATTTTACAAAGGCAGAGAATTTTTGGGACTTCCTATTTGCAATACTATATGCTCTAACCTGAAAAAGAGGTCTAATCTTAAAGGAAAGAAGTTGACATGGAGGCAAAATTACATTTGAAAGAGTTGCCTCCCCTGAAGGTGTATATATTCCCCTAAATAGGATGAATAAAGTATATTATTACATCTTACTTTTCAATAAAATTAAGTTCTTATCTGGAATGGGATTCGTGTGCTCAAGCTCAAGTTAGTTTCCCCTATCAATTTCAATTCAGGTATCAGTATGATGGTATGTTGCACAGTGTTGATTTACTCAACACAAACAAGACATTTAAGTCCAAAACCAGAATTAATGCAGATCAGATCCAATTGAATGTCTCGAGAAAAAGCCCAATACCTATCAGCACAAAATATACAATGACCTTTTCTCTCTCTCCCTCTGAAATGTTGTTCCCCGAACACATCACATTTTCTATGTTTTGTTGCCACACAGGAATGATTGATTTTGCAATGAGGAAGATGCTGGTTAATATTATACAGGTGATTGATTTTACACGTATAGTCCCATATGGGCCTGAAGAAATAGACATGATGCTTCCACGCAGAGCTGAAACCATGGCCAACCACACACTAGTATTGGTATAAGGCTTAGAGGAATGTGGTGTAAATCAGACCATCCATGCATATAAACCCCATTGGTTTCATTGGGTGGCAGGGCTTGAGATGTCACTTCTTCTCAATGTCGGTAAAAGTCCCACACAATTGGAAGCAATGTATCAAAACTGACCTATACAGTGTTGACGGGGATGTCAAACGTCAAATCAAACAAACAAACACTAATGCACATGATTTGCAGTGAATAGCCGAGAATTAGTTTTAATTTTGTAGACATGTTCAAGGCTTCTTGGACTTTGGGATCATTGAAGCATGTTCAAGGCTTCTTGGGATCATTGAGGCATGTTCAAGGCTTCTGGTCCTTTGGGATCATTGAGTTCATTTAGAATTATTTTGAAAATAGAGTTGTGCTTAAGCTATTGGCAGAGGTCGTGGCCGGTGTTGACATTTCAGTACTTGTCATGGACATACTTAAAAAAAAAGAGTCTGCTGTTTTTGTTTACTTTGTGTATTCTTTGCTTCCAAAGAATCCAACTATTCAGACTTATTCTGTGGTGTATTCCTTGCATCCAAAGGATAACCATTTTATAGAACATATTTATTCAGACTGATAATGTGTGGTAGCTGTAGAAATTGAGAGATTTTTTCATGCTTCCATACACCCTCTGAATGCTGTTGGCAGCCAAGTAGATGACAGATAATTGTTGTTTATCTCTTCATTAAGTTGAAGTGCCCATGCAGAGGATGGCCTCATTTTCTACTTCACATTTTGTCTTTCTTCTGGCGAAAAATTGTGATATTTTTCTCCGTGATTCTCCATTTTGTTTAGGCCCGTTGTAACCACCTAAATGCGGCAGGGCTAACGAGGCACAAAAGCGATGATTAAAACATTAAATAAACATGTAAACTCAACATTTCTCAATATCATTTCGATAACTCACCCATGCGACATAGTGCATTTTTTCACATCTCAAAAATGGCTACTTTTCTGATGAAAATCCTTGATATTTTTCTTATAAATGCTCATAGCATAGGTTGTGTGTGCTCGTTAGAACCGCCTCATTGAGGCGGTTCTAACGAGTACCCATAACCTTGGTATTGGAGCAGAAATAGAAAAAATAATGAATACCCCCGTAAACCCCAGTTTTCTCTATATAAAGTGGTGTTTAGGGGGGTCTTCATTTAACGGAGTTGTTCACGTGATGTAAAGTGCCGTTTATAGGTGTTCTAATCACATGGGTGTGATAACATAAATTTACATTTCCTTAATAATAGGACTGACATTTCATTTAAATGGTCTCATCTCATCTTGATACCATTTAAATGAAATACTTTTAGACAGATAAATGAAATTGTGGTAATGTTCTCTGCTTAATTTTGATACAGATCATTCACCATATTTGCATTATTTGCTGGCCCCCAGCTTGCACATTGTCAATATTGGAAAAACAGGTAACCAGACCCCCTGACCTTCCAAGGTCAGGGGGTTCTGGTTACCTGTTTTTCCAACACTGAAAACCTTCAGACTAGGAACCAGCAGATAATGCAAATAAGGTGAATGCTGAAATCAGAATAATTATTGTTGTACCTTGCGGTTTAATTTCTTGCGGTCATCTTGTTCAAGAGAGTTGAACGAGTTAAGAAATTTTGACAGATTGTTACTCAAAAGGCATTCCTGTGTAATCATTTATGAAACTAGGCAATCACTAATGGTAATGAATGTCCCCGCCATATATCTGACACTAGATGAGTAACTTGTTAGACATTTGCAGTTGACAACCACACATTCTACATTAACTAGAAACTGCAGCATTCTACAAGAAACTAAATGTTTAATTTGGTCAAGGGGACATAATTCTGCAACAAGGGACTGGATGAAAATCTTATTTACGGAGTGGTTATTTGCAGTCAACTGCAAATAGCCAAAAAAAAAACGTTGAAATGGCTATTTGCAGTCAACTGCAAATAGCCAAAAAACGTTAAAATGGCTATTTGCAGTCAACTGCAAATAGCCAGAAAACGTTAAAATGGCTATTTGCAGTCAACTGCAGATAGCAAAAAAACGTCAAAATGGCTATTTGCAGTCAACTGCAAATAGCCAGAAAACGTTAAAATGGCTATTTGCAGTCATTCTATTAGCGTTGGAAAGGCCACCTTGAGAAGTTCAATATTTTAAAATGGAACGGGCCTCTGCGGCCTAGTAGTTAATTTGAGCTTTGACTCGTAATCAGTAAGACTCTCACCGTTATGGCTATGTTTGTTTGAGTTGATGTTTTACGTGCTCTGCAACAATATTTAGGACATTTTAGAGACGTTACTTCCATTTTTGTGCGACTTTTTCAACAGATTGAGACGTAAAGACATCTCAAGCCTATGACACCTATAGGGCCTAGGACGCACCGACTCGCACCACTTGGCCTTAGCAGGGTGGTTCTTCTAAACGATTTACCAGTACTCATGTGCAGACAGTTTCTGCTCTGCATGGAAGCACCATGCAGCCAATCTATTTCTCCAAGCCGCGATGGCCGGGGACTATAAAATGGCTATATAGAGACTATATTTTGTGTGAACATATGACACCTATAGTTTTAAATCACATTTTTTGTTTCACTGTTTAGCAATGTTCTCTGCTTATTCAAATGAAATATCTAATTTGTAAAGCCCATGAGAGTTTGATGGGGAGTGGGGGGGGGGGGGGTTGAGGCAAAGGTGACGTGTGCATTGCGTCACTTGGGTGTCCATCTAATATTGGCTTACAGTTGGTTAAGATAATGGTAGAGAGGGGATGATGTTATTTCTTCTGATGATGTTATTTCTTCTGTTTCTACACTTCCATTCCTTTTCCTCTTACTCCTCCGTCTCTCATTTTCGTCTCTGCTATATCATCTATCTCTGTCCTCCCTTTCTTAGGGACAGGACACAAAATTACTCACTGAATGAGACCGTCCAATGCATATAAGCCTTTTGGTTTCATTGGTCGGCAGGTCTTCAGTTGTCATTTCATCTCAATGTCGCCGGGTAATAGCCCCACAAAATTGGAAGCAACGCCTCCAAAATTCCCTAAATGGTGTTGACGGGGACGTTAAACCTCAATTCAAACAAACAAATGATCCACCCCCGCCCTTCGGGGCTTGGAGAAATAGAATGCGCTGCATGGTGTACACCAGGCACTCAATGTGCCGGTAACGTCTAAGTAACGTCGATGCAACGTAGTGGCAAACACTCACTATAAAATAAACGGGCGTGGCGTGGTATTTAACCATTATCATGCTGGACAAGTCAACCCTACCTTTGCAAACAATATATATTCAAATTAGGAAGCCATCTGATCAGGATCTAGAGTGTTTGTCATGAAGAAGCGAACTGAATAAATACAGTAAATGTAGTAATGTCATTCTTTGATATTCTGCAATGGGCGTGTCTAAAATAATTGTAATTGTGTTGTGGTAGTTAACACTTATAATGATTTTAAGACAAACGCTTCCTTTGCAAACAATGTCGATTCAGATCAGGAAGTCATCTGATCAGGATCTGCAGTGTTTTTTTATGAATTTGTGAATAGAATGCAGAAACCCATGTTTTAAAAAATAATGTATGGGCTGCATATACTGACCGATATCAATTTTCACTGAAAATTTAAAACCTTTGTTTTAATTTGTAGGGGCAATATTCACTCGTTGTGTCATTATATTTTTCTCGACTGTTTTAACCCCTTAAGATGCCAATCACAACAATTGTCATCTGAGTTGTTGTGTGCTGATTTCATTAAAAAGTCATTGTTGTAAACAGTGTGGATCCAGATCAAACTGCTGGGAACAATCTGATCGGGGTCCACACTGTTTGCTTGTATGCCTAAATATTCTTTTAGACTGCAAAAATGTGAAATAGATGAGATACGCAAACGACATTTTCATATGCAGTTTTTCTTAGCACCTCAAGGGTTGAATTAATAGATTATAATATCTTTCAATAGGATTACAATAGATATGCGGTCAACATTACAGCCCCCGGGGGTCTCCACACGCCTTTATACAAACACAATTGTATAATGAACCATACCATGAGAAAAACTGTCTTTGCGAAGATCTGCTCAAATACCATGTACTGATTATGCATAAAGAGTTTCCTATTTTCCTATATGGCTCATATTAAACCACCGGAAGAAAAGATTTATCATTACAACTTGGACTGGCTGACAGAATTTGAATTTTGACATGCACGTTTATATCACACATATAGAGTAACTTTTACCACCAAAAAGTGGAAGTTTTCAGATACTTAATTTTGATATCTTTCAAACATAAGATTGTAGGAACTCGTTAGAACCGCCTCGGCGAGCCGGCTCTAATAAGGACCCACAATATATGTTTTGACTAGAAGTATACAAACTGGAAGAAAAAGAAACCAATTACATTGAAAGAAAATATATTCTGCTACTGTAGGGGCTTGTACGATAGCGAAATGATACAGTGTTGCCAGTGCCCCTTGGGTCAAATTGGCTACGCCCATGAACCTAGTAGCTACCATAGACTTAAAATATAAAAAAAAACAACTTAAAATTGAAAAAAAAAATCAAAAATCTTCTTCCCTGAAACCATAAGGCCCAGGTTAGGTTTTTGTTTGTTTGATTTGAGGTTTAACGTCCCCGTCAACACTGTAAAGGTCATTTCGGAGACGTTACTTCCAATTTTGTGGGACTTTTACCCAACATTGAGATGAAATGACATCTCAAGCCCTGCCACCCAATGAAACCAATAGGGTTTATTAGCATGGACGGTCCGCCTCGCACCGCGGTTCCTGGACAGGCTTAGATCCTCTAAGCGGTTTACCAGTACTAGTGTGCGGCCGGATTCAGCTCTGCGTGGAAGCATCATGCAGCCCATATATTTCTTAAAGCCCCTATGGGCGGGGGCCAACCCAGGTTAGGTATTTAGCATGTAGCAATGTAGAATGATCAGCATAATAATATCTAGGTCAAGTTCGAATATGGGTCATGTCGGGTCAAAAAGTAGGTCAGTAGGTCAAATCATAGAAAAAACCTTTTTAACACTCTAGAGGCCACACTTTTGGTCCACTCATCATCAACCTTTCTCAGAATGATCGTCTCGACAATATCTAGGTTATGTTCGAATATGGGTCATGTGGGTCAAAAGTAGGTCAGTAGGTCAAATCATAGAAAAAACTTTGTTAACACTCTAGAGGCCGCAATTTTATTCTAATCATCATCAACCTTGCTCAGAATGATCATCTTGACAATATCTGGGTCAATTTCGAATATGGGTCATGTGGGGTCAAAAAGTAGGTCAGTAGGTAAAATCATAGAAAAACCGTGTTAGCACTCTAGAGGCCACAGTTTTTGGTCCAATCATTATCAAACTTGCTCGGAATTGTAAAACCTTGGTCAGGAGGGGTATTTTATGAATAGAGTGGTACCCTTTACAAAGGGCCACCCCTTGTCAACATTGTGAGTTAGACTGAGTCTGTTCATCTCCGTCTGGTGCACTAGAACCTGACCCTCAATATCCACAAGGTGCCCGGATAGTGACATACAGGCCAGCGTCAAAAGGGTTCCCCCCCACACACACCGTGTGTCATTGTTAGTAAGACTGAGCCCGCTCATCTCTGTCTGGTGCAGTAGGACCTGACCCTCAATGTAACAAAGTGCCCAGATAGTGACATACAAGTCAGCTCTGTATTGTCAAAGGGATCGCCACCTCCCACCCCCATCCCCGCCTACACAGACACCATGGGTCATTGTTAGTTAGACTGAGCCCGTTAATCTCCGTCTGGTGCACTAGGACCTGACCCTCAATGTCTACAAGGTGCCCTGATAGTGACATACAAGTCAGCTCTGTATTGTCAAAGTGATACACCCCCCCACCCCACCCCACCCCACCCCCCCCACACACACACACTAAGAGTCATTGTTTGTTAGACTGAGCCTGTTTGTAGGACCTGACCCTCAATGTGTCCACAAGATACCCAGATAGTGACATACAAAGTCAGCTCTGTATCGTCAAAGGGATCCACCCCACCCCCTTTCACCTTCACCATGAGGCATTGTTAGTTAGACTGAGCCTGTTAATCTCCTTCTGGTGCACTAGGATCTGACCCTCAATGTCCACAAGGTGCCCAGATAGTGACATACAAGTCAGCTCTGTCTTGTCAAATGGATGGATACCGCCCCCCCCCCCCCCGTCACCATGAGTTATTGTTAGTTAGTTAGTTAGAATGAGCCCGTTCATTTCCGTCTGGTGCACTAGGTCCTGAAAGGTGCCCAGACAGTGACATACCAGTCAGCGCTGCCCCCGCCCGTAGGGGCTTGAAGAAATATATGGGCTGCATGATGCTTCCACGCATAGCTGAATCCGGTCCGCACACTAGTACTGGTAAACCACTTAAAGGGTCTTAGCCTGTCCAGGAACCGCAGTGTGAGGCCGTCCATGCTAATAAACCCTATTGGTTTCATTGGGCGACAGGGCTTGAGATGTCATTTCATCTCAATGTCGGGTAAAAGTCCCACAAAATTGGAAGCAACGTCTCCAAAATGACCTTTACAGTGTTGACGGGGACGTTAAACCTCAAATCAAACAAACAAGTCAGCGCTGACTTCTTCCTCAAAAAAGAAAGCACTTTTGAAGGAATGTTCAATGAGTGCCACTCTGACAATTTTCCAATCCAGAAAAAATATATAACCCTTTAAATGACATTCGATCCTAAATAGCTAGATTGATTTTGAAATAATTTCACAGAAATGTTCCTTGGGCCACTGTCAGCCAAAAATTGTTCAAACCGTCCACTCCACCTTATATTACCTGCCATAAGGATCAGCTGAGCGATCCAGGGCCATCATAACCCTCTTATTTGAATGAAGATGATGTATATTTTCCTTCTTTCTAGTCTAAACATAGATTGAATGTGCTCGTTAGAACAGACTCAATGAGGCGGTTCTACACGTGTACCCACACTCTATGTGTTTGCACCAAAATAAGGAATGGTAATAATTACCCCTTTAACCCCGCTTTTCTCTATATAAAGTGGAGTTTAGAGGAGCCATAATTTCAAGGACTTGTTAACCTCGGATGCGAAGAGCACACAACGAAGACTATGACTAGTCAGCGCGGATGCGCAGACTGATCTGAATTTCGATGGGCGCACGTGTAAATGGCAGGAATATAAAATGACTGCAAATAGCCATTTTAACGTTTTTCGGCAGTTGACTGCAAATAGCAATTTTAACGTTTTTTGGCTATCTGCAGTTGACTGCAAATAGCCATTTTAACGTTTTCTGGCTATTTGCAGTTGACTGCAAATTGCCATTTTAACGTTTTTTGGCTATTTGCAGTTGACTGCAAATAGACTCTTCCTTTACTTTTTGCATATGTTCGATGCATGTCTGAACTGTGTTACAATTTTCAATGTCCTATATCAAATACTGTAGGACGAGTTGAGTAGACACGAGAGGGACTACTTAACAACGTATGCTACATATATGGCCAACATCCTTAAGTAGTTCAATTTGTTTGTTTGATTTGAGGTTTAACGTCCCATCAACACTGGAAAGGTCATTTTGGAGACGTTGCTTCCAATTTTGTGGGACTTTTACCCGACATTGAGATGAAATGACATCTCAAGCCCTGTCGCCCAGTGAAACCAATAGAGTTTATAAGCATGGACTTGTGCGCACCGCATTGCCTAGGCAGGCTTAGATCCTCTAAGCGGTATACCAGTACTCGTGTGCGGGTCGGATTCAGCTCTGCGTGGAAGCATCATGCAGCCCATATATTTCTTCAAGCCCCAGTTGTGGAGACGAAAACAGTACTATTTCATCTCATATGCTACATATATGGCCAAAAGGTTTAAGTCGTTCCAACGGGCACAATTATGCAATAGGGGGCTGACTCGGAATTCTGTTTCCTTTATTCACATGTCCAATGCATACCTGAACTGTATTGCAAGCTTCAACGCTCTGTATCAAATACTGTGTGAGGAGTTGCGGAGACACGAACTGTACTATTTAACCTCCCTTGCTACACATATTGCCAAAATGTTTAAGTTATTCAAAGGGACATAATTCTGAAAAAGGGGCTGGATCAGAGTTATGTTTCCTTCATGCTCATGTTTAATACATGTGTGAACTATGTTGCAATTTTCAATACCTTGCATCGAAAACTGTAGGAGCTGCGGAGACAAGACTAGAACTACAAAGTGTGTCATACAGACAGCTAGCCAGACAGACAGAAGCACGGACAAGGGTAAAACTATATTTCCAACCCACTTCGTGGTGGGGGCATTAAAATCTCTTTCTTTAGGAGAAGTCATTTTAAGGTGTGTTTGTGTGTGTGCGCGCGCGCGTTCGCGCGTGTATTGGTGTGGGTGGGTATGTTTACAAAGTTATCCGCATCGTACGAAACGGTGTTTAAATACATTAAACGCTAGTGCGATGTCATTCGGTGAATCCAGAGGCAAGGGTGATGGATTGAACTAGGTGTCTATCGACTGCTACATATATCAGTTCAATTGTTTTTTGGATTAAACGTTGCGTCAAGCATAGTCTAGTGGCATCTACAGGAGGCGTGATGAATTAGTTAATTTGACAATTTTATTGGATTTAAGCATCTTAGAATTAAAGTATATTGAAAACAAAGGACAAAGCATTGCTATTAATTTAACGCAGTAAGACTTTATAAGACAGAATTAATTAAAGACCGGAGAACAATGATTAACTACTGGGCTAGCAGAAGGGGAAAACATTGAAACGGACATTGACTGTACAGGCGATTTTGCAGACTGCTTTTTATCATATGACGTCGCGTCTGAGAGTGTAATAACGCCATGTATTATTTTCGATAATCCACTAGTGAATTAAATATGCAAATTAGCTAGTTACGTCCCATAACGTTACATGAACGACGTCGCATTTACTAACAGTGGAATATTGACATTTTTGTAAACAATCATGATAAAATGCGCTTTAAATGTCATATGATAAATAGAATCTTTCATTCGTGCTCATGTATTATTGAATTTATTAAACTCGTTGAGAAAAAGGGATAAAATGCTCGGATGTTTTATTGAATTTATTAAACTCGTTGAGGAAAAGGGATAAAATGCTCGGCAAAGCCTCGCATTTTATCCCTTTTCCCCAACTCGTTTAATAAATTCAATAATACATGACCATTCATGTAAGATCCTCTATGTAAGCCACTCCAGGGGCCAGTTGTTCAAAACTAACGACGTCGTTAGTTAACGTATCGTTAAAACTTTGATCATTTATTATGGTAAATATGCTAATATTTTTTGCTGGAAAAATGTGAGTAGCTTTTGCAAATGCAAAAGCTGCTCACATTTTTCAGCAAAAATACCAAATTTTAACTTGCTAGAACAGTTAACTATATGACCACTAACGAGCTCGTTAAGCTTACGATGCTTTGAACAACTGGGCCCAGTTGTCCCTGACTGTCAGCAAAGTGTCATTAGTTATTTATACTTTCCTCTGCTCATTTTTTGGGGCTTAGAGGATTTCACAATCAAACTTGCAACGCTTAATCCTATTGAATACGACAACCCCTACCTTTCCAAACAATGAAGATCCAGATCAGGTGGCTTCTATCTACACAATTCCTCTTTTAGTTTTCGTATTCAAATGAAAATAATATATCAAGTGATTTAATTGGTTGACACCAAGAAATCGATGTGGTGAAAATCAATTATTCAGCAGAATAATGGTTAAACATAGAACCTGCCATTGCGATAACACACCCGTGAAAAATACGACACTTTTTACATCTCCAAAATGGCTGCTTTTCTTATGCAAATCCGTGACATTTTTCTTATTAATACTGCGAACATAGGTTGTTTGTGCTCGTTAGAACCGCCTAGTGAGTACACACAACCTATGTTTTGGAGCAGAATTAAGAAAAATAATGCATAGCCCCATAAACCCAAATGTTCTCTATATAAAGCGGGGTTTAGAGGGGACTTTATGGACTTGTTATCATGATGACTGCAGCTATTCTGCAATATGTGCCTCGTTAGCTCCACATTACGATAACATACCCGTGCGACAAAGTGCATTTCTTCACATGTCCAAAATGGCTACTTTTTTTGTTGAAAATCCATGATATTTTTCTTATTTATACTGCAAACATAGGTTATGGGTGCTCGTTAGAACCGCCTCATTGAGGCGGTTCTAACGAGTACCCACAACCTATGTCTTGGAGCAGAAATAAGGAAAGTAATGTTTACCCCCGTAAACCCCAGTTTTCTCTATACAAAGTGGGGTGTAAGGGGGTGTTCATTTCACGGACTTGTTCACGTGATGAGATTCAATCTCTAACAATTGACTGTTATCCAATTCAGAACATGTGAAAACGTTTGTTACAGTCCTCACAATCTATTCATTTCTCGGAACCTTTGCAATATGTTTGCCGTGGCCGCAGCAAAACCTTGGCCCGGCATTAGATTCAATGTCTCCCGTCAAGTTATAAGGATAGCCAAACTTTATTTTTTGTAAGCACTCCGAACACCTGTTCCCAAGCTTCCTCGTAATTTCCAAGTACTGGGAAACTCTATTACAACTTTCCTTATACGTATTTCGTGATGACAGGCTGGTCCATGTGAGTGTCAGTGCAAGGTAGGCATACCACTGAACTAGTTATATCGTAGTGGTTTCGAATACAGACTGGAAGCAGTTTGTCAGAGGTTTGTAGTTCTTAAAATGCCAACCCTTTTTATTATATTGCGGAAATTAAAATGATACAAAAATTGAAAGGATTCGACATATATTCCATACATCCATTCATATAGTTTCTAAATAGTGTTGATTGTCGTTATCTCAAACAATTTTGTATCAATCTACTTCTTAAGTCAAACTAAGTTTTGGTACTGCTGTCTTAGTTTTGCTATACATTATAATAAAATTTCAAATTCTTTTCAAAATAAAAGTGAAGGCGATGATCAGGAATTGATACAATTAACACACAGCCCCAATCGGAGACACCAAAGGGAAAGAAACACAAACATGCAACAACAAACCCAAACGGGAACATCAACAGCGGAACGCCAAAATGACAGTTACTTTCCCACAAAATGGCCAATAGGCTATCCAAAACAAAATAATATAAGCGATACAAACACTCAAAGACCAACCATAACAAAAAATGAACCGCGACAGAAGAACCGCATTGGAACGGTCAGTGAAACGACGAATTCGACTGGGGTGGGGGTGGGGTTGGGGTGTGGAAGGGGGGGGGGCTTAAATCGATTTTATGCGGCCACAATCCTCGCCCTTACTTCCGTCGCGATTTAGACAAATAATTTGTTCAGTCCGCATGATGTATAGAAGTGGAGGCAATGGTCAGGAATCGTTACAATCAACCCACAGCTCCCATCAGAGACACCGAAGGGAAAGAAACACAAACATGAAACAACAAACCTAATGGAAACATCAATAGCGGAAAGCTAAAAGGACAGTTACTTTCCCACAAACCGGCCAATAGGCTATCCAAAATAAAATAATATAAGCGACACAAAAACCCAAAGGCAAACAATAACATAAAATAAACCGCGACAGAAGAACCGCCTCGGAACGGTCAGCGGAAACGAATTCCACTGGGGGGCTTAAATCGATTTTACGTGGCCACAATCCTCGCCCTTACTTCCGTCGCGATTTAGACACATACTTTGTTCAGTCCACATGAAGGCCTCCTAACTCATCAGTGCAACATCTCCGTGAACACAAATAATCAAATAACCACAGAGATGAAACAACGGTGAGGACTCGACAGCAAGAAACCACTGAAATGCTGGAGCAAAAGAAAACCAACAGTTAGACTCCGATGGGCCCGATAGAGCACCACGCACCAACAAACATTACCTTGAATTAGATCTCTCTAATTCTAAATAAGCCTTTACGCTGGAACCGTCATAGAATCTTAGGCCTGACCCACCGGCGTGCAATTAAAGAGGGAAGCAAAGTTGTCAACCGTGTTTGGGTTAACTACCATGCATGCAGTCTGTCGTATAACATTTATAGTGTACCAAATCTTTTTATATCGAAGAATGATTTTACGAAATTGGGGGCTGAAGTCATTGCGGTTATATATTTTTTACTGAATTTATACACTAAGTCACCATAAAATTCGGGTTTCGATAGACCTTGTTGCAGAAGAGATTTAAGTCCAATATTGAATTTTGAAATTAAATCAGAATGACGTCTATAAGATTTTGAAAAGGCTTTGCGTAGTTTATGGTACCGATAACCCTGATTAAGAAGTTAAGCCGTTAGGAATTTATTACGAGTGTTGAAGTCAGTTACACGACTACACACTCGGGCAAATCGAATAAATTGCGAAATATAAACGCCATTGGATGGCGCACGAGGAACATCACCATCCAAGAACGGAAGATTTACAATCCCAAAATCAAAATCATCGCGTTTATCATAAATGTTGCACGAAACAAACCCATCTACAATAGATAGATGTAAATCCAAAAACGAGGCCTCGTTATCAGAAGAATTTGCTTTATTCAACTGATGTTCTGGTGGTTAAATTTGGCTGATCAAACCATCGAAATAGGTATGATCAATATTTAATAAATCATCCAAATATCTAGAAGTGGAGCTGAAAGCTTCAATGATTTCAGACTGGTTTTCTGCAGAAGGGACATCATGAAGTCTCTCTCATAACAAAACAAAAAAAAAAACAAATCAGCCACAAGTGGTGCGCAGTTAGTATCGATCGGAATACCCGCAACTTGTCTAAATGACTTGGTGCCAAAACTTATGTAAACATTGTCAAGTAGAAAGGTGAAAGCTTCACACATTTTCTTACATGGTCATAAAGTATATTTTTTATGCTCTTCAGAAGTGAAAAAAACATTTCTTACATTACATGCAAGATAGAGGGAGTCTTTCCTATGAAATGTCAATTCAATTAAATCAATAAGTTTTTTCTTTTATAAGATAATGAGGAAGTGTAGTGTAAAGGCTTGAAAAATCATAAGTAGACAGACTTGAAGCACGAAAACGCCTGGAGTTCAATTTATTTAAGGTAGAAGTAAAACAAAGATCAGGAATTGATACAACTAACTTACTCCACCCATAAAAGACACCAAAGGGAAATAAATACAAACATTAAGCGACAAGACCATAATGGAAACCTAAACAAAGGAAGGCCAGAAGGACAGTTACTTTCCCACAAAATGGCCATATGGCCATCCAAAAATAAAAAGACAAAAGTGATACACACAGTAAGTAACAAACAACAACATAAATAAATCGCCACAGAAGAGCCGCCTTGGAACGGTCAGTGGAAGATTTCCACTGGGGGGCTTAAATCGATTCTACGTGGCCACAATCCTCGCCCTTACTTCCGTCGCGATTTAGACAAATAATTTGTTCAGTCCGCATGAAGGCCTTCTAACTCATCAGTGCAACATCTCCGTGAACACAAAAATCAAAGAACCACAGAGGTGAGACAACGGTGAGGACTCGACAGCAAGAAACCACTGAAATGCTGGAGCAAAAGAAAACCAACAGTTAGACTCCGATGGGCCCGACCAGAGACAGAGCATCAGGCACCAACCAACATTACCTTGAATTAGATCTCTCTAATTCTCAATAAGCCTTTACGTTGGAGCCGTCATAGAATCTGAGGCCTGACCCACCGGCGTGCAATTAAAGAGGGAAGCAAAGTTGCCAACCGTGATTGGGTTAACTACCATGCATGCAGTCTGTCGTATAATATATATAAAACTTCATTAGAATTGTTGATAGACCAAAACAGATATCTACCTGATCTTTCGAAGACTTTGTCGCAATATTTTATCACATGTTTTTTGATGGCAGTCAAACATGAAGTTAATAATTTGGAGAGTTCAGTGGTGGTACAAGAGCTTGAATTTGCAATAAACCGTACTTTGTATGGTCTTTTAAGCACTTTAGATAACCAATATAACGTAGGTAGCTTGCCTTGGTCTTCTGTAACACGGACAGCAAACTTGGTTGCTGAATGAACAATGTGGTCATCACCTAAAGTATAACACTTGCTTGTTTGATATCGATGGGTTTTTATAGGCATAGCTGCTTTGTGGGCTTTTGTTATACTCGCCTTCTTTTAACTCATCAGTGCAACATCTCCGTGAACGCAATAAAAATCAAACAACCACATAGATGAAACAACGGTGAGGACTCGACAGCAAGAAACCATCGAAATGCCGGAGCAAACGAAAACCAACAGTTGATTCCGAGAAACAGGGCATCAGGCACCAGCCAATATTGCATTGGATAAGATCTCTATAATTCTAGGTAACCCTTTTACGCTGGAGCCGTCATGGACTCTGGGGCCTGACCCACCGACGTGCAATTAAAGAGGGAAGCAAAGATGTCAACCATGATTGGGTTAACTACCATGCATGCAGTCTGTCTTTTAACATTTATGTTGTACCCAATCGTTTTATATTGAAGAATGATTTTACGAAATAGGGTGCCGAAGTCATTGCGGTTATATATTTTTCTAACCACTGTTAACGCAAAGCAAACTTCCTAGTCCATTGGCATTTTAGATAACGAGATAACAGAAATATAAACATTATTATACTTGCCTGAAGAATGATTCTGTGACAATTGTATGTGTTTTGTCCATTCAATACATGTATTAAGTTGTTCAGTAGATCCGCATCTAGCCTGTAACTGTTACTATTTGCTCTCAAGTACCTACGTTTAGGAGCAGTCGGTTATCAGAAAAGACAGTGCATTGTCCTGCTAATCCAAAAAATAGAATAACTTCTGAAGAAGAAGCCATCTGATCTGGATCCACACTGTTAGGCATTCGGTTTATAAATTTGTAGTAATAAACTAAATCAAGTAATTTGATTGGTTGATAGACAGAAATGGGTGTAGCTTAAATGATATTCAGCAAGATAAGGGTTAATGTTATTTATACCCCTGACAGATATAAATATATACATAAATACCTTAACATAGTCGAGTATAAAAATAAAGATGCTGCCATGCTGAGTGGGGCTGGGATAATGAGACTTTTTTTCTTGCTTTTTCACTTTTTTTTTCTTTCGAATATGCTTTTTCGATTACCTGATGATGTGTTGTTTATTCTGTAATATATATATTGCATGTCTATTACCTTATATAAACCCACAACTGAAATGACGTTGACAGGGCAGTTTATCCAGATGCGAGATGCCCAGTTGTACAGGGTTTCTTCGGGTACTCTGGTTTTCATCCACTTCTGATTAAGGATAGCTAGATATGCATGAAACAATCTTGAAAGGGTCGTAAATTCAAAAACCAAATCTCTGTTTATATTATATTAAAACATGCATGGTTAAAATATATCATGGAATTAAAAGATACAGAAAACTGCTCCTTCGATGTCGCTTTTGTTGTGGATCTATGCTGTGACGAAACAGCTTTATGCTACATGCTCATTTGAAAATATGTAGTTTGTAAGGTATACAGTGGGATGGTCCTCCCCGACCCACTGTATATCAAATGACGGGGAGAATAAATGGGTTACCATCAGGTAACTGAAAAAAAAAAATAGAATAACGGTCTCATGATGATTCATACCGTATAACCGTATAAAATATATAACCAAACAAATTTGGCACAATTCATAGTTCAGTTTATAATCTCCGTTCCCATACCATATATCAATAACCATCATGTTTGTGTTTCTTTCGCTCCTTTGGCGTCTCCGATGGGAGGTGTGGATTAATTGTATCGAATTCTGATCATTGCCTTCGCGTTTGTTTTGGCTGGACCTCAATCTGCAAGGTTACAAGAACAGGGCTGAGTTTATTTCTGCAAGAAAAGGGTGTTTCCGATTTTGCTATTATTTCCGGCGTAGGTGTTTAAATATCTGGGTATAAATTGATTAGACCTACATTGTTTAACATGTGTGGCACCATTGCTAAACAAATAGATTATACATATAGCCACTGAACTTTCTAAATTATTAACTTCCTGTCTTACTGCTATTAAAACGTATGTGATTAAATATTGTGATAAAGTCTTTGAAAGATCAGGAAGAAATCTGTTTTGGTCTATAAAAAATCGAATGAGGTTTTAAATAAATTGAAATCCAGACGTTTTCGTGCTTCAAGTCTGTCTACTTACGATTTTTCCACTTTACACTACACTTCCTCATAATCTTATAAAAGAAAAGCTTAATGATTTAATTGAATGGGCTTTCCACGGAGAAGATTCTCTCTATCTTGCATGTAATGTCAGAAATGCATTTTTCACTTCTAAAGAGCATAAGAATTATATACTTTGGTCATGTCAGAAAGTGTGTGATGCCCTCACCTTTCTACTTGACAATATTTATATTAGATTCGGTACTAAGTTATTTAGACAAATTGTGGGTATTCCGATGGGTACGAATTGCGCACCTCTTGTGGCTGATCTGTTATTTTCATTGTTTTGAAAGAGACTTCATTTTGTCGCTTTCCATTGATAACCAATCTGAAACTATTGAAGCTTTTAGCTCTACTTCTAGATATTCAGATGGTGTATTAAATATTGACAATACTTACTTTGATGGTTTGATCAGTCAGATTTATCCCCTAGAACTTCAGTTAAACAAGGCAAATTCCTCTGATACCGAGGCTCCCTTTTTGGATTTACATTTATCTAATGTAGATGGATTTGTTTCTTGCAAAATTTATGATAAACGTGATGATTCTGATTTCGAGATTGTAATTTTTCCTTGTTTTGGACGATGATGTTCCTCGTGCGACATCGTTCGGGGTTAATATTTCGCAGTTAATTCGATTCGCTAGAGTGTCTAGTCATGTATCCTGCTTCAACACTCGTAATTAATTATTAACCGCTAAACTTCTTAATCAGGGGTATCGGTATCATAAACTACGTAAAGCCTTTTCTAAGTTTTATAGACGTCATTCTGATTTGGTTTCAAAATTCAATGTTAGACTTAAAACACTTCTGCAACAAGGCCTATCGGAACCCGAATTCTATTCTATGGTTACTTAGTATATAAATTTAGAAAATAATACATGCCTGTAATGACTTTAGTACCCAATTTCGTAAAATCGTTCGTCGATATATAAAGAATGGATACAACATAAATGTTATAAAACAGACTGCATGCATGGTGGTTAACCCAATCACGGTTGGCAACTTCGCTTCCCTCTTTAATTGCACACCGGTGGGTGGGGCCTAAGATTATATGACGGTTCCAGCGTAAAAACATAAATGGAATTTTATTTTAGTATTCTTTATGTTGGTTGGCGCCTGATGCTCCGACTTTGGTCGGGCCCTCGGAGTCTAACTGTTGGTTTTCTTTTGCTCCAGCAATTCTGTTGTTGTATGCCGTCGAGTCCTCAGCCTTGTTTCATCTCTGTAGTTTTTTTATTTGTATATTCTCTGAGATGTTACATCGATGAGTTAGGAAGCCTTCATGCGGACTAAACAAAATTAGTGTATACCGCGACAGAGGTAGAGGCGAGGAGTATGGCCATGTAAAATCGATTTAAGCCCCCCAGTGGAATTCTTTCCACTTACCGTTCCAAGTGGCGGTTTATTTATATTGTTGTTTGATACCTACTGTGTGTATCACTTGTGTCTTTTTATTTTGGATGGCCATTTGGCCATTTTGTGGGAAAGTAACTGTCCTTATGGCCTTCCTTTGTTTAGGTTTCCATTCTGGTCTGGTCGCTTCGTGTTTCTGTTTATTTCCCTTTTGTGTCTTTGGAGGGTGGAGTAAGTTAATTGTATCGATTCCTGATATTTGTTTTATTTCTACTTTGGTTCGACCTGAATTTGACAAAGCTGGATCTCTGTCGGTCATTCTTTATTTCTGCAAGAAAAGTCATCGCTCGCACACCCCAACTGCATGCGCAAGATATTATTAGACTGTCGTGAAGTATTTTATTAATTCTTGGTAGATTATGTGTCATGCAGAGCTAATTTGGTACATGTTATGACATCATCGGCGTCACCGGGCTCATCTATGAGGTGTAACAATTTTTTCATTAAAATATGTGAATCTTTTTGTTGGGGGTCTATATTGCTTTGTCAGGCTTTACTGTCCCCCGTTGTGTAGATGTTTAGAGCGTGGCGATTCTTAATAATTTTGTCGCAGGTGATTTCGGTTCTTCTTTGAATATTTATTTTTTAGTTGCGTTACGGTTAAAGGCACGTCATTTTGTGCTGTCTTCCTGCCTGAGAAGGGGAGGAAAGAGACGGAACAGGTAGTTGTGCATATGCCAGAGAGGAATATATGAATAAAATTGAAAATAAGAATAGATAACATATTTCCTTCTCTATCCTTACTGCTGCACGGGTAGCAACAGGCCTTACCTAACTGTGAGCCAATATCAGCCGGAGGTCCCGCTCACATCAGATACATGACACCGTCGTCTCACTCAGCCACCCCCTTTGTCACGTATCGAAAACAAAGTTCTGCAAATTTCAGTGAGGCGGTTGTGAAGAGCACCACAGTCTGTAACAAACCAAATGCCACTTTTATGTCAAATTAATGTCAATGGATACACCTCTAGGGTAGGCTTCTCCTACAAATGTATGTTTGTCTCCCATGGCAATATAGAAGCATCCGTGGTCTAGTTGTTATGCTACTCGCCTTAAAATCCAAGGGTCGCAAGATTGATTCCGGGCTTCTCCAGACTTTCGGATGAGCCTTTAAACCGAGACCCCGTCTCCGTATGACCTTAGCTGTTGGTGAGACGTACAACTCAAACACCCACTCACTCCCATGTCACTAGGGGCGGTTCTAACGAGTACCCACAATCTATATTTCAGAGCAGAAATCAGAAAAAATATCACGATTTTTTTTTCCTAAAAATTCTCGCTTTTTCGGCGGTATAGTTTATAATGTATTTGTATAGGCGTGTTTTCGTAATGCTTTGAAAAGTGGCGAACAATATGCCAGTTGTATCCATTCTCCTTAAGGGGCTTGAAAGAAAACATTATCGCATATGGGAAAGTTATCCGAATGACGCCTGAAGAACGCTACTTACAAAATACACTAAAGCGGCGAAATAACTGTTCACCAAATAAAACTGCTGTCAACGATGGTCGATAAAACTATCCAAAGAAATATTACGTAATCTGTATTTAAGAGGATTATTAATGGTGTCTGTGATGCTATCTCCGTGATTAAGTCAGCTATGGTGTTTTTGCTTTAGGATAGCAGTGATTACATTTTTGGTCTTTGATAAACATATTATTTAACATCAATGGGAGGATGGAAATTGAGAGTAGCCTCGTTTAAAGCTGAAATGCTTGCCGCTTATAAATAACCAGAAAAGAGATCGAAACAAAACCAACAAGTTAGATAGTTTCTGCTTATTTATTTTGTCTACCAATGTTAATAGAAGCACCTATGTCAATCCGTTTCTTCTCTTTACCATTCAGATATGGTAAACTTCCCCAAACTCAAACGGTTTCTTACTCAAATTACACAAACAATTCATACAGCAGCGACAGAATACAACATATCATTCTCACACATCTGAGAACAGTGTGTAGCGCATTTAACAAGCACCTGTTGAGATGGAATCTTTTAGTCAGTTCATTGTGCACATGTGGCGAATTACAAATCAATAACCATTTTCTGAAAGGGTGTCTGCGATCCAGTTTTATTGGTGCAGAAATTTTGACCACAAATCCGTGGGTATATATCGCATGACATTGTTATTGCAACGAGATTGCTATTCCAAGGTGACAGGAATATTTCCGTTTTTACTCTTTGCTAGAGTGCGCGACAGGTGTTGCGCATTTCAGTACTGTTCCTGGACAGATTCAACATCACGTGAACAAGTCCGTGCAATAAACACCCCCTAAACACCACTTTATATAGAGAAAGTAGAAGTAAAACAAAGATCAGGAATTGATACAATTAACTTACTCCATCCATAAAAGACACCAAAGGGAAAGAAATACAAACATTAAGCGACCAGACCATAATGGAAACCTAAACAAAGGAAGGCCATATGGACAGTTACTTTCCCACAAAATGGCCATATGGCCATCCAAAATTAAAAGACACAAGTGATATACACAGTAAGTAACAAACAACAACATAAATAAATCGCCACGGAAGAGCCGCCTTGGAACGGTCAGTGGAAGATTTCCACTGGGGGGCTTAAATCGATTTTACGTGGCCACAATCCTCGCCCTTACTTCCGTCGCGATTAAGACAAATAATTTGTTCAGTCCGCATGAAGGCCTCCTAACTCACCAGTGCAACATCTCCGTGAACACAGAAATCAAAGAACCACAGAGGTGAGACAACGGTGAGGACTCGACAGCAAGAAACCACTGAAATGCTGGAGCAAAAGAAAACCAACAGTTAGACTCCGATGAGCCCGACCAGAGACAGAGCATCAGGCACCAACCAACATTATCTCTTTAATTTTCAATAAGCCTTTACGTTGGAGCCGTCATAGAATCTGAGGCCTGACCCACCGGCGTGCAATTAAAGAGGGAAGCAAAGTTGCCAACCGTGATTGGGTTAACTACCATGCATGCAGTCTGTCGTATAATATCCATGTTGTACCCAATCTTTTTATATCGAAGAATGATTTTACGAAATTGGGTGCTGAAGTCATTGCGGTTATATATTTTTCTGAATTTATATACTAAGTCACCATAAAATTCGGGTTCCGATAGACCTTGTTGCAGAAGGGATTTAAGTCCAATATTGAATTTTGAAATTAAATCAGAATGGCGTCTATAAAATTTTGAAAAGGCTTTGCGTAGTTTATGGTACCGATAACCCTGATTAAGGAGTTTAGCCGTTAATAATTTATTACGAGTGTTGAAGTCAGTTACATGACTACACACTCTAGCAAATCGAATTAATTGCGAAATATAAACGCCATAGGATGGCGCACGAGGAACATCACCATCCAAAAAAGGAAAATTTACAATCTCAAAATCAAAGTCATCGCGTTTATCATAAATTTTGCACGAAACAAATCCATCTACAATAGATAGATGTAAATCCAAAAACGGGGCCTCGGTATCAGAAGAATTTGCTTTATTTAACTGAAGTTCTAGGGGGTAAATCTGACTGATCAAACCATCAAAATAGGTATTATCAATATTTAATAAATCATCTAAATATCTAGAAGTAGAGCTAAAAGCTTCAATAATTTCAGATTGGTTATCAATGGAAAGCGACAAAATGAAGTCTCTTTCATAACAATACAAGAACAGATCAGCCACAAGAGGTGCGCAATTAGTACCCATCGGAATACCCACAATTTGTCTAAATAACTTAGTACCGAATCTAATATAAATATTGTCAAGTAGAAAGGTGAGGGCATCACACACTTTCTGACATGACCAAAGTGTATAATTCTTATGCTCTTTAGAAGTGAAAAATGCATTTCTGACATTACATGCAAGATAGAGAGAATCTTCTCTGTGAAAAGCCCATTCAATTAAATCATTAAGCTTTTCTTTTATAAGATTATGAGGAAGTGTAGTGTAAAGAGTGGAAAAATCGTAGGTAGACAGACTAGAAGCACGAAACTGTCTAGATTTCAATTTATTTAAAACCTCATTCGAATTTTTTATAGACCAAAACAGATTTCTTCCTGATCTTTCAAAGACTTTATCACAATATTTAATTACATGCGTTTTAATAGCAGTAAGACAGGAAGTTAATAATTTAGAAAGTTCAGTGGTAGTGCAAGAGCTAGAATTTGCAATAAACCGTGCTTTGTAAGGTTTTTTATGAAGTTTTGGTAACCAGTATAGCGTAGGAAGCTTGTCTTGGCCTTCGTTAACACACACAGCAAACTTGGTGGCTGAAAGACAAACATGTTTATCTACTATAGCTCTCTCTTCAGCCAAAGGCTGAAGTTCATAGGCCTTAGTACCACCAAGCTCCTGCTTAAGCGTGTTAACATAGTGGAGCCGTCACACAACGACGACGTTGTTAGCGGCCTTGTCTGCAGGGGCCAAAACAAACTTCTTATGAAATTCTTGAATACCTAGTTTAAGATGACGTAAAGACGTCTTGGGCTTAGGAGGTAATAAGTTAGTATTTTGAGAATAGAAAGAAATGCGTTTATTCACTAGTCTTAAAATGCTAAGTTTCCAGTCCTTTAGGGCTTTACACTCAACATACTCTCGCTTACACCATCGATTACCGAATTCATTCAAGGAAGCAGCGATTTCATCTCTACATTTACTGAAATCAATTTTAGAAGGAAACCGATATTTCGGTCCTTTAGAAATTATATTCCTTATCCTAGAATCAGGAATAATTTTCAAATTGCCAGTAATTACATGACCAGCAGCAGGATAGCAATACTTTGAGTTTTTACAATCACATGAATCAGGAGTATTAGTATCAATATCAAGATCTGAAACAAGTTTATTGAAATTAAAAATGATAGATCTAACAGGTTTGTTATATTTATAGCAAATTATAGGTGTTTCAGTATTTTGAAAATAAGCAGGAATGGAAGAAAGCACCGATCTCTCACGGAAGATACTGGGCAAATCTATAAAATCCATACCCTTATTAATGAAGGATATTTTGAAGAAATGACGTTTATGATTAATTTCAGAATCAATGTAAGGACGGAGAGTATGCTGAGTATAGCCTCTAGTTAAGAGAGCCGCATCATATAACTGATTAGAACTATCGTAGAATTTATTCGCCTCGGTGTCCAGAAGACGTAAAACAGAAACGGGTAATGAACTTAAAAATGAAAGCATAGAGTGGCGTCCATGATTTAATAATATAATTGACAGTCACTTCAGTCTAGTATTGTTTCGTTTAAACGTACGTGATTTACGTTTAAAGTTACCATTTTTCCTGGTGCCGTGAGATCTAGTTCTGCGTTTTCGACATTCCAGGAGTGAGAAAATATCAAAGTCCGGCATTCTGGAAATATTACCCTCATGATAAATGTTGTCATTAAATCCCAGTGGAAAAGGGGTCTGTAAAAATTTAATCCATTTCAGTTCAGCTTCATGTCTTTTGATTATTTTGAATCTAGATGTAGAATTTGAATCGTAATAAAGTTTTTCCACTGGTTGTATAATAATGTTATTTACAGAATGACCTGTACGTCGAAAGTGACGGTACAAGAAAGTGTCAGTTTTCTTAGGCTTACTCATTCTACGATAATGCTCGTTCAATCTAGTTTTAAGCATGCGGTTAGTTTGACCGACGTACTGCATATTACAGTTTGCAGCACGTCAAGTAATTAGATAAATTAAATCTGTAGACTGTCATGTCAAATCAGACATGTTAACTACAGAGAAGCGTCTACCGTTTACAGATGAAGTAACGGTAGACGCAGTGCTTAAATGCGAACAACATCTGCACCTCTTGGCATTGCACTTAGAAATGCTAGGATACATTCCACTTCTTTTCCACGGATTAGTATATTTTCGAAGGATGGGTGATTTGAGAGGAGATAGTCTTATACGAAGACTACTCCCAAAAACATTGGTATTGCCTGCTCCTTTGAGATTAACTGAAGTTACAGAAGACAAATTTAAGGGTGGGGTTTACGGGGGTCAACACTATTTTCCTTATTTCTGCTCCAAGACATAGATTGTGGGTACTCGTTAAAACCGCCTCATTGAGGGGTTCTAACGAGCACACAAAACCTATGTGTTGAGTATTTATAGGAAAAATATCTCACATTTTCATCATGAAACTACCTTTATTGAGGTATGAAAAATGCACTATATCACACGGATGTGTTTTCATAATGATAAAACCGAGTCCGCTATTTTCGTTTATTTGCTGTATTGGTCCTTCCAAAGGATTTTACTATTCATAACTTAGATCCTCTAAGCTGTTTACCAGTACATATGTGCGGTCGCTTCAGCTCTGCGTGGAAGCATCATGCAGCCCATCATTTCTTTTAAGCCCGAACGGGCGGGTGCCGTCCGATTTCATTTTAAAAACTCTTCGCAACAAGGTCTATTGGAACTGGAATAGTATGATGACTTATAATATAAATGCAGAAAACAATATATACTTGTAATGACTTCAGCACTCAATTTCGTAAAATCATTCTTCGGTGTTAAAAGATTGGGTACAACATAAATGATATACGACAGGCTGCATGCATGGTAGTTAACCCAGCCACTGTTGACAACTTTGCTTCCTTCTTTAACTGCACGCCGACGGGTCAGGCCTCAGATTTAGCGTAAACGCTATCGATTCTGAAATTAATCACAAACGTCATTACATCAAAATATCCCTCATTAATAAGGGTTTGGATTTTATAGATTTACCTAGTATCTTCCGGGACTGTTCGGTTTTTTCATCCATTCCTGCTTATTTTCAAAATACTGAAACACCCATAATTTGCTATAAATACAATAAACCTGATAGAAATTTCAATAAACTTGTTTCTGTTCTTGATGTTGACACTTAAGACTCCTTGTACATGTGAATGTAAAAAAATCAGTGTATTGCTATCCTGCCGCTGGTCATATTATTACTGGCAGTTTAAAAATTATTCCAGATTCTAGGATACGTAATATGATTTCTAAAGGACCGAAATATCGATTTCCTTCTAAAATTGATTTCAAAAAATATAGAAATGAAATCGCTGCTGCGTTGAATGAATTTGGTAATTGATGGTGTAAACGAGAGTATGTTGAGCATAAAGCTCTTAAATAATGGAAACTAAGCATTCTGAAATTAGTGAACAATCGCATTTCTTTTTATTCACAAAATTAGAACTTATAACCTCCTAAACCTAAGACGTCTTTACGTCATCTTAAACTAGGTATTCAAACACTTTATAGGAAGTTTGTTTTGGCTCCAGCTGATTAGGTCACTAACAATGTGGTGACGGCTTCACTTTGTTAACACTCTCCAGCAAGAACTTGGTGGTACTAAGTAGAAGTAAAACAAAGATCAGGAATTGATACAATTAACTTACTCCACCCATAAAAGACACCAAAGGGAAAGAAATACAAACATTAAGCGACTAGACCATAATGGAAACCTAAACAAAGGAAGACCATAAGGACAGTTACTTTCCCACAAAATGGCCATATGGCCATCCAAAACCAAAAGACACAAGTGATACACACAGTAAGTAACGAACAACAACATAAATAAATCGCCACAGAAGAGCCGCCTTGGAACGGTCAGTGGAAGATTTCCACTGGGGGGCTTAAATCGATTTTACGTGGCCACAATCCTCGCCCTTACTTCCGTCGCGATTTAGACAAATAATTTGTTCAGTCCGCATGAAGGCCTCCTAACTCATCAGTGCAACATCTCCGTGAACACAAAAATCAAAGAACCACAGAGCTGAGACAACGGTGAGGACTCGACAGCAAGAAACCACTGAAATGCTGGAGCAAAAGAAAACCAACAGTTAGACTCCGATGAGCCCGACCAGAGACAGAGCATCAGGCACCAACCGACATTATCTCTCTAATTTTCAATAAGCCTTTACGTTGGAGCCGTCATAGAATCTGAGGCCTGACCCACCGGCGTGCAATTAAAGAGGGAAGCAAAGTTGCCAACCGTGATTGGGTTAACTACCATGCATGCAGTCTGTCGTATAATATCCATGTTGTACCCAATCTTTTTATATCGAAGAATGATTTTACGAAATTGGGTGCTGAAGTCATTGCGGTTATATATTTTTCTGAATTTATATACTAAGTCACCATAAAATTCGGGTTCCGATAGACCTTGTTGCAGAAGAGATTTAAGTCCAATATTGAATTTTGAAATTAAATCAGAATGGCGTCTATAAAATTTTGAAAAGGCTTTGCGTAGTTTATGGTACCGATAACCCTGATTAAGGAGTTTAGCCGTTAATAATTTATTACGAGTGTTGAAGTCAGTTACATGACTACACACTCTAGCAAATCGAATTAATTGCGAAATATAAACGCCATAGGATGGCGCACGAGGAACATCACCATCCAAAAAAGGAAAATTTACAATCTCAAAATCAAAGTCATCGCGTTTATCATAAATTTTGCACGAAACAAATCCATCTACAATAGATAGATGTAAATCCAAAAACGGGGCCTCGGTATCAGAAGAATTTGCTTTATTTAACTGAAGTTCTAGGTGGTAAATCTGACTGATCAAACCATCAAAATAGGTATTATCAATATTTAATAAATCATCTGAATATCTAGAAGTAGAGCTAAAAGCTTCAATAATTTCAGATTGGTTATCAATGGAAAGCGACAAAATGAAGTCTCTTTCATAACAATACAAGAACAGATCAGCCACAAGAGGTGCGCAATTAGTACCCATCGGAATACCCACAATTTGTCTAAATAACTTAGTACCGAATCTAATATAAATATTGTCAAGTAGAAAGGTGAGGGCATCACACACTTTCTGACATGACCAAAGTGTATAATTCTTATGCTCTTTAGAAGTGAAAAATGCATTTCTGACATTACATGCAAGATAGAGAGAATCTTCTCTATGAAAAGCCCATTCAATTAAATCATTAAGCTTTTCTTTTATAAGATTATGAGGAAGTGTAGTGTAAAGAGTGGAAAAATCGTAGGTAGACAGACTAGAAGCACGAAAATATCTAGATTTCAATTTATTTAAAACCTCATTCGAATTTTTTATAGACCAAAACAGATTTCTTCCTGATCTTTCAAAGACTTTATCACAATATTTAATTACATGCGTTTTAATAGCAGTAAGACAGGAAGTTAATAATTTAGAAAGTTCAGTGGTAGTGCAAGAGCTAGAATTTGCAATAAACCGTGCTTTGTAAGGTTTTTTATGAAGTTTTGGTAACCAGTATAGCGTAGGAAGCTTGTCTTGGCCTTCTTTAACACACACAGCAAACTTGGTGGCTGAAAGACAAACATGTTTATCTACTATAGCTCTCTCTTCAGCTAAAGGCTGAAGTTCATAGGCCTTAGTACCACCAAGCTCCTGCTTAAGCGTGTTAACATAGTGGAGCCGTCACACAACGACGACGTTGTTAGCGGCCTTGTCTGCAGGGGCCAAAACAAACTTCTTATGAAATTCTTGAATACCTAGTTTAAGATGACGTAAAGACGTCTTGGGCTTAGGAGGTAATAAGTTAGTATTTTGAGAATAGAAAGAAATGCGTTTATTCACTAGTTTTAAAATGCTTAGTTTCCAGTCCTTAAGGGCTTTATGCTCAACATACTCTCGCTTACACCATCGATTACTGAATTCATTCAAGGAAGCAGCGATTTCATCTCTACATTTAATGAAATCAATTTTAGAAGGAAACCGATATTTCGGTCATTTAGAAATTATATTCCTTATCCTAGAATCAGGAATAATTTTCAAATTGCGAGTAATTACATGACCAGCAGCAGGATAGCAATACTTTGAGTTTTTACAATCACATGAATCAGGAGTATTAGTATCAATATCAAGATCTGAAACAAGTTTATTGAAATTAAAAATGATAGATCTAACAGGTTTGTTATATTTATAGCAAATTATAGGTGTTTCAGTATTTTGAAAATAAGCAGGAATGGAAGAAAGCACCGATCTCTCACGGAAGATACTGGGCAAATCTATAAAATCCATACCCTTATTAATGAAGGATATTTTGAAGAAATGGCGTTTATGATTAATTTCAGAATCAATGTAAGGACGGAGAGTATGCTGAGTATAGCCTCTAGTTAAGAGAGCCGCATCATATAACTGATGAACTTCAGCCCTTTAGCTATAGAGGGGGCTTTAGTTGATCACCACATGTTTTATTCAGCCACCAACTTTACTGTCTGTGTTACATAGAGCCAAGACAAGCTTCCTACGTTATATCGGTTACCTAAACTTCATAAAAGATCATTCAAAGCACGGTTTATTGCAAATTCAAGCTCTTGTACCACCACTGAACACTCCTAATTATTAACTTCATGTTTGACTGCCACCAAAAACATGTGATAAAATATTGCGACAAAGTCTTCAAAAGATCAGGTACAAATCGGTTTTGGTCTATAAAAATTCTAATGAAGTTTTAAATTAATTGAAATCCAGGCGTTTTCTTGCTTCAAATCTGTCTACTTATGATTTTTCCACCCTTTACACTACACTTCCTCGTAATCTTATAAAAGAAAAACTTAATGATTTGATTGAATGGACATTTCATAGGGAAGACTCCTCTATCTCATGTAATGTAAGAACTGTTTTTTTTTTCACTTCTGAAGAGCATAAAAACTAGAGCTGCCGCCTAACGGGCGCCAATTATACCCCCGCATCCTCAAGGTCAACGTAAATGTCAAGGTCAGGTTTGTGTATATAAATCTTAAGTACTAGTGGCAAGGTGTGTGGTGTGTGAATATTAAAGAAATCGGTCAAAGAATAAGGAAGTTATGAGCAATGTTAAAGTTTTTTGTAACGGACCGACGACAGACGACAAGCTGACTCCTATATACCCCCTTCAAACTTCGTTTGCGGGGGTATAATTATACTTTATGGTCATGTTAGAAAATGTGTGAAGCTCTCACTTTTCTACTTGACAATATTTACATAAGATTTGATACTAAGTTTTTTAGACACGTTTTGGGTATTCCGATGGGTACTATTTGCGCACTACTTGCGGCTGATCTGTTTTTGTTTTGTTATGAGAGAGACTTCATGATGTCCCTTTCTGCTGAAAACCAGTCTGAAATCATTGAAGCTTTAAGCTCCTATTCAAGATATTTGGTTGATTTCTTAAATATTAATAATACCTACTTCGATGGTTTGAAACGTAAAATCCATGTAAAATCGATTTAAGCCCCCCCCCCCCCCGCCCCCCCCCCAGTGGAATTCGTTTCTGCTGACCGTTCCAAGGCGGTTCTTCTGTGGCGGTTTATTTTTGTTACGAATTGTCTTTGGGTGTTTGTGTCGCATATGTTATTTTATTTTGGATAGCCTATTGGCCATTTTGCGGGAAAGTAACTGACCTTTAGGCTTTCCGCTATTGGTGTTTCTATTGATGTCTGTTGTTTCGTTTTTTTTTTTTTTGTGTTTCTTTCCCTTTGGTGTCTCTGATGGGAGCTGTCGGTTAATTGTATCGATACCTTTTAATTGCCTCCACTTCTATTTTGATGAGACAAATTTACCCCCCGCCTCAAAACTTCAGTTAAATAAAGCCAATTCTTCTGATACCGAGGCTAGGATTTACATCTATCTATTGTAGATGGGTTTGGTTCTTACAAAATTTATGATAAACGCGATGATTTTGATTTTGAGATTGTAAATTGTCCTTTATTGGCTGGTGATGTTCCTCGTGCGCCATCCTATGGCGTTTAAGTTTCGCAATTAATTCGATTTGTCAGAGTGTGTTGTCATGTAACTGACTTCAACACTCGTAATAAATTGTTAACTGCTAAACTTCTTAATCAGGGTTATCGGTACCATAAACTACGTAAAGCCTTTTCAAAATTTTATAGACGTCATTCTGATATAATTTTACTAAATCTCGTCTGCGACAAGGTCTATCGGAACCCGAATTTTATGGTGACTCAGTACATAAATTCAGAAAAATATAATTTTTATAACCGCAATGACTTCAGCACCCAATTCCGTAAAATCATTCTTCGGTATAATAATATTGTGTACAACATAAATGCATGCACGCGATCAAGGTTGAAAACTTCGCTTCCCTCTTTAATTGCACGCCGGTGGGTCAGGCCTCAGATTCTATGACGGATCCAGCCTTAAGGCTTATGTTGGTTGGTACCTGATGCTCTGTCTCTGGTCGGGTCCATCGGAGTCTAACTGTTGGTTTTCTTTTGCTCCAGCATTTCAGTGGTTTCTTGCTGTCGGGTCCTCACAGTTGTTTCATCTCTATGGTTGTTTGATTTTTGTGTTCACGGCGATGTTGCACTGATGAGTAAGGCGGCTTTCATGCGGACTGAACAAATTATTTGTCTTAATCGCGTAGGAAGTAAGGGCGAGGATTGTGGTCACGTAAAATCGATTTAAGCCACCCCCCCCCCCCCCCCCGCGGAATTCGTTTCCGCTGACCGTTCCAAAGCGGTTTTTCTGACGCAGTTTATCTTTGTTATGGTTTGTCTTTGGGTGTTGGTGTCGCTTATATTATTTTATTTTGGATAGCCTATTGGCAATTTTGTGGGAAAGTAACTGTCCTTTTAGATTTCCGCTGTTGGTGTTTCATTAGGGTCTGTTGTTTCATGTTTTTGTCTCGTTCCCTTTGGTGACACTGAATGGGAGCTGTGGGTTAATTGTATCGGTTCCTGATCATTGCCTCCACTTCTGTTTAACTGAACATTGGAATTTAAGTTTATGTAATGTTGGTTGGTGCCTGATGCTCTGTCTCTAGTCGGGCCAATCGGAGTATTACTGTTGGTTTTCTTTTACTCCAGCATTTCATAGGTTTCTTGCTGTCAAGGTCTCAATGTTGCTTATTCTTTGTGGTTGTTTGATATTTTGTGTTCTCGGAGATGTTGCGCTGATAAGTAAGGAGGCCTTCATGCGGTCAACATAGCGACTGAAGTACGGGCGAAAATTGCGGCAGCGTAAAATCGATTAAAGCCTCCCAATGAAATTCGTTTCACTGACCGTTCGAAGACTGTTTTTCTGTCGCGGTTCATTTTTGTTATGGTTTTTTCTTTGAGTGTGTGTGTCGCTTATATTTTTCTGTTTTGTATAGCCATTTGGTCATTTTGCGGGAAAGTAACTGTCCTTTTGGCTTTCCGCTATTGATGTTTCCATTACGGTCTAGTTATTTCATGTTTTTGTTTCTTTCCGTTTTGGTGTCTCTGATTGGAGCTGTGGGTTAATTGTATCGATTCCTGACCATTGCATTCACTTCTATTTTACGTTGCTGGTCTATTGAAAATAAATATTCTTTAAACTTAATTTAAACTACGAAAATCATTTTCAAAATTTTATAAACGCCATTCTGATTTAATTTCAAAATTCAATATTAGACTTAAATCTCTTCTGCAACAAGGTCTATCGGAGCCCGAATTTTATGGTGACTTAGAATATAAATTCAGAAAAATATTTAACCGCAATGACTTCAGCACCCAGTTTCGTAAAATTATTCTTCGATATAAAAAGATTGGGTACAACATGGATGTTATACGACAGACTGCACGCATGGTAGTTAACCCAATCACGATTGGCAACTTTGCTTCCCTCTTAATTGCCGCCGGTGGGTCGTGCCTCAGATTCTATGACGGTTCCAACGTAAAGGCTTATTGAGAATTAGAGAGATCTAATTCAAGGTAATGTTGGTTGGTGCCTGATGCTCTGTCTCTGGTCGAGCCCATCGGAGTCTAACTGTTGGTTTTCTTTTGCTCCAGCATTTCAGTGTTTTTTTGCTGTCGAGTCCTCACAGTTGTCTCACCTCTGTGGTTCTTTGATTATTTATGTTCACGGAGATGTTACACTGATTAGTTAGGGGGCCTTCATGCGGACTGAGCAAATTATTTTACTAAATCACGACGGAAGTAAGGGCGAGGATTGTGGCCACGTAAAATCGATTTAAGCCCCCCCCCCCCCCCACACACACACACACAGTGGATTTCTTTCCACTGACCGTCCCAAGGCGGTTCTTCTGTGGCGATTTATTTATGTTGTTGTTTGTTACTTTCTGTGTGTATCACTTGTATCTTTTTTATGTTGGATGGCCATATGGCCATTCTGTGGGAAACAAACTGTCCTTATGGCCTTCCTTTGTTTATGTTTCCATTATGGTCTGGTCGCTTCATGTTTGTGTTTCTTTCCCTTTGGTGTCTTTGATGGGTGGAGTAAGTTAATTGTATTGATTCCTGATCTTTGTTTTACTCCTACCTTACCAGTATTTTTAGCCTGAAATGGCTGTTTTTTAGTGTATGTGATTTTCCCCTTCCAACCTTTTTGTTCTAGTCCTCAACCCCGATGCATTATTGTCTTCATTGATTTTTTTTGTGTGTGTGTGTGTACTTTTCTGTCGCAACTCACTGTTGAGCTAGGACTTCTCAAATCAGGTCAGTCTGTAGTTTTTTTTTTTTTTTTTTTTTTTTTTGCATGGATAATTGATTGGATTGAGGGCAAAGGTTAATTGGTAATTTTCTGTTGACCGTTCCAATACGGCTGTTTCTTAACGGTTTATGTTATGTTTAACACATATATGGCTAGCTTCCTATTTGCATTGACAGAATAGACCCAGAACATAAGCCACAGAACGCAGCGTCTGATCTGGGACTATACCATTTGCTTATGGTACAAGGGTTGCACAACATTTGACAGAAACAAAGAAATAGGATGCCCCTTTCATTGGAAATGGACCACTCCAAATTTATTTAGGTGGAATATTTGTTTGTCACATATGGGTTAATGTATTTGTAGGTAAGGGCGAGGATTATGGTCATGTAAAATCGATTCAAGCCCCACCTCCCAGTGGAATTCTTTCAACTGGTCGTTCCAAGGCGGTTCTTCTGTGGCGGTTTATTTATGTTGTTGTTTGTTACTAACTGTGTGTAGCACTTGTTTATTTTTATTTTGGATGGCCATTTGGCCATTTTGTGGAAAAGTAACTGTCCTTATGACCTTCCTTTGTTTAGGTTTCCATTATGGTCTGGTCGCTTTATGTTTGTGTTTCTTTCCTTATGGTGTCTTTGATGGGTGGAGTTAATTGTATCGATTCCTGATCTTTGTTTTACTTCTACTTTGTTTGTCACTTAATATTTGTATTGTCTCGGTGACTTGAAATAAGCCTGCTCAATGTTCGTGGCTGACCCTTTGTTTTTGTTCGACCTGATAGGTCACACAAAACACGTTGGACTAAAACGAATATGTTAGGCAAATTAACTTTTCAAATTCAATTGTCTTGGATTCAGTTTTATCGGCCTTCGTTGCAAACAGAGACAACTGTCATTGAATAAACCAGTGACAGCATGCTTTTACACTGTTTCGTTTAAAGCCGTATACATTATGGCAACTTATGTTTTGAAGTTTTGCACGTATTTGGTAATTACGCTAACTTTGTAGAAATAAAGGTCGTTCGCCGTAAATTGTCTATCTGGTCTAAATCCAATAATTTCGTAATTTGAAGGTTTCGGTAAATTTTACGGGATAAAGTACATGGCATTCGTATGGAAAACTGGTGGAGCTATAATATCTTAAGACCAGGACACGCTTAGCTCAGATCAAACTGCGTGGCCGCGCAGACTGGTGTAACCCTGTACCGGCTTACGATTTTAGTTAATCTACGCCTGGTTTAAAATTATATGTCTGCCTTTTGTCATACTTAAAAGTTGTAACGTCTGTTCTTGAGTGAAACGATCGTGGCTAAAATCAAACATGTTGTCTTCTGGGAAATCAGTGCTGACAATATCATTAAACTTATTAAACTCGATATGTTATGCTTGGTTTTAATTTTGCCCTCTAACAATCTAACGAAATTGCATTAGCTAACAGTCTGACACTTCGGTGTGATTTCTATCTCACGGATGTCAATATTCCTATAAATGCTTGATTCACGGGAGACGAGCTGAACCAAACTCCAGAATAATAAATATTTCATCACAGTGATAATGTTTAAACTGCCTAGATACCAAAACAATTCCCGATCTTTGGTTACTGATTAAACCGTCGCTAGTTTTCGTTTCGCCTGTTCGTTTCATTTAACTTGCGAGATACCTAAAAAGACACTAGATTTATGTACGTTATAATTGAACCAACCCGGGTGTGATAATTATACAACGCAATATTCTTGAAAAATTCAAATGCCAGTATCAATGGAAATGTGTTTGAATTGAATATTTGCCTTCAACAGCCATGACTCAACCACCCGTTCTACTGCAGTCGCTTGTTGTTTGTCAGCTATTACGCAAACACGCCTATACAAATACGTTGCCACCTTTATCGCCGAAAAAAATGAAAATTTTATGATGAAAAATTGTGATATTTTTCTTATTTCTGCTCTAAAATATAGATTGTGGGTACTCGTTAGAACCGCCTCTAACGAGTACCCACAATCTATATTTTAGAGCAGAAATAAGAAAAATAAGGGATACCCCCAGAAACCCCAGTTTTACTATATAAAAGTGGGGTTCAAGGGGGTAAAATTATATAGGCGTGTTTTCGTGATAGAGTATTCGATAATAGAATACAGCTAAGATGAACAGTCACTGAATGAAGTAATCATGTGTATATGCTCCTGGACGAGCTTTAATGCTCTGCTAGAAGCTGCATTTTGTGAAACATGAACACCAGAGTAGCATTATGCACATCTGCATTCACTGGTTTAGCTATGGATACCCAGGTATTACTGACTTCTAGTCCTGACCGACGACAATTTACTGAGACCAAACACCCATGTAACAAGTTAGATTGCGGGTACTCTTCGTAAAAGGCTCATGACGGCGGTAAAAGCGATTATCCACAGTCAGTTGTAACCCCGCAAACTGTTACAACGACGCAAAATGTTATACAAGTTTGACATTTTGCGTCGAACTTATTTTCGCCAAAGCAAAATGTTATAAATTTGATGATTTTTTTTTTCTGGCAAATTTGCGCCCCGAGGAGGCAGACGAAGTCAGAAAAGATGTGTTCAGTACTGATACAGTTTTTAACGCCAAACATCATACACTTTTAAAGATTTCGTTCTCCATAAAAAGTTATAAACTTTTTCGACGAGATTTTTTTTTAATACGACGCAAAATGTTATTAAATTTTTACATTATGATAACACACCCTTGCGACATAGTGCATTGTTTCTTATCTGCAAAAAGGCTACTTTTCTGATGAAAATCAGTGATATTTTTCGTATTTATACGTCCATAGAACCGCCTCAATGTGGCGGTTCTAACGAGTACCCACAACGAATAGCACAAATAAGAAAAATAATGTATACCCCCGCAAATCCCAGTTTTCTCTATATAAAGTGGGGTAGACAGATCTAATTCAAGGTAATGTTGGTTGGTGCCTGAAGCTCTGTCTCTGGTCGGGCCCATCGAAGTCTAACTGTTGGTTTTCTTTTGCCTCAGCATTTCAGTGGTTTCTTGCGGTCGAGTCCTCAACGTTGTTTCATCTCTGTGGTTGTTTGTGGTTGTTTGTGGAGATGTTGGATTGATGAGTTAGGAGGCCTTCATACGGACTTAACAAATTATTTGTCTAAATCGCGACGGAAGTAAGGGCGAGGATTGTGGCCACGTAAAATCGATTTCAGCCCCCCCCCCCCCCCAGTGGAATTCGTTTCCGCTGACCCTTCCCATGCGGTTCTTCTGTCGCGGTTTATTTTTGTTATGGTTTGTCTTTGGGTGTTTGTGTCGCTTTGGATAGCCTATTGGCCATTTTGTGGGAAAGTAACTGTCCTTTTGGCTTTCTGCTATTGATGTTTCTGTTAGGGTTTGTTGTTTCGTGTGTGTTTCTTTCCTTTTTGGGTCTCTGATTGGAGCTGTGGGTTGATTATATTAATTCCTGATCACTGCCTCCACTTCTATTTTAAGGTCGTGTTCATTTCACGGACTTGGTCACGTGATGAATAGATGTTTGGCCGATTACAGCTTCGGCGAGGCATATGAAGTACAATTATACAGGTATAGTGCAAATAAGTTGATTCAAACTATAAGCAACCTAATTTTAAGACGATTAAGGATTATAAAAAAGGTATTACATTTTGCGACATGCTCAGTTTTTTTATGCAAACGCAAAATGATACAAAATTACAATACAATATTTATTTTTCAGCGATTTTTTGCATCGGCGAGGCAGATGTTGTAAGAAAAGAAGTGTTCAGAGCCAAACCGTGGATGTTAACACCAAAAATTATCGCAGCTTAACGATGTACGTCTACATAAAAGTTATGAAATTTTGCGTCGAGCTTTATTTCTTATCCCGGCGACGCAAAATGTTAAAAAAAAATGATGACTATTTTTCAGCAAATTTCGCCTTGGCGAACCAGATGAGGTAAGAACAGATGGGTCCAGTAGCAACACGTCGATTTTAATCCCTAACTTTCTTACATTTTAACGATTCAGTTCTACCTAAAAGTTGTAACGTTTTGCATTGAGCTCAGTTTCGCCCCCCCCCCCCCCGCCCCCCAGGAAAAATGTTGTCAGTAAAATTTTGATGATTATCATTCCAGCGAACTTTCATCTCGGCGAGACAAATGAAACGGGAAACACGTCGATTTAAAAAAAAAATATGTTAACAATTCAGTTCAAAATAAAAAGTTGTATCATTGTTCGTAAAGCTCGATGTTCATCACTTGAACAAGTCCGTGAAATGAACCCTTAGACCCCTTATACAGGGAAAACTAGGGTTTACGGAGGTATATATTATTTTGCTTATTTCTGCTTCAAGACATAGATTGTGGGTACTCGTTAGAACCGCCTCAATGAGGCGGTTCTAATGAGCACCCACAATCTATGTTTGCAGAAAAAGCAAGAAAAAATGTCATGGATTTTCATCAGTAAAGTAGCCATTTTGAAGATGTGAAAAATGCATTATATGGCATGTGTGTGTTACCATTTTGTATAAAAAATTGAAGATAGACTTTAGGCCGATTACGGCCTCACCGAGGCAAAGAAAATGACAATAGACATTAACAGTGTAAATGCATCGATTTTTACTCTCAAGCAATATAATATTTGGACGATTAATATTTTTATAAATGTTATTTCATTTTGCGTCGAACCAAATTCTTTTTCCAACGCAAAATTATATAAAATTTGGATGATTCATAGTCTAGAAAATTTTCCTCTTTTTACATTTTGCTGTGAGAGCAAAATTAAGATCGACGTAAGATAAAATAACTCATAGGAAGAACTGAATCGTTAAAATATTAGGTAGTTTGGAGTTAAGTACGGAACCCGGGAAGGGACATTTTTTTTTCTTTTATAAGTTGTGCGCACAAGATAATATTTTGTTCGAACAAGATATTTTCTTGTTTGGACAAGATATTATCTTGTGCGCACAAGATATTTTATCTTGTGCGGACAACATATTATCTTGTCTGCACAACATATTATCTTGTGCGCACAAGATATTATCTTGTGCAGACAAGATATTATCTTGTCCGCACAAAATATTAAGTTGTGCGAACAAGATATTATCTTGTCCGCACAAGATAATATCTTGTCTGCACAACATAGATCTTGTGCGGACAAGATATTATCTTGTTCGCACAACATATTGAAAAAAATCATGTCCCTTCCCGGGTTCCGTAGTTAAGCACTAACCTCATCTTTTCTCTTTTTGTCTGCCTAACCGATGCGAACGTTTGCTTCAATATTACACATCAAAATTTTATTACATTTTGCTTTGGGAGAAAAGTTTGGTTCAGAGCAAGATGTTATAAATTTTATAAAACTATTAATCGTCCTAAAATTAGGTCGCTAATAGTTAAAATCGATTCATTTGCACTTATCATGTCTATTGTTATTTTATTTGCCTCGGCGGGGCAGCTATTGACCACAAATCGTTCCCATCTTGCGTCGATATAAAATTTGAGCTTAAGGCAAAATGCTATAATATTCATGCAGAGCTGAATCGATGATATGTAAAAATATTTGGGGTTAAACTCGACCAAATCCATTCGTACTGCACCTGCCTCGCCAAGGCGAAATTCGCTGAAAAAATAATCAACAAAATTTGTCGCCGGGTGAAAATAAAGCACGACGCAAAATCATTACGAAAACATGCCTATACTAATACAGTGTATTTTTTTTTTTCGCCACAAAAAATAAAATTTTAGGATGAAATTGATGATATACATATTTTCCTTATATCTGCTCAAAATATAGATTGCGGGTACTCGTTAGAACCGCTTCATCGATGCGGTTCTAACGAGTACCCACAATCTATATTTTAGTGCAGAAATGAGAAAAATAAGGTTTACCCCTGTAAACCCCAGTTTTACAAAATAAAAATGGGGTTCAGGGTGGTCAAAATTATATAGGCGTGTTTTCGTGATGTTTATAACATGAAGAACCAAATCGTTAAAGTATTTTGATGTTTCGAGTTAAAATCGACGTGGCGGTACTGAACACATCTTTTATCGCCTCGTCTGTCTGCCCTAACCCAAATTTGCTAGACAAATAATCATCAAAATTTTATAACATTTTGCGTTGTGGGCAAAATTAAGCTCCACCTAAAATTTTATAAATCTTAGTTCGTCTCCCATCGTTAACTCTACGCATTTGCGTGATCTCGTCCCGAACCGGAAGTCAGATTAAGCTGATATCTAATGGGAGGCATTCTGGCTGGTGACATGGAAATGCAAATTTGCTAAAATGGTTCCGTTCGGATTACATTATGTAAACACACCAATACAAATACATTGTGAATTTTACCCCCTGAAAAAACGAAAATTCCGGATGAAAACCGTGATATTTTTCTTATTTCTGCTCACAATATAGATCACAATATCATCGAGGCGGTTCTAACGAGTACCCACAATCTATATTTTACAGCAGAAATAAAAAGAAAACAAGGTCTACCACTGTAAACCCCAGTTTTTAGCTCACCTGACCAAAGGTTATGGTGAGCTTTTGTGACTGTGAGATGTCCTACGTCGTCGTTCGTCGTGCATCGTTCGTCGTACGTGCGTGAACTTTCCGTGTTAACACTCTAGAGTCCACAGTTTTGATCCAATCATCATCAAACTTGGTCAGGACAATCATCATGACAATATGTCGGTCAGGAGTGAATATGGGTTATGTCGGGTCAAAAAGTAGGTCACCAGGTCAAATCAAAGGAAAACCTTGCTAACACTCTAGAGGCCACAGTTTTGGTCCAATCATCCTCAAATTTGCTCAGGATGATCATGCTGTTAATATCTCGGTCATGTTCGAATATGGGTCATGTCGGGTCAAAATATAGGTCAGTAGGTCAAACCACAGAAAAACCTGTCGGGTCAAAAAGAAGGGCAATGAGTCAAACCTTAGAAAAATCTTGTTAACACTCTAGAGGCCACAGTTTTGTCCAATCATCCTCAATGTTGCTCAGAATGTTCATCCTGACAATATCTTGGTCAAGTTCGAATACGGGTCATTTCGGGGCAAAACGTAGGTCAGTAGATCAAATCATAGAAAAACCTTGTTAACACTCTAGAGGCCAAAGTTTTAATCCAATCACCATCAAACTTGGTCAGAACAATCATCATGACAATATGTCGGTCAAGGTCGAATATGGGTCATGTCGGGTGAAAAAGTAGGTCATCAGGTCGAATCAAGGGAAAACCTTGTTAACACTCTAGAGGCCACAGTTTTGGTTAAATCATCCTCAAACTTGCTCAGGATGATCATCCTGATAATATCTCGATCAAATTCGAATTTCGGTCATGTCAGGTCAAAAAATAGGTAAGTAGGTCAAACCACAGAAAAACACTAAACACTCTAGAGGCCACAGTGTTGGTCCAATCATCCTCAAACTTGCTCAGAATGATCATCCTGACAATATCTCGGTCAAGTTCGAATATGGGTTATGCCGTCCAAAAAGTAGGTCAGTATGTCAAATCATTGAAAAACCTTGTTAACACTCTAGAGGCCACATTTTTGGTCCGATCATCTTTAAACTTGCTCAGAATGATCATACTTACAATATCCGAGTCAAGTTCAAATAAATGTCATGTGTGTTCAAAAAATTTAGGGTCAGTAGGTTAAATCATAGAAAATCTTGTTTACACTCTTTAGACTGCGATGTAAGTCTAAATATCATAAAACTTGCTAAGAATGATCATCTTGACAATATCTAGGTCAAGTTCGAATATGGGTCATGTGGGATCAAATAGAGGGGAGTAGGTTAAATCAAAGGAAAACCTTGTAAGCACACTAGAGGCCACCGTTTTAGACCAATCATTATCAAACTTGCTCAGAATTGACCTCTTTTGGTAATACCTTGGTCAGGAGGGGTATTTTAGGAATATAGTGGTACAATTTACAAAGGGCCAACCCCTACCCACCCCCACTCCCTTTATCACCATTTTTAGTTAGACTGAGCGTGTTCATCTCCATCTGGTGCACTAGGATCTGACCCGATGTCCACAAGGTGGCCAGATAGTGACATACAAGTCAGCTCTGTATTGTCAAGGGGATGGACACCCCCACCCCCTCCCTCCCCATAGTTAGTTAGACTGAGCCCATTTATCTCCGTCTAGTGCACTAGGACCTGGCCCTCAATGTCCACAAGGTGCCCAGGTAGTGACATACAAGTCAGCTCAGTATTGTCAAAGGGATGGATACCCCATCTTGTCACCATGAGTCATTGTTAGCTAGTTGGACTGAGCCCATTCATCTTTGTCTGGTGCACTAGGACCTGGCCATCAATGTCAACAAGGTGCTCAGATAGTGATATACAAGTCAGCTCTGTAATGTCAAAGAGATGGATACTCCTCCCCCTTGTCACCATGCGTCATTGCTAGTTAATTAGACTGAGCCCATTTATCTCTGTCTGGTGCACTAAGACCTGACCCTAAATGTCCACAAGCAAACTTTCAAATGACTTCTTCCTCAAAAAAAAAAAAAAAAAAAAAAAAAAAAAATTGAAGGAATTTTTCATGAGTGACACTCTGACAATTTTCCTTTGAACATGATAGCCACCAGCAAAAAATGTATAACACTTAAAATGACTTAAGTTCCTAGATAGCTAGATTGATTTGAAATGTTCGTTGATTCACTGTCAGCCACAATTGCTATTACCCTCCACTCCACCTTATACTACCTACCATAAGGATCAGGTGAGCGATCCAGGGCCATCATTGCCCTCTTGTACTGTATAAAAGTGGGGTTCCAGGGGGTCAGAATTACATAGGTGTGTTTTCGTAATGACCAAGATGGCTGCTATGATGGCCATCTTGAAATTCTTCAAACAGCATCTCCTCTCGAATCAAATGTCGCATTAAGCTGAAACTTGACCGGAGGAATCTGGATAATATGGAGATTCAGATTTGCTAAAATTGTTACTTTCCGATATCCAAGGTGGCCATCTTGACATTCTTCAAACGACATCTCCTCCCGAATCAAATGTCGCATTGAGCTGAAACTTAACGGGAGGAATCGGGATGATATGGAGATTCAGATTTGCTAAAATTGTTACTTTCCGATATCCAAGATGGCCATCTTGGCATTCTTCAAACGGCATCTCCTCCCGAACCAAAGATCGAATTGAGCTGAAACTTGATGGGCGGTATCAGGGTGACATGGAGATTCAAATTTGCTTAAATCGTTCCCATCCGATATAAAAATTGGCCGTCTTGAAATTCTTCAAACGGCCTCTCCTCCCGAACCAAAGGTTCAGTTGAGCTGAAACGTGATGGGATGCATCGGGGCGACATGGATAGTCAGATCTGTTCAAACTGTTTGTTCTGATATACAAGATGGTCGCTATTGCGGTCATCTTTAAATTCTTCAAACGACATCTCCCACCGAACCAAAGGTCGAATTGAGCTGAACCTTGATGGGAGGCATTAAGGTGACATGATGATTCAGATTTGCTAAAATCGTTCCTATGTCAATGACAAACGACATCTCCTTCCGAAACAAAGATCAAATTAAGCTGAAACTTGATGGAAGGCATTAGGGTGACATGGAGATTCAGATTTCACTATAATGGTTCCGTTCAAATATCTAAGATGGCCGCTCAAATCATACCGTTCTCATATCTAAAATGGCCGCCATGGTGGCCATTTTGAAATTCTTCAAACGACATCTCCCGAACCAAAGGTCAAATTTGGCTGAATCTTGATGGGAGGCATCGGGGTAAATTGGAAATTCAGATTTGCAAAAATCGTTCCATTGCGATGTCCAAGATGGCCGCCATGGCTGCTATCTTAAAATTCTTCAAAGGACATCCTCTCCCAAACCTGAGATCTGATCAAGCCGAAACTTAATGGAAGGCATCTGGGTGATATGAATATTCGGATTTGCTAAACTTATTCTATTCCGATATCCTAGATGGCCGCAATTTTCGCCATCGCCATCTTGAAATTCTTCAAACGATATCTCCTCTCGAACCAAGGGTTGGACTGAGCTGGTACATAATGGGAGGCATTGGGGCGACACAGAGAGTCAGAATTGCTAAAATTGTTCTGTTCCTATATCTAAGAGGCTGCGAAAGGAGGCATCTGGAAATTCTTCAAAAGACATCTCCTCCCGAACCGGAGGTCAGATCAATCTGAAACTTGATGGGAGGCATTGGGCGACATGACAATTCGGATTTGCTAAAGGTGTTCCATTCCAATGTTCAAGATGACCACCATGCCGACCACCTTGAAATCCTTCATGCTAAATCTCCTCCAGAACCTATGGTCAAATGGAGCTGAAACTTGGACAACATGGAGAGTCAGAATTGCTGATATTATTCTGTTTCATGATGGCCAGCTTGAAAATCTTAAAACTTGAATTGATCTGATTGGTGGAAGGCATTGTGGTGACAAAGAGGTTCAGATTTTTCTAATAATTCTGTTCAAACATCCCAGATTGTTGCCACGTTGGCAATCTGGAAAAAATTTAAACCATATCTGCTACAGCGTGGTTTGTTGCAATCAGTTGAAATTGGTGGGAGGCATGTGTGTGACATGGAGATTCAGAATTGCTACAAGTGTTGCTTTCTGATATCCCAAATGGCGGCCATCTTGAAATTCTTCAATGTACATGTTTAGTAATTGCATATAAGATTTACAGGGAGGGATCGGGGAGGGGAAGCTCAGGTGTTGTCAGTGTATGTCAAAATCTTCTTACCGATACGGTATTGTGGCTATTTTGCAAGCGGCCATATACACCATAGCTCTGTTTGTGTTGCAGTTGTATTTACATGATTAGTTGACTAGTTTACTTTTATGATAACAGAATAAGCCAATCGCAGGTGCAAATGATAGCTCTGGCCTACCAAACTATACTCTTCCACTCTGCATAAAGCTGTTCCGAAACTTAATCAGAAGCATCAAATAGCATACATATACTTAATTGCTTAAGGGAATGTGATCTGATTTAGGTGAGCGATTCTAGCCCACTTGGGCCTCTAGTATAACATCTTTCGTCGTAACATTTTGCGTGGTGACAGTCAATGCAGGAGTATAGAAGTAGTTTAGGTCGTAGTACCAAAGCGTTAATCAAAAATCGTTAATCCATAGACAAAATTGCAAATATCAATGTTCGGATCAACAGACATGGACTCCAGTAGAGTGTAATCAGGCGTCCGCGGATATTAAGCATTACTTGGTAAGCAAGCTTCGCCCACAATGCCCATCGACCCGAACGAAGAAAAGGTGTAAATGCCGGGAAGGGTATGTCCGAGATTTTGGAAGTCTTCCTATGGCTTTCCATTGGCAAACATATCAGAAATCATTCTAGAACTGGCCACATTGTACGGATTCACAAGATCATGGTGCCTCCCATAAATCTTCTTTAGTATTGATACCAGTTTGGTTTTTTGATACCCCTGGCATAACAACCTGGTAGTGAGCACCTTCCCACGTTCCATAAAGTCCTGATACTTTGAACAGGCTCTAGCATAACGGATTAATTGTGAAACGTAAACTCCATATGCTGGTGCAGACGGGATAGTACTGCTCAGGAAGGGAAAGTTTACAATGGGAAAATTGAAGTCATCTCGTTTATCGTACAGCCTAGTAGTAAGCTTCCCGTTGTCAATATAGGGATAACAATCCAAGTATGAGGATGAGGATGCAGTCTCTCTTGTTTCCTTAATTTCAAGTTCACGTGGATAGATGAATTCCAAGTACTCTGCAAAATTAGCATTTTTCAGAGACAATAAATCATCTATATATCTGTAGGTGAAATTGAATTGTTGTGCAAGGCGTTTCTTGCCTGCTTTTAGGAGACTTTGTACAAACTCCGCCTCATGCGAGTACAAGAACAAGTCGTCAAGCAACGGTGCACAATTAGTACCCATTGGTATGCCAATTGTTTGCTGAAATAATAGGCCACTGAACTCCACGAAAATATTGTCAATTAGATATTCCGGCATCCTTATGACATCTGGATCAGTGTACTTTTGTGCTGCATCAGAGTGATCTCGAACGAAGTATGTGTCTTTGTAGCCAAGGACAACATACTGGTAGCTACGGTTACCATTATTGTGGAAAAACATTGATTTATGATTTCTTGAGTTAAGATTTCAATTTATCATGAGGAATAGTTGTGTAGAGCGTTGAGAAATCGAAAGATTTTATGCTGTTTACTGAGAGAAAAGACTGTTACTGAAGATGTTCTAGAAGCTCTTTGGAGTTTTTCAAGATCCACATCTGATTCACACCACTCCTGGCATATGCAGTGTCACAATATTTCTGAAGGCCATCTTTAACTGCAGTAAGGTATCGTGTTAGGATCTGTGAAAGAGGCTTGGTTGAGCATTTAGCTGAACCCGCGATATATCTCTGCTTGTACGGATTCTTGTGAAGCTCGGGAATCCAGTACAACTTTGGAAGTTTCATATCTTCCTCTGGGAGGGGAATTCCGAACGAAAGCATCACCGATTGGTGGTTTCGCAGAATTTCATCTTTGGACAAATAAGAAAGATTATATGTTGGTTTGCCTGTCATAGTGCTCAAACCAGCTCTTCTTTTAAGCAGTTTATATAGTGTGTTTTTGCAAACAAACACAATATTGTTAGATGCCTTGTCAGCTGGAACAACGACAGACTTCTGATGGATATCAGCTAACTCAGCAGCAACATCTGGATTATCAAACACCGAATAATGTCGGCGAGACATGGTTCTGCTGAGTACTGTTATACGTCTGTTTACCAAGGCCATTACTGATTTTACCCATTTGGAGAGGGTATCAACCTCCGCATCCTCTTGCCTAGCCCAGCGCCGTGCATACTCTTCAACAGGATCCAAAATTATTTGGAATTCTGTTTCCAAGTAAGAGACGTTGGTTCTCTTTATTCGGGACCTTTTGAAAGAATGTCTCGAAGTTTGCCATTTCTAACAATATTGAGGTCTTCTGTACTGATATGACCTGCTGGTTTGTAACAAAAATCTGAGACATTACATGAACATTCGGAGGGGTTTTGGGCAATGGTCTCGGCATCTAATTCTTGCAGCACGGTTTTATAATTGAATATTTTGGGAGCAATCGGAGTAGAATAACTGTAAGTAATAATTGGTGGGCTCTTGTTTTTTAAATAAGCTGGTACGTTTGAAGTCACTGTTTTATTGTTCAGAATATTGCCAATGTTAACGGCGTCAAGACCTTTATTTCTGAATTCAAGCTTCAGAAAGTCACGAGATGGAGTCTCTTCTGGAGAGACTGTTTGTACTAGCTTCAAGTAGCTTGTACAACCGAAACATAGCAGCATCCGCAATAATAGCAACCAGATTATATTCAGGAGAGTTTGGATCGAACGTGTTCACATCCAAAGCTTCTTTCTGCAAAGAGCGAAGTTTAGTAACCGGCAGTTGATACAGTTTGCTACGAATATGATGAATTCCTAAAGGTTGCTGGACGTGTGGAAGGAGATTGTCGAATGTCACATCAGCATCAAAATTCGGACGGTTATAGTGCCGATGTCCATGATTTCTCCTACGTCGTTGAGAGCTGCCAAAGAGCCTCATCACATTGACCGTGCTGCATCCAGGGCTGGCAAGATTTCCTACACAGTCTATCTTGTCATTGCAACCGTAGGGTGCTGCAGTGCCTAATTCTCTAATCCAGAACTCCTCACGTTTTCTACGAAGTAGTGTGCTCAAGCTGGGATTATTAGTGGGGTGGTTATTAGTAGAAGTGATGTATACTCTTGTACACACCATTCTTGTCAGTATGGTCTGGGGTTTGTCAGGGTATTTGTGTTACTTAAGGTGTAAGGTAACTGTACTGATTGCCGTCACTTCCATTTTGCGAACGAAATGTGTAAATAGACTGACTGAATCAGCATATTTACTTTCTCCGTTTGCTTGTCTGCGCATGCCTGAGATATTTCATTTGATTAGGAATAATATTTCTCAAAATAACTTTAAATCTTCTTTGACTCTACATCAATAAATCACTGTTAATTACAATCTGATTTGAAAATGTTCTAATTAAAACCCATTTATTAAGCTTTATTGTTGTCTACTTAAATCATGTTACATTCCCATTTTTTCTACGATTATTCTCAAATTTAAAGAATCATTCCTAAAACTAATGTAATATGCGGTTCAGCGCACATTCCCTCACGCCATTAATCTGACTTCCGGACAGGACGTTTACCGGATTAATAACACAAGTTACGGCAAGCGGTTTATGCCTTCGAAAACTGTCATGCGCACAATAAAAAACCTCAGATGAGTCTGTGCATTCGCTCGGGGATGCCCACAATCTGCATCACTTTAACCCTTTTTGTACCAAATGAAATCTTCCTCCTCATGTATACCAGGAGTCCATTCCAAAATTTAGGGGTGTCGGGTTGTGTTTTCATCAAAATTCATTTGGAAAGTGACTGAGCCTTTAGCAAACAGTGGAGGTCCTGATCAGACGCGGCGTTCTGCGGCGTCTGATCTAGGCCTGCACTGTTTGCCTCGGTACCCGTTTAGGGACACTCTATAAAACCAACTTTATATATGGAAACATGTGGTTGCTTAAATACATATATTGTGGGTACTAGTTGGTACTGCCCCAATAAGGCTGTATTTACGGACAGGGATAAGTTTAATTTGAACTAGAAGTAGAGACACTGCCAATTATTTTCACTTGGAAAATGCTATTGATAGAGAAACGAAAGGCGCCATTTTAGCACACGGGTGCAATTTAGCACACGGGTGCATAATCGTAATGTGGATGACGTTTGGCACTGAGGTTTTCCATACAGACAAGGAAGGCCTCACTTTACCTAAGAAGGTATGCCGATTGATTTGAGTCTACCATATAACCGAGTATGAAAAGTTCTTGATGAGTCTCATTCGCTTTAGTTCTTTCTTCTTTTAAGGCATATACTGTTTCAAACAACACGTGAGCAAGTCCGTGAAATAAACACCCCCTTACACCCCACTTTATAAATTGAAAACTGGGGTTTACGGGGTTATACATTATTTTCCTTATTTCTGCTCTTAGACATAGGTTGTGGGTACTCGTTAGAACCGCCTCAATGAGGTGATTCTAACGAGCACCCATAACCTAGGTTTGAAGTATATGTAAGAAAATTATCAGGAATTTTCATTAGAAAAGAAGCCATTTTAGAGATATGTAACGAGCACCCACAACCTATGTTCGCAGTATAAGTAAGAAAAATATCAGATATTTTCATTAGAAAAGTAGCCATTTTAGAGATATGTAACGGCACTCACAACCTATGTTTGCAGTATAAGTAAGAACAAATATCAGGAATTTTCATAAGAAAAGTAGCCATTTTGGAGATATGTAAAATGCACAATGTCGCACGGGTGTGTTATAGTAATGAGAGGCTGTTCCAATTAACACCCACTGTCGGTTTGAGGATTTCACTAAAGAGAGAGAGAGAGAGAGAGAGAGAGAAAGAGAGGGAGAGGGTTCATGGATATTTTATCAAATGAAGCATTAATACAAAATATACAGGAGTGCACTTTTCTGTTGCTATCCTTTAACTAATTTGATTTTATACATGGCTTTAGAAGCTTCTTTAATAGTTCGCCTTAATCACATTTGAGACGTACTGTTGTTTATGTTGTCAAAGATGGCTGATGAGACCAATCTCTATGTTGCAGATAAAAAAGCGAGGTCTGAGAGCAATGTAGGTAATCTTATAGCTATGATCTTCCATTGAACGTGTTCCTGGCCTGGTCGGCGTCACTTATTATTTTTTCATATTCACCGATTGAGGCCTCTTCACTTTGCTCGGTCTTAATAATAATTATAATAATAATCAACCTTATTTATTGAGGATAACACATTTCGTACTAGTACTAGTCTTCCATGTGGCCCTCTGTTCCTTGGTAGGAACCAGTACTAAGCAATGTGGATAAAGTTTCTTGCTCAAAGAAACAACACGTGGCGCTTGTGAGGATCGAACCGGCTACCTGTCGATCTCAAATCCGATGCTTTACCACTGCACCACAGCGCTCCGTCTTGAGGAATTTGGTACCGCAATTATGTTGGTATTCTAAAACCGTTTAGGGGTGTTTTATGGTGTCATCGTATCGCTACGTCCAAGCATCATGGGCGCGTTTTGCGAGTTGTAGTTCTAACTAGACGACTGACGTTGGCCCCGATACATCTGGCATTCTGGTAACATTGTCAGTGTATCTTAATTTTGGAACTTACATTATTTACACTATGAATTCCTGTTGGTTTTCTTTTACTGCAGCATTTCAGTGGTTTCTTGCTGTGAGCCCTCACCGTTGTTTCGTCTCCGTGATTGTTTGACTTTTGTGTTCTCGGAGATGTTGCACTGATTAGTTAGGAGGCCTTCATGCGGACTAAACAAATTATTTGTCTAAATCGCGACGGAAGTAAGGCGATTGCAACTTTGTAAAATCGATTTAAGCCCCTACCCCAACCCCCACACCAGTGGAATTCGCTTCACTGACCGTTCCAAGGCGGTTCTTCTGTTGCGGTTTATTTTTGTTATGGTTTGTCTTTGAGTGTGTCTTTCGCTTGTATTATTTTGTTTTGGATAGCCAATTGGCCATTTAGGGGACAGTAACTGTCCTTTTTGTTTTCCGCTATTGATGTTTCCATGAGGGTCTAGTATTTCATGTTTGTGTTTCGTTCCCTTTGGTGTCACTGCTGGGAGCTGTGGTGTAATTGTATCGATTCCTGATCATTGCGTTCAATTCTCGTCTGCGCTTTTCAAATCCTAAATAAAGGCAACGATCAGGAACCGACACAATTGTCCCAATTATTCCATCCAAGGCATCAAAGGGAAAGGAATATGAACAGAAATAGCATCGCTATGATGAAAACGTCACAGGCTAAAATAACATGACAGTTACTTTACCAGACTTCTGTGTCTCACATACTTATACCTAGTGTCGAAAGTTCCTTAACACTAGTTTGAACAGCCCGGGCATAGACTTGATCATTAATGTGCTCAAATCTTCGCTATGCTTTTTCCGATGTAGGTACACATGCCTACCATTTGTAGTCGTAGACTTCTCATTGTGATGGTAGGGTTTCCGATGCTTATTAGAAGGCCACGCCTGTCGCTTTAATAACATACATTATCTACATTTCTGTGCATTTTAGGTTCAGCTGGAGCACCTTTTGCCATGCCATCAACAAAAACAAGAGCACCGCATGCGGGTGCCAACGCTCGGCTGCAAAAATTCTAAGTCGAAAAAGGGCATAACTGTGCCAAAATATTTTGAGGGTTACCTCGTCATTGGTATGAGTTCCCCTTTTCATAATAACAACTAGTCCGAGTTTCAAGTTAATAGATTCAGTAATTACAGATATATTACAAAATTTCCAAGTTTTTTTCACGACGACGCAGTCGACGACGACGATGCAGACGACGCCAGAGCTATGACTATACCTCGTCGTTTTCTTCGAAAACAGCCGAGGTAATAAACTTGGTCTGGGCTAGCAAACGTTTAAAGTTTAAAAGCTTTACATCAAAGCTGTATCTAACTACCTACATTGTAACCCCATAGAAATTATCTGTGAATTTGACGGATAACCTCTTGCTTAACTTTATGGGAAAGAAGACTCGCCATTATTTTACCCGTGCAAGCATACAATCGTGGAACTGCCGCACTCTTGCTATGAACTTGGCAGAATGGTCACAGTCCAACAGTCCCACTCGATTGACTGTATCAAATGTTTTGGTAAGGCCGACAAAGTTCATGTATAGGTCCGTATTCTTGTTCTGCTTCTTGCATTTTAAGCTGCTTTGCAATGCAGAAGATTTCATTTGTTCCTTTGTCCGTCCTGAATCAAAAGTAGTGTTCGTGTAGAAGCAGTTACTGTTCAAGGTGCCCATTCAAAATAGAAGTGAATGCAATGAGTATTCTACTTGTTTATGTGGGAAAGGAACCCTTGTAACGGTCAGTTCTTGCAGTGGGTCTTATAATTTATGAGAGGTTTGGTCCGACGCGCCTAGTTGTAGAGTAATGAGGTAATCAGTTGGAACGTTGACAGCCCGTTTAGGCTCTTTGTACACGAGAATATGTCTACTGTCTTACCTTTTTTGTTAAAGATTGCTATCATTATTATTCAGAATTTCAACCAAACTGCTAGTTTTCAATCAATTAGTTTAGTTTATACTAATTTATTTTAGTTCGCTTGCGATAAAGCTTATTTGAATCGCTCTGGAACACTCATTCCCGATGTTATCACGCGCACGTTATCCAATCAATTATGGCTAGTTACAAACCAAGCAACCCTATTTTGAACCTGAGGAAATAGAAGTGAATGCAATGATCAGGAATCGAGAAAATTAATGTTCACCCCCAAGCAGAGACACCAAAAGGGAAAGAAAATCTAGATCCTAATGGAAACAATAATAGCGGAAAGTCAAAAGGACAATAGTCCTATTTGCGTTAATACCTGTGCTTCAAGTAGTTGTATTTAGGTGTTGTGTCAGCCTCGATAGCGCAGTGGTTAGCGCGTTCGACTCATGATCGAGAGGTTGTGCGTTCGAATCCGCCACCGGTATCGAGGTGTGTCCTTGGGCAAGACACGTAATGACACTGCCCCACTCCACCCAGGTGTAAATGGGTAGCAGTGGTGTAAAAACCACTGCCTCTCTCTCTCGCGCGCGTGAAAACACCCGGAATGAGTGTTCGAGAGCGATTCAATAAGCTTAAAGCTTTCATCGCAATCGAACTAAAATAAATTAGTATAAACTAAAAACTAAAAGGACAATTACTTTCCCACAAAATTAGCCAATTAGCTATCCGAAACAAAAATAGATAGGCGAAGCCCAAATGCAACTGCAATATATCATGACCGGTTAAAGATGATCAATATATACTTTTACATTCTGAGGTCACTAGTTTAATTTTCGTCTCGGGAAACGAATGGTCCTATTTGCGTTAATACCTATGCTTCAAATAGTTGTATTTAGGTGTTGTGTTTCTTGCGGCACTGGAACGTCCAACTGAAACGGGCTTGCAGTTCGGCAAGACATGTTTTGCTTACAGTAGGTATCTTTAGAGGATCATTGCCTTCACTTCTAATTTGATATGTCTTTTGTGTCTATACTTCCATTTATTTTCCTCTTTCACCGCTGTCCCTCACTTTTTTCCATCTGCTTACATTAACCCTGACGTTACCAGCCATTTCTGAAGTCATAGTATGCGACACCTTGCCTTTATAGAGAATTCCACCCCTACTTTGAGTTTGATTTGGAAATTTCGCTTTCTTTTTATTGTTTGACATATATCTCTGAATGCAAAACTTTAAGAATGCCTGAACATGAAAAATAGAAGTAAAGGCAATGCTCAGGAATCGATAAAATCACCTCAGATATCATACTTTGGTTGGACCCAACGCAATCTAACTGTTGGTTTTCTTTTGCTCCAGCATTTCAGTTATTTCATGCTGTCCTGTTCTCATCGATGTTTCATCTCTGTAATTGTGTGATGTTTGTGTTCTCGGAGATATATCACCTATAAGTTAGGAAGCCTTCATGCAGACTGAAGAGATAATTTGTCTAAGCCACGACAGAAGTAAGGGCGAGTGTTGTGGCCACATAAAATCAATCCCCCTCTTCCCCAGTGAAATACTTTTCAATGACCGTTCAAGGTGGTCCTTCCGTCGCAGGTATTTTTTTATAGTTCGCCTAATGTGTATCGCTTTTATATTTGTGTTTTATATAGCCAATCTGCCATTCCGCGAGAAAGTATCTGTACTTTTGACTTTCCGCTCGTGATGTTTCCATTAATATCTAGCTACGTCATGTTCTTGTTTCATTCTCGTTGGTGTCTCTGCTGGAAGCTTTTGGAAAATTGTATCAAACGCTCATCGTTGCCGTCATTTATATTTAGACTGGAACCCCCATAGAGTTTGAGGCCCAAACCGGCTTGCAATAAAAGAGGAAAGCAAAGTTTTCAACCATGACTGGATTAACTACCATGCATGCAGTCTGTAGTATATTTTTTATTCTTGCACACCACGTTAAGGAAATACGTGGTTTCAGCTTGGGATAGAAATTCTATTCTGACCCTGGTGTTCTTACCCTAAATCGAATATTCTCGCGCGTTTGATAAATATACTGGTTGAATACGACCTCATATGCGCCGTCGTTAAGGTTGAAGTCATGCACGTTACATGACGTCACTAAACATCCCTGTAGTGCCATCACAATATGGCGGACGTCGGAAACCGAGGTGACTGCAGCATTAAAAATCCGCGCTAAGAAATGGAAGGTATGCAAGACAAAGAATCCTATATGGATGTGAGGGGTGGATAGAAAAATCCGTCCCTCGGGATCACTGTCCGGCATCACTCGGCAAGCCTCGAGATACCGGACAGTGACCCTCGTGACGGATTTTTCCATCCATCCCTCACACCTATATAAGATTCTTATATGTTTTACCCAATCTTGATATACCTAACAATGCTTTTACAAAAATTGGCAATGAAATCATTGCAAGCATATATATTTTTTTCTGAATTTATATACCAAGTAACCATAAAATTCAGGTTAAAATGAGGCCTTGTTGAATACGCGATTTACGTCCAACATTGAATTTGGAAACTAAATTCGAAAGCCGTCTATAAAACTTAGATGCCAACGACAAAGCCTGTTCTGATATTGTGTGTCAGGTCTAGATGCCAACGGCAAAGCCTTTTCTGATATTGTGTGTCAGGTCGGGCCAATGGAAATCTAATTGTTGGTTTTGTTTGGCTCCCAGATTTCATTTATTTAATGCTGCCGAGTCCTTATCGCTGAGTCATATCTGTTGTCGTTTGATTCTTATGTTCTTGGAGATGTAGCACTTGTTATCAGAAATATGTTATATAATAGGGTTATCCTTTGGAAGCAAGGAATACACCACAGAACTGAAAAATATGGAGTGTACATGTTTTTCTGGGCCAGACTAGCTAGTTTCGACCAATTAGGCCTCATCATTGACCCTCAGATATTTTCAAACTTCCACAATGGAATCAATGATCCCAAAGGCAAGAAAATATAATCTGGGCCAGACTAGCTAGTTTCGACCAATTAGGCCTCATCATTGACCCTCAGATATTTTCAAACTTCCACAATGGAATCAATGATCCCAAAGGCAAGAAAATATAATCTGCACTTTGGTGTAGAGCAGGGAGACGTTTTACCGCCGCCACACAGTCCCACACACCAGCTGTAGTGAAGTTAAATATGTTCTATATAAGGGTTATCCTTTGGAAGCAATGAATACACCACAGAACTGAAAAATATGAAGTGTACATGTTTTCGGGGCCATACTAGCTAGTTTCGGCCAATTAGGCCTCATCAGTGACCCTCAGATATTTTCTGAATTCCACAATGGAATCAATGATCCCCAAGGACAAGAAAATATAATCTACACTATGGTGTTGGACAGGGAGACGTTTTACCGCCGCCACACAGTCCCACACACCAACTGTAGTGAAGTTAAATATGTTCTATAAAAGAAACCCTTCATGCGGACTGAACAAATCATTTGTCTAAACTACGACAGAAATAAAGAGCAGGGATTCTTTTTTAGCAGTTAATATTTTATTTCGATTATTGAAGTCCGCTGCAGTAGACACTCTAGCAAACCGATTTCGATATATGAACACCATATTATGCCGCGCACGGAACATCACCATTCATGAAAAGAACATTTACAGCCTCAAATTCAAAATCATCTCGTTTATCATAAAATTTGCATGAATCAAACCCACCTAAAACAGATTAATGAAATTCAAGAAACGGGCTAAGGTATCAGAAGACTTTTCTTTCCTTACTTGAAGATGTGAAGGGTAAATCTGACTGAGAAGAATGTGCTTCCTTATTTGAAGATGTGAAGGGTAAATATGACTGAGTAAATCATCGAAGTAGGCTTTGATTGTATCGATTCCTGATCATTGCCTCTATTTCTATTTTGTCAATATTTATTGATTCATTTAAGTATCTAGACGTCAAGCTAAAAGCTTGAGTAACTTGAAATAGAAAGGGACTTCATGAAGTCTTTTTCATAACATGACAAGTCCAAATCCATCACAAGAGGTGGGCAATTCGTACCTAACGGAATTTCCACAATATGTCTAAATAACTTAATACCAAATCTTATATAAATATATTGTCATGTAGAACGGCGAAGGCTTCACTAACTTTCTGACTTGACCATAATTTGTAATGTTTACGTTCTTCAGAATTGAAAAAAAAAATACAGAAACATTTCTTACATTAAAGCAAGATAGAGCGAATCTTCTCAATCTCTCTATATAAGCCTCCGTATAAATTTATCATGTATACATGTTCACCTTAATATTTGCTCAGAAAATAAGATTAACAAAATACGGGTTGGTAGTGTTCTTCTGTCGCAAATTATTTTTGTTATGATTTGTCTTTGAGTGTGTGTCTCGCTCATATTATTTTGGTTTTGGATAGCCATTTGGCCATTTTGTGGGAAAGTGACTGTCCTTTTGGTTTCCGCTGTTGATGTTTCCGTTAGTGTTTAGTTCTTTCATGTTTGTGTCTCTTTCGCTCTGATGGGAGCTTTGGTTTAATTTTATGGATCAAAATTATCAAGGGCGTCAAAATTATATAGGCATATTTTCGTGATATTGGGATAAAATTACTCTCCTTTTGGCTATTCGCTTGTGACGTTTTCGTTGTGGTGCAGTTGTTTGATTGTTCGTGTTTCTTCCCGTTTGTTGTCTGATCTGCACAGAACATTACGAAAACAACCCTATATAAGCTTGACCCCATTGAACCCCACTTTTATATAGTAAAACTGTGGTTTGCAGGGGTAAATTAGAAGTGGAGCCAATGATCAGGAATAGACACAATTATCTCATAGCTCCCATCAGAGAAACCAAAGGGAAAGAAACACAAAACGAAACAACAGACTCTAATGGAAAAAACAAAAGCGGAAAGCCAAAACGACAATTACTTTCCCACAAAAACCTTACTTTTCTTATTTCTGCTCTAAAATATAGATTGTTGGTACCCGTTAGACCCGCCTCGACGAGGCGGTTCTAACGAGTTCCCACCATCTATGTCTTGAATAAAAATAAGAAAAACATCACAATTTTTCTCCTAAAAATTTCGTTTTATCGGTGGTAAAGTTTACAATGTATTTGTATAGGCGTGTTTTCGTAATGAGAAAATAGCAATGCGACTTCCTTGCAGTAGAAGAATTCCAACTTTACAAGTTACCGGTTAGATTTTGACGTATGTGTTTTGTGTTATTTTCACTCGATGATTGTGCAAACCGGGTTTATTGATTAAGAAACAGATCAGCTCTAGCAGTGATATATTGAGTTATATATCACTGATTGGAGTTCAGTAAAGTAGATCAAATCACGAACGCATAGCTCTACTTACAACTCACTGAAAAACAGTAATTTTTAACTCAATGAATAACGACACTAGAGCTTACCTATTTCGATTCTACTCACTAAAATCGACGCAAATACTATTAACTTCTTCAGATTCTCTCTATCTTCTGCCATTGGTTAAAGGAATCCCGCCAATATAATTGATTGTATGACATGCTTTTACCTGTTTCATAACATATCCAATACAAGAAAACGACGTTACACCACCTAACGTCAAGGTAATAATGAATGACGCCATGAAACGGGATAAAAAGGCGGCTTTTCGCGACACGCTCTTCCACCCAGTGATTTATCACCAATTTTCTATTGGCTATATACATGTAGGCGACCAGTGTTGGAAGGAAACATAATAGTCAAAAATATCTTGTATATGGCATAAAACAAGCGCTATTGCATATTTTTTTTCTTTTATTGAAGAAGGCAATATTGCAGATATTTTCATGGTTGTGAATGGATTCCTCTTCGTTTAAATAGTAACTGTATTTGATCCACAATTACAAGGGCATCGCTCACCTAGGATCATTAATTCTGTTGTGGAAATTATTGTGAAAATATTTGAGGGCACTTCTGAGGCCTGATAGGCCGAAACAAGATACTCTTCAAAATAGAAGGCATCTATCAGCAATCGATATAATTAACCAAAAGCTCCAATCAGTGATACCGAATGGGAAAGAAACAGAAACATGAAATAACCAGACTCTAATGGAAACAACAATAGCGGAAAGCCAAAAGGACAGTTACTCTCCCACAAAATGGCCAATTGGCTGTCCAAAACAAAATAATATAAGCGATACACACACTCAAAAGACAAACCATCATAACAAAATTAAAACCGCGACAGAAAAACCGCATCGGAACGGTCATTGAAACGAATTCCACTGTGTGCGTGTGTGAGTGGGGGGGGGGGGCTTAAATCGATTCTACGCAGCTGCAATCCTCGCCCCTTACTTCCTTCGCGATTTAGACAAATATGTTTTCAGCCCGCACGAAGGCCTCAACCTCTCCCAGGATACAAAAACCAAACAACCACATAGATGACATAAAGGTGATGACCCGTCAGCAAGAAACTACTGAAATGCTGAAGCCAAAAAACAACAAAAAAAAAACGTTAGACTTGAAACTTAATACATTTCAGTTATGAGGTAAATTCATTCCATTCAGTGGATAATCCTTTGTCACATAAATTATACAACGTTACTAAAGTTGATGTTAAGGGAGTACGTTGTGGCCGTAAAAATTCCCCTTGCCGTTCATTAATATGTAGGTTATATTTTCTCGCATTTCAGGGGTTAGTGTTGTTCCATTTAGAAGTTAGATGAGAATATATTGGCCGAAACTAGTTAGTCTTGCCCAGAAAATAAAATGAAATTAAAAACTTGTACGCTCGATACTTTACTTTCAGTCGCGTTGTGAATTCTTGCTTCCAGAGATTTACCATTTTATAGTGCATACGTATTTGTATAATATAAATTCCTTTTGATGACAGTAATTCCCACCTAAATTGGTTAAATTATCGTAGAGTGACAAACGTTTATGTTGAATATACACAAATAATATTCAAAGTTATGATAGGTAAACCTTTAATCTATTTGTTGCCTACCAAACGTGTTTATATCGTTTGCAATTGGCTGCATATAGAAAGAAACCTAGCTGTGTTCTTCTTCAACAGTACAGGTCATACAGCAGCCAAAATACTCGCTCCCAAATTTGCAGAATTATGCAAATGGCTCTTGGGAGACTTGATGACATCGTACAAATGCCAAAAATTCATGATCAATAGCCAGGCAATTCTATAGCAACATCCCAGTCAAAACTGTATGTTTTTCAGCGCAATTGATAATATATTTGCCTTGATTGGATTGCGATATTTGTGCCGCTATTGCCATTTAGGCTAAGATACTTGAAGTGTTCTGTTATTGGATTGGAAGAGGCAGAAGTATCACGATGTTAAAATGTCAAGATATAAATGGAATTCTAAGTTTAATTTACTGGGATGGAAATATATTAACTCTGTTGTCTCGAAATTGTATATGACAATTATTGTCTTAACCTGCACGGATACTTTAACTTCAGCCAACTCAAAAATGACAATGCCGTTTGCAGAAAATTATACCGTAGATGAACTCGTCCAGGAGATGTTAACAAACGTGTCAAGTGTGCCTGATAATACGTCATATACACTTGCTTTTAAGAAATCGACACCATCATCTACTTCGCTAAATCTGGATGTGAAACCGCAGATTGCGTCCACGATATCTCGGGTAGATTCGTTTAATTCGGATAATTTTTCACACGTTCTGCATAACGTTACAATGCCAAACATTACACCCATTGTAAATCATTCTCAACTATGTTTGAATAATTCTAAACAAAATAGACAAATTGATCCGCAATTTAATAAGTGTCGAAACCAATCGTGCTGTGACGGAAATGTACGGAATCTGACCAATGTTAATAATTTTACAAATTTAAGTACACAATTAGAAGTACCAACAAAAACGACAAATATGAATATTTCAGATACCACAACATTGTATGCATTACTGGACATTGATGAAGAGACACACAGAATGAAAAGTTCTTACAGTCGTGAAGATTATTCAGGCAATGCAAACGAAACAGTTATTCATATCGGGGGGTTGTTTGAACTTTCCGGTGCAAGAAGTGACCGTTTGGGTTTGTCTGAATTAACCTCAGCAAAGTTGGCAATAGAACATGTTAACAGAGTTAACTTTCTCCATGGATATACATTAAACCTTCTTCATAATGATACTCGGGTGAGTAATTACGATTTAAATGACATGAATATGTTTAAATACACAGGCCATTTGTAAATCCTACTTTACATTACATAAATACGCCTATACAAATACATGGACTATTTTACCGCCGAAAAATCGAAAATTTTATGATGAAAAATTGTGATATTGATCTTATTTCTGCTCAAAATATAGATTGTGGATACTCGTTAGAACCGCCTCCTTGTGGATACTCGTTAGAACCGCCTCGATGAGGCGGTTCTAACGAGTACCCACAATCTATATTTTAGAGCAGAAATAAGAACAATAATGTTTACCCCTGTAAACCCCGGTTTTACAATATAAAAGTGGAGTTCAAGGGGGTCAAAATTGTATAGGCATGTTTTCGTGATGATATAGCGACCAGGGCCCTGATGTTCAAAGCCTCGGTAGCTTAACGAGCTCGTTAGTGGTCATATTATTAACTGTTCTAGCAAGTTCAATATCTAAAATTTTGGGTAGTTTAGCTGGAAAATGTAAGCAGCATTTGCAAATGCAAAAGCTGCTCACATGTTTTCAGCAAAAATATCAGCATATTTGCCATATTTCAGTATCAAAGTTTTAACGATACTTTAATTATCGATGTAGTTAGTTTGAACAGCTGGCCCCAAAGTGTCTTTAATTCGTTTGCATTATTTTTGTCTGATTTGGTTTTGAATGTGTATTACTATGAAGCAATACTAAACAACATTTCCAATGTATGTATGTAGCGGAAATAATATAGCACCTTTTCATCTAAAATGACATTTTACAGAAGAATGAAACTATCTTATAGAAAGTGATTCCCAATTGTTAAATTTGTCTTCTTAAGAGATAGTGAAAGTTGAGGAAGCGAATTAATTGTACAAACAATATAAAATTGACAAACTGAAGCAGACGATCAATTACAGAGCGGAAATAGGCTTTTATCCCAGGCATATGCTTTCAGAACGTACAATTATCTATTTGTTTGTTTGCGTCCGCTATTGCATTTTTCTATCTTTGCTTTCATTCTTATGAATTCGTCATGACATGCAGCGTCCCATTAGAAACATCAGGATAAGAAGTTGGTCCAATGAAAAGCCGTAAGAAATATACTTTATTGCAGGGGGTATAATCATGTTCAGTATTGTTTGTTTGTTTGTATTGGAGTTTAATGGCCCAGTCAACACTATTTTAGGTCATTTCTGAGCCGGTCAGTTTACCTATCCACAATTTTCCTGGGCAGGCTTATACGTGAGCGGTTAACCAGTGCAGTGCACATTCTTTCGCCAGAAACTGACACCTGCCCTTCTTGATTCAGCGGAAGATAGAGTTACCGTAGAAAAGATTTCGTGATCAATCTCCACGAAAGAATGTTGCCGACCCCGGCATGTATCGAACCCGCGTCCTCCTGATCACTAGATAAACGCGCATCCGACTGAGCTACCGAGGTCGGCATTTTCATTATTTTGAACGACAACTCAGAGAAGGACAAGATTGGAAACGTCTCAATAAGGTTTATGTGGATCACGCACATGCTGTGTTTGAAGCCGAGTAAGGAAAATGTACTAAGTTTATTTTTATCAGAAAATGTTTTATAGACCCATTAAACTGGGGTATAATATGCTAATATTATTCAAGTCATGTGCGATATTATATTTTACTATAATTTCAGCCATCTACTCTCAAAAACCCGGTGTTACCACTATTTGTTGACATATGCTTTTGCGCAGCAGCCAGTGAATAAAATAGATAAATAAGAACATTTCAATGGGAATAGCTTCATTGAACAAATATCGTTAGCAAAACACAGTCAGTCGGTGCAAATGATATTTTGATTGTAAAACCGACGACGGGAGCTGTGGGTTAATTTACCGATTCAAGACCATTGCCTTCACTTCTATTTTGCCTTTCCCAAAGACGATTCTAAAAAAAAAACACCCATAATAATTTGGTTTGAGCATAAATAACGAGATCAATATATACTCTGTGGAACAACATACTTTCCTATGTCCAATGCCAAGAGTCATTGGTCTAAAAGGTCATGGATTCCATTCTGTATTTTAAAACATATTTGAGGGTTAAACATACATTGAATAGTTTTACCTTGAATTGATTTTGTTTATTTGTGGGCATGTTTATTTGTAGGCAAGAAAGATATGCATACTTCACACGAGTGTGTCTTCATACGAGACTTCATACGCGTGTGTCTTCTCACGAGTGTGTAATCGTAAATATAGCTTCGATCATTGAAACGAATTCTTCAACTTTCTAGGTTTCTTGCGAGTGTGTGCTAGCATTTGCAATGTCTCGATTCATTTAATTTTTCTTCTGTGGTGCGAAAAGGGACTTACCCTGCACACATATTTATTTTCGTGTATCAATTCGGTCACATCTGGCAAATACCTCAGTAAGAGGCCAATACCTCAGGTACAAAGTCTCTGGACGAGTCCTTAAAACTAGTTACAGTCTGAATAACAAAGGTATCCTAAAACGCATACCCCTGCGTCTCAATCTCGCACAGAATGGGCTTTGAACTCCTTTGTGGTCTTGGCATTCACCGCAGAAGAAGGAAGTCTATTAGAAAGAGATTTTCAGGGCATCGCTATAAGACTGGTACGTTATTTTGATGCCCTTGTTTAGGTTGATGCTGTTGCAGGGGTCAAGTACGTATCTTTATTAATAGACACTGTATGAGAGTGTATCCAATAGAATAAGGTGGTTAAAGAGGACTGCTCACAACCGGCCTCTAGGGACGCCCACTCTAGCCCTTAAAGCATGTCTCCGATGCTACATCTTTTTCACCATCGCCGACATGCCGATTAAGCAGGTGTCCTTTGAACCTTCTTCACCTGCGGAATCTGAGTTTTAACATAGGGATGCAAAATGGGTGATGCATATACAAGTTAAGGGCGAACCAATGTTTTATATGCAACATACTTTGTCTGCCTAAGTGCCAAGGCCAGATCACGTCTAAGGCATCCTAATTGCTTTGGAGTTTAACTCTGCGATATGCTTACCACAATCATGATTGTCAGTGATGCTGATATCAAGCTATTTGGCGGATAGACTCCCCCACCGTTTGTACTTCTTTAAAAGGGTGGGGAAGTGGGTGACAGCCATTGCATGACCTATATACTTTACTGTAATCTGGGTCCTTCTAAAAATACTGTAGCGAATAGGTAAGAATTTCTGTAAAACAGATGTGAAGGCAATGATCAGGATTTCATTACACCAGTCAGAGGAACCGAAGGGAAAGAAACACAAACATGAAATAACAAGACCCTACTAGAAACATCGGAAGCGGAAAGCACACATTCAAAGAGGAACTATAACAAACTATTGTACTCAAAATTGTCACTTTGGGAGGAGAATTGGCGGTTTTACGGTCGGAAATGTCGTATAGCGAAGCCATATAACGGGATTTGCGACCGTAAAATCAAACGATTGCCACCAAAAATTACAGTTTTGCAATAGATTAATCATCTTTGTGAAAACGCTACTACTTTGCACAAAACGACAAGCGCTGTGAGTTGCATAAAACCAAATGACAGCCAATTACAAACCACATTACGTGATGACGTTGGGTTAAAAACAGTATATCGCAGAATATTCTGTCGCAAATCATTGGCGTTATCCAATCAGACATCGTGTTACAACAGTGCATTAAAATACCCAATCTTTTTATATCGAATAATGATTTAACGAAAGTGGCTGCGGAAGTCATTGCGGTTATATATTTTTCTGAATGTATATACTAAGTAACCATAAAATTCGGGTTCCGAGAGACCTTGTTGCAGAAGAGATTTAAGTCCAATATTGAATTTTTAGATTAAATCAGAATGACGTCTATAAAATATTGAAAAGGCTTTGCGTAGTATATGGTATCGATAACCCGGTTAAAAAAGTTTAGCAGTTAACAATTTATTACGAGTGTTGAAGTCAATTACACGACTACACACTCTGGCAAATCGACGTTATTGCGAAATATAAACGCCATAGGACGGCACACGAAAACCATCACCATTCAGAAAAGGAAAATATACAAGCTCGAAATCAAAATCATCGCGTTTATCATACATTTTACAAGAAACAAACCCATCTACAATAGATAGATGTAAATCAAAAAACGGGGGTAAATTTGACTGATCAAACGATCGAAATAGGTATTTTCAATATTTAATAATCCATCCAAATATCTAGAAGTCGAACCGAAAGCTTCAATGATTTCAGACTGGTTTTCAGAAGAAAGGGACATGATAAAGTCTCTCTCATAACAAAACCAAAAAACAGATCAGCCACAAGGTGTGCGCAATTAGTACCCATCGGAATACCCACAACTTGTCTAAATAACTTAGTGCCAAATCTTATGTAAATATTGTCAAGTAGAAAGGTGAGAGCTTCACACACTTTCTGACATGACGATATAGTATATTGTTATACTCTTCAGAAGTGAAAAAAAAACAAAAAACATTTCTTACATTACACGCAAGACAGAGGGAGTCTTGCCCATGAAATGTCCATTCAATTAAATCATTAAGCTGTTCTTTTATACGATTATGATGACATGTAGTGTAAAGGGTGAGAAATCATAAGTAGACAGACTTGAAGCACGAAAACGCCTGGATTTCAATTCATTTAAAATTAAATTTGAAATTTCTTTTAGACCCAAACAGATTTCTACCTGATCTTTCGAAAACTTTGTCGCAATATTTTATCACATGTTTTTTTGATGGCAGTAAAACAATGAAGTTAATAATTTGGAAAGTTCAGTGGTGGTACAAGAGCTTGAATTTGCAAAAAAACGTGCTTTGTTTGGTCTTATATTAAGTTAAGGTACCTAATATAACGTAGGAAGCTTGTCTAGGTCTTCTATAACGCAGACAGCAAACTTGGTGGCTGAATGACAAACGTGGTCATCAACTAAAGCCCTCACAACAGCCAAAGGCTGAAGTTCATAAGCTATAGTTATACGTGTTCCCTTCAAAATACACTTTCTGTGACTTTCTATTACAACAATACAAAAATAAGTGGCTTACAATGACTAAAATGATGCAAAACATACCTGGAATATATTACAACAATCATTTTATTTGATGAAAATGTCTAAATATGACTAAATATGGACTATGGAGTACAGCACATAGCTGAACATGAAATGTAATGATACAAACCGTTAGTTACGCAAGATAAATAATATCTACAGCTACCTGCCAAAATACTACAGTAATAAGTACAACTAGTAATACCCTACAAATACAGGTAACATAACTAACATTGGTGTAAACATTCCAGTTCTTGGTCAATGGGCAAGGACACGGGTTTATAGGGCTATAGGATTTTGTTGTATAAAATCACCCTATGACAAGAGCGCACAGCGAAGACCAGATTGTCCTGTATATCTAGTATCAGTATCTTCAGACACTTCACTGGGAACTGGGCCTTTGGAATAAAATCATTTTCTCGCAGCCAGGAAAAAATGAAAATAAACAGTTGGCAAGAAACAAAGAACCACGATCCACCAAAGGAAAGAAAGAAAAAACATACGATCTGGCGGCGCACACTAAAACAATACAGCAAGCGTAATATATATGCTGAAATCCCAACTCCGGGGCCCATGGCTATTTAATCAAAACAATATGTTCGATGAAAGGGTTACCCTTTTGAAGCAAGGAATATACTACAGAACTGAAGTATGGAGTGTACAAGTCTTATTTGGCCAGACCAGCTAGTTCCTACCCAAGATACCAAAGAGAAAGGATCACAAACATACAACAACTCCATCATGTCTAAAACATCTCAAGTGGAAAGCCAAATGGACATTGACATTCCTACAAATGGCCAAATGGCTATCCTAAGTGAAGACCAATATAAGCAGAACATACATGTAAAGACAAACTTTCGCAAACCTCGCGCTCGATTGCAATGTAAATTCAAAAATAGTAAGTTCTAAGGAGTTGATCAAAAGTAAGTCATGATAGCTACACACAGATTAAAGGTTATAAAACAAATTAATGCTTGTATGAGTCAAGGTTCGCGACAAATCAACAATATAATGTAAGAGTAATTCCACCAGCAGTTAGGTCAGAGTGGTCCAATTAAGAATAGTTGTAACTTGGCTCTCTGGCTGGTTGTTTTATATCTAGACTCTTCACAAGTGGTTGAAGATATATTTTACTTGATACGAATCCATTGTTTCCTAAAGGCTGTAGGTGATTCAGTTTACCATGGCTTGAACTCCAATCATTCGCTGTCACTGCCTCTAGTGTTCTTTGAATAAATCAGATTACCCAACACAGTAATTTTACTGCTGACCGTCTAAATGCTATCATTTTGTATTTACCTGGCTGTTTGTATTTGGTCGGCAATTTATATAATTGTGTTGCATTCATCGCTGTGTATTTCTGACAAAACCTTTAAATGATATTGATTTATGCTTGCAAGATGAAGACTACTGTTTTGCGCAGTATGGTTTCCCGGTTTGTCGTCTAGTTAAATACATGTAAAACAAGTTAGATTACAAAAGTACAGACAGAAAATCAAGCAAAATATTCTACATGGGACATTTGCCAAATTGACGTGTGATGCACAAGATACGCATATTCTCGTTTCAATAATGATTATTTAAATTGCTGTCTGTGACCGTTTTTCAAAATGAAATTGTCGGTGTTTTTGGATGCAAAATATGCTACTGCATTCAAGGTTATGTTGTTGCCATTATTTATAACATTGTAGGAGAATATTTCTGAGGATCAGCAATAATCAAATAATACAGCCACCCGAGCCTACAGTATAGTGCATATTTAGTCTGAATGGTAGTGCCATGAATAATTTGTTCACAGCCCGTTTCATGAACCTTTTACAATACACTTCCTCTAAATCTTTTAAAAGAAAAAAACTTAACGATTTAATTGAATGGACATTTCATTGGGAAGATTCCCTCAACCTTGCATAAAACGTAGGAAATGCTTTTTTCACACCTGAAGAACATCAGAATTATACTTTATGGTCATGTTAGTAAGTGTGTAATGCTCTCACTTTTCTACTTTACATGATTTTCGTTTATGATACCGATTAATAAAACTATTTCAAAGGGTTTAGGAGATATGGAGCGGACACGAAAGTGGTACGGAAAGACAGACGGATGGATGGATGCCCTGACGGTCGTGTGTCTGTGAGTACAAAGTAGAAGTAAAACAAAGATCAGGAATTGATACAATTAACTTACTCCACCCATAAAAGACACCAAAGGGAAAGAAATACAAACATTAAGCGACCAGACCATAATGGAAACCTAAACAAAGGAAAGCCATACGGACAGTTACTTTCCCACAAAATGGCCATATGGCCATCCAAAATTCTCGTGTGTCTTTTTTTTCTAAGAAATTTCCAAGAAAACAAGACACACAAGTCGATTTTTCGACACACAGATTTTTACTTGTGTGTCCAACGGAATCAATCCCATTGAAATACATTGAAAGTATCCATACCCAATATACACAAGTATATATTACTATGCCCGGATGGACAGACGAACAGACAGACTAAGGCCATTCCTATATTTCCTCTCTACGCTTTGCAGCCGGGTATTGAAAAGAAACTTAGGATCTTTGAATGGATTTGGTAATCGATGGTGTAAACGAGAGTATGTGGTGCATAAAGCTCACAAAGAATGGGAACTTAGCATTCTGGAACTAGTGAACAAACGCATTTCTTTCTACTCTTAAAATACGAACTTATTACCTCCTAAACCTAAGACGTCTTTACGTCATCTTAAACTAGGTATTCAAGAATTTCATAAGAAGTTTGTTTTGGTGCCAGTAGATAAGGCCGCTACAATGTGACCGTTGTTTAACGGTTCCACTATGTTAACACTCTTCAGCAAGAACTTTGTGGTACTACTAAGGCCTATGAACTGCAGCCTTTGGCTGTAGAGAGGAATCTTCCACTGACCGTTCCAAGGCGGCTCTTCTGTGGCGATTTATTTATGTTGTTGTTTGTTACTTACTGTGTGTATCACTTGTGTCTTTTAATTTTGGATGGCCATATGGCCATTTTGTGGGAAAGTAACTGTCCATATGGCCTTCCTTTGTTTAGGTTTCCATTATGGTCTGGTCGCTTAATGTTTGTATTTCTTTCCCTTTGGTGTCTTTTATGGATGGAGTAAGTTAATTGTATCAATTCCTGATCTTTGTTTTACTTCTACTTTATTTGATGACCACATTTGTCGTTCAGCCACCACACTTGCATTATATGTTACAGAAGGCCAAGACAAGCTTCCTACGTTCTATTGATTACCTAAACTTCATAGGAAGACCATACAAAGCACGGTTTATTGCAAATGCAAGCTCTTGTACCACCACTGAACTTTCCAAATTATTAACTCCATGTTTTATTGCCATAAAAATCATGTGATTAAATATTGCGACAAAGTCTTTGAAAGACCAGGGAGAAATCTGTTGTGGTCTCCAAAAACTTCAAATGAAGTTTTGAATAAATTGAAATCCTGGGGTTTTTCGTGTAGTTTATATTCTTGTCCCCTGGGATTTGAGTTATATCCCTTTCCAATATCATAGTATGACGGCATTGTGATTGCTATATCTCCAGTACCCTTTGCGGCATATAAATTGTACTCAGTACATTGTTCATAAGGTTGAGCAGGTGTATCATGCACAAGACCCACATCTCTTGTTGCCCTGTTTTTTTAGTTATCTCCCCTGACACTATAATCTTGTAGTGGCCATAACTCAAATACCTTTTGAGATATGTTGATGGTACTTGGTACAATTGCACACAAGGTTGAGAAGGCCTTGGCTGATTTGAGTATCTGCTGGATGCCTATGGACTTTTGGAGGAAATACTTTGCACCCGCACAATTTATGAAATTCCATGCTCAATTTTCAGCATTTTATTATTTTTCTTGTTCCCCTGTTACATATTACTGTGTTAGAATTGTTAAAATTAATGATTGAATTAAACTGTACCAATTGTATTCATCCTATACCTTAATTTAGTTAAGGAAAACAACATACAGTAAATGTATCATATATGATACATGAAAACTTAATGCCCGGTGTATCATATATGATACATGTCATAAATTCACATCCGGGACATAAATCCCTGAAACGTCTTTGATTTTGTGATTAACTACTTGACAGGAATCACATATATCAGTTTGAGAATTTTTATCACACTAGAAAGGGGTTCGGGCACTAGAGGGTTAAGGGGGTATTCATTATATTTTTTATTTCTACTCCAAGACGTGGGTTGTGGGTACTCGTTAGAACCGCCTCATTGAGACAGCTTTAACCAGCACCTAGAATCCATGTTTAAAGTACAAATAAGAATAATATAACAATTTTTCATCAGAAAATGAACCAGTTTGGAGATACGATATACAGCACTATATCACTCGGGTGTGTTATCGAAATAACTTCCTTTTGATGTTCAAACGGAAGAATAGGCAAATATTTATTTAGCTATATCAATCCGTGAAACGAGGAAGCGATAGGGGTTATTAAATTGCTAAAATAAGCTCAACCATTCCCACAGAAATGAAATATCATCACGAAAACACGCCTATATAATTTTGACCTCCTTGAACCCCACTTTTATATAGGAAAATTGGGGTTTACGGTAGTAAACCTTATTTTTCTTATTTATGCTCTAAAATCCAGATTGTGGGTGCTCGTTAGAACCGCCTCATCGAGGCGGTTCTAACGAGTATCCACAACCTATATTTTGAGCAGACATAAGAAAAATATTACTATTTTTCATCATAAAATTTTCGATTTTTCGGCGGTAAAATAGTCAATGTTTTTGTATAGGCGTGTTTTCGTAATGAGACTCCATTTGTCTGAAGTACGGATATGCATGCAACAGCCACTTCACAGTTGAGGGGAAAGTTACGATGCTAGTAGCTGACTTTCGAAATAAACCTTAAATGTTACATTACGAAAACACGCCTATACAAATACATTGTAACCTTTATCGCCGAAAAAATGAAAATTTGAAGATGAAAAAATGTGATAATTTTTTTTCTTATTTCTGCTCAAAATATAGATTGTTGATACTCGTTAGAACCGCCTCATCGAGGCGGTTCTAACGAGTACCCACAATCTATATTGTAGAACAGAAATAAGAAAAATAAGGTTTACCCCTGTAACCCCAGTTTTAACTATACAAAATTATATAGGCGTGTTTTCGTGATGTAGAGCAAATGTTGGGTTTCTTTATATTTGTTTTAAGCTTTTGCTTTGTTCAGTTTGTTTTGCTTGCATATACACGGCCAACTCAATGTTTTTAGGGTATACATGTACATGTATCAAGCCGTTTAGATGATCCAACCCCGCTTCCTCGGCTGGCTTATTTTCATAAACGATCATAATCCATCACGAAAACTTGCCTATCTAATATTGACCCCCATTGAACCCCAATTATATATACTAAAACTGGGGTTTACATGGGTAAACCTTACTTTTTCTAATTTCTGCTCTAAAATATAGATTGTGGGTACGCGTTAGAACCGCCTCGATGAGGCGGTTCTAACGAGTACCCACAGTCTATATTTACTCATTAGAACCGCCGCGATGAGGCAGTTCAAACGAGTACCCACAATGAATATTTTGAGCAGAAATAAGAAAAAATATCACAATTTTTCATCTTAAAATTTGCATTCTTTCAGCGATAAAGGTTACAATGTAATTGTATAGGCGTGTTTTCGTAATGTACACTGTGCACATTCCTCGTCGGGGACTGATAACGGCCATTATCACAAATTCAGTACTATATTTAACATGATAGCCCATGTTTTGCATGTGCGATAATGCGTGTTTCCATTTCCGGTTATCAGCCCGCCCGGTCTGATAACCGGAAACAGTGTATTTTGAACGGACAGCGGTTATCAGCCCACTCATGACGTTATTGTGACGTTGCCAATTACATGACGTAACGCGAATAGTTGGGCGTGACGTTACGCGCTTTTTTGCTTGAATCACGGTTTTTATCACATTTTTTTTTCAATTTATGAACGTCAAACACAGTAAGAATAGGATCTGAATATGTGATAAACAAATTATAACATGGGGTTTTGGTTATCGCCCTCTGTATCAACCCTCGACCATTATCTGCCCTCAGGCTAAAGCCTTCGGGCAGATAATGGGGTCTCGGGTTGATACATCGGGCGATAACCAAAATCCCATGTGATAATCTCTAATTCTTGCCTCGGCGTAAGGAACAGATTGTCCGTAGAAAAGATCCCATAATCAATCTCTACTAAGAAATATTACCAGACCCAGCAGATACCGGGCCCGAGACAGCGGGTCACCAGTAAGACGCCAATCCTTAAATGGCGAGCAAAATCCGACGAAAATGTGTCCCAGGTCATGTGTGCCAAGCGGAAACGCCGACCGGTCGAAGTATCCGCGCAATCTGATGTGAGTTTTTGTTTCGTTATGCCCTATATGGATGCCAGTTGACCAAAAGTTTTATATGAAGCCAGTTTTCAAGATGTCGTTGACACAATAAGCCACGTCGATTTATTAGTTCGACGCGTTTGCTTCCATACCTACTATAAGTCTTTCCGTGACTACGAATCCTTTTATTAGAATAAATCATTTTATCAGAAAAACTTAGTCTTCGCATATATCTTCTATCCTCCAAGAGGTTCCAGAGTAATTTCAAACAACAATGGAGGACCTCAAATTTATACAAACGTAAATCTCCTTTATAACAATTTTGATAGCTTCGTATCTCATCGTCTAATATATTATTAGTACTTTGCATTGATTTTCCGTATCAGCAGGGAGAACAAACATGTTTTTGCATCCGAATATGAGCCAGCGCACGACAAAACCTACACTATGACATGTGCGCCCATCGAAGACTCAGATCAGCATGCGCATCCAATTAGTCTAAACAGAGACTTTTCTTGCTGCATGAAGGAGCATTTCGCCCTTAGCTATCCTTAGAGCGCACAACGAAGACTCTGATCAGACTGCGCGGATGCGCACGCTGATCTGAGTCTTCGTTGGGCGCACATATCTTATTGTAGGTTTTGTCATCCGCTGGCTCATATACACGATGCGACCAGAGAAAATATACCATCGTACATAAGCGCGCGACGAATAATTAGATCAATTTGCGTATCGCAAGAAGAAGTCTATATCAATTTTAAATCATAAAGTGCATCGAGAATATCCTGCTTAGGATGCACAAAAATCCTTTCCATGTATTCAAGTTACAAACCAACATGGGGATCCTTCAACAAAACGTAACAAAGCTACACGTTGAAACGTTTTACACTGTCTTTTTGGACCAGATTGTAGCAAGGCCTGCTATAAACTTAGGTCGAATTGTTTGGTCAAGTTCTTGCACTTTGCTTTGATATAAATGCTCAAATATCCAAACTGTTATAGGGTTCGTAGATGTTCCACTGTTAGCAAGCAGAATATTATTGGAAATATTTAAATGAAGTAACTGTTATGGAAATGATGACGATCTCTTTTAGTCAGATCCTTACCAGTACATTACGAAAACACGCCTATACAACTACATTGGAAACTAACGGGAACTTTTAGATGAAAAATCGTGGTATTTCTTTTTTATTTCTGCTCAAAATTATACATTGTGGCTACCCACAATCTATAGTTTAGAAAAAATAAGGGTTACCCCTGTAAACCCCAGTTTTACCATATAAAGGTGGGATTCAAGAAGGGGGGGGTGCAAAATTGATATAGGCGTGTTTTCGTGATGACTTGGGCGGAGCTGAGCACCCTGCAAGAAACGCGGCTACTTTTCTTGTGCGCTATAGGTATGCCATTTACATGAAAATTTCTCCTTGCGTTCGGGGAACTTTTAAGCTATTTTCTAACTATGTTTGTGTTGTGTAGAGGCTAAAAGATACCTGATTGTTGTACATGCTGGACAATTTTATTCGCTTATCGGGACCCGTTGTTCATCAGAATGGCTTGATTTTACCAAAATCTTTTAACCATCTGCACAGAGTGTGTTGATTTATCGTTGCAAGAATCCAGATGCAAAGATACAGCAACTAGAACTATCAATGAAATGGGCATAACTATCAGTCAACCATTATACACTTACCCGACACATTGTTGTGCTGCAATTGTGTCTGGAAAGGTAATCGATCTTCTTTAAAATAAAACTAAAAACGTATGCTGTGCGTTTGCATTTGAATCGCCTTATCGAGGCAATTCAAATGATTACACACATTACATTGTTTCAAGATAAAATAATGCAAAAAAAAAAAAAAAAAAAAAAAAAACCCCGTAAAATGTTGTTATTTGTTGATACACTGAAAACTACCTATGGCTCGATCAGACATCGGTGGTCAAGTTATTAGTATCTCATCGTTAGTTGCATTATGAAAACATGCTTATTTAAATATATTGACAATGTTACAACGAAAAAATGAAAATTTCAGTTAAGAAATTCTGATATTTTTCATATTTCTGCTCGAAACATAGACTGTCGGAACTTGTTAGAATGCGATTCGATTCTAACGAGTACCCACACTCTATGTTTTCAAGCAGATATATGAAAATTATTGTATACTATTGTAAACCCCAGTTTTTTCTCTATAAACGTAGGGTTTAAGGAGGTCAAAATTATATAGGCGTGTTTGCGTGATGGTACGAAACAAAAAAAAAAAAACATATATTTTCAGAGGACAAATATGATTTTAAAGTTTTATTCCTCTTGGAAATCCTAATTAAAAATCGCCTATAAATAAACATGATCATATTATATTTTATGTAGATTACCAATGTTTTTCTTACCATAGTTACCATAAACGTAAACTACCAAACTTTGTTTCTTTTTAGTTGGAAGATTTACCGGTTCGTGCAAAAGCCCCATTCGTTATTATTTGCTCAAACCTATCATCGTTTGCGATTGCTTTAAACACCAAAGGGGTTACTGTGTCATTAACCCTATAGGTGCGACAGGGCCAATTTTGGGCCACAGGTGTAACTACGTTGAGTGCCAGCGTGCCAATTTTTGGCCAATACTTTGAATAAAGACAGAAAGATATCTGCGGGACAAAATTCTCATTTCTTTTCTGTTTTGACCAGAAAAATCCTTTGAAAACATTCTCCAACTAACAAATCTGGGCTATGTATGCTTGAATGTGCGTGATAAGATCAAACAGGCACATACCCTCAGCGCAATTTTTATGGATGACTGTGTTGTTTTTTCCCGCGTATGTAATATTACGTCATTAGCAGTGCTGGACGTTACGTCAGTCGATCGTAACGTCGCGCGTAACGTCGCGTGCCGTTACTTTGAGCAACGTAATATAATTGTCTTCGTGTTTTCTTTGTAGGGGATTTTGTAGCGTTTTTCGCGGCGTTTCGAGTTCATATATGCGCATATTCTATTGTAGATACAGTTTGGCTCTACAGTAGAAAGTACGGGGTATTCAAGGAGCAAATTTCTTTCTTTTTCTTTTTTGTTTTTTTTTTCTTTTGTTTTCACTTTTAATGGCATAATCTACTGACTCTAGTTTTACAATAATTTCTTTGTAAAATGAAGTCAATTTCATATGAGCAACTCCCACGATACAACTCCTACTTAATTTTACGGGCACCCATAAAAGTGACTTAATTGTCTGGTAGCCAGGAGGGTTTTGTATTGTAATATCTACAATGATTTTCTTTACATAACCTGTATTCTCAACGCGAATAGAGAAAGCTCTGACGAGACTGCGCGTATACACATGCTTGCCTGAGCCTTCGCTGTTCTCCAATACATAAGGGGCATTTTACGTGTATGCGCTATGGTGTTCAAATGATGCTTCCCCCCCCCCCCCCACACACACACATTTCCAAACATCAACCAGTCCTTATAGCATTTATCACACTCATCAGGGATATCACTCTTCTTTAGAATTAGGAAACTCCTACTATTTTTATGCTTTCAGGATTTTCTCTGCTATTTTACTTTTTTTTTTGTGGGGGGGGGGGGGGGGTGGTTACGACCCTTTCATGACTATTTCACTCATATCGAGCCGATCGTTTATCAGATATGGGCGAAAAACGGGGTACCCGCGGGAAAAACCACCTGACCTTCAGTTGCAGATTGTTTTCCTCTACTATACTGACTAGATACAGCAAAAGGTCAGACTTCTGCAAAAACAGAATATAGATAACATTTTATGTTCGCCTTATGAAAGTAATTGGGGGCTGCTACAATAACCCGGCGTTCGTCGTCGGTGTAAGCATCAGTGTTGGAATTTGCAATTGAATATAGTTTACCTGCAAGCCTCTACTTGTGATGTTTTATAAATTTATTTTTAAATTAAAAAAGGTAAAAAAAAATATTTTACATATCATTTTTTACTTTATTGCTCAAGTCTAAATCCTGTAGGATGACTCTTTTCTCTTTTTTTTTCCTCTCTTTTTTTTCTTCTTTCTTATAACACATACTTTTTAAAAACACATAACAGTTGTTATTCCTTGGAAGTTTGCAGATTTTTTTTTATCAGATATAGATTTACTTTTTTACGACTGCAAAGGCTTGAAAAACGGATATCTTATTTGTACTTAGAGATACTTTTTAATTCTCTTTCATTTGCTGCAGTCTGTTTAGCTCATTTACATAAGAAAATGTTTTTTCGGGCAAAACCTGCAAAACTGGAATTTTGTATTTTTTTTTTATAATTGTCTTTGTTTTCTTTCTTGCATTGTAGATTTTCGACAGTATTGACATATATTTTCATAGTAGGAGAGACACTAGTATTGAGACAGTTTTGTTTGTTTGATTTGAGGTTTAACGTCCCCGTCAACACTGTAAAGGTCATTTTTGAAACGTTACTTCAAATTTTGAGGGACTTTTACCCGACTTTGAGATGAAATGACATCTCCAACCCTGTCGCCCACTGAAACCAATAGGGTTTATAAGCATGGGCGGTCCGACTCGTGCGCACCGCTTTGCCTGAGCAGGCTTGGTTCCTCTAAGCGGTTTACCAGTACTCGTGTGCGGGTCGGATTCAGCTCTGCGTGGGAGCATCATGCAGCTCATATATTTCTTCAAGCCCCGATGGAAGGGGGCTTTAGTATTGAGACAGAACAGAGTGATTGTTTTTGTTTTGTAGATGAACGGCCCAGTTACACTATTTTGTTCATATACAATCGACCAGTTCACCAATCCACAATTTTCCTAGGGAGACTTATACATTAGCGGTTAACCAGTACAGCACACATTTTCACGCCAGAAATTGACAGCTGCCATTCAACACGCTTGAAGGGAGAGAATGGCAGTAGATAATATTTCATGATCAATTTCCACGAAAGAATGTTGACGACCCCTAAACCCGCATCCTCCTGATCTCTAGTCAGACACCCATCCAATTGAGCTACCAAGGCCGTCTAGAGAACAGAGTGAGTAGTGAGAGAATAGACTGGGAGAAAGATGGAGTGAGAAGAGAGAGGACAGAGTGGTATGAGACTTGTGAGCAGTGGGAGAGATGTAAAATGCGAAGAGGAAGGATTGAACTAAGATGGGAGGACATAGAGAGAGAGAGAGAGAGAGAGAGAGAGAGAGAGAGGGAGAGAGAGAGAGAGAAAGAAGAGATAGAAAGAAATAGCACCGGTTATTGCATTATTTTCTAGGTTTGTATTGTTACATTTGTGTGCAAGATTCTATTATCTATCATATGGCATTAAAAGCCATTTCGTTATCGATTTTATACAAAAGTGTCAATGTTCTGGTTTAAATTAAAGCGACGTCGTTAATAACGTCATACCTGCAATGTTACGGAGCGTGTCTAATTTGCATATTGAGTGTCGAATTTTATACATGTTGTTATCAAATTCTCAGACGTCAGATGATAAAAAAATTTTCACGCCTGTTCGTCAGTTTTGTTTTTGTTTGAGATGAGTTTAACGTTCCCGTCTACACTATTTAAGTCATTTTGGCGTTGCTTCCAATTTTGTGGGACTTTTACCCGAAGTTGAGTTGAAATGGCATCTCAAACGATGGTACATACGCAACTGAAGTTGTTAGTGTACACACAAACGAATGAGAAACTCATATGGAAGATCCTTTAGGTAAACATGCCTATAAAATATAAGGCAAACATGCTTGGCTCTAGGAATGGCATGTTTCTGCTAAAAGTTTTAGATATTTTTGTTATTTCTGCTGAAAACATAGATCGTGTTTGCTCGTTACAACTGTTTTATTGATGCGGTTCAAACAAGTACCCACACTCTACGTTTTGAAAAGTCATGAAAGGAAATAATCTCTAAGCTGGTAAACTCTACTTTTCACTGAATAAAGTGGGCTTTCAAAGGGTGTTCATTGCTTGGACTTGTTAAGATAATGAGAAGTAAAAGTACGAGGAGCTTCAAATAACTATACCATGTTAATCTAAAATTAAAGTGATAAACGATCGTTAGTTTTCAGAAGGCTCTAATTATGATTTGAGGTAATTTTGGAAACATTGCTTCCATTTTGGGGGGACTTTTACCCGACATTGACAGGAAATGAGAGCTCAAGCCCTATCGCACAATGAAACCAATAGGGGTTTTATGCAGTGTGTGTGTGTGTGTGTGTGTGTGTGTGTGTGTGTGTGTGTGTGTGTGTGTGTGTGTGTGCGGGGGGGGGGGGGGTCCGACTCACATCACGTTTTCTGGGCAGGCTTAGAACCGCTGAGCGGTTTACCAGTGCTCACGTGTGGTCGGTTTCACCTCTGTATGAACGCATTATGCAACCTGGTTTATTTATTCAAGCCCCGATTGACGGGGCCGATTCATGAAGGGACATCACTCGTGTGTGTTATAAAGAGTGATCAAATCGCCGTAGCGAATCGCCATAGAACATGTGCTTTAGGTCTGTTTGATGCTCACACATGTTGTGATTAAAGATACACTGACCGACAAATTTGCCGGCATTGGTAGCTCAGTCGGATGCGCGTCTGAACGGTGATCAGGAGGAAGCGGGTTCGATACATGGCGGTGTCGGCAGTATTCTTTCGTAGAGATTGATCATGAAATTTTTCCTAAGGTAATTTGCTCCTTTACGCTGATTCAGGAAGGACAGTTGGCAATTTCTGGCGAGAGTAGCTCGGTCGGAAACGCGTCTGGCTGGTGATCAGAAGGACACGGGTTCGATACTTTGCGGTCACGGCAACGTTCTTTCCTGGAGGCTGATCATGAAATCTTTCCTACGGTCGGTTTATCCTTTCCTCTGATTCAGGAAGAGCAGATATCAGTTTCAGGCGAAATTTGTGCTCTGTACTTGTTATCCGCTTACTGATAAGCCTGCACAGGATGCCGATTGGTAAACTGACGGGCTCAACAATGACCTAAATAGTGTTGACTGGACCGTTAAACTCCAAAACAAACAACACTGCCATTTTTGACAATGGTGACACATATTCGGCCGTTTGTGTTATCGCTTGTGCATATCGCTCTCAGAAGTTGTGCGATTACGAACGTAACTAAGCGCGTACATTTTACTGACGTTAATGTCTGCACAGGTATACGTCAACGTAATAAGTTGTTTATCTAAGTTGTTTATCTAAGACGTCGACGTCGTGCACATTTGGCAATTCCTATAGGAATTAGCTTGGCAGCGAAAGGGTTAAAAATGCTAAGATGTAACATCATAAGAATTGTTATTTACCTTGATTTTTAACAGCTGATACATGTTGCATTTCATCAGACACCATGTATGTTTATTATTATATATTTACATTTCCAGTGTAAAGTCTAATGTAAACCTATAGAAAACAATTGCGTTCATACTTCCATAAACGCATCGAATCACATGATTCTCGGTGACGTGAAGTGACGTCATTCTTAACCATTGTTCTCTACGGGGGTTGATGACGTCAGCGCTCTTCCGCTCTTTGTAGATAAACAGTGTGTAAATGTTTATCAGCTTTAAAAGTTTGCCCTACAAGCATTTTTTCGCCCAGTGATGAGGGGCATATAATATAAATATAAAAAATAAACTTAATTTTTCTGCTTTTCATGAAAGTATGAACGACAGTGGCTCGCTAGCAAAGTTTACATGAACCCCTTCGGGGTTCATTTACTTTGCACGCGACCCACTGCGTTCATACTTCCATGAACTGCAGAAAAATAAATTTCATTTCTTAAAGGGATCAACCATGTTTTTTATGCATTAACATTCGCCGGGTCCCGAGGAAGCTGTTTGAACATGAGACCGCTAGGCCGAAGGTCCATATATCTTCCGGGGGATCTGGCAAATGTTAATGCAACGAAATACCATGGATGATCGTTGTTCTTGCATAACTTACGATTTCGACAGAAAATTTTGCCGAAAGCGCCAAAACCATATAAACTCCATATAAACTCTTCAAATGCGACCGGCGAACCAATATGGTGGCCAGTTCAGCATGTTGTTTACAATGGCGTTGTTACGCAATAACCATCTGACGTCATCACAGAACCCTAAAACGCTACGTTCAGGGTCGTTCAACGTAAGGTAACAAAGCAAGGCCCGTCTTGTGGTATCAAAAGCTCAAAATCCATGTCCAAACAGCACGCGAATTTCATGATTTGAACATGGTTTTTGCTGTTTGAGCACGGCTTTTAGTCCATTTGACAAACGTTCTCGCATAAATACCTATACGCATGGCTGTTGGAAGCCATTATCAAATGGACTAAAAGCCGTGCTCAAACAGCAAAAACCATGTTCAAATTGTGCAATTCGTGTGCTGTTTGAACATGGATTTTGAGCTTTTGATATCACAAGACGGGTCTTGCTTTGTTTACGTTACAATGAGCGACGTAACATTATCGCCCTGAACGGAGCGTTTTAGTGTTCTATGACGTCTGATAGTTACTGCATGACAACGTCATTGTAAACAACATTCTGAACTGGCCGCCATTATGGTTTGCCTGTCGCATTTGAAGAGATTATATGGAATTTATATGGAGCTTTTGGGCGTTTTCATCAAAATGTGCGGTCGGATTCGTAAGTTATGAAAGAACAACGATCATCCATGGTTATTTCATTGCATTAACATTTGCCGGATCCCTCAGAAGATATTTGAACATTCGGCCTAGCGGCCTTATGTTCAAACAGCTTCCTCGGGACCGCCTCATGTTCAAACAGCTTCCTCGGGACCCGGCAAATGTTAATGCATAAAAAAACATGGTTGATCCCTATTAGAACATAAACGGCCCAACAACAATTTAGCGTCTGAGAAAAAAAAAACAAAAAAAAACATCAGTTGGAAGACATGGGAATAGGGACCATACCTATAGATAAGTAGGCGTAGAGATGATTATACAGCGGCAATATGCTTTATAAAATATATGTTTGGATATTTTAAAATCCACTCGATAAGGTACTTACAATAAGTAAGAACAAAATAAACTGTTATGGCGTAATGAGAAAATATATCCCTCGTTAACCCTTCTCGGGCTATGAATCCAATGAAGAATTACATTTTACTTTTCTGCTGATCATGAAAGTTTGAATGCACTGGGTCGCCTGCAAAGCAGAAGGGGTTCATGTAATCTTTTCTAGCAACCCGCTGTCGGCCATACCTTCATGAAAAGCAGAAAAAAAACAACATAAGTTTATATCGTATATTTACGTTCTTTGTTCCTCATCACTGGTCGAAAAAAAATACTAATGAAGCAAACTTGTAAAGATGAAAAACATTTACACGCTGTTTTTCTACGAAGGGCGGAGCAGCGTAGACATCGCCAACGCCCAATCAGATCGTATAGAACCATCGTTTAGACTGACGTCACTTGACGTCACTGAAAATCACGTGACTCGATGCGTTCATCGAAGTTTTCTTTAGGTTCACAGTAGGCTTTTATTTTATTTCGTGCAAAATTTATGATAAACGCGATGACTTTGATTTTGAGATTGTAAATTTTCCTTTTTTGGATGGTGATGTTCCTCGTGCGCCATCCTTTGGCGTTTATATTTCGCAATTAATTCGATTTGCTAGAGTGTGTAGTCATGTAACTAACTTCAACACTCGTAATAAATTATTAACGGCTAAACTCCTTAATCAGGGTTATCGGTACCATAAACTACGCAAAGCCTTTTCAAAATTTTATAGACGCCATTCTGATTTAATTTCAAAATTCAATATTGGACTTAAATCTCTTCTGCAACAAGGTCTACCGGAACCCGAATTTTATGGTGACTTGGCATATAAATTCAGAAAAATATATAACCGCAATGACTTCAGCACCCAATTTCGTAAAATCATTCTTCGATATAAAAAGATTGGGTACAACATGGATATTATACGACAGACTGCATGCATGGTAGTTAACCCAATCACGGTTGGCAACTTTGCTTCCCTCTTTAATTGCACGCCGGTGGGTCAGGCCTCAGATTCTATGACGGCTCCAACGTAAAGGCTTATTGAAAATTAGAGAGATAATGTCGGTTTGTGCCTGATGCTCTGTCTCTGGTCGGGCTCATCGGAGTCTAACTGTTGGTTTTCTTTTGCTCCAGCATTTCAGTGGTTTCTTGCTGTCGAGTCCTCACCGTTGTCTCACCTCTGTGGTTCTTTGATTTTTGTGTTCACGGAGATGTTGCACTGATGAGTTAGGAGGCCTTCATGCGGACTGAACAAATTATTTGTCTAAATCGCGACGGAAGTAAGGGCGAGGATTGTGGCCACGTAAAATCGATTTAAGCCCCCCAGTGGAAATCTTCCACTGACCGTTCCAAGGCGGCTCTTCTGTGGCGATTTATTTATGTTGTTGTTTGTTACTTACTGTGTGTATCACTTGTGTCTTTTGGTTTTGGATGGCCATATGGCCATTTTGTGGGAAAGTAACTGTCCTTATGGCCTTCCTTTGTTTAGGTTTCCATTATGGTCTGGTCGCTTAATGTTTGTATTTCTTTCCCTTTGGTGTCTTTTATGGGTGGAGTAAGTTAATTGTATCAATTCCTGATCTTTGTTTTACATCTACTTTACACTGGAAATGTAAATATCATAGCATAATTTTCAGGCCGAAGTCCGGCCCGACGTTCCAGTGACGTGCAACGCAAGGAAACCACAACGTGTAACGAAACCAGGACAGTGGTCCATTTAAATTGAGTATTGATTGTTAATGACTGGGCTTATTCGGGTCAGATATACCATCTTCAAACGATAACACAGGATAAATTGACATAACGATAACACACCCGTGCGACATAGTGCATATTTTTCACGACTCCAAAATGGCCATTTTTTCTGATTAAAATCAGTGATATTTTTAGCTTAATACTGCAAACATAGGTTGTGGGTGCTCGTTAGAACCACCGCATTGAGACGGTCCTAACGAGTACCCACAACCTTAGTCTTGGAGCAAGGATAAAACATAACGTATACCCCCGTAAATCTCAGATTTGTCTATATATAGTGTGGTATAGGGGGTCTTCATTTCGCGGACTTGTTCACGTGATGCAATTCTGATATTGTGTAGCAGTATTTTTTCTGTTCAGTGAAGGAAAGAAAATGACAGTTACAAAAAGTGCTAATACGTATAACATAGATGGTATGCGACAGCCACCATGTTTGCTGTCTATCTTCCAAACTTTGCTTTGCTGTTTGGTAGCATAGCTGTCGCCGTTATGGTTTCAGCCTATATTTTTTGTCAATGCCGGATAGTTCTCGATGCTTTATGTCCTGCGTTCGGGTAATCAGTCTGTTGATTGTCTTCTGCTCTGGCACCAGCCAGTGTTTGATCAGATAGTGTATAAAATCATACAGAGTTGTATAAAATCATACACAGTTGCTGAAATAACTCACAGTTTAACTAAGATTTCTCCATCTGGGTCAATTTGTTACCCCTTTCCCCACTGCATAATTAAGTTAGCCACACCCCAATTCTGACTTTGGAACAATCAGATTACTTTATGTTATATACTGCTGCAAATTCACAAATTCACAAACTGAATATCTACACCGTTTGCAAAGGTTGTGTTGCCGTGAAATGCAAGATAAGGGTTATTGTTATGTTGTGGGAACACAAGGCGATCCGTCGATGTTTTTTTAGATAGCTGCTGTATAAGTGGGTGTCAGGCTTTTCCTGAGCAAACGCTTTGTGTTATGTTTAGTATGCACGTATGTTTATACCAAACGTAGAGGTTTCCGATGAATGGTACTGAACGATTTGGCTGACCTATTCTATTGCTTATACAATAAAATCCATATATAAAGACAACCTCTGGGGCTGTTCAAAAATAGTCTTAAAAGACTCAGTTTGAGTGTTTAAAGGTATTCGTTATATTCAAAAGTGGTCTTTAAGATTTGAACAACTCCAAAAGTGGTCTGTTACAGGAGGACAGTGGGTATAGGAAATACAAAAGAAAGAAAGAAAGAAAGAAAGAAAGAAAGAAAGAAAGAAAGAAAGGAAGAAAAAATAAGGAAAAATAACATTTCGAAATAAGTTTTAAAACAGGAATCAGTCTTAGAGTTAGGTTGTCTTATTAGCTTAATTTCACTGTATACTGACATTTAGCAAGGTACAGATTAGCTTCCATAAGCCCAATGGAACGTTTATAATAGAAGTGGAGGTAATGGTCAGGAATCGATACCATTAACCGACAGCTCCCATCAGAGACACCAAAGTGAAAGAAACACAAATATGAAACAACATACCCTAATAGGCCCATCAACAGCCGAAAACCTGTTAGGGACAGTTAAAGGACAGTTACTTTCCCACAAAATGGCCATGAGGCGATCCAAAATAAAATAATGCAAGCGACATAAACATCCAAAGACAAACCAAAACAAAAATAAACCGCGACAGAATAACCGCACTGGAACGGTCAGCGGGAACGATTTCCACTTCGGGATGGGGCTTAAATCGATTTTACGCTGCCACAATCCTCGGCCTTACTTCCGTCGCGATAAAGACAAATAATTTGTTCAGTCCGCATGAAGGCCTCCTAACCTTATTATAGTGTTAACATTATTTCAGTTCCAAGCTCATGTCTGCACTCGAAAAACTTTTATAAATGAGACAACGTTTCACTTAGCAAACAGAAACGATTGGAACTGAAAATGAAACATTTTACAGTCGAGTTATGAAATGTAACGGCGGAACACATAACAAGTCCAATAAAATGATTCATAGCACAATCTAAATGAAACACAAAGAAAACCTATATCAGTTTTGCCAATTCAGATGTAGATTTACCAAATAAGCATTCTTAAGTGCATACTTCTGTTTGGCCATCAACAAAGTCATATCTTACTCTTACCAGTATACATGCTATTCTTATGTATATGCTTGCTTGCCTCTCACTCTATTTTCTACTTGAGTAGTGGTGAAGAAAATCGAAACTTGTTAAAGAAATTTCCATTCTTGTTCTGTCTGATAAAATATGTCGTGATGACATAATATCTTAGGAAATCGAATGTTCTGTACTTGAACAGGCAGCAGTGTATAATAAATTATTTATTAACTACCCTGTGTTGATCGAAGGTCATCCGTATTAACACCAGGTCAACCAATATTAACCAGAGGTCAAGTGATATTAGGCTGAGTCAAAATCAATAATCATATTTTTAATTGTGTCAATTAATAAAATTGTTATTAATACAGAAATTCCGAATTGGCCCCGATACAGATCCTCGGCCAGCTGTATTGGCCGTCGGCCGTCTCCCCCGGACCCGTATAGTCGACCTCGGACCTGTAACTAGGCAAACACGAAATTACTTGATTAATAACGTCATATTACTTACACGGATAGTTCGTCGGGTGAATTTAACAATTAAATTCGTGCCATCACGAAAACACGCCTATATAATTTTTTGACCCCTTGAACCCCACTTTTATACAGGAAAACTGGGGTTTACAGGGGTGAACCTTATTATTTCTTATTTCTGCTCCCGATGAGGCGGTTCTAACGAGTACCCACAATCTACATTTTAGAGCAGAAATAAGATACATATCACATTTTATCATCTTACAATGTTCATTATATCGGCGGTAAAAGTTACAATGTATTTGTTTAGGCGTGTTTTCGTAATGCCTTTGTTGATTTACAGGCATTAAAAAAGCGCACAACACTAAATGTTAAAAAAAATCTAAGTGAATGCAATGATCAGGAATCGATGCCATTAACACACAGCTCTCTTCAGAGACACCAAAGGGAAAGAAACACAAACATGAAACAGAAGACCCTAATGGAAACATCAATAGCGGAAAGCCAAAAGGACAGTTACTTTCCCACAAAATGGCCGATTTTGCTATCCAAAGCGATACAAACCATAACAATAGTAAACCGCGACAGAAGAACCGCCTTTGAACGGTCAGTGAAACGAATTCCACTCTGGGGCTTAAAGCTATTTTACGTGGCCACAATCCTCGCCCTTACTTCCGTCGCGATTTCGACAAATAATTTGTTCCGTCCGCAAGAAGGCCTCCTAACTCATCAGTGCAACTTCTCCGTTAAACCCGGTAAACATCAGCAGAACTAGGTAAAAAGACAAGGACGCCATTTTAAATAAATATTTCAATGCTTATTACATACAATGCCTTTATTACGTATGTGAACCTCATATTCCATCCATTACCTGACGAAAACATTCAACATTGAAAAAGAAAGCAACCTCCCAATAGATTTAATTCTGTAACTGCACCGAGAATACCAGCCTATATACCGTTTATTAGCTCCTAATGGTTCTGAATACCGACGATACAACCCACTGGACACACAACGTGATTGCACGACGTATCAACGTCTATGTAAGGACATGACGTTGCATCGACGTTGTTCAAACGTTGTTTAGACGTCTTGTGCCCGCTGGGTAGCAGGATCATAGACTAAGATCGTTGCAGGCACGTGAAAAAAAAATCGCCGATCTCGGGGGACAGAAAAGGCACAACTATGTTGCATCTTGATTTCAATACCAGACCTATTCATCTCTCTATCAAATATCTATAACACAACAGATTGTGACATAAGACATCCGTTGTCTGTATTTGCATTGTATAATAGGTTGAGCGTATCAGCAAACACAAAATATGCCATAAGTTTCATCCAAATGGTCCATTTGTTAATTATTTCACTTATTTGGTAATTTTTTCAATGCCACTTTACAGCTGGAAATTTTGCAAAGGTATTCAAATAGCGGTATAGGAACGCAGACGTATGAAAACCTTTAATGACGTAAAAGAAAATAATACACACGTTTCTTCCTGTGCCTTATCGTTGTTTGTGTGTGCGTCTTAAGGTTGCATTGTGATATATTAATTGTGCGGCGAAGAAGACTGAGTTAAAACTCGAATCTAAGAATCCCCGTCACCAGTACATAATGTTATTAGCGATTTATCGGGGGAAAGGTGAAGAACTATTTCGATTACAAAATGATACAGAAACGAAACGTGTTATCATTGTACCCACGGCTTCTATACGACGTTCTAAACGCAGTTGTCAGCAGAAGTAAATATTTCACGCAGCATTGTATCATCACCTGCGCTAGGGCATTTATCCTGTTAGTATTATACGTTATTGTTATTGATGGTGTGTTGTGGTTCAGCGACACATCGGACCTTGCAGGACATTTTGTTTCGTCTCCCGGAGAAAGGGAGAATAGAAAGAGAGGGATATGAGAGAAAGAGACAAATGAATAGAAATTTAGAAAAAAAAAGTCACCCCCTCTATCCTTACCTGCTCTAAAGAGAGCAGGTCCAACAGTAAGCCACTATCAGTTGAACGTTCCGATGACGCAAGATAAACGATACCTTCGCCTCACCCAACAATCCCTGATTGTGCGCTGTCTGACCTACACATATGCATGTGTGTGGGTGAGGTTCTTTAGTGATAACAGTAACGCTAGGTAATTAAACAACATGACGTAAATATTATAGAAAACTGTAAATTTGGCAGTTCAAAACCGTACGAATATAATAAAATAAAAAGCTAAAAGGTTGCCTTTGGAAACAAAGAACACATTAAAGTTTTTTAACAGTAACTTGCAAACCCTGAAACGCATCAACTTTTACCTGTAATCAGAACGTCCACAGCAATAATACATAGTTTTATATCAAGTTTTGTTACTGTAGCTGCAAAATTGGTAGCGCTATGGCCCTTTGTAAAATCAAATTTTCAGAATTGTTTTTTCATTATAATTTCAAAACCGTTATTGATATTTCATTGAAACTTGCTGTACTTATTGAATGTGACCCTACACATGTGAAGCAAAGGGCAACATCTCAAGCTTTCACAAATTTTGACTTCTACCCCTTTATTGTCTTAACAATTTTTACATAGACCCTAGTTCTAAAACCATGCAATTAATGTTTCAAATAACTAGCGGGAAACAATCATAGCACTGACTGTTCAGCATCCGACAGGGCAACCATGTTGTATGCCTTAATTTGTCTACCAGCCTCCCCATTACCCCCAACATCATATATCATATCGCGGGGATCTGATCACGACTGTGATGATTCTAGTTCCTTTGGCAGGACAGCATAACACTATTACATGATATTATGACACTAAAACACACCGAAATAATTATGAACCCCTTGAACAAATATAGATATAGATACAGATGCTCAGAAAAACAACAATCAAAGATTATAGCATACCAACAACACCAAGAGGAAGAGTAACTGGCAATGAAGGACTCGAACAAGGAAATAACGAACCAAAAACAGCATACCATTACGGAAACACGCCTATACAAATTCATTGCCACCTTTATCGCCGAAAAATTGAACGTTTTAAGAAGAAAAATTGTAATATGTTTCTTATTTCTGCTCAAAATATAGATTGTGGGCACTTGTTAGAACCGCCTCAACGAGGCGGTTCTAACGAATACCCACAATCTATATTTTAGAGCAGAAATAAGAAAAATTAGGTATAACCCCGGAAACCCTAGTTTTACTATATAAAAGTGGGGTTCAAGGGTGTCAAAATTATATAGGCATGTTTTCGTAATGCATCCAGCTCCCTCTCCCCCACAATAGTTGATAAATTTTCAAGAGCACAGGTAATGAAAATTAATTATAATAAATAATGATATTAATAATACACACCAATAAGCACATACAACATGTAAATCCCCGTCGGAAAACCCGACAAAGCTTCATTGAAATAAACAGCTTCAGAACCACTGCCTTAGAACGGTCATTTGCGAGAACTACTGTTGGGGGGAGGGGTTAAATCTATTCCAACCTTCACTCTAGATTCTAAAATTATTTACATCTCACAACATAGTTGGTCCGTCATAATGTAACTAACTCAATCAATTGACCATCACAGAAATTCATACAAACTAGAACACACTAGAATACAAATAAAATTAAATCAGTGATAAAGATTTGGGTTCGAATATCTAGTATTTAGCAGCCTGAGGCAAGAGATGTTTACTACGGAATTTTACGCAATGTGAGCATACTATCCGATTATTTACACTACAGGTAAACGTGGATTTACAAGTCCAAAAGAGGACATTAGAATGACAAGCGGTAAAACCCATGATCAGACCGCTCTTCGGGAGCAGTCTGTTATTGTTCGGCGCTGTGTAAATACGAGGATTGTTCAAATATGAATACAACTAAGCACATAAAAATGATTCCGTGATAGATTTCGATGAAAAAATTATTTTGTCCCCTCAAAGTATTCCCCTTCAACAGATATACAAACTTTCAGTCTTCTGATTAAATCGTTGAATGCATTTTGGTAGTCTTTTCGAGGTATACTATGAAGGCACTGGAATATTGCAGAACCGAGGTGTTTGCGCTGTACAAATTTTCGACCAGAAAGGTATTTTTACAGCCGCGGGAACAAAAAAAAGTCACACGGGGCAAGGTCAGGGGAATACGGGGGGTGAGGGAGTTCAACAACCTTTTCCTGCTTCAGATAGTTTTGCACAATGAACGCCTTGTGCGATGACGCATTGTCATGAAGCAATCTGACATTGGCCAAACCAGTTGCGGGTCTTCGTTCTTTGAAATATTTCTTCAATTTTCGAAGAACTTTTTTTCTTTTAAAACTTCGCATTTACAGATTTGCCTTTAGGCACAGCAACCTGAATAGCAGGGCCCTGATTTGAAAAGAATATGGCATACATTACCTTCTTGACGCTCATGGTCCGCTTTGCAATGCATGGTCTTTTGCAATACTTTGTTGCCCAAATTTTGTTCTGAATCTTTCGTTTTGGATCAAAAAAGTGAACCAATGTCTCGTCACCTGTGACGACATTAGCGAAACACCGTGCATTGTAATTTGGAAACTGTTTAAGCAGCTTCTTGGCGCACTAAACGCGTGTCTTTTTCTGCTCATCTGTCAACAGATGGGGAATCCATCTAGCACAGATCTTTCTCATTTTCAAATCCCGTTTCAGAATTGTATGAGGTGCTCCTAATTAGATGCCAACCATACTAGCTATTTGCCTAGTGGTGTATCGTGCATCGGTAGCAACTATTTCTTTTACTCTAGCAACCATCTTGGCAGATGTTGCTCTTTTCGGCCGACGATCATGTGGTGCATCTTCTGTTGAGCCTAGACCACAGCTGAATTTCTTATTCCAACGAAAAACTGTCGGAAAAGACATTTCATTATGCCCATAAACCGAACATATTTCATCAAAAATGTCTTTGCACCGTATACCAAGAACAACGATTCTTAATATAGGACCGTATTTCAACGGCGTACTCTGACCTTCTTCCAACCATGTTTTGTATTAGTATACAAGAGTAGACAATGTTTATCGAACGATATACATGGCTAAAGTGCACGGATTTAACAGGTTTGGTATCAATGTATAGGTAAAATGTTTTTCTACGCTGTGATATTTATTTCCAGGTGATTTTTGCATTAGTGCATGAGAAAACGTTCTACTTGCATTCATATTTGTATACAGGTCTTCCACGTATGACAAGAACTATTTCAATATCATACGATTTGCTTTGATTTTGCATATTTTGCATTTTGATTTATAGTGCATGCTTTGTATGGCCCCGACCTTTCCCTCACATTTAGACGGGGTAATAAAAATGCCAGGAAAAAAAGGAAGAGGGAAGCATATTTATCAATCATAATTGGGAAATACTATCTGCTGCATAACATTATATTGTACCCCATTCTTTTGCGGCGTTTGATGATCTTATTTTAATTGATTCGGAAAATCAGATTGTTTTATAATGTATAGTAAAACTTAGATTTACATGGTACGAAAGCCAGGAAGGGACATCTCTAACGTCTAACTTCTTACTTTTATCTTCTTTTTGCTCTGAGATATAGATAATGGGTACTAATTAGAGTTGCTACAATAAACGAGTATTGTGCATATTAGCCGTAGAAAAGTGCAATGCCACGTTGGAAGGCAGTGTCTCTCTTTCAAATAGAGTGACCTTTTCCTACTAGTTTGTCCATTTGGAGAGGAAAATTCGGCACCCATCCTATTGTGCGTATCAACGAATAACGCAAGACATAACGGATATGTCCACAACTCGCATGCCATGCTGCCAAAATGAACTAGCAGGTTTTGAACAATTTCCTTTAGGAAATTAAGATTATTTTGAAAGAAATAAAACGGACAACCCGGAACAAATGTTTTGGATTGGAAAACGTCTATGCTTTTATCGACCTCACATCCGCCAAATTAAACAACTGGCGTTATTCACTTGGCGTTATTCTCTCTCTCTATCTCTCTCTCTCTCTCTCTCTCTCTCTCTCTCTCTCTGAATTCGTGTGTGCGTGTGTTTGTATGTATGCGTATGTGTGTGTGTTTTCAAATGTAATATGACACTTAACGACCTGCAATATTTTCACTGATTTCAACCACTCGAAGATCTTTACTTGTGACTGTTGCACCGTGATTCACCTCTTGTGGGGAAGGGCATCACGAAAACACGCCTATATAAGTTTGATCCCCTCGAACCCCACTTTTATATAGTAAAACTGGGGTTTGCGGGGGTATACCTAATTCTCGTTTTTCTGCATTAAAACATAAATTGTGGGTACTTGTTTGCACCGCCTCGATGAGGCGGTGCTAACGATTACCCACAATCTATATTTTGAGCAGAAATAAGAAAAATATCCCAATTTTTCATCTTAAACTTCATTTTCTCGGCGATTAAAGCTTACAATACATTTATATAGGCGTGTTTTCGTAATGGGGAGCTAGTTGGGGTGCTGTTTGTGATTCGTTTATTTCTTGTTTTGGTTTCATCATCGCTAGTTCCTCTTACTGCATTGGTAGGCTGTAATCGTTGATTGTTGCGTTTCCTGGACATCCATTTCTATATATTTTTCTCTGATTAAAACTAAAGGCAGTTAAAGTTTGGGTATAACCTTATTGAATTTACATTGTATATTGTGAAATATTCGGCACTCATTCAGCTCGTGCTTTTTTTTTTTGAAATATGAAATCACAATGTACATGCAAGTTCGTCTTAAAAATGCTCATTTTCATAGCCATAGTGGTCATATCTACCGAAATGGTCCTGACGGTGTGCATTTATGATCGCATAATAAGGGTTATGCCTAGTTCCTACCTAGTTCAGAATAAACAAGGTCATTTGGTGTACTTGTTTCAACTCTAAGAATATTTTTCATTAACTGCAAATGTACCCTTTCTATCGCCGGTGCTTTAATAAATCCCCAAATTTCGGAACTATAGCAGAGAATGGGGGCAATTAATTTATCAAATAATTCTAAGCGGTGTTTTATGCTTACATCTGTGAATTTATATAAATATTTGTTCATTTTGAATATTGCTTTAAGAGCTTTACCTACTAGGCTATTTTGTGTTCCGTGAAAGGAGCCACCAGTGGTGAATGTTATCCCAAGATAAACAAACTTATTGACAATTTCAAGTTCACTTCCATTATAATAAAAATGCAAATTTCCAGGCAAGCGACCCCCTTTTCTAATTACCATTACCTTTGTTTTTTGTGTATTAACTCTCAGTTTCCACCTAGTACAATATTTTTCTAAGATGTCTAGACTATTTTGTAGGTTACTTTTATCATTTGCAAAAATAACTAGAGCTGTCAGTGAAACTGACTAGGGCCCCGGCAGCGCTATCAGAGGAGTAGGAAAGTGTTGATGTTAAAAAAGACGTTTTTTTTTTTCCTTTCACCTCTAAGTATGACCTTGACCTTTGAGGTACGGACCTGGGTCTTGCACGTGACACACTGTCACATTATGGTTAATATTTCTGCTAAGTAATATTTAAATCCATCCAGGTATAAGAAAGTTATAGATTGGACACAATAAAAAAGACGCTTTTTTGACCTTTTATCTCTAAGTATGACCTTGACCTTTGAGGTACGGCTGTGGGTCTTGCGTGTGACACTTCGTCACATTATGGTTAACATTTCTGCCAAGTAATATTTAAATCCATCCAGGAATAATAACAAAGTTATTAATTGGACACAGGAAAGACCCTTTTTTGAACTTTAACCTCTAAGTATGACCTTGACCTTTGAGGTACGGACCTGAGTCTTGCGCGCAACACTCCATCACATTATGGTTAACATTTCTGCCAAGTAATATTTAAATCCATCCAGGAATAAGAAAGTTATGGAGGATAAAAAAATTTGTGGACGGACAGACGGACAGACGGACAGACAGACAGACAGACAGACAGACAGACAGACAGACGGACGGACAGAATGATGCCAAGTGATATTTAAATCCATCCAGGAATAATAAAAAGTTATGGAGGATAAAAAAATTTGTGGACGGACAGACGGACGGACAGACAGACAGACAGACGGACGGACAGAGTGATTACTATAGGGCACCCACACTTTCAGTGCGGGGCCCTAACTATATCATCGGCATATAAGAGGAGAAAAAGCTTGAACATGCCAATATCGATACCTTCTGCTCCTTTGTGAATAAAATCACTTTCAATATCGTTTAAATATAAAGAGAACAGTATTGGGGACAAACATTCTCCCGGGACAAACATTCACCCGTCGTGTAATAAAAATCGTATGACCACACGTGTCATAACACTTTGGCGGGATTAAGTAACGTCATGACGACGTTCATGTCAACCAAGCATCTTTTGTGGTAAAATTGTCAAATTTAAAGCGATAAAATCCAATTTAAAGTGATCATATGATAAACAGAATCTTACACCCGTGGTCATTTCATATGAGATTTATGACCTCGCCGACGGCTCGTTTCATAAATTTCATATGGAATGACCACTCGTGTAAGATCCTCTATTTTAAATATCTGTCTGTCGACATATGTAACTAATAACTTACTGATTTTTGCAGTAGTATGGCTTAAATGCCGCTTGTCCGTCACTTACGAGGAGAGCCTGTCACGGTCATTAATGAATCAAGACTTTATGTCAGAGATTTATTGATGGCAGCTTCCGCTAAAGTGAACGTAAATTCATTAATGAAAAGCTTTTGATAATTACTTAATGTCGCATAACGAGAACTTCGACTTTCTTCAGGCGTTATAGTCGCCAAAAAATACGGAGAAGCCAGCGCACGCGAAGACCTTCAATAAGATCTTTGAGACCAGACAAAAACTCAGATCTGCCTGCAAACCCTCCCAGTATGGCAAGGTTTACGCTTATTATTTCTTTAAATAGCCAGCGGTGTGTAGAAGCTAATTAAATGAGTAAAGTAGAACTAAAACAAAGATCAGGAATTGATACAATTAACTTACTCCACCCATAAAAGACACCAAAGGGAAAGAAATACAAACATTAAGCGACCAGACCATAATGGAAACCTAAACAAAGGAAGGCCATAAGGACAGTTACTTTCCCACAAAATGGCCATATGGCCATCCAAAACCAAAAGACACAACGACACACACAGCAAGCAACAAACAACAACATAAATAAATCGCCACAGAAGAGCCGCCTTGGAACGGTCAGTGGAAGATTTCCACTGGGGGGCTTAAATCGATTTTACGTGGCCACAATCCTCGCCCTTACTTCCGTCGCGATTTAGACAAATAATTTGTTCAGTCCGCATGAAGGCCTCCTAACTCATCAGTGCAACATCTCCGTGAACACAAAAATCAAAGAACCATAGAGGTGAGACAACGGTGAGGACTCGACAGCAAGAAACCACTGAAATGCTGGAGCAAAAGAAAACCAACAGTTAGACTCCGATGAGCCCAACTGGAGACAGAGCATCAGGCACCAACCGACATTATCTCTCTAATCTCTCAAGCTATTTCATAAACGATCGAACCAGAATCCAAAGCAAATCCCAAACATCAAATGGACAAACACATCGTAACACATAAAATCAAAGGCGACAGGGTGAATCAGCAATTTTTCCAGTATAGGTGGCAACTCAGTCGCTTTGTTTGATTTGAGGTTTAACGTTCCCGTCAAAACTGTATAGGCCATTTTGGAGACGTTGATTCCAATTTTTGGGGACTTTTACTGAGTTGAAATTACATCTCAAGCCCTGTCGCCCAATGAAACCAATAGGGTTTACAAAGCAACTCAGTAGTTCTTAAATGTAAAACATTAATGAATTGATCAGCAACGAAGATTAAACAAATAAAACCGTATCGAAAGTACCGCCTTGGGACGGCCAGTAATAATTACGGAGGCTGGGGTTTAAACCGGTTTTACGGGGATCCAATCCTCAACCTCATCTTCCGCCACGGTTGCACAATTTGTATACTCCATGGTTTGCAGTTCTGTGTTAGAGTCCTTGCATCAAAAGTGGATCACCCTTTTCCAAGCATTTAAATTCACCACAGCTATTGTTAAGGGAATGTGTGGCGGCCGTAAAATGTCTCCCTGCCTTCATCATAGTGTTGGTTATATTTTCTTGTCCTTTGGGGTCAATAAATTATAACAATAATGATAATCGACCTTATTTATAGTGGGTAACACATTTAGTACTGGTACTAATCTTCCATGTGGCCCTCTTTTCCTGAGTAGGAACCAGTGCTAAGCAATGTGGATAAAGTTTCTTGCTCAAGGAAACAACACGTGGCGCTTGCGAGCATCGAACCGGCTACCTCTCGATCTCAAATCCGATGCTTTACCACTGCACCACAGCGCTCCACAATGATTTCACTGTCAAATGATGAATAACTGACTGAAACTAGCAAGTCCGACCCAGAAAATTTTGAACATTCCATGGTTGCTGTTCTGTGTTGTAGCCCTTGCTTCCAAAGGGTGATCTTTATTAACAACATTTAATTGGCTGTTCGGTCTGCATACAAGGTCTCCTAGTTCATCAATGTGTCATCACGGGTAACAAATAAAATCATATAAAAGGGCTTTGATGAGGCGAAGATGTGGACTCGAGAGTTACAACGCGTTGAGATACCCGGAGATCCCTAGGGCGCCATGAACTCACTCTACACTGGAGCAAAACAAGACCAACCGTTGAACCCCTATGAGTCATTAAACAGACAAGTGCCCAGCCCCAACCAACCATATATTTAGCCTAATGTTTGGACTATTATAGAGTCTGAGTCCCGACCAACCGGTACCCAATTAAAGAGAACAAAAAGTTGTTAGTCGAGATTGGGATAACCACCAAGCATGCAGACAGTCTTATCACATCTACACTATAGCATATGCATTTCTAGCGAATCATTACTTTCTTAAGGGGAATGGGAACACCTTCAGGGGAGGCAACTCTTGCAAAAGTTTTTAGTCTCCCTTGTTAATAGGGGTCAACTCTTAAAGGAAAGAATTTGGAGCAAATTCTTCCCTCTAAGAGTTGACCCCTTTTTATTGGGACAGAGCTTTAAAAAAAGCGAAAAGGCGGTTCCGAAAGTTTTCTCCCCTTAAATTGGCCATAAAACGCCTTTGTCTCAACTCTTTTTCAAAACGTATATACTAATTTAACATATAACGGGATTCCGACAAATCTTATTGCAAACTTGACCATAATCGACGTTTATGTTTCTAAGTGTTAACGATGAAATACCGAAAAAAACGTTTACCGCATGCTCTCGTTGTAAATGTTTTGCCGTTAAACTTTTATTAAGACTCCATATAAAGGATGTGGGGCTTACCTGAGTCTCCGCTGTTAGTACCTTTCTTTTTTGCTCCACCAAGGTTACAACAGGGCAGTACAATATAAACCAGGGCAAGTAATAAACCAAATGTTGACCTCGCTGTACTTTATTTGCACTAAATAAACTTCGTTTGTTTTATTACATTGTGAGCGATTTTTCATGTGCATATTATTTTTGGCAGGGCGTGATTACTTATGTTTGATATCTACTTTTCAGTTTGGCATACCACAGAAAATCAATATATGTGTACAAATCTATAAAACTACCAAGCCTGTTTGTGTAACCCGCAACGAAAAGGACATGGAGCAATATTGCTTATATTTGGCCGCACATCACTTCATGATTTATAATACGTTTCTTGACTTTCCGTTCAATATATGGGACATAAATATAGAACATTCAAATCAGTTTACACATGCATTGCACATGTACTTGACGGGTGCCATTTAATTAGGGCCCCGCAAATTTCTTTGCGGGTGCTCTCATAGTAATCACCCTGTCTGTCCGTCTGTCTGTCCGGCTACTTTTTTATGTTTTTTTTTTCTAAATAACTTACAAACCGTCAGACGCATGAACTTCAAACTTTAAATATAAGGTCATAATATCATTACACAATTTCATGGCATGTTACGTAACTCTAGCTACAATACTCTCAGAGTTATGGCCCATTGACAAACTTGAAAATGTCCACATTTTTCATTGTGTTTCTTAATAACTTACAAACCCTTCAAACATATCATCTTCAAACTTTCAATATAAGGTTACATTATCATTTCATAATTTCATGGTAAGTAACGTAATTGTAGCTTAAATACTCTCAGAGATATGACCCTTGGAAAAACAAAAAAAAAACAGCTTTTTTTTGTTCGTCTTTTTTCATCATTATTTCAAAACCCCTATAGATACTCAAATGAAACTTCCTATTGACAAATTCCTATAGTAATGCCCTGTCCGTCCGTTCGCCAGTCCGTCCGCCCATCTGTCTGACCATTTGTCCATCTGACTGTCTTTCCATCAACATATTTCATGGTGTTTTTTCTAAATAACTTACACACCTTCAAACGCATCAAGTTCGATCTTTAAAGGTATGATCACAACAACATTTCACGATTTCATGGCAAGTTACTTAACTCTAGCTACAATACTCTGAGAGTTATGATCCTTTGAAAAACTAAACAAATCAGCTTTTTTCGTCTTTTGTTTTCATCTTAATTTCAAAACCAACATAGATATCCAAATGAAAATAAAGTGAAGTTATTGACAGTTACCCTATAGTAATACCCTTTCATTTTCTACAAACCGTCAAACGCATCAAAGTCATACTTTAGATGTAAGGTCACAATATCATTGCGCAAATACATTGCAAGTTACTTAAGCAAGTTACTTAACTCTAGCTACAATACTCTAAGAGTTATGGCCTTTGAAAAAATCCAACTCCTCTGATGGCACTGTCGGGGCCCTAGTCAGTTTCACTGACAGCTCTTCAAAAACTATGTGTTCTTTTTAACATAGATATTTTGGATATTAGAGATTGACGTTTGCGTAGTGCTGTTTGACCATAATGGGAGACAGACGTTTACTGGCATTTGTGCTTTCTCTATTCCCTTTTTAAATATTTGCTTTAAGGCCCTGGTTATTTCTGTAAGCACCATCGGAACTCATAATTTTCCAAAACCAACATATAAAAGCATAGAGAAATAGGTACACATAGAGAATGGAATAAGAGCTTCCCATGCGCCTGAATTCAGTCCTGAAATTAAAGCTATAAAGTTCGAAAAGGAACCATTGGATAACTCATACATTCGAGATAGTCGTTTTGTCTTCGTTCTATAAATGATCAATTTTCTGCTATTTGTTCTTATACAGAATGGTAGTCACAGCTTAAGGTGGGGGGGGGGGGGGGGGGATTTCAGGTGTTGTCAATATATGTCTAGTTCGTTGAGTCCACAAGTAGGTTAGGGGGACTGCCTTTCGCATGCTTTTTGTAAGCGGAGCGTATGTCCATAAACACCATATAGTTTTGTTTGTGTCACAGTTGAATTCACAAAATTGGGTGACTTTGTTTACTTTTTTGTTATAAGAATATTCTAGGGGTCGATGCAAAAGACAGCACCAACCTGTCACTCTTATCTTTGACTACAACACGCTATAGATATATTCTATTGCCTCGTAAAAATGGAATTGGCTATATAGTTTCACAACATTAGTTACAGCCCAACATCCTCCCATTAATACAACATGGCTACCAAGCAACAATTATGTGATTGTGATATTACGTCCATCGTTATGTTGTGTTGTAGGGTTTCGGCCCAGTCAACACCTAAGTTACCTTCACTGATCCTGTACAGGCTTAACTCGGAGTCTAACTGTTGGTTTTCTTTTGCTCCAGCATTTCAGTGTTTTTTTGCTGTCGAGTACTCGCCTTAGTCTCACCTCTGTGGTTCTTTGATTATTTGTGTTCACGGAGATGTTGCACTGATGAGTTAGGAGGCCTTAATGCGGACTGAACAAATTATTTGTCTAAATCGCGACGGAAGTAAGGGCGAGGATTGTGGCCACGATTTACCCCCCCCCCCCCCTCCCCCAGTGGAATTCTTTCCACTGACCGTTCCAATGCGGTTTTTCTGTTGCGGTTTATCTATGTTGTTGTTTGTTACTACTCACTCTGTGTATCACTTGTGTCTTTTTATTTTGGATGGCCATTTGGCCATGTTGTGGGAAAGTAACTGTCCTTATGGCCATCCTTTGTTTAGGTTTCCATTATGGTCTGGTCGCTTCATGTTTGTGTTTCTTTCTTTTTGGTGTCTTTGATGGGTGGAGTAAGTTTATTGTATCGATTCCTGATCTTTGTTTTACTTCTACTTAGATTCTCTAGGCGGTTTTCCATTTTTTGTTTGTTTGATTTGAAGTTTATCGTCCCCACCAACACTATTGAGGTTATCTTGGAGACGTTGCTTTTAGTTTTGTGGGACTTTTATCCGACATCGAGATAAAATGACGTCTGAATCCCTGCCGCCCGATGAAACCAATAGGGTTTATATGCATGGATGATCCGACTCGCAACACTTTACCTAGGCAGGCTTAGACCTTCACCAGTACTCAATTTTGCGGTCGGTTCCAACTCTGCGTGGAAGCATCATGCAGAGCAATATATGTATTCAAGCCCCGATAGGCAGGGGCATGGGGTTTACCAGTACTTAGTGCGATCACCGACCGACAGTTACTTACAACAGCCGATGGGTCAATGACCGAGTCCTAAAAGCAACCGTCCGTCTCAATCCGTCCCAAAAAAGATTGGGCATTAGAGTAAGAGTAGAAGAAAAAAATAAAAGAAAAAAGCACCTCATCCCACACCTGCAACTAGCACAAAAGGCCCTTACCGACTTCGGCCAAAGCAGTCGAACACCTCGGCACAGAAGGCGAAAATGCATTTGCACAACAACCCAGCCTCCCACATATTGTTTTTGTTGCTGTTGTTTTTAATTATATAACTAAATAAAATAGTGTTGCTGCCGAAGCGATTCCAGAGTCTCCGATTCTCCAGTAAACTGACAGTAAAAAGTATAATGTTGCCTGCCAACGACAGAAAACATATGCAAAGTAAGCACTGAATGAGAATTCATTATTAAATCGCATTGGTTATTTGATGTGAAATGTTCTCAGAATCAGATAGATTGTTGTTACTTTAATTCAAAGACTGAAATATCGCTGTATTATCGTAGAAGAATTGCAAAGGGGAATGGGAAAACCTAGTTCATTTCCCGCAGTTTTCCAAAGGAAGACAGCCTTCGGGATCGCTGTTCTATAGACTCAGTCCCACTCAAAAAGGGGTCTACTCTTCAAGGAAAGGATTTGCTCCTCCGGAGCAAAAATACTTGTGAAAGAGGTGCCTCCCATGAGGATGTACCCATTCCCTTAACAAAGTAGAAGTAAAACAAAGATCATGAATCGATACAATTAACTTACTCCACCCATCAAAGACACCAAAGGGAAAGAAACACAAACATTAAGCGACCAGACCATAATGGAAACCTAAACAAAGGAAGGCCATAAGGACAGTTACTTTCCCACAAAATGGCCATCTGGTCATCCAAAATAAAAAGACACAAGTGATACACACAGTAGGTAACAAACAACAACATAAATAAACCGCCACAGAAGAACCGCCTTGGAACGGTCAGTGGAAAGATTTCCACTGGTGGGCTTAAATCGATTTTACGTGGCCACAATCCTCACCCTTACTTCCGTCGCGATTTAGACAAAATTCAGTCCGCATGAAGGCCTCCTAACTCATCAGTGCAACATCTCCGTGAACACAAAAAGTCAAAGAACCACAGAGGTGAGACAACGGTGAGGACTCGACAGCAAGAAACCACTGAAATGCTGGAGCAAAAGAAAACCAACAGTTAGACTCCGATGGGCCCGACCAGAGACAGAGGATCAGGCACCAACCAACATTACCAAGAAATAGCTCTCTCTAATTCTCAATAAAGTAAAAGTAAAACAAAGATCAGGAGTCGATACAATTAATTTACTCCACCCACCAAAGATACCAAAGGGAAAGAAATACAAACATTAAGCGACCAGACCATAATGGAAACCTAAACAAAGGAAGGCCATAAGGACAGTTACTTTCCCACAAAATGGCCATATGGCCATCCAAAATTAAAATACACATTCAAGTGATACACACAGTAAGTAACAAACAACAACATAAATAAATCGCCACAGAAGAACCGCCTTGGAACGGTCAGTGGAAAGATTTCCACTTGGGGGCTTAAATCGATTTTACGTGGCCACAATCCTCGCCCTTACTTCCGTCGCGATTTAGACAAATAATTTGTTCAGTCCGCATGAAGGCCTCCTAACTCATCAGTGCAACATCTCCGTGAAACATTCGGTTTATACACAATAGTATAGCCAATTAACACGCTCGACCCGAAATCGACATGGAAATAAAAGTTATCGGTGTTTATGGCTGACGCTTTCAAATGCGTTACAAATCACAAGTTCTTACATGCTTTTCAGTGAAATACATAGAGGTTAACTTTTTAAGGGTGGATACCAAACATTTTTCATCGGGTTTGTTGAAAACATCATAAATTAAATTTTCACAAGTTCGAAGCCGAAAAAAGGTTTATAATTTATTAGGACACTTGCGGTAATTGATCGACCCGAGGCGGTGACGTCACGATTTTGGCCTGGCTACATGACGTCACAACTGTCAGTTTCAAAGCATAAACAAATCGCCATTTTGAATTTCTAGTTCAAGGAATGCTTATTAATGTATGTTACAGCCTTTACGTTGGAGCCGTCATAGAATCTGAGGCCTTCCCCACCGGCGTGCAATTAAAGAGGGAAGCAAAGTTGCCAACCATGATTGGGTTAACTACCATGCATGCAGTCTGTCGTATAATATCCATGTTGTACCCAATCTTTTTATAACGAAGAATGATTTTACGAAATTGGGTGCTGAAGTCATTGCGGTTATATATTTTTCTGAATTTATATACTAAGTCACCATAAAATTCGGGTTCCGATAGACCTTGTTGCAGAAGAGATTTAAGTCCAATATTGAATTTTGAAATTAAATCAGAATGGCGTCTATAAAATTTTGAAAAGGGTTTGCGTAGTTTATGGTACCGATAACCCTGATTAAGCAGTTTAGCCGTTAATAATTTATTACGAGTGTTGAAGTCAGTTACATGACTACACACTTTAGCAAATCGAATTAATCGCGAAATATAAACGCCATAGGATGGCGCACGAGGAACATCACCATCCAAAAAAGGAAAATTTACAATCTCAAAATCAAAGTCACCGCGTTTATCATAAATTTTGCACGAAACAAACCCATCTACAATTGATAGATGTAAATCCAAAAACGGGGCCTCGGTATCAGAAGAATTTGTTTTATTTAACTGAAGTTCTGGGGGTTAAATCTGACTGATCAAACCATCGAAATAGGTATTATCAATATTTAATAAATCATCTAAATATCTGGAAGTGAGCTAAAAGCTTCAATAATTTCAGACTGGTTATCAATGGAAAGCGACAACATGAAGTCTCTTTCATAACAGTACAAGAACAGATCAGCTGCAAGAGGTGCGCAATTCGTACCCATCGGAATTCCCACAATTTGTCTAAATAACTTAGTACAGAACATCCAATAGTTTTTGTACTGATCATTCTGTGTTCCGTAACAAAACAGAAGTCTTTATATTGGGTCCATTTTAATTGACTGTCATTACTAGTTTATTCTCTATATGACATCTCGTCGGGGAAGAGACATAACAATAATACACCCGTGCGACATAGTGCATTGTTTTCGCATTCCCAAAACGGGTACTTTTCTTATCCAAATCGCTGATATTTTCTTATTAATACTGCAAACATAGGTTATGGGTTCTTGGAGCAGAAACATGAAAAATAATGTATACCCCGAAAACTCCTGTTTTCCCTATATAAAGTGGGGTTTAGGGGAGGTTCATTCCAGCGCGGGCTGGAGCCGAGCGATGGTCTCCCTGTTCACGGGGAATAGGGGTACCACCGAACGGCTACGGTGTAGTGCCATCATGAATTCGTTCCCTGGGATCCCACCAGCTGACGACCCGCGACAAGGGGAAACTGGGAAACAGCAATGTTCATTTCAGGGACTTGTTCGCGTGATAAAGAGCTTGTTGCTTTGCTCTCCGTGTGTATGCTCCTTACATGCAATATTTTATTTTGTTCGTATGCTATTCTGTACTTACGTACGTGATAAAGCACCGAAATAAACAAGTTTGTTCCTTTCAAGAAGGAATACGTATAGCATAATTTGAACCAATGCACAAAAAGACACGTTGTGCGACAAAATTGCACTGTGCTTTAGGCCGGTCTTGCAATCTTCATTTGCCGCTCTTTGAATCGCCCAGATACAGAGACGCTCAATGTTTTGTGGATGCTGGCAAGACTATACTAGTGCCCCATCTATTTCTATTTTGCGGAACCCCTTCTTCTGTCAGTCTGTCTCGTGATTTGTGCAATCTATATGGTCTGTGGTTGAGTTGTAGGTAATCTCCGAAAGGTTTAGTTTACATTCTAACCGTGAAAAACGTTATTGTTTATTTAACCATCTTTATGGTATTCAGTTCTTTTTATTATTGTTTTAACCAATTTTGTACCAGAAACCCCAAAACGCGGCGTATGATCAGGGCCTACACTGTTTGCAAAAAGAAAAGCCTTTTTCCAAAAAAAATTGAAGAAAACACAACCTAACACCCCTTAGTTTTGTAATAGATTCCTGGTATATATAAGGAGGAAAATGCCATTTGGTACAAAAAGGCACCATCTAATATTACTAACACACTAATTGTAATACTACTACTTCTGTGGGGGTGGTTGGGTGAGGCAAAGGACCAGCGTCTCCAGTGTAAAGATCTTGCAGATAAACGAATCGATATACACATGGTTGAACATGTTGGTCGTGAGCCGAGACAAGGAAGCCAGCAATCTCGCTCGTGTCTACGATCGGCAAAAAGACGGTATGTGCCAAAAATTCCCGTATACCGAAGATGTAAGTCGCATAAAACATTCTGAAGAAGGCCTTTGTTGGCCAAAACTGAAAATCTACTGCACATCTTTTGGTGGCGACCTAAACAAATATGGAAAGCCAACCCAATAAACGGTTCATAAGATTTAAATAATTTACAATTTTAATTCGTATATTTCGTTTATGCTAAGGCGTTTGACATGTGCTATAAATTACCCAACTGCCATTAAAGAAGGTTGTTACCTATTCCTAGTAGCTACAGGATGTAGTAGATGAATAGTTATATTTGACCTATGATAGTTGAGGATGTTTATCCGTGCCAGAGGAACCTCGAAAGGGCCGCAAATCCAAATTAAATAAATAAATACATACCTGACGCCACAGGTGTTTAACAACCACACGCTCAAACAATAAAGATTCTGCAGAGTAAAATGCGTCGTTTCTGCAAGACTAATATTGTATTGAAATAAAATGTATTGCTGCATGTGGCGAACATACAGCTTTTATGAAGACAGATGGAGTTATGCCAGTCATATTCGAGGATTAATTGTACAGACAGACCGATAAAAGTCTGTGTCGCCTACGCCCGATATTTCTGTCATCGATATGTCTGTAGCATGCAATCTTTATCAAAATGACAGCGTCTCGCATTATATAATACGTACATATGCTTTTACGAAGCGGGGGCTTTCATTTCGGGGTAGCCCCTATGTGCTTTTAGCGCCCGGTTACCTTACAAAATCTATCAAGTCAAGGGCTTTCATTTTCCATCACGTGAACAAGTCCGTGAAATGAAGACCCCCTAAATCCGACTCTGTATATAGAAAACTGGGGTTTACGGGGGTAAACATTATTTTTCTTATTTCTGTTTTATTACTTAGGTGGTGGGAACTCGTTAGAACCGCCTCGATGAGGCGGTTCTAACGAGCATCCACAACCTATGTTTTGAGCATTTATAAGAAAAATATCACGGCTTTTCATCAGATTAGTAGCCATTTTGGAGATGTTTAAAATGCACTAGTTCGCACGGCTGAGTTGCCGTAATGCTAAGTACTCTTTAGAATCGCCTAAATGTGGCGGCTCTAACGAGAACCAACAACCTATGAATAAAGAAGGAGTTAAATAAAGAAAACAAATTACACATTTTCATTAGTAAAGTTACAATCTTAGAGATATGAAATAATGCACTATGTCACAGAACTGTGTTATCGTAATGGTATGACTCAACTCACAAAGGTATGTGCGCAGACGCTCAGGCTGATCCAAGTCTTGATATTCCGCTCGGACCGTTTTGCAAGAGTCTCTTGCGCGGGCTCACCTATATATATGTACTACAATAATAGCTTTGCACCATTCATTTCCTGTTTCGGGAAATTTCAGATTTGTCTTAAATGGGAGGTTATTGTATCGATACCTGATCATTGCATTAACTTCTATATGGTTTTGACTCTGCACCGTTTTGGCAAATCTGCATCAACAATAAGCAAACAGTGCACATATTAATCAGCCACTGGGTCCTGCGGCATCTCATCTGGGTGCAAGGCGGTTTTTCATTGTTATATCTCTTTGCATGTGTGTATTGCTATTAAATAGCTTTTTATTTTGGATAGCCGTTCAGCCATTTTGTGGGTAGGCAACTGACCTTTTGGCTTTCCGCTTGTGACGTTTGAGTTATGGTGAATATATTTTATCCCTTTGGTGTCTTGGATAGGAGCTGTGGGGCATGATCATTGTCTTCACTTGTCAATGTCCCAAAAGATTAGACGCAAGGCGTATATGGGTTAATGACCCAAAATAGTTGTCCAATTTCCATGTAGACAAGCAAATAAGAGTATAATATTATCAGACGTACACGACAATACTCGAATTTCTCAGATAAATAACATTTATTTACACTGTCTCTGATCGGAGACATAATTTCCTAGAAACGATACGGCTTTATCAATAAGCATCAACCGCTAAGCAGAAATTATTGCGATAACTTATTCTAAATACAATGTCTTCTCCAATTCCATTTCGGTGAACTTTTGACAAGACTTTCAATAAAAGCGGATAGACGTTTTGATAGATTGTGGACAAGGGTCAGTACTGCTGAAAATAGGTTGTCAACTCTGAAAATGATCCTTTCTGGATGTACTTGAAAACAGGTTCAGACAACGGTTAATGCTTAGTGCTCATTCATTACATGCAATTTTCGCTCTCTAAACAGAGAAGCACTGTTCATCACGAAAGTACGCCTACAGTGGAACTTCGATGGCTCGAACGCCGATGGCTCGTTTACCATGGCTGAGTCGAACCCATTCTTGAGCCCCTAGGGAATTTCGCTACATAAGATATAGTGAGGGGAATATTTAGGATTATTTATCTTGCCAATGTATGCTGTGAGTACTCATTAGAATCGCCTCAACGAGGCGATTCTAATGAGTACACACAGCATACATTTATATTATGAAAACCGAAAAGAAGACTTAAAATTATCCTCTTTATGCCTCCTGGTAGTAGCCTTCAGTGGCTCGAACTACCCCTGTCTCGAACAGAATTTCGTGGTCCCAAAGGTGTTCGAGCCATTGAAGTTCGACTGTATCTAATTTTGACTCCCTTGAACCCCACTTTTTTTATAGTATAACTGGGGTTTTCAGGGGTTTTTCTTCTTTTTCTTATTTCTGCTCTAAAATATGGATTGTGGGTATTCATTTAAACCGCTTCGCCTTTAACGACTTCCCATAGCATAGTCTATGTTTGGGCAGAAATATATATATAAAAATACAGAAAAAAGAAGATTTGAACAACGTTACATATAAAAAAAACAATTAATATAAGCTTTTTTATTTATTTATTTATTTATTTATTTAGCTTTTTGCGACTTTAGCTAATACTCACCTGCCTTCATTTACTTTTATAATTCGAGCGTCAACCAAGGACGCGCCTAATATCATTTTTGTTTTCACGCCTTTGGTATGGCGCGAACGGGGGTCGAATCCGCGACTCCCGATACCGAAGCGGACGCTCTACCACTGGGCTCTCGGGGCCGGTAAAATAAGAAAAATATCTTTCTTTTATCTAAAAAAAAAAAAAAAATAGAGGTGAAGGCAAGCGCAGTTACTATCATTTTTGGTGGTAAAGTTTTTAAAATATCTGAATAGACGTGTTTTCATAATTAACCCTTTTTTGTACCAAATGGAATATTCCTCCTTATATATAGCAGGAGTCGATTTCAAAATTTAGGGGTGTCGGGTTGTGTTTTCTTCAAAATGTATTTGGAAAATGACTAGGCTTTTAGCAAACAGTGGAGGCCCTGATCACAACGCGTTCTGTGGCGTCTGATCTTGGCCTACACTGTTTGCAAAGGTATCCTTTTAGGGGTTTCCGGTACTGAATGGCTTAAGGGACATTTCTTCCCTTATTTGCATGCTAGAAATATATGCTGTGGGTACTTGTAACAGATTTCTTGCCGACGCGATTATTACAGGTACCTACAACATATGTGCTAACAAGATCATAAACTTCCTTGTCCGTTAGTCCTATGTGCATTATCTTGACACGTACTTTGTCAGGAATGTACCTCATTACTCAGAGTGCACATTACTGTAACACACCCGTGCGACATAGTGCATTTTTTCACATCTCCAAAATGGCTATTTTCTGATGAAAATCCGTGCCATTTTGCTTAAAAATACTGCAAACATAGGTTGTGGGTGCTCGTTAGAACCACCTCATTGAGTCGGTTCCATCGAGTACCCACAACCTATGTCTTGGAGCAAAAATAAGAAAAAAATATATACCCCCGTAAACCCCAGTTTTCTCTATATAAAATGGGGTATACGGTGGTCTTCATTTCACTGACTTGTTCACGTGATGAATTTAATGTACAACATGTGTTGTCCCGTTCATAATGTTTTGTTAATTTAAGCGCTTTCTGCCATTCGCAACATCTTGTATCTAACTTTGCCAATTTTAACTTTTTTAAAAACAATGTATTTGCTATGGCTTCTGCTGTGTGGCGATTTCGGGCAATTAACCCTTTTTGTACCAAAATGGAACCTTCCTCCGTATATAGAGCAGGAGTCCATTTCGTAATTTAGGGGTGTCAGGTTATGTTATCTTAAAATGCATTTGGAAAATGGCTGGACTTTATGCAAATAGTGTAGGCCCTGATAAGACGCCACGTTCTGCGACGTCTGGTCTGGGCATACACTGTTTGCCAATTACCCGGACCTGATGCTTGCAAACTGTCTTTCTTGTTTGTGCATTCGTTAGAACCGCCTGCATGTGGCTGTTATAATGAGTAACAATGATCTATAATTGGAGAAAAGTCACTTGAATAATAATAATATAATAATAAATAATACAGTAAAATTCCGCTATAAAGACCACCTAAAATTAAGACTAATTCTGCTTTAAAAAGCTTATTTTGAAGGGTGCACTTAATCTGTCTTTGAGTATTCTGCCCACAGTGTCCTCTGGTCAAGGACCACCTTTTGGATTGTTCAAAAGTGGTCTTTAAGACCTCTTTTGAACGGTCCCAAAGTTGGTCTTAGTGTAGGAATTTTACTGTAATAATAATAATAATGGTGATAATAAACATCTGCAAAATGCTGTAGCCACAATAAAAGCACATGAGTGTGTTCTCGTACTGGTTTACAAATATAGAATTTCTATTTTCGTTTGATCACGGTTTCTGAACCATTCAAGAGTAGCTTGAAGCAGCATCTGTGGTCAGCGCCATCACCGGTCGGAAGAAAGTCTTCACTGCTAAGCTACATGCTAAACTCCTTAACGTATTGTCTATGTTTGTTTGGCACTCGGAATACTCTTGCTTAATAAGACGTATACTTGAATGAAATATCGGAGCAGTGGTTGAATGGTGTCCTAGGACATAAATTTTAGAAAAGAAAATATTGGCGAATCGGAAAGTGTGGCACGGCCAAACAATCCCGTTATAAAAAGTCTTAATATGGATATTAAGGGGAATGGGTACACCTTCAGCGGAGGCAACTCCCGAAAAAGTATTTTTTCTCCGATGTCAACAATTGTCAACTCTTAAAGAAAAGAATTCGCTCCCGAGGAACAAATACTTTATTTTAAGTGTAGATCCCTTTTTCACTGAACCTTGGCTTAAAGAAAAGCAAACATGATGTCCCAAAAACGATCTCCATTTGCAAAAAAAAAAAAAAAAAAAAAAAAATCGGCCAGGTGTTCCCATTTCCCTTAATCGGCAAAACTGCATGCCTAGCAAGGTTGATGCTTTACTCTTTGGTTGCACGAAGGTTGGAAGTGTCTCGAACGTCGAACGTTATCACGGCTCCGACCTAAAACTTTCCTGTGCCTATCCATGTAATGTCTTTGGCCCAGTCGTATTTGGTACTCTTGTTGGTTTTGTTTGGCTCTGGATGTCAGATCTTAGCTCAGCTGCACCGATGGCTCAATGAGAGCTTATAGTATAGTAGTACATCCGTCATCCGTCCGTCCATCCAACAGCACATTTGATCTGTCATATCTCTGCAGCCTGCAGGCTGACCTCAGCAATTTCACATCTCAAGCATGCCTCTGGTGGGGGATATTTTATCGAAATCGAATAAAAACTTTGTTTGCTGTGGCAACCACCATAGCAACCACTAAGTCCAATACACATACACTGGGAAATTGGTTGTCACCAACGTAGCGCCCTTCATTTTTTATCATTTTTTTTTTCTAAACGTTTTGGGGTAAAAGCTCGAAAGACTTCAAAAACCGACTAAGTCGGCTTATAAATCATAGAGTTACGTACCCATGCTTGCTGTAAATACCGAATTCTGACCTTGTCATCACCGTAGCCCCCTCAGTTTGATCGGATCACTATGTAGCTTACATATGAGTAAGTCAAAGATAAAACCTCGGATGAGTTCGAAAACTGGCGATATCGGATTTTACTCATGGAGGTACATGTATGTCCGCTTATTTGCTAAAATGCCTATTTTGGACCTTGTCATCACCATATGTCCTTTAGCGTTGACCGGCTCTTCCTGAAACTAACAAATAAGTTGGCTGGATATTAAAGCTCGGGTACCTTTGAAACGTCTGACACTCTACTGGACATTACGCAAACACGCCTATACAAATACATTGCCACCTTTATCGCCGAAAAGATGAAACTTTTATGATGAAGAAATGTGATTTTTTTTCTGATTTCTGCGCAAAATATAGATTGTGGGCACTCGTTAGAACCGCCTCATCGAGGCGGTTCTAACGAGTACCCACAGTCTATATTTTAGAACAGAAATAAGAAAAATAAGGTATACCCCCGGAAACCCCAGTTTTACTATCTAAAAGTGGGGTTCAAGGGGGTAAAAATTATATAGGCGTGTTTTCGTGATGATGTTTCTTACTGAACAGTAAATTCTTGATTCTGTAAAGCATCATAAAGTCTTGGGTTCCGTAATAGTGAATCTTTCTTTTGCTAGCATTATAACAGATTACATTCCGAGACCTCATCCAGACCTCTTACTCTGATCCTGATGACTACCTTGGCTCTGGCGGTCTTGAGTCTAACTGTTGGTTTTCATTTGCTCCAGCATTTCAATGTTTTTTTGCTGTCGAGTCCTCACCGTTGATTCCTCTCTGTGGTCACGCAGTTGTGGCACTGATGTGTTAGGAAAAAATAATTGTCTCAATTGCGACGGAAGTAAGGGCGAGGATTGTGGCCACGCACAATCGATTTAAGTCCCCCAATGAACTTCGTTACACTGACAGTTCCGAGGCGGTTCTTCTGTCGCGGTTATATTTGTTATGGCTTGTCTTTGCGTGTGTGTATCACTTATATTGTTTTGTTCTGGGTTGCCAATTGGCCATTTTGAGGGAAGAAAATGTCCTTTTTGCTTTCCGCTATTGATGTTTCCATTAGGTTTAGTTTCATGTTTGTGTTTCTTTCCCTTTGGTGTCTCTGCTGGGAGCTGTGGGTTAATTGTATCGATTCCTGATCATTGCCATCACTTCTATTTTGTTGACAATGTCAATGGCTGTCAAGAAGTAAATTTTGTTTTTGATGACGACCTTGACCCTCTTGGTGCACTTTGATGCGTGTAGCTCACCAGTGCATCACGCAAGCACACCTATATAATTTGGACCCCCTTGAACCCCACTTTTATATAGTAAAACTGGGGTTAACAGGGGTTAACTTATTTTTCTTATTTCTGCTCTAAAATATAGATTGTGGGTACTCGTTAGAACCGCCTAACGTGTATCCACAATCTATATTTTGAGCTGAAATAAGAAAAATATCACATTTTTTTCGTCTAAAATTTATGTTTTTAGGTTGTTACATTAACAACGTATTTGCATAGGCGTATTTTCGTTATGGGTTCCCAAGAATCTGTTTTAGTAACTGATGGAAAGCAGCCAATGTCAATGTCAAAAGATTCTGCCTTTGGTCCCGAAAAGTCAGTCATTTCTGAAGCTGCAGATGAAATATAACCTCGAAAAGCCAAACCCAGAGCCTCGTTTCTGACCAAACCATATATCTCCCTGATCCGAATAATAAGCTCTGCCACTTTTTCACCAATGTCTTACGTCAGCTTCAAATCTTCCTTACTCGCAGTGTTGACATCTATCGTCATGATGGTAGATAGGTACATTTGAAAGGGATATATCCTAATATTTGTAATAGAAAGTTTAATACCGACACAAGACACAATGATTACAATGACCTTCCAAAGGCGGTTCTCTTGTCGCGGATTATTTTTGTTATGATTTGTCTTTGAATGTCTGTATCGCTTCTATTGTTTAGTGTTTTTTTTTTTTTTTTTTTTTTTGGATAGCCAATTGGCCATTGTTTGGGAAAGTATATGCCATTTTGGCTTCCCGCTATTGATGTTTCCAGTAGGGTCTTGTTATTTCATGTTTGTGTTTCTTTCCCTTTGGTGTCTCTGGTGGGAGCTGCGGGTTAATTGTGTCCTTTCCGGAGCATTGCTGTCACTTCTATTTGTCTTATTGCAAAATTTTCGAAATTGTTGGAGTAATTAGACGAAAGCAATGAAGACCGCATAAGACATCCATGTAAAACTGTCCTCTCATTGCACGAAGCAAAAGTTAAAGCCTTATATAATTGGAACAAACCTGGATAAATTATAATCAATGGGCCAGGTTTGTCAAGGGCAATTAGTGTATGAACTAAAAGCTTCTTTATTATTATTATTTTTGTTGTTGTTGTTGCTGGTGATAATCCCGGTTTTACGGCCCTTTCAAGATTTTTCACTCATATCATGGTGATCGTTAATCAGAGTGAGCGAGCTCCGGAGGACGCAGATGAAAAACACCTGATCTGCCGTTGCAGAACTTGGCGTCCTACATGTGACCCGAGCCAGGTTCGAACCCACAGCGGTGAGATACCTAATGATTAAGTGTCAGCGCTCTTATCCTCTAGGCCACAGGGGCCCGTTCCTTTATTGTTAACTGTTATTTCACATCACGTGAACAAGTCCGTGAAATGAACATCCCCTTACACACCACTTTGTATAAAGAAAACTGGGGTTTACGGGGGTAAACAACATTTTCTTATTTTTACTCCAAGACATAGGATGTGAGTACTCGTTAGAACCGCCGGTTAGAACCGGCGGTTCTAACGAGCACTCACAACCTATGTTTAGAGTATAAATAAGACAAATATAATGCAATTTCTTCAGAAAAGTAGCCATTTTTGAGATATGAAAAAATGCACTTTTCCTATGGGTGTGTTATCGTATTGAAACTGGCGAGTTTTTACCCCCTTTGTGTTTGAAAAACGCGGATAAAAGCCAACGGGTAAAACAGACGAAAATAATAAATTAAACAAATAATTCTGACAAAAACATAATTTTCCTCGTCGGCATTTAAGTATTCTTTGTCTCGCAAAAACTATATACAGATACCCTTGTAGCGAAAGGAAAGCAGGGAGGCAATTGAACTTAGCAAATGTATTGCTACTGGTTGTCAAGAAATAAAAAAACACACACAAATAAAAATAGAAGTGAAGGCAATGATCAGGAATCGATACAATTAACCCACGGCGCTCTCTTGATTGAAGGCTAAATTCCAACGGGAACGCGTTTGTTTTGCATACCCGCACTTTCTTTCAGTAATAATTCCCGGTAATCACCTCCGGCCCTGGCGTACCTCTTACCAGAGCCACCACTCTACATTTTTCTTCAGTTCCAGCTCAAATTGTGTGAAAACAGCTATGATCCCTCATCTTTAGCTCATCACATTTATCCAGGTCGATTTGTATTTCAGTTTGCTCCAATATCAATGTTATTCTGCGATGGTCTATTCTGTGAACTACATCATCACGTGAACAAGTCCGTGAAATGGAGACCCCCTAAACCCCACTTTATATAGAGAAAACTGGGGTTTACGGGGGTATACATTATTTTTCTTATTTCTGCTCCAAGACATAGGTCGTGGGTACTCGTTAGAACCGCCTCATTGAGGCGGTTCTAACGAGCACACACAACCTATGTTTGCAGAAAAAATAAGAAAAATATCACGGGTTTTCACCAGCAAAGTAGCCAATTTTGAGATAAGAAAAATGCACTATGCCGCACGGGTGTGTTATCGTAATGATTTATGTACTTTCATTGACTATTCATGTTGCACATTGATGACCGTGGGGGAGGGGGAGCTGGTTGTTGTGCTGTTTGTGGTTCTTTTTTTTCACCAATATAAATGTTATTCTGCGATGGTCCTTTATGTGAACTACATACCTTCAGGCGGGCCAACTATTTAATATAAGAACATAGAGTGATGGTTGGGCCCATAGAATTGATTTAAATTGTTCTCGCTACTGACCGTCCTAAGGCGGTGGTTCTTATGCTGTTCATTTTAAATGAAGCTATGTCAGATTTTCCGAAGGTTCTCTTCATGTAGCATGTTCTTATTGTTGTGTATTATTATTTATGTATTTTCATTAATTATTCATGTTGCACATTGATGACCGTGGGGGAGGGGGAGCTGGTTGTTGTGCTGTTTGTGGTTCTTTTTTTTTTCATCATTGTTAATTACTCCTCTTGGTGCCATTGGTAGATTGTAACTTTTGATTGTGGCTTTTCCTGGTATTGTTTGCAGCAAACATCACAGGAGTATATCCAGCAATTACGCAGCCATATGTGCAGACATGTTGTCTGTCAAGACTTTATCACCCTTCGCATGAAACTTCTGTCAATGACATGCTAGGTTTCGACTTGAATAAATTATCCAGTATCACAGGCTGAGTTAATTTTCTTCTGGTCGCTCCTGAATATTATAGGTTAAGTATTTACTCGTTGTTTCATTCTTATGTGCGTTTTTTATGTTCTAGGAGATGTTGCTATAATGAGTTATAAATCCGTTATGCGGACTGAACAATGTATTTGTCTAAACCACGACAGAACCAAGGGCGAGGATTGTGGCCACATAAATAGAGAATACCAGGTTCGTGTCTTTTGATATCAAGTTTATCAGGCAAGGCTTTGAGAACGCTTGTAGAATCGCGAGGCTTGCCGGGCGATTCTACATGCGTTCTCGAAGCCGAGCCTGATAAACTTGATATCAAATGACACGAATCTGGTATTCTATTTATCAGTTTATCCCCTTGTACACTCTTAAATTAGTAATTTATTATCATTTATCGATGGGCCTCAGTTGGTCCCAACATTCCGGCGATCGATATATTTAGTATCAGCTGACTTTATTTTTTCCCTGTGATATAAATAAATCATTTTTTCCAGTAATAATAACATTTTGTCAATTTGTCTAGCAGTCCCATTCATTAAAAAAGTGCAACGTCACGTTGACCTGATATAGCTCACTTGTCCTGAGATAGCATATCGTTATCAGGTCAGTTTGCTACAATGCAATTAATATAGGTGGTGACTGATAAACTCTAATTAAGCGCCCTTTAAAACGTGTTACTGTCCGTTACATGGTGGTTCTTCTGTTGTTGTTTACTATTGTATATATTTCGTCTTTGGATGTATATAAAATATTTATATCTTTTTATTGTGGATAACGCTTTGGCCATTTTTGGAAATGAAAATGTTCTTTTGGCTTTTCGCCTGTGCTATTTTTGTTGTTTTATGGTGGTATTAATTTCCCTTTGGTGTCTTAAATTGGAGGTATGAGGTTCTTGTATCGATTCTGGATAATTGCCTTCACTTCTGTGTTGTAAAGTCTATTGCTATGTTAAGGTTGTGACATGCGAATGGTGCGTGCATCTGCGCACAGCGAACACTAAGATCGCACTTTGCGATTCAAGCCCCGCTCCCCCGACCACTGCAGGCCGGTTCTTCTGTAGTGATTTACTTTGTCTTGCTTGTCTTTGCATGGATGTACTGGTAATTTAATTTTATTTTGAATATTGGAGGAAGGAAATATCCTTCTGGTTATCTAGTTGTTATGTTTTTATGGTTGTGCTTCCATCCCTTTTGCGTTTGAGTTGAAGGTGTACTGTAATTGTATCGACTGCTTATCAACAATGATGTGCAGAATCTGACAATTTTTGCACATGATAACTTCGTTCGATACCTAAACAGGAGAAGAGTTTATAGTGCATAATATGCTTTGGCGTTATATTAAACATCTCAAGTAGTTTATACTGCCATAGGGATCCTGAAGATTGGGACACCTTGAACGCTTGGTGTAATTCTTCTGAAGTTATGATTTGATAAAGATATGAAAATTTGTTTCCTGACACGGCAAGGAGTAGCAGACAGTGAGGACCTTGACCATACTGCTCCTGATCTGGGTCTGCACTGTTTGGGTAGGACTGTCTGTCCCAATACTAAGGATAATGATGATAACACCCAGATATCATTTACACTGGGTTTTCCATTTTTTATTTTTTTTTTTGTTTTGTTTCATGCCTCTGTCGTTTGGAATTCTTTCCTTGATTGTCTACTTGGTTTATCAATTATTATAATATGCCTCTTTATGTGCTCCTACGTGGGCCGAAAATTCGCAATAAAATTCTTGTATCTTGTATCTTGCATTGCCTCCACTTCTATTCCGCTGTGTGTTTGATGCCTGCTTGATCTTCTACTGGAGAGATAAAGACCGAATATGTTCACGCTTAGCGCACTCGCTGAAAAAAAACCTTTTCGCTTGACGCAGCTCATTTTTTATTTTGTTTTTTTCAGTGCGACCCCGGAGTTGCAGTGGATGCATTATATGATCTCATCTACAGACGAGAACAACTGCTCATGGTCATGGGAAGCGCTTGTTCCGATGTCACAAAGACACTCGCAGAAATAGTGCCTTATTGGAATCTCATCCTGGTAGGTGTTTTGGCGGTCACTGGGTCATTTTGTACTCCATCCACCAATGTCTATAAACAAAAAATTAACAGACTGAGAAATGATATGTTTCATCTTATAAAACAGAAGTGAAGCAATGATCAGGAATCGATACAATTAACCCACAGCTCCTATCAGTGTTACCATGGGAAAGAAACAGAACATGAAACAACTAGACCCTAATGGAAACATCACTAGCGGAAAGCTAAAAGGACAGTTACTATCTCACAAAATGGCCATTTCGCTATCCAAAGCAAAATAATATAAGCGATACACACAGTCACAAGACATAACAAAAATAAACCTCGACAGAAGAACCGCCCTGGAACGGTCAGTGAAACGAATTCCACATGAAGGTCCCCTAACTCATCACTCATTAGTGCAACATCTCGGTGAACACAAAAATATCAATCAACCACAGAGATGAAACAACTGTGAGGACTCGACAGCAGGAAACCACTGAAATGCTGGAGCAACAGAAAACCAACTGTTAGACTTCGATGAATCTTAGTTGCTCCTTTGGCATTTCAACGTAGCTGGACTTGTCGGTAGATTATCAGTCATGACCATGCTAATGTCCCATCGAATGTAGCAGTCATGCTCTAGGAGAGACGAACTCACAAAACTATAATATATTACCCAAACAATGTGTTGCGCATCAAACCTGTTAGACCGTGTGAATGGTTTAATGGTATATTACGATTCAAATTTTCCTCATAGATGTTTATCCAAAGAATAACTTTGCTGTAAATATGCTGACTTATCACGGTTGACAACTTTGCTTCCATCTTTAATTGCACGTCGATGGGTCAGGCCTTAGGTTCTATGACGGTTCAAACGTAAAGGCTTTCTTAGAATTAGAGATAATCTAATTTAAGTAATGTAGGTTGGTGCCTGATGCTCTGTCGATGGCCGGGCCCATCGGATTCTTACTGTTGGCGTTATTTTGCTCCAGCATTTCAGTGGCTTCTTGATGTCGAGTCCTCACCGTTGTTTCATCTCTGCGGTCGTCTGATTTTTTTGCTCACGGAAATGTTGCACTGATGAGTAAGGAGGCCTTCATGCAGACTGAACAAATTATTTGTCTAAATCGCGACGGATGTTAGTGCCATGTTAAATCGAATTATGTCCCAAGTGGAATTCGTTTTACTGACAGTTCCAAGGCGCTTCTTCTGTCGCGGATTATTTTTGTTATGGCTTGGCTTCGAGCGTGTGTATCGCTTATATTATTTTGTTTTTGATATCCAATTTGCCATTTTGTGGGAAAGTAACTATCCTTTTGGCTTTCCGCCATTGATATTTGCATAAGGGTGCAGTTGTTTCATGTGTTTTGTGTCTCTGATTGGAGCTGTGGGTGAAATGTATCGATTTTTGACGATTACCGTCAATTCCGTTATGTGTGCGTTTTGTTTTATTTTATTTATTTATTTATTTATGTTGTTGTTCGTGATAGAAAAGAAAGGATCAACTTTTATCTAAGATTCGTTGCTGGCGAAATATCCCTTTGAGGCAGAATAAGTCAAAAAGAAGCAAGTAGGAACAACATGTCATATACGAATACAAGGAAAGTACACGGAGTGTCCGATAATGTTTGCAATTGACATGTTTGTTACATGTGGGTTTACGGCGTCCCGCAAACCCCCATGCTGACAAGACAACCGAGCGTGATCTCTGACAGGTGTACGGGCAGCTGTGGGGTAAGGCACAAGAAAGATATTAGATGAATGACATGAATTATTTACAGTATCTACATTTAACACTTACTAACACAAAACACCACAAATTGTTGCTTCTGTAGCCAACTCACGACGTCCGCTCCGAAGGCAAAACAATGTTCTGTGCTCGGAACGGGTGACGTGAATACCTACAGAAGCAAACAACAAAAACAACAACAAAAACAAAAAAAGAAACAACACAAGACGCGACTGGCCAGTTTATAACTTCGGATGAATTCCCCTCTCGCGTTAATCTTCCTCTCGCGAACTAGTGTAAACTAGTCTATCGACATTGTTGCCGATCAGAGGTTGATCTGTATTATTATGCGATCGCACTCATCTGATTCGTCAGAATCACCTGCAGGTTATTTAATTGACCTCTTCCATTTGGATGGTCTCACATTTGTTCACAATGGACAATGGTATGAGCTGATTATGGTGGTCTGTCCGCCCGTGCTGGACCCTAACCCCAAGCGTCGTACCAGTACCTGCTGCTATATCGCAGGGAGCAGCAGGTCACCACACATTGGTGTGCCTGCAAATTACGATAACTGGACTAAGACACGGTTTACAAAACATACATGCTATATCATGATCCCACTCCCGGAGAAGTAAGAATATGTTCATGCATATACCGTTATTGCGCATGCGCCGACCAGACATACAGGCTGATCAGTGCATGCTACAAATAACCGTACAGCAGAACTCAACTTGACTGTGCATCAAATTATCAGCACCCAGCGCTTGACACAATAATACTCAAAGTTCATGTTTCCTTACTGAGCACTACAGAAATCAATTAATGCTCACTATTACTGAGCATAATACTCATCAAATTTGTGCTCACTACATTATCACAAGTAAGAGGCAATTGAACAGACCACGCCTTTGCGCTACCTGGTCAGCCGCCAATTACAGGAAACATAACAATCTCTATTTCATATCCTTCTCCGCGACACGGCTCACAAATATAGCTATTCACACATTCATTACATAAATAACAGATAGAAACTACAAACAGGAGATTTTCATCTATAATCCACAACATTTGTTAGTGTCTCATAAGGGCCAACACTGTTTGCCGTAAATTCTCTCTGTATTTGGTAGGCACCCCGTCACAACCGTCCTCGCGACGCCGATGGCGCAGCTGACGTCATCCCCGCCGCTCAGGCCGTTATGACGTGTGGCGACCAAATACTCCCACTTATCATCATCACGTTCTTTATATGTACATACATGCACAAACTGAGTTATCAGACAAAAACGGCATCATTACAAAATGAAATTATAATTCTTCTTGAACAAAATTATTTCTACTCAACGTGAACATGCTTGTAAAATAATAATTCATTACGGTTCATCATCACGGATAACCCGACAGGCTCTTGTAAGAGTTTGCCCTGATGATGAAGATATGGTTAAACCCGTCTTAATTTTACGTCCCCTCTACACCTAATATCATATAGAGACGGAACCACGGTTTTCTAACAACAGCTAGTCAAAAGTCATGGATCAAACAAGTGACCCGGCGTTTATTAATTACATTCTACAAAAGGGGTCTAAAAGCCTAAATGAATCCAGAATGAGCGGGTGTCCAAACTTTACGTCTCACCAACATCTAGGGTCAGCATGAGACAGGACCTCTTTTAGAAAGATTCATTCTACTACTGGAGAAGCCTGGGATCGATCCTGTGACGTCTAGCTGGCAAAGCTAGTAGCCTAATCACTACAGGCTTCAACAGTGAATTCAGAATAGGCTTCAGAAAGTTGGGGTATACCACAAGTAAACCCCTCCAAAACCTACAAGCATGTTCATACAAAAATAATACTAAACATAGATTTAACATACCTTTCAATATACTTTCTTTTTCCCGACACAATGTTGTGTATAAATCGTTACAACTTGACCTGCTGCTAAAGTTTTCGCTTTTCTCAGGGTTTTTGTATCTATGGATACTACCGGAAAATCATGCCTACTCATATTACCTTGCTTAAATCGTGGCGAGGTGGAGATACCGTCCACAATTGAAGCTAGATAGCAAAAATCGAGTAGATAATGGATTTGCGTTCAAATAGTATATTTCTCATAGGAAAAATTGATGAAACGACCCTATAAATCAATGCCATGACTCCTGTCAAAACGAACACCCACACAACACGTGACAGGAATGAAAATCATATATGGCACAATTTGGCGGTTGGCGATTTTTATGCAAATTTTATAGAACTCAGCCTTATAGCGGCCCCCTGTATTGTAAAAACAGATCTCCATAAACCACTCATGCATACATCGTATGATATGTGCATGACTTGTTCATGAAGCAGCACATTTTGCCTACCATATTTCACGTAAAATATTTCACTCGCACCGCCCTACCATATATCTACTAAAATAATTTAGATGTGCATAAGCACCAGAGAGGTTTCCTATTCCATCTCGTAAGAAAGGTTTCCCCTTTTGGAGAAAAAACAATCAGAAATGTTTTTTCTTTGTGTACAGAGATGGAATAGGATGAACCTATCTAAACAAGACAGCTATTTACACAACAACCGTGCGAAAAATTACCTAAGTAGGTAGTCTGCCCCCAAATTTTCTTAAGTAAAATTTAGCTAGTAAGCCAAGGTGGTTTGCCCAGAATTTTCCTGCTCCCCTGACACTCTGTTGTTTGTTAGAAAACGGATATCGTTTTAATCTTACTGGAGGTGGCCTTGCTGGCTTAACTGATTTGATAGTTTTCACAGGTTCTGACATAAATGTGGTACATATAATTTGGTCTGTCTGACATGTCGGAAGCCTCCGTGGTGCAGTGGTTACGCTACTCGCCTTGTAAACCAGGGATCGCAGGATCGATCCCGGGCTTCTCCAGACTTTCGGATGAGTCTTTAAACCGAGGTCCCGTCTCTGTATGACCTTAGCTGTTGGTGGGACGTAAAACTAAAACTCACTCACTCACTCACTGTCTGACATGTCAGTCCTGCAAGGCGCTGTTCTCTCAGCCCTTCTGTCTCCTCACTCTCCTCTGACGTTAGTGTGTGTGGGACGCTAACGTCACCGTCACTTTCTGGTTGCTCTGCAGTTTGACAACTGCTGTCTTCAAATGAAGACTCGTCGACGTCATTTCTGTCATGACTGTCTGTCGACAGGATAGGTTTAGAGATCAGACAATGAGACGTCACAGTCTGACGCTCAACATACTGTTTCAGTATATTAGCGTGATATGTGTTAACGTTTCCATTGACGTCAATCTTATAATCCATTCTGTTCACTACCTCAACCACTTCATAAGGACCTTTCCATTGAAGCAATAATTTATTACTGTCTGTCGGTAGTAACAACAGCACTTTATCGCCGACGTCAAATTTACGCGACCTCGTGCTTTTATCATAATAAGCTTTCTGCTTAATCTGAACCTTCTTTAAATTATCACGCGCTAATTTGCATGTCTGCTCTAACCGTTCCCTAAGCTCAATAACGTATTGATACGTCGAAAGAACTTGCTCATCGCGTACCTCTTCAGCCCATAATTCTCTTAATATTGCCATTGGACCTCTGACGTTACGTCCATATAACAACTCAAAAGGGGAGTATCCTAAAGACTCTCGTGGGACTTCCCTAACCGCAAATAATAAAGCTGGAAGATATTTATCCCAATCTTTTGGACGTTCAGCACACATGCGACGTAACATCTGCTTTAACGTAGCGTGGAACCGCTCAATCAAGCCGTTACAAATTGGGTGTCTCGGACTACACGTTAACTGTTGAAGAGAAAGAAGTCTGCTGACTTCTTTCATTACCTCAGCAGTAAACTGTGATCCACAATCAGTCAACATTTCATCAGGAATGCCAACCCTACTTAACATTTCAATAAGCGCTTCCGCGACACGTTCCGTCTCAATACTCGGTAAAGCTATCGCCTCTGGATACCTTGTCGCATAATCTATCATGGTTAAAATATACCGAGATTTCCTATCAGATCGAGGCTCAATTGGACCAACTATGTCCACTGCCACCCTCTTAAATGGCGTATCAATCAATGGCATTTTTCCTAGAGGTACTTTAGTGACCCGACCTTTCTGAATGGTTCTCTGACAAATATCACAAGATTTACAAAATCTAGCGACATCACCGCAAATACCGGGCCAGTAAAACTCAGTTACAACTCTATCCAATGTCTTCCTAATACCCATATGTCCAGACATAAGCGTTTCATGAGCCAGTTTCAACACCTTTCCTCGGAAACTTTGAGGGACCACAAGTTGGAAAGAGACTTTGTTACCCTTGGTGAACTCCCTATATGCCAAACCCTTTTTCTCAATAAACCTAGTTTCACCTCGGTTTAAACCACGATTCACAGTCTTGTTCCCAGATACAACCCTTTTCCTGATGTTTTCCAAAGTTGGATCATCAACCTGAGCTTGCTTGAAAGCCTCCTTGTCATCGTTAATGATCTGATCGGGAACCTTAAGTTTTCTGTAAGGCTTCTCATCCTGCCTAGTTTGAGACCTAGTCACAGCCGCAGCTGAGAAATGAGACATATCAGGAAGTTTAGATCCATCATTGTTACCGATAACCAAATCGTACAACGTATCATCCATACACAAAGCTTCAGTTTCCCAGTGAAAAAAGGACAATCAATGTCAATCATTGCCAAAGGATACCTTTGTGTGGGTTCATCAATCAACGTAACTTTTGATTCCTTCCCTATTAACTGACTATCCGAAACCAAACTTCTCCGAACGACACAAGACGCGACTGGCCAGTTTATAACTTCGGATGAATTCCCCTCTCGCGTGAATCTTCCTCTCGCGAACTAGTGTAAACTAGTCTATCGAAATTGTTGCCGATCACAGGTTGATCTGTATTATCACGCGATCGCACTTATTCGTCAGAATCACCTGCAGGTTATTTAATTGACCTTTTCCATTTGGATGGTCTCACATTTGTTCACAATGGACAATGGTATGAGCTGATTATGAAGGTCTGTCCGCCCGTGCTGGACCCTAACCCCCAGCGTCGTACCAGTACCTGCAGCTATATCGCAGGGAGCAGCAGGTCACCACACATTGTTGTGCCTGCAAATTACGATAACTGGACTAAGACACGGTTTACAAACATACATGCTATATCATGATCCCCCTCCCGGAGAAGTAAGAATATGTTCATGCATATACCGTTATTGCACATGCGCCGACCAGACATACAGGCTGATCAGTGCATGCGACAAATAACCGTACAGCAGAACTCAACTTGACTGTGCATCAAATTATCAGCACCCAGCGCTTGACACAATAATACTCAAAGTTCATGTTTCCTTACTGAGCACTACAGAAATCATTTAATGCTCACTATTACTGAGCATAATACTCATCAAATTTGTGCTCACTACATTATCACAAGTAAGAGGCAATTGAACAGACCACGCCTTTGCGCTACCTGGTCAGCCGCCAATTACAGGAAACATAACAATCTCTATTTCATATCCTTCTCCGCGACACGGCTCACAAATATAGCTATTCACACATTCATTACATTAATAACAGATAGAAACTACAAACAGGAGATTTTCATCTATAATCCACAACATTTGTTAGTGTCTCATAAGGGCCAACACTGTTTGCCGTAAATGCTCTCTGTATTTGGTAGGCACCCCGTCACAACCGTCCTCGCGACGCCGATGACGCAGCTGACGTCATCCCCGCCGCTCAGGCCGTTATGACGTGTGACGACCAAATACTCCCACTTATCATCATCACGTTCTTTATATGTACATACATGCACAAACTGAGTTATCAGACAAAAACGGCATCATTACAAAATGAACTTATAATTCTTCTTGAACACAATTATTTCTACTCAACGTGAACATGCTTGTAAAATAAAATTCATTACGGTTCATCATCACGGATAACCCGACAGGCTCTTGTAAGAGTTTGCCCTGATGATGAAGATATGGTTAAACCCGTCTTAATTTTACGTCCCCTCTACACCTAATATCATATAGAGACGGAACCACGGTTTTCTAACAACAGCTAGTCAAAAGTCATGGATCAAACAAGTGACCCGGCGTTTATTAATTACATTCTACAAAAGGGGTCTAAAAGCCTAAATGAATCCAGAATGAGCGGGTGTCCAAACTTTACGTCTCACCAACATCTAGGGTCAGCATGAGACAGGATTTCACTTAGAAAGACTCATTCTACTACTGGAGAAGCCTGGGATCGATCCTGCGACGTCTAGCTGGCAAAGCTAGTAGCCTAATCACTACAGGCTTCAACAGTGAATTCAGAATAGGCTTCAGAAAGTTGGGGTAAACCACAAGTAAACCCCTCCAAAACCTACAAGCATGTTCATACAAAAATAATACTAAACATAGATTTAACATACCTTTCAATATACTTTCTTTTTCCCGACACAATGTTGTGTATAAATCGTTACAACTTGACCTGCTGCTAAAGTGTTCGCTTTTCTCAGGGTTTTTATATCTATGAATACTACCGGAAAATCATGCCTACTCATATTACCTTGCTTAAATCGTGGCGAGGTGGAGATACCGTCCACAATTGAAGCTAGATTGAAAAAATCGAGTAGATAATGGATTTGCGTTTAAATAGTATATTTCCCATAGGAAAAATTGATGAAACGACCCTATAAATCAATGCCATGACTCCTGTCAAAACGAACACCCACACAACACGTGACGGGAATGAAAATCATATATGGCACAATTTGGCGGTTGGCGATTTTTAGGCAAATTTTATAGAACTCAGCCTTATAGCGGCCCCCTGTATTGTAAAAACAGATCTCCATAAACCAATCATGCATACATCGTATGATATGTGCATGACTTGTTCATGGAGCAGCACATTTTGCCTACCATATTTCACCTAAAATATTTCACTCGCACCGCCCTACCATATATCTACTAAAATAATTTAGATGTGCATAAGCACCAGAGAGGTTTCCTATTCCATCTCGTAACAATGTTAAGTCCGATATATATTAAAGTTGATATTGTTTATCTAGTTAACTTTGAAATATTACCTGTTAGCCTGTTAAGGCTTTTAATCCAATGTTTGAAATACAATTCAAAATCATCTTTGGGTACACCAATAAGACACTCCAATGCTGCTCTGGACATATATCTCCTTCCAGTTAGGTGTTTGTTTCCATTCAGGAAAAGCCAGGTGTTTATCATAATAGCGCAAATTATATTTTCTGGTCCTTTGAGATCATTAAGTTCATTTTCATTCATTTTGAGAATAGAGTTCTGCTTAAGCCGGCGCTAGAGGGCGTGGCCGGTGTTGCACATTTCGGTACTGGTCATGAATAGACCCAATGAAACCGAGTCTGCGTTTTTCGTTTGTCTCTTGCTTCCTTAGGATCCACCTATTCAGAACTTATTTAGACAAATCTCACGGGATCAGGTCTGAGCTAAAGGATGGTGCGACAATACATTGATCTTTGCAGACTCCAGAAACTGTGCTGCAGTTGACGTTTTGTGGGCTGGAGCATTATTATGTTGGTACATGACAATGCTCCCGCCCACAAAACTTCAACTGTAGCAACAAACATGACAAGACTCCAGCCCACAAAACCTCAACTAAGGCAACCAACATGAGACAAGACTTCAGCCCAAAAACTTCAACTGTAGCAACCAACATTACAATGCTACAGCCCACAAAACTTCAACTGTAGCAACCAACATGCCACGACACCTGCCAACAAAACTTCAACTGTAGCAACCAACATGACACAAGACTTCAGCCAACAAAACATCAACTGACAATGACAATGCTCCAGCCCACAAAACTTCAAAAGTAGCAACCGACATGACAAGGCTCCAGCCCACAAAACTTCAACTGTAGCAACCAACGTGATAATGCTCCAGCCCACAAAACTTCAACTGTAGCAACCAACATGACAAGACTCCAGCCAACAAAACTTCAACTGTAGCAACCAACATGACAAGACTCCAGCCAACAAAACTTCAACTGTAGCAACCAACATGACACAAAACTTCAGCCAACAAAACTTCAACTCTTGCAGCCAACATGACAATGCTCCAGCCCACAAAACTTCAACTGTAGCAACAGCATGACAAGGCTCCAGCCCACAAACTTCAACTGTAGCAACCAACATGACAAGGCTCCAGCCCACAAAACTTCAACTGTAGCAAGAGCATGACAAGGCTCCAGCCCACAAACTTCAACTGTAGCAACCAACATGACAAGGCTCCAGCCCACAAAACCTCAACTGTAGCAACCAACATGACAAGGCTGTAGCCCACAAAACTTCAACTGTAGCAACCAACATGACAAGGCTCCAGCCCACAAAACTTCAACTGCAGCAGGAGCACAGTCATGTTGGTAAGCCTACAAAACGTCAATTGTAGCACAGTTTCCAGACATTCTAGAGACCCGCTGTGAACTAATCACTGTCTTCACTGCTATTTAACTGAAATGATCCTTATAAAAATTAAAATAGGAGTGTAGGCAATGACCAGGAATAGATACAATAAACAACCAACACCTTCCAATAGAGCATCAAAGGAAAGAAACACAAACATGTAATAACTAGACTGGAAACATCAATAGCGGAGAGCCAAAGGGAAGGGAAGTTCTTTCCTACAAAATGGACAAATGGCTATCAAAAATAAAAACATATATCCGATACATACATTCAAAGACGAACTGTGTGTGGTGGTGGGAAGGGATGGTGACTCCGATGGGCCCGACCAGAGACAGAGCATCAGGTCCCGACCAACATTACATACAATTTAAGTTTATTCTAAGAAAGCATTTACGCTGTAACCGTCATATAATCTGAGGCCTGACAAGTAGCCCAAATAAATTATGAAATATAATAATAAGAAGAAATAAGGTTCCATAAATAAATATTCGAGGGTTTAGAACTCACTCAGTCGACACACGTGAATGGCTGCCAATGTACATGTCACCAGTATCAACTCATTCACTCTCTCTCGTGATAAAGCGCAGTAAAATGATAGGCTTTCGAAACAGCGACACAAGATTGCAGTTCGGATATATAACCAACCCACCCATGCTATTACGAATTGCACATTTCGACCACAAAGCGTCACATGAATACTCAATTGTTATTATACAATAAACTAAATAAGTTGGTAAATTACTTTTACTGAAGTCAGCGCTAAATACAGCATGGTCAGCCAGTCAGCTTACCCGACCACATTTTGCAATGTGTGTCCTAGCCCTTAGCATTGGCTACCTGGTACAATGCACTTTCTGTCTGCCCCTACAGAATCAGTAACCATAGAAGTCATTTCTTTATCAGTTAACATAATATGCAACGTCAATCGGCGTTATGCGACAACGGTTTGCGAAAATCGTTAACCATATTTTCGATTGCATCTTCGAACTTAATCACTCGCAAATTCTTAGATCGTGTTTCACAAACAGCATGATACGCTGTACAATTTATCAAGTTCTCTTATTTATATTTAATGCATTAAAATTCTCAGCATGCATGCAATATGGACTACGGTATTATTAGCAATTTTCCAGGATAATGTAAGTGTTCGTATTCATTTATTGCATAATCTTCCCATTCATTGCATGATTTTATAACCATATTTAGACAACTTTATACTGTTTTCTTAGGAATGCTATCATAAACTAAGATTTAGACGTAAATTGCAATAGATATAATCCGACCCGGATTTGGTTTCGTCAACATTTCCGACATTAAACTACCAATTACAATCTTTTAAAATCCTGTACGCCTTCAAAACATGTTAATTTAAAGAAAATGTTAACCAAAGTGTTTACCAAATGCCAAAAGTAGAGAGAATCACAGGTTTTCACATTGAACTAACCTTATTATGGATTCAGTTTAGCATTATACCAGATGTTGGGCAAACGAAGAAAGAGTAGGAATACAGGAGCCCCGCCAAGCGAATTTGTGTCTTCGAGCATTCCGTCATGACAAATCGTAAATGCGCATGCCCAGCCATACAGAGCGGCAAGGGATATGGCTTTCTGTCTGAAGGTTCCTCTTGATCCACTGCTTGTATGGGCGAGCAGCGAAGGTTCTGGCGAGACTGCGCGGATGCGCAGGCTCGCCAGAACCTTCGCTGCTCGCATAGGCGATAAGTACCAAAATCGCTTGACGGGGCCCACATATTCTTTGAGTGTGGTCGAGTTTCAAAACTATTGGATACAATGACAACGAAGAAGTCAAAATCTATCTTCGGTGGCCCCCGTTGCATCTCAAGTGTCCGCTTAACAAGAGAAATATGAATGGCCCCAGGAGATAAGGCAGCTAACAGTCTATTTTTCAGCTTCAAGACTTACTATTAGCTGTTTAAAAAGAGGACTAGGTTTCACTTCAACACAAGGCATCCAATTTTGCAATTCATATCTTTTGCGTTTAGAAGAGATTCTGGTTGATCACCAGTCGGTATTGTCGCAGTTTATAAAACGTGCACACGGGAGGTCCTAGAACTTCTTTACTTCTGAACAGGGTAAAAGTACACATTATGGTCATGTCAGAAAGTGAGTTTGACAGCATTTATATAAGATTTTGAGATAATTTATTTAGGCAAAATTTGGAAATTCCGATGGGTATGAATTGCATTCCCCTTGTGGATGATTTGTTATTGACCTGTTATGTATGCGCATTCATGATTTCTCTTTCTGTTCAAAGGCTATCTGAGGTTATTGGAGCTTTAGGCCCGACGTCTACATTACGAAATCACGCCCATACCAATACATTGTAACCTTTATCGCAAGAAAATGAAAATTTTATTCAGAAAAATTGTGATATTTTTCTTATTTCTGCTCAAAATATAGATTGTGGGTACTCTTTAGAACCGCCTCGATGAGGCGGTTCTAAAGAGTACCCACAATCTATATTTTAGTGCAGAAATAAGAAAAATAATGTTTACCCCTGCAAACCCCAGTTTTGCTATATAAAGGTGGGGTTCAAGGGGGTCAAATTTATATAGGCGTGTTTTCGTGATGAGATATTTGGATGGTTTATACTTTATTGACAATACGTAGTTCGATGGTTTTTTTAGTTATATTTAGCCTTCAGGACTTCAATAAAATAGAACAAATTTTTTCTGATAGCGAAGCCCCGTGTTTGGATATACATTTACCAATTTAAAATGGGTTTGTTTCATGCGAAATTTATGAGAGATGCGATGATTCTGATTGATTTTGAGATTGTTATTTGGGCTGCACGAGGTTTCCACGCAGAGCTGCAACCGCCCGCTCTCGAGTACTGGTAATCTTACGACCTGAAAGCCGTAACAAAGGAAAGATGCATAGCGTGAAAAAATCCCCGCCTATGGTGGGATTCGAACCCGGACCGCTCGGGTGACAGACCACTGCTCTTACCCCTGAGCCAAAGAGTCGACTCCCTGACGCAGTTGTCAGAGAGTGTTTATGAACCTAGAAGCTATGCATATGATCTACCAAGGTAGATAATGGAAGGGAGGTAACACACCCCCTCTTCAAGGAAGTCATCATTTATGATGACGTGAAGGATACCAACTTCGGCACAAGCCAATTCTGGCATTTCGGACGAGCCCCCATCTTACGACCTGAAAGCCGTAACAAAGGAAAGATGCATAGCGTGAAAAAATCCCCGCCTATGGTGGGATTCGAACCCGGACCGCTCGGGTGACAGACCACTGCTCTTACCCCTGAGCCAAAGAGTCGACTCCCTGACGCAGTTGTCAGAGAGTGTTTATGAACCTAGAAGCTATGCATATGATCTACCAAGGTAGATAATGGAAGGGAGGTAACAGTAAAACCACCAACCGATCACTCTCGAGTACTGGTAAACCACTTACAAGGTCTAAGCCTGCCCAGGCGAAGTGGTGCGAGTTGGTCCGTCCATGCATATAAACCCTTTTGGTATCACCTAAATTTGGTATAGTTACGCCTTAATTTCATTGGGCGGTAGCGATTGAGATGTCATTTCATCTCAGTGTCGGGTAAACGTCCCTCAACATTTCAAGCGACGTCTCCAAAATTACACTAATAGTGTTGATGGGGACGTTAAACTTCAAATCAAACAAGTATCCTTTCTTTGCCGGTGATGTTCCTCTTTGTTTGTATTGGAGTTTTACGGCCCAGTCAACATTATTTGTGTCATTTTTGAGCCGGTAAGTTTACCTATCCACACTTGTCCTGGGCAGGATTATACTATGACGGTTCCAGTGTAAAGGCTTATTGAGTATTAGAGAGATCTAATTCAAGGTAATGTTGGCTGATGCCTGATGCTGTATCTCTGGTCGGGCCCATCGGAGTCTAACTGTTGTTTTTTCTTTTGCTCCAGCATTTCAGTGGTTTCTTGCTGTCGAGTCCTCACCGTCGTTTCATCTCTGTGGTTGTTTGATTATTTGTGTTCACGGATATGCTGCACTGATGATTTAGGAGGCCTTCACGCGGACTGAACAAGTTATTTGTCAAAATCGCGATGGAAATAAGGGCGAGAATTGTGGCCACGTAAAATCGATTTAAGCTTCCCACCCCCCCCCCCCCAGTTGAATTCGTTTCCGCTGACCGTTCCAAGGCGGTTCTTCTGTCGCGATTTATTTTTGTTTTGGTTTGTCTTTATGTGTTTGTGTCGCTTGTGTTATTTTATTTTGGCTAGCCTATTGGCCATTTTGTGAGACAGTAACTGTCCTTTTGGCTTTCTGCTTTTGGTGTTTCCATTAGGTCTGTTGTTGCATGTTTGTGTTTTATTTCCCTTTGGTGTCTCTGATGGGAGCTATGGAGTGATTGTATCGATTCCTGAGCATTGCCTCTACTTCTTTTTTATACATAAGCAGTTAACCAGGACAGTGCACATTCTTTCGCCAGAAACTGACAACTGCCCTTCTTGAATCAGCGGAAGGGAGAGAATGACCGCAGAAAAGAATTCATGATCAATCTCCACGAAAGAATGTTACCGACTCTGGCAGGTATCGAACCCGCGTCCTCCTGATCACTAGTCAGACGCCTATCCGACTGAAAAAGGTCCATGTTGAACATATGTCTCTCCAGTAACAAGGTCTATCGGAACCTGAATTTATGGTGGCCTAGTATCTGTTTGTTTGACTTGAGGTTTATCATCGCCGCCAACACTATTTGGTCATTTTGGAGATGTTGCTTCCAGTTGTGTGGGATTTTTTACCCTGCATTGAAATGAAATGAGTTCTCAAGCCCTGCGGCCCAATAAAACCAAATGGCGTGCACGCATTGGGCTGTCTGACTCACTCAACTTTGCCTGGGCAGGCTTCTACGCGGTTTATCGGTGTTCATTTGTGTTCCGTTTCAGCACTGCGTGGAAGCACAGTGCAGCCCAACCCATTTCTATGTGGTGGGGGATGGAATTCGTGACATAATATATATAAATGAAGACGCATATACGTTTCCGAAAATTATTATAATATTAAATCACAATAACATTCGGGTTCCGATAGGCAGTCACCATTAATTTCGAGTTTCGATAGGCCTTGTTGCAGAAGAGATTTAAGTCCAACATTGAATTTAGGAACTAAATTGCATCACGATCACAAACCGGTGCGACGTAATCACTTTTCATATCTCCATAATGGCTACGTGCCTGATGAAAATCCGTGAACAGATTCTTAAGTTATGGCTAACATAGGCTTCGGGTGCTCGTTAGAACCACCTCATTGAGGCGGTCCTTACGAGGACCCACAACCTACGTCTTGGAGCAGACATTAGGAAATTAAAGTGTTCCTCCGTAAACCACAGTATTCTCAGCATAAAGTGTAGTCACGGACTTGTTTATGTGATGGTAATGAAGTCTATAAAACATGTTATGACTTGTCTTTGAGTATGGTATTGCTTATACTATTTTGCTTTGGATATCCTATTGGCCATTTTGTGGGAAAGTAACTGTCCTTTTGGCTTTGCGCTAGTGGTGTTTCCATTAGGGTCTAGGTATTTTCTGTTTGTGTTTCTTTCCATTGGTGTCTCTGATGGGAGCTGTCGGTTAATTGTATCGATTTCTGACCATTGCGTTCACTTCTACGTTTTTGCAGTAATTGAAATCCAGACGTTATTACTTTTGTATGCTTTACACTACACTTCCTCGTAATCTAATAAAAGAACAACTTAACTATTTAAATGAATGGCCACTTCATAGGGAAGATTTCTTCTATCTAGCATGTAGTGTAAGGTATGCGTTTTTACTTCCTGAAAAGCATAAAAATATACTTTATGGTCATTTCAGAAAGCGTGTCATTAGGAAAACACGCCTATACCAATACGTTGCAAATTTTACAGCTCACAAAAACGAAAATTTAAGATGTAAAAATTGTGATAGTTTTCCTATTTGTGCTCAAAATATAGATCTAACGAGTACCAACGAACCACCTCATTGGCAGCCTTATTAAGGCGGTACTAACGAGTACCCACAATCTATATATTATCACGGAAATGGGCAAACTAAGGTTGTACCTTCAAACCCCAGTTTCATTCTATAAAAGTGGGGTTCAATGGGGTAAGAATTATATAGGCGTGTTTTCTTGATGTGAAGCTCTCACCTGTCTACTTGATTATATTTACATAGCTTTGGTACTAAGTTTTTTAGACAAACTGTGGGTATTCCGATGGTACAAATTGCGCACCCCTTGTGGCTGATCTGTTCTTGTTTTGTTATGAAAGGGACTTCATGATGTCACTTTCAGTTGAAAAATCAATCTGAAATCTTTGAATCTTTGAATTGCCTCCACTTCTATTTGGCTCGACTTCTAGATATTTGGATGACTTTTTTTTTAATATTGACTGAGCCTATTTCGTTGGTTTGGTCAGTCAAATTACCCCCCGCCTCCGAACTTCAGATAAATAAACATTCAAAAGACATATTTGGTTATTTAATCAAGGTCATTATCATTCATTCTCTGAAGAACTAAGGAATACAAATTGGGAATTAATGAAAGACGTAGACATCAACAAGTATGCCCTAAATTTAACTGTTTATCTCACGAAAACCTCTTCAAAACACATTCCAAACCAAACAATTAACATCAGACCTTCGGATCCTAACTGGTTAAGCACAAATGTTAAAAGTAGAAGTAAAACAAAGATCAGGAATTGATACAATTAACTTACTCCATCCATAAAAGACACCAAAGGGAAAGAAATACAAACATTAAGCGACCAGACCATAATGGAAACCTAAACAAAGGAAGGCCATATGGACAGTTACTTTCCCACAAAATGGCCATATGGTCATCCAAAATAAAAGACACAAGTGATACACACAGTAAGTAACAAACAACAACATAAATAAATCGCCACAGAAGAGCCGCCTTGATGTCACTGGCGGATTTAAGCCCCCCAGTGGAAATCTTCCACTGACCGTTCCAAGGCGGCTCTTCCGTGGCGATTTATTTATGTTGTTGTTTGTTACTTACTGTGTGTATCACTTGTGTCTTTTAATTTTGGATGGCCATATGGCCATTTTGTGGGAAAGTAACTGTCCATATGGCCTTCCTTTGTTTAGGTTTCCATTATGGTCTGGTCGCTTAATGTTTGTATTTCTTTCCCTTTGATGTCTTTTATGGATGGTGTAAGTTAATTGTATCAATTCCTGATCTTTGTTTTACTTCTACTTGGAACGGTCAGTGGAAGATTTCCACTGGGGGGCTTAAATCGATTTTACGTGGCCACAATCCTCGCCCTTACTTCCGTTGCGATTTAGACAAATAATTTGTTCAGTCCGCATGAAGGCCTCCCAACTCATCAGTGCAACATCTCCGTGAACACAGAAATCAAAGAACCACAGAAGTGAGACAACGGTGAGGACTCGACAGCAAGAAACCACTGAAATGCTGGAGCAAAAGAAAACCAACAGTTAGACTCCGATGAGCCCGACCAGAGACAGACTCATAAGGAAAATAAATAAGAGACAGACTCATAAGGAAAATAAAAGTTTTTACACTAAATTTAAGAAAACAAAATCTAACGCTGACTTTGAAGCATACAAACGCATTCGAAACCAGGTTAATAATGTAATAAGAGACTCTAAACAGAAAACAAACGAACAGTTGGCCGAAAAACTTAACAACGGATCATTAGGCCCCAAAGATTGGTGGAGTACACTAAAACTCGTTATAAAGACGTCTGAATCAAGCAACATCCCTCCTTTAAATTGTAACGGTAACATATTCTCTGACAATAAGGACAAAGCAGAAGCGTTTAACGACTTCTTCTCTTCAAAAAACATCATAGACGAAAAAATGCAAAGCTTCCCGAAACTAATCCTTGAAACGACCAAACTGAAACACTTTATTCTATCCAGCTCTCACCGTCTGAAATCGAAACATGTCTGAAGTCTCTCCATACGGGCAAAGCTGCAGGACCTGATGCTATCAACAATAAACTCCTCAAGGAGCTTTCCAGTTCTCTTTCTCATCCCCTATGCGACCTCTTTAACTATTCACTTTCAACCGGAAAATTCCCTGAATCATGGAAACAGGCTAACGTCACTCCGATACACAAGAAAAACGACCCCTCCGAACCTTCGAACTATCGCCCTATCTCTCTCCTAAGTACACTAGGCGATGTTCTTGAGAAGCTTGTTCATAAGCATACCTTTAACTTCTTCGATGAAAATGGAAGAATCACTTGTCTTCAATCTGGTTTTGTCCCCGGAGATTCTACTGTGAACCAACTAATTGACATCTACAATACCTTCTGTAAAGCTCTCGACGAAGGTAAAGAAGTGCGTGCCATATTTTGCGACATAAGCAAAGCCTTCGATCGAGTATGGCACAAAGGACTGCTTTACAAGTTGAACAAAGCAGGCATGGTTTACGAATTACTTAGGTAATCGCTCGCAAAGAGTCGTTCTCCCAGGAGCCAGCTCAAACTGGAAACCAATAAAAGCAGGTGTGCCTCAAGGCTTCATTCTCAGTCCCTCCTGTTTTTAGTATATATTAACGACATCATTAACGATATCCACTGTGCAATTCGGTTGTTTGCAGACGATACAAGTCTTTATATTATTGTCGATAACCCGATCGAAGCGGCTCCATTTCCAAATGCCGATCTTGAAAAGATACACCAATGGGCCAAAACGTGGCTATTCAGCAAAGTCCGAAGCTCTTCCTGCTTTCTCGCAAAGTCAATAAATCTAACCTCCCTCAAGTCACCATGAACAATCAAGCCATTATTGAAGTCAACGCACATAAACATCTAGGTCTCATATTCTCTAGTGACTGCATGTGGCATGATCACCTGGATGATATTAGATCAAAGGCATGGAAAAGAATCAATGTCATGCGTAAACTAAAATTCTTACTCGACAAAAAATCCCTTCAAACTATTTATTTTTCATTCATTAGACCCATCTTAGAGTAGGCCGATGTCGTCTGGGACAATTGCACCCAGTATGAGGCAAACGAACTAGAGAAAATCCAGACCGAGGCAGCCCGTATAGTAGCCGGCGCAACCAGGCTTGTATCGCTAATAATCTCTGTGCTGAAACAGGATGGGAAACGTTGGCCTCCAGAAGACATAAGCACAGAATTACAATTTTTTACAAAATGTTTCATGGTATATATCCAGTATATCTGTCCTCGCTCTTACCACCCACGATCGGAGAAGACGTCTCATACAATCTTCGCAATCCCAACAATTTTCGTACGATTCAAAGCCATTCGCAGCTCTACTATAACTCTTTTCCTCCAAGTGCTGTGAGAACTTGGAATACCTTACCTGAGGAGACCAGACTTTGCACTTCTACAGCATCTCTTAAACAGCATCTAAACCAGGACGTTTACCCTCCACCTCGCTTCTACAATGAAGGGAAGCGCCTCGGTCAAATTCTACATAGTCGATTGAGGACCGACTGCAGTTCCCTAAAACAACACTTATTCTCAAAGAACATTGTTCCAAATGCATCGTGTACATGTCGTCTTATCGAAGATACCCAACATTTTCTTCTTCACTATCCTCTCTATCACAACATCAGGATCGATATCTAACGGTCTGTTTCTCAGCTTTGTCGGCCCAGCCTTGATGTCCTCCTCTATGGCGATCCAAATCTTAACCATCATGAAAATACGCAAATATTTATTTCTGTTCATAACTATATTTTGAAAACTAAAAGATTTCAAGTCAATCGATAAGTTGACATAAGAAACAAACATAAATTAATCTTAGCCGATGTATTCTGTCTAGAGTTCTAGTTAACTCTACGTGCTCAAGTATAGCATATGCAAAGATACATGTACTTTTCATAAGCATGGTCAGCAGCGCACTAGATACCAGTAGGAACTGGAATTTAGTTGGTCCCCGTGGAGCACCACCCCCCCACCCCCAACATACAGTTCTAGTTTTGTAGTCACATGTTACTGTATGACCTCTTGTAAATTCTGGATATTCGTATATCACCAACAATGCCGCAAATGTGTGGTGGTTCACAACGGGTGTTCGTGATAGAACTGTGCTGCAACGGCGATGATCCGACGTTGATGCAGCACCGTAATGTCCAACCTCTTACCAATTGGGAACCACTACCACTTTGTAACAGCATAAATAATATCTTTGCAATCGACAATTGCTTTGATTTATCTCTGTTGTACCACTGACAAGTATCTAGGGATACAGATTCTTATAAGTCCTTGACTTTCTTCTGAATCCCTTTTGTATTATGTCATTTATTTACACTTTGTATTTGCATGCTTGCTATACGAATAAAATATGTTAAAACCAAATAAAACAAATTCTTCTGATACCGAGTACCGAGGCCCCGCTTTTGAATTTACATCTATCTACTGTAGACGAGTTTGTTTAGTGGTAAACACAATGATTTTGATTTTGTGATTGTAAATTTTCCTTTCGTGGATGCTGATGTTCTTCGCGCGGCATCCTATCGTGTTTATAATTCGCAATTAATACGATTTGCTAGAATGTCTAGTGATGTTACTGACTTCATCGTAAGAAACCTTTAACTTCTGAACTTCGTAATCAGGATTTTCGGTATCATAAACTACGCAAAGCCGTTTCTGAATTTTACAGATGCCATTCCGATTTAGTTTCTAAATTCAATGTTGGACGTAAATCGCTTCTTCAACAATCTCTGTCGGTATTTTATGGTGACTTAGTATATAACTTAAAAAAAATAAAAAATACTTGCAATGATTTCAGTAATCGATTTCGTACAATCATTCTTCGATGTAAAAAGTTTGGATAAAACATAAATAGTATGCGACTGACTGCATACATGGTAGTTAACCCAATCACGGTTAATAACTTTGTTTCCCTTTTAAATTGTACGCGGACGGGTCAAGCCTTAGATTCCATGACGGTTGCAGCGTAAAGGCTTACTTAATATGTAATGTCGGCTGGTACCTGATGCTCTGTCATTGGTTAGGCCCATCGGGGGCTAACTTTTGGTTTTCTTAGCTCCAAGTTGGTGTTCTCGGAGATGTTGCACAGATGAGTCAGAAAACCTTCATGCGGACCGAATAAATTTTTGTCCAAATCGCGCCGGAATCAAGGGCGAGGTTTGCGGGCGAGTACAATCGATTTAAACCCTGCCACCGACCCACTCCCCAAGTAGAATTCGTTTCACTGACCGTTCCAAGGCGGTTCTTCTGTCTCGGTTTATTTTTATTATGGTTTGTCTTTGAGTGTGTGTATCGCTGATATCTTTTCGTTTTGGATAGACAATTGGCCATTGTGTGGGAATGCAACTGCCCGTTTGCCTTTCCGCTAGTGATGTTTCCATTGTATCGATTCCTGATCATTGCATTCACTTCTATTTTATCTATAATACAGTGTGCAAGAAACAAACCCATCCACAAGAGATAAATGGAAATCCTAAACCGTTGTTTCGGTATCAGAAATAATGCTTTATGTAACAGAAGTTCTGGGGATGGGGTGTAAATATTTTCTGATCAAACCATCGAAGTAGGTTTTATGTATATTTAATAAATCATGCAAATATCTTAAAATCGAGCTAAAAGCTTCAATGATTCAAGATTGGTTTTCAAAGGAAAGTAAACTCATGAAGTCTCTTTCATAACAAACAAGAACACATCAGCCACAATAGGCGCACAATTCGTACCCATAGGAATACCCACATTTCGTCTAAATAACTTAGTCTTTGGTCGAGCCCCTCGGAGTCTAACTGTTGGTTTTCAAGCAATTCTGTTGGTGTATGCTGTCGAGTCCTCAACCTTGTTTCATCTCTGTAGTTTTTTTTATTTGTATGTTCTCAGAGATGTTACACTGTTGAGTTAGGAAGCCTTCATGCGGACTAAACAAAATTAGTGTATACCGCGACAAAGGTAAGGGCGAGGATTATGGTAATGTAAAATCGATTTAAGCCCCCCTCCCCCAGTGGAATTCATTCCACTGACCGTTCCAAGGCGGTTCTTCTGTGGCGGTTTATTTATTTATGTTGTTGTTTGTTACTTACTGTGTGTATCACTTGTGTCTTTTCATTTTGGCCATTTTGGGGGAAAGTAACTGTCCTTATGTTTAGGTTTCAGTTACGGTCTGGTCGCTTCATGTTTGTGTTTCTTTCCCTTGGGTGTCTTTGATGAGTGGAGTAAGTTAATTGTATCGATTCCTGATCTTTGTTTTACTTCTACTAAGTATCAAAATAGAAGCGACGGCAATGGTCAACCTTTTATAAATATTGTCAAGTAGATAGGCCGAAGCTTCACACACATATTGTGTCTTCCTTGCGCTCTTCAGAAGTGGGAAAAAACATTTCTTACATTACACGTAAGCTAAAGGAAATCTTCTCTATCATGTCTCTGAAATACCCATTGAATTCAAGCGAGTCGCTTAAATGTGTTTTCATGGTGCTTTCACACAGCGGTCGTAAATGTCTCGCCTTGTCATTGTGTCAGGAAAATAAATCAAACCGTCCATATCTATTTGCCTGGAATGAACAATTATAGTTTGAAGCATAAGTTAAGTAGTTGAAGTGGAAGTCATTCATAAGGGCATGCTATAACTAGGGTAAGGTAAAGAATGACTGTGGTTTGATAAAGTTTGAGAAAGACACGGAGTGAGTAGTGTCGAAACGGGAATAAATGAACGATAACATAGGGTATGTTTAATCGACGTAATCGTATCATGTCCATATTTATATCATAACTTGACAACCTAATACAAAACACGGCTTCCCTTCCTCTCGATTTATTATATCGAGGTTAGACATGTTATCTCGTGTTCTTGCCATATTGTCTCGAACATTCAAAATACTATCCCGATTGCTCGAAATATTATTTGGAGCGCTCGTGATGTTTTTTTTTTTTTTTTTTTTTGTTTTGAGCGATCAACATATCTCGAGCGCTCGACATGTTATCTCAGACGTTCGGTATAATATCTCGAGGGATCGAGATACTATACTGAGGAGTCAACATATAATTCTCGATTTTTTATCTCGAGGGCTTGAGGTATTATTAAGAATGCACGACATATCATCTCGAGTTCTCAATATATTATTTCGAGTGCATTACATAATTTATTATTTTGAGCGCCAGAGTTCATATTTTGAACGTTCGAAATGATATGCTGAGCCTTCAAAATAGTATCTCGAGTTTTCGAGATATTATTCCGAGCGCGCAACATAATATGTAGAGCGTTCGAAATAATATATCGAGTGCTAGAGATAATAAGTTTAGCGCTCGAAATAATATACCGAGCGCCCGAGTAACAACTCGAGCTTTAGATGCAATATGCGAACCCTCGAGATAATAAGTTGAGCACTAGCGATGATATTGTGAACGCTCGAGATAATATGTTAAGTGCTCGAAATAACACCTCGAGTGCTTCAAGTACTATATATAGATAATACCGTCAGCGCTTGAGATATATTACGAGAGTTCGAGACAATATCTCTAGCGTTTGAGATAATATCTCGACATAATATTTTCCACAAAATAACTTGAATGTTCTTAATGACAATAAACAATCCGTAGAATAGTTTTCTAGTATGCTCACAAGACACATTGAAACCCAAAGAAACAAAGATAAAAAATAGAAGCGAAGGCAATGGTTAGGAATCGATACTTTTACCTCACACCTCTCAATCAAGACACAAAAGGAAATGAAACGCCGACATGAAACAGCTTCACCATAATTAAATATGAGAAGATGTCCTTTAAATCTTTAATAGTTTTTTTTTCCTATTTTAGCTCTGGTAGCCATTATGTTCAGGGCAGCTTATGTAGAGGGTCATAAAATGAACATTCTTTTTAAATTGCTTAAAAACCATTGAATGGTTAAGGAGCAGATGTCGTTTAAAGCAAATAGTTACAAACGACGACGCACGACGCACACAGGGCAATCACAATAGCTCACCTTGCTGGAAACAAAACAGACGCAATGACTTGAAATGTTCGGTAAAATGAACTTGCAAATACCCTTCTTGCATTTGTGTGCGTGCGAAACGTATATGTTTTTACAGCCGCAATTACCGTTATCAAGGAACATAATTGATTATATTTTTAAAGTACTGAAAGGCGATTTGTTTGTACTTAGACTTATCACGATTTCACCACTGAATGTAAGAAACATAACCGTGTTATTTTATACACTTTTGTAGGTTTCATTCGCATCAACATCACCTGCTCTTAGTGAACGAGAAAAATACAAAACATTCTTCCGCCTGGCCCCCGCTGATTCATCAAAGAATATTCCACGTACTATGTTTATACAGCACTTCAGCTGGGACACAGTGGCTACATTGTATGAGAGCAATGACGATTTCTCCCTGGTAAGTTTTGGTAAGTTTCCTTTATTGTTAAATACAATGCGTGCTATATATTTTTGAAAAAAAAATTCAAGTCTAGATACTTTTACAGCTGAAACCATCCGAGTAGAATTATAATGATTTGTAGGCCAATGTGCCATAAAATGAAGGAGGAGGAAATATTTGATAGATGAGCAACATAATTGAGGACAAGTCACAAAGAAAATCTTACGAAATTAGAATCCTTTAATGCCTATTTACATGTATCACAAACAACACATATGATGAGATTTGTTCAATATTCTTTTATGGTGCTGCCCCGAAGTCACAGCTCAAGTTGTACTTGTTCCACGAAATGAAAGCATATCGTTGTTAGTGGAATAAAACAACATCAACACATACAAAAAAACACACACGAAATATAGCATCCATAAATAAGCGATCTCTTACATATCCACTACCGGTAGACGTGTTGACAATTGCGAAACAACATTATCATAGTCGATCAATCAACTTTCCAAATGCACCGCACTGTGCCCGCCTGGGCTAGTGACCAAGATATCACCGTTGGTTGACACGCCGTGCAAATATCAAAGCCGCCCCGTTAGGAGCGAGAACAGCGGCATGGTCAGTAGCCAACTTAAATATCTTAAACACAACGCACATCTAACATACGACTTGCAATACACCTCAATATTATAAAATATTGAATTGCTTTATATAGGCTGAGATGTGCGGTCGAAAATTTCAATATAGAAATTGGTAGAGATGATAATATTCCACAAGAAAACATACTGTTCAGTTGGGTTTCAGAGTGGCCTGCGTAGGTAGAATTTAAAACAAACTTCTCATGCGTCGATTCGATGGGACTACTTGCAATTTTTAGGCTTCCAGTCGACTAGCTAATTTGACAGCTTATTCCTCAACTGTCATTTACTTTCGAGCTTTGACAATTATAAATATGAAAAGTATAAATATGATTTTATTCCAGTAAATATCTAAAACCGGATTCTTACATTCAGTGTACGCTCATCAGGGGTTTGAAAATGGCTATTTTCAACCCTACCGGTACCATCAGGAAAACGGAAAATACACAAATTTCATGTTCCTTGCGATTATTCTCACCTATATCATCACCTCCGGCATAGATTCATCTATCCACATGAAAATTTGTGCCAAAATCGGTGAATGACCATTTTTTGTGCCATTTTTTTTTTACCACTTCCGGCCTGAGTCACCAAGAAAATGTGTAGAAGACCGTTTCCATCTTTCCAAAATGGGCCCCAAAATTTCCGTTTCAGTTAAATTTGTAAAGAACAACTTACAAAATTCCTCTCATAATTCTTCAGCATGTTGATTTCAAGTCGTGTGATGTATACTATATCTCCTTTAACAGAAGTAAACCACACAAAGTTTGTTTACAATTTACATAACTGTTGACACGTCAAATCATCAACAATATGTCACTGCACTGAATGTGAATGTGTAAACTTTCAGTTTGTTGTGACGAAATCAGTGATGTCAAGAAAAAAGATGACGAATTGAATCAAAGGCCGCAAACTATTGATTTTTTTTTTCAACTGAAAATTGCTCTCTCTCTCTCTCTCTCTCTCTCTGATCGATGAATTGAATTAAAGTAGAAGTAAAACAAAGATCAGAAATCGATACAATTAACTTACTCCACCCATCAAAGGGGAAAGAAACACCAACATGAAGCGACCAGACCATAATGGGAACAATCCCTGCAAGATCCCAGCAGTACTATAACTCATTTCTTCCTTCATCCACGCGAATTTGGAATAATCTTTCGGAAGATATTAAGAACTCACCGTCTGCAGCAACTTTTAAAAATAAACTTAATAATAATATTAACAAGCCCCCACAATACTTCCAATCTGGTTCACGACTAGGACAAATATATCATGCTCCAATACGACTGAACTGTAGCTCCTTAAGCCAACACCTTTTTCAGAAAAATATTATTGACAGTCCTTTATGCGAATGTGGCGCAGCTGAGGACACTTCACATTTTTTCTTTATATGCAACCGTTTTGGACAGATCAGACAAGAGCTGCTAAATAGAGTCTCGATATATTGTCAACCAACAGTAAATATTTTCTTATATGGTAGCACTGACCTGTCAGATGACCAAAATAAAGATATCTTCTCAGCGGTGCAAGATTACATATTAAAATCTAAACGCTTTTGATTTAGTTCGATCGACTGTTTATACCCATGCATCAACTTTAAAAGTAATTACCTCTGACCACATGTGTTTATATGGTATAACTAAGATAAGGAAAATTTAGATGCACTACTTTCAAATGCGGGAACTCTTACACATATGTCGAACAGCATGAAATCCAGCTTTTTACAGGTTTTTTGTTGAATGTTGTCCATAACATAATGCCTTCTTAATTATTACAAAAATGCAAGTATGTTCCACTCCCCGTGGAGCCCTTCTAACTATCTGTTATATTTATGTTTAAACAGTTACAAAAGTGTGAGGAATTTCATAATTATTGAATGACAATTACAACAAGATTGTACATATAATAGTATTGCAAACACTTGGGATACAGATTCGAATAAGTCATTTGACTTTTTTTCTGAATCCCATTTGTATAGTCATTGTACTGTAATCGTATTATATTCTGTTTTGTATACTTTTCATGTATTATGCAAATAAAATAAAGTTTAAACCAATGGGAACCTAAACAAAGGAAGGCCATAAGGACAGTTATTTTCCCCACAAAATGGCTATATGGCCATCGAAAATAAAAAGATACAAGTGATACACACAGTAAGTAACAACCAACAACATAAATAAACCGCCACAGAAGAACTGCCTTGGAACGGTTAGCGGAAAGAATTCCACTGAGGGTTTGGGGCTTTAATCGATTTTACGTGGCCACAATCCTCGCCCTTACTTCCGTCGCGATTTAGACAAATAATTTGTTCAGTCCGCATGAAGGCCTCCTAACTCATCACTGCAACATCTCCGTGGACACAAATAATCAAAGAACCAAAGAGGTGAGACAACGGTGAGGACTCGACAGCAAGAAACCACTGAAATGCTGGAGCAAAAGAAAACCAAAAGTTAGACTCCGATGGGCCCGACCAGAGACAGAGCATCAGGCACCAACCAACTTTACCTTGAATTTGATCTCTCTAATTCTCAATAAGCCTTTACGTTGGAACCGTCATAGAATCTGAGGCCTGACCCACCGGCGTGCAATTAAAGAGGGAAGCAAAGTTGCCAACCGTGATTGGGTTAACTACCATGCATGCAGTCTGTCGTATAACATCCATAGTGTACCCAATCTTTTTTATATCGAAGAACGATTTTACGAAATTGGGTGCCGAAGTCATTGCAGTTATATATTTTTCTGAATTTATATACTAAGTCACCATAAAATTCGGGTTCCGATAGACCTTGTTGCCGAAGAGATTTAAGTCCAATATTGATTTTTGAAATTAAATCATAATGGCATAAGGTCTGGATACTTCTGTTTTTACTCTTGTTGAAAAACAGCATTCTCTCTCTCTCTCTCTCTCTCTCTCTCTCTCTCTCTCTCTCTCTCTCTCTCTCTCTCTCTCTCTCTTGGATTCAAAGTCTGCATATTACCGTTACTTTTCTGGTTGAGGACAGGCAGTCTAGCCTCTCCCTCTCTCTCTCTGTCTCTGACCGATTGATTGGATCGAAGTCTGCTTATAAATGTTTTTTTTTCTGACTGAGAACTTGCATTCGTCTCATCTCTACCCCCTCCCCCACTCTCTCTCTCTCTCTCTCTCTCTCTCTCTCTCTCTCTCTCTCTCTCTCTCTCTCTCTTTCATATGTAAATCATAGATGGTGTATGTAAGTTATCGAGACACGCATGCGCGAACTGCTAAATTTGAAGCAAAAATAGCTCTCAGTCGACAGCAGATTTCCCAAATAGAACACGCTCGCGACAACTCCCACTCAGGCGAATAACGGACTGATATGTCTTTGACATGTATGCAAGAAAAATAGCCGAATCTGGAGGTGACCATGTTTTGTGTCATTTTTCCCAAGGCGGGTAGCACAATGCGGCGACGTCAAGAAATCGGTTGGAGCTGTTAATGAGGCGTCTGTTCCGTCAGTTTAAGACCTCATGTTCTCTGCCTTAATTTACACCAGTTCTGTGGTGTATTCCTTGCTTCCAAAGGAAAACCCTATTATAGAACGTATTTAGCTTCACTACAGCTGGTGTGTGGGAATGTGTGGCGGCGGTAAAACGTCTCCCTGCCCTACATCATAGTGTAGATTATATTTTCTTGTTTTTTTTGGGATCATTGATTTCATTGTGGAATTTTGAAAGTATCTGAGGGTCACTGATGAGGCCTAATTGGCCGAAACTAGCTAGTATAGCCCAGAAAACATGTACACTCCATATTTTCAGTTCTGTGGTGTATTCCTTGCTTCCAAAGGATAACCCTATTATAGAACGTATTTAGCTTCACTACAGCTGGTGTGTGGCAATGTGTGGCGGCGGTAAAACGTCTCCCTGCCCTACATCATAGTGTAGATTATAATTTCTTGTCCTTTGGGATGGGGAATTTTGAAAATATCTGAGGGTCACTGATGAGGCCTGATTGGCCGAAACTAGCTTGTCTAGCCCAGAAAACATGTACACTCCATATTTTTAGTTATGTGGTGTATTCCTTGCTTCCAAAGGATAACCCTATTATAGAACGTATTAAGAAAAGACGAATCCCATTAACCGTCTTTGTTTCTTCAACATGTCCAATCTCGGACCAGAATATTGAGGGCACAAAGTCACCGGAAGTAGATTGCGAATAGAATGCCAGCAACAGCCCTTGGTGACGTCCTACTGGTTATCTTTGTATTTCTTCGAGTCACTGAGGACGAGTTTCGTTTTATAATTGTGGGTCCTCTTTATGATGAAATAAGACATATTTATTTACCACATCTTGATAATACTGTTAAAGACATCGCGGCGTTTTGTAGATTAATGAATGCAGGAGAAGCAATAACAATGGGCTTGGTCTATACATTTATTACGCATTTAAATTGAGAAAAGAAACAAAAAACGTTAAGCTTGCTTAATATGTATTAAATTTAATCTCATATTAGTCCTTTCACGTTAGGATATTAACTATCATATTATTTCAATTTATTTATTCTTTCATTATTGCATCTGACACTCGATCTTGAAAAGTATTTGTAATGTATTTGTAATATGGGCCGATACCTTAAAATACTGACTAAAATATTTGTCATTGTCAACGTGATCTCTGTCACGGAAAACATTGTCCGAGCCTCGACGGATATGTAGCGTAATTGACGGAAAACACTGTCCGAGCCTCGAGAAGCCTCCGTGGTGCAGTGGTTACGCTACTCGCCTTGTAAACCAGGGGTCGCAGGATCGATCCCGGGCTTTTCCAGACTTTCGGATGAGTCTTTAAACCGAGGTCCCCTCTCCGTATGACCTTAGCTGTTGGTGGGACGTAAAACTCAAACACTCACTCACTGTCCGAGCCTCGACGGATATGTAGCGTAATTGTGCATTAGCTGATAAGACAACCAGACGCTACAATAACAGAAAATATTATTTCGGCTTATCTAAGCAATAAATTCATGTAACTGTGCTTGAAACAACAAACATGTCAAAATTAATATAATAATAGATATGAGAATTAAAAACGCTAAATAATGATCAGTAATTTGCCAGGCAGTAAATATACACAATGGCCTGGAAATCTGTCCGTGGACAGAACCCTATGTTAATTTACTATAGGCTGGAACTCCCCTTTTGTTTCATAATCCAGCAGGGCGTACAAACAAAGCAAACGGAATGGCAAACCGTGTAGGCCCTGATCAGACTAATCTAGTTCGACACTATTTGCTTAGGCCTATCTGACCCGGTACTTACGGTAAAATGACTCGGTATGGCATAAGTGAATAAATTAATGGCACACGGTTCTAATAATCACAGTATGATATAGGTAACTCAGATAGTCAACAAGAGTTGTACCACGAGTACTGGTAAAGTAGAAGTAAAACAAACATCAGGAATCGATACAATTAACTTACTCCACCCATCAAAGACACCAAAGGGAAAGAAACACAAACATCAAGCGACCAGACCATAATGGAAACCTAAACAAAGGAAGGCCATAAGGACAGTTTCTTTCTCACAAAATGGCCATATGGCCATCCAAAATTAAAGACAAAAGTGATACACACAGTAAGCAACAAACAACACCATAAATAAACCGCCACAGAAGAACCGCCTTGGAACGGTCAGTGGAATGATTTCCACTGGGGGGGAGGGGGGGGGGGTTGGGGGGCTTAAATCGATTTTACGTGGCCACAATCCTCGCCCTTACTTCCGTCGGGATTTAGACAAATAATTTGTTCAGTCCGCATGAAGGCCTCCTAACCCATCAGTGCAACATCTCCGTGAACACAAAAATCAAAGAACCACAGAGGTGAGACAACGGTGAGGACTCGACAGCAAGAAACCACTGAAATGCTGGAGCAAAAGAAAACCATCAGTTAGACTCCGATGGAGTCTAAGGCGCTTATAGGATCTAAGCCTGCACAGGCAAAGCGGTGTGAGTGTCGGACCGTCCCTGCTTATAAACCGTATTGGTTTCATTGGGCGACAGGGCTTGAGATGTCTTTCATCTCAATGTCGGGTAAAAGTCCCACAAAATTGGAAGCAACGTCTCCAAAATGACCTTTACAGTGTTGAAGGGGACATTAAACCTCAAATCAAACCAACAAACAATTAGCATTTTGAGCGGACTTTCCAGGTCCGAAAGTGTAAGATGCTTACATTTATACTATAACACAGCAGTGTACTAAAATGGGGTCTTTCCTATCTCTACATCAAGCATTTCTGGATGTTTTTTTTCTAAGCCGTCCAAACATAGATAGTGGGTACTCCTAGAACGGCCGCGTTGAGGCGTTTATATTGCGTACCCAGAATCTATGTTTCCAAACACAGACTGTGGGTGCTCGTTAGAACTGCCTCTTTTGGCAGTTATGACAAGTACCCAAAATCTATGTTTTGATCACAACCATGGGTATACCCATGTAAACCACGCTTTTTTAATATAGAATTGACCTTTTTGCATTAACATAGAGTAAGTGCATGGTATTTACCCGTTGTTACGAGATGGAATAGGAAACCTCTCTGGTGCTTATGCACATCTAAATTATTTTAGTAGATATATGGTAGGGCGGTGCGAGTGAAATACTTTAGGTGAAATATGGTACGCAAACTGTGCGGCTCCATGAACAAGTCATGCACATATCATACGATGTATGCATGACTGGTTTATAGAGAGCTGTTTTTACAATACAGGGGGCCGCTAAAAGGCCGAGTCCTATAGAATTTGCCTAAAAATCGCCAACCGCCAAATTGTGCCATATATGATTTTTATTCCCGTCACGTGTTGTGTGGGTGTTCGTTTTGACAGGAGTCATGTCATTGATTATAGGGTCGTTTCATCAATTTTTCCTATGGGAAATATACTATTTGAACGCAAATCCATTATCTACTCGATTTTTGCTATCTGGCTTTGTTTGTGGCCGGTATCTCCACCTCGCCACGAATTGAGCAAGGTAATACGAGTAGGCATGATTTTCTGGTAGTATTCATAGATATATAAATCCTGAAAAAAGCGGACACTTTAGCAGCAGGTCAAGTTGTAAAGAGTGAACACAACATTGTGACGGGGAAATAGAAAGTATATTGAAAGGTATGTTAAATCTATGTTTAGTATTATTTTTGTATGAACATGCTTGTAGGTTTTGGAGGGGTTTACTTCTAGTATACCCCAACTTTCTGAAGCCTATTCTGAATTCGCTGTTGTGGCCTGTAGTGATTAGGCTACTAGCTTTGCCAGCTAGACGTCGCAGATTTGATCCAAGGCTTCTCCAGTAGTAGAATGAGTCTTTCTAAGTGAGGTCCTGTCTCATGCTGACCCTAGATGTTGGTGAGACGTAAAGTTTGGACACCCGCTCATTCTAGATTCATTTAGGCTTTTAGACTCCTTTTGTAGAATGTAATTAATAAACGCCGGGTCACTTGTTTGATCCATGACTTGTGACTAGCTGTGGTTAGAAAACCGTGGTTCCGTCCCAATATGATATTAGGTGTAGAGGGGACGTAAACTTAAGACGGGTTTAACCACATCTTCATCATCAGGGCAAACTCTTACAAGAGCCTGTTGGGTTATCCGTGATGATGAACCGTAATGAATTTTATTTTACAAGCATGTTCACGTTGATTAGAAATAATTTCGTTCAAGAAGAATTACTAGTTCATTTTGTAATGATGCCGTTTTTGTCTGATAACTCAGTTTGTGCATGTATGTACATATAAAGAACGTGATGATGATAAGTGGGAGTATTTGGTCGCCACACGTCATAACGGCCTGAGCGGCGGGGATGACGTCAGCTGCGTCATCGGCGTCGCGAGGACGGTTGTGACGGGGTGCCTACCAAATAGAGAGAATTTACGGCAAACAGTGTTGGCCCATATGAGACACTAACAAATGTGGTGGATTATAGATGAAAATCTTCTGTTGTAGTTTCTATCTGTTATTAATGTATTGAATTTGTGAATAGCTATATTTGTGAGCCGTGTCGCGCAGAAGGATATGAAATAGAGATTGTTATGTTTCCTGTAATTGGCAGCTGACCAGGTAGCGCAAAGGCGTGGTCTGTTCAATTGCCTCTTACTTGTGATAATGTAGTGAGCACAAATTTGATGAGTATTATGCTCAGTAGTAGTGAGCATTTATTGATTTCTGTAGTGCTCAGTAAGGAAACATGAACTTTGAGTATTATTGTGTCAAGCGCTGGGTGCTGATAATTTGATGCACAGTCAAGTTGAGTTCTGCTGTACGGTTATTTGTCGCATGCACTAATCAGCCTGTATGTCTGGTCGGCGCATGCGCAATAACGGTATATGCATGAACATATTCTTACTTCTCCGGGAGGGGGATCATGATATAGCATGTACGTTTTGTGACTCGTTTCTAGTCCCGTTATCGTAATTTGCAGGCACAACAATGTGTGACCTGCTGCTCCCTGCTTCATAGCAGCAGGTACTGGTACGACGCTAGGCGTTAGGGTCCAGCAAGGGCGGACAGACCGCCGTAATCAGCGCCTACCAGGGTAGAAGCAGAATCTAGATCATTGTTCGTTGTAAACAAATGTGAGACCATGGAAGAGGTCAACTAACCTGCAGGTCATTTAGACGATCACTAAACGTCTGATCAGCAAACGTGATCGCTAAACCTAGGATTATCAACTATGTTGATAGACTAGTTCTACTAGTTCGCGAGAGGAAGTGTCACGCGAGTGGGGGATTCACCCTAAGTTATAAACTGGCCAGTCGCGTCTTGTGTTGTTTCTTTTTTTGTTTTTGTTGTTGTTTTTGTTGTTTGCTTCTGTAGGTATTCACGTCACCCGTTCCGAGCACAGAACAGTGTTTTGCCTTCGGAGCGGACGTCGTGAGTTGGCTACAGAAGCAACAAATTGTGATGTTTTATGTTAGTAAGTGTTGTATGTAGATACTGTAAATAATTCATGTCATTCATCTAACATCTTTCTTGTGCCTTACCCCACAGCTGCCCGTACACCTGTCAGAGATCACGCTCGGTTGTCTTGTCAGCATGGGGGTTTGCGGGACGCCGTAAACCCACATGTAACATTTGGTGTTAGTGAAGTGAGGATTTGATCTCTGGCTGGTGTTCCCGGCTGTGGAACAGCACATTGATACTCTGAATCATCAACTTAAAAAAAAAAAAAATGCATTGACAGCCACATTTAGAAATTAACTTTAATCTTCCTTCCTGCGTTGATGAAGTGCGAAACCCATGTATTCAACTGAATGGATACTGACAAGTCGATAATTTCTGAGCAGGAAGGCAAGGCAAACCCCACTTTTTCTTGGTAACGAAAAATTTAAGTAGACCCCACTTAATTGTGTTACCTGACATTCTACTAAGTTAAATTGGAGCTACTAATTGATCTTACCCACACTTGGTTCTGACGTAGTGACGTTAACAATTTACTGACGTTGACATAACGGTAGCGTTAATATTTACGCTGTGGCTTGAGGTTAGGTATGACGTAATAGAAACATTAATGGTGACTTGTTATGATCGGAGTTTTGTAATGTGACAAAACTTCGGATTGTAGCATTTTACTGTAAACGTCGTCGGTTTATGACGTCATATTAGACTACCAGTACGCAACGTCATACTGTGCTGAAAGCATTTGACATTTCAAATCGCGTGTGCTTTAATAACTAACGTTTTAGTTAGATTAACGCGTATAACACATATCTTAACGTTTTAGTTAAGCCCATTCAATCATCACTGATCATAACTGATCAGTTTATAGTGGTTTTGATAGTAACGTGAGATTTACGTTATCAATAATGGAGCGTTTAATGCAAATGGGAAAGGACTTAGGTTATGAGGGGAAGGAGTTACAAGGTTTTGTTAAAGAGCAGCAAGATATTGAGCGGGCAGAAAGGCAAGAGCAAAGGGATTTAGAAAGGTTAAGGTCTGAAGAAAAGGAAAAGGAAAGGGCAGAAAAAGAAAAGGAAAGGGCACATGAACTAGCTAAGTTAGAAGTAGAAGAAAAGGAAAAGGAAAGGGAGGAAAAGGAAAAGGAAAGGGCACATGAACTAGCTATGTTGAAGGTTAATAAGGAACTTGATATGGCACGCATTAAGACTGAAAGGGAGGCAAAAGAGATTAGTGAGGCCCATTTAGAACAAATAAAACATGGGTTTGAGCTACAGCACCAAGAATTAAGGAATCAGTTAGAAATGCAGAGAGCGAAGCTCGAGCTAGAATTGGAAAAGCAAAAAGCTGAGAAGGTGGCTCATGCCCGGGATCCTAAGTTACCTTATTTTGAAGAGGGTAAAGATAAAATGGATAGTTATTTATCTAGGTTTGAGAAATATGCTACGGCTAATAAATGGGATAAGAGTGTTTGGGCCGCGTATTTAAGTGCATTGCTCAAAGGGCGCGCACTTGATGTATATGACCGGTTGTCAAATGAGGATGCGGCGGATTATGAAAAGTTAAAGGACGCTTTATTAAAGAATTTTGACATGACAGAGCGCGGATTTAGGAAGCAGTTTCGTTATAGTAGGCCCGAGAAATCAGAAACGTTCATACAGTTCAGTAGTAGACTGAGAAGTTATTTAGAAAAATGGCTTAATATGGCAAAGATAGAAAAATCTTTTCCGGCTGTCTGTGATTTCATGGCAAGGGATCAGTTCCTGGAGTCATGTAATAGAGAACTGTATGTACATCTGAAGCCAAAACAGTTTGGTAATTTAGATGAAATGGCTAGGGAGGCAGATTTGTTTGCAGAAGCGCGCGGGGGCGTATATAGTTGCATTAATAAGGGGCAACGCGATAATAGAGGCGCAGCGCAGGGTAAACAGGACAAAGTTGACTCGAACAAACCGAGTGGTAGACCGGATATCAAGTGTAGCATATGCGTTAAGGGGCATTTAACAATTAAATGTTTTAAGAACCCCGACAGGAAACAATTGTATAGCGCAGAGGTAGGAGCAACTGGAGTTGGGGATAGCGGTGTTAAGGAAAATTTTAACACGCGCGTAGAGACTCAAGGTTCTCAGGTTAAGAATGAGAATACGCAGAATGTAGGTCGTGGTTATACACGTGGTCGTGGTAATTTTAGAGGGTCTTTTCGCGGACGCGGTAAAAATAATAGCACACCACGTGGCGCAGCACACCAAGTTAGTTTTTGTCAGACGGAAGTAACTAGGAAAGGTGATGAGATTGGAAGTATTTTTGAAAATAAGGTTGGTGATCCTTTGATTTCGGATAGGGAGGAGTGTAGTAAGGAAACTAGGGAAGGTGTCTGTTACTTCTTAAAGGCAAGGTTACCGACGGCACAAGGATTGGTTAATAATAAAAAGGTGGTTGTATTAAGAGATACTGGGTGTACAGGCTGTGTCGTTCGGAGAAGTTTGGTTTCGGATAGTCAGTTAATAGGAAAGGAATCAAATGTTACGTTGATTGATGAATCCACACAAAGGTATCCTTTGGCAATGATTGACATTGATTGTCCTTTTTTCACTGGGAAAACTGAAGCTTTGTGTATGGATGATACGTTGTACGATTTGGTTATCGGTAACATTGATGGATCAAAACTTCCTGATATGTCTCATTTCTCAGCTGCGGCTGTAACTAGGTCTCAAACTAGGCAGGATGAGAAGCCTTACAGAAAACTTAAGGTTCCCGATCAGATCATTAACGATGACAAGGAGGCTTTCAAGCAAGCTCAGGTTGATGATCCAACTTTGGAAAACATCAGGAAAAGGGTTGTATCTGGGAACAAGACTGTGAGTCGTGATTTAAACCGAGGTGAAACTAGGTTTATTGAGAAAAAAGGTTTGGCATATAGGGAGTTCACCAAGGGTAACAAAGTCTCTTTCCAACTTGTGGTCCCTCAAAGTTTCCGAGGAAAGGTGTTGAAACTGGCTCATGAAACGCTTATGTCTGGACATATGGGTATTAGGAAGACATTGGATAGAGTTGTAACTGAGTTTTACTGGCCCGGTATTTGCGGTGATGTCGCTAGATTTTGTAAATCTTGTGATATTTGTCAGAGAACTATTCAGAAAGGTCGGGTCACTAAAGTACCTCTAGGAAAAATGCCATTGATTGATACGCCATTTAAGAGGGTGGCAGTGGACATAGTTGGTCCAATTGAGCCTCGATCTGATAGGAAATCTCGGTATATTTTAACCATGATAGATTATGCGACAAGGTATCCAGAGGCGATAGCTTTACCGAGTATTGAGACGGAACGTGTCGCGGAAGCGCTTATTGAAATGTCTAGTAGGGTTGGCATTCCTGATGAAATGTTGACTGATTGTGGATCACAGTTTACTGCCTGGGTAATGAAGGAAGTCAGCAGACTTCTTTCTCTTCAACAGTTAACGTGTAGTCCGAGACACCCAATTTGCAACGGACTGATAGAGCGTTTCCACGCTACGTTAAAGCAGATGTTACGTCGCATGTGTGCTGAACGTCCAAAAGATTGGGATAAATATCTTCCAGCCTTATTATTTGCGGTAAGGGAAGTCCCACAAGAGTCTTTAGGATACTCCCCTTTTGAGTTGTTATATGGACGTAACGTCAGAGGTCCAATGGCAATATTAAGAGAATTATGGGCTGAAGAGGTACGCGATGAGCAAGTTCTTTCGACGTATCAATACGTTATTGAGCTTAGGGAACGGTTAGAGCAGACATGCAAATTAGCGCGTGATAATTTAAAGAAGGTTCAGATTAAGCAGAAAGCTTATTTTGATAAAGGCGCGAGGTCGCGTAAATTTGACGTCGGCGACAAAGTACTGTTGTTACTACCGACAGACAGTAATAAATTATTGCTTCAATGGAAAGGTCCTTATGAAGTGGTTGAGGTAGTGAACAGAATGGATTATAAGATTGACGTCAATGGAAATGTTAACACATATCACGCTAACATACTGAAGCAATATGTGGAACGTCAAAATGTGACGTCACATTGCTTGCTTTCTGTAGAGTCCACTCCGTCAACTGAAAATGATGACGTTGACGAATTCTCATTGGAAGATTGCGCTTTTCCTACTGCAAAGCAACCAGAGACGTTTAAGGACGTCAATATTTCAGAAATGTTAACGCAGGATCAGCGTAAAGAAATAGAGACGTTGATAAAAGAATACCCGGACGTACTGTCCAGTGTACCAGGACGAACTGACCAAATAGAACACGACATAAAGTTGCTGACGACGGAACCAGTGAGGTCAAAAGGTTATGCCATACCATATAAAGTACGGGATGTAATGGAAAAGGAAATTCAAGATATGTTAGATTTAGGAGTTATTGAGCCATCAATATCTCCATACTCATCCCCTGTAGTACTTGTCCCTAAAAAAGATGGTTCGGTGCGGTTCTGCATTGACTTCCGTAAACTTAATAAGGTGACGGAGTTCGATGAAGAACCAATGCCAAATATGGAGGAGGTTATAAATAGAATGTCGGGGCACAAATACTTTAGCAAATTAGATTTGTCAAAAGGTTATTGGCAGGTAAAAATGACGTCTAAGGCAAAACCCCTAACTGCGTTCGAAACCCCCAAAGGCTTGTTTCAATTCAAAACTATGCCCTTCGGTTTGGTAAACTCAGGAGCAACATTTTGCAGGTTGATGAGAAAGATTCTGTCCGAACTTTCTAACGTTGATAGCTTCGTCGATGATATGTGGATCTTTACCGAAACTTGGAAAGACCACTTGACGTCATTACGTGAAGTTTTGGATAGACTTAGGACAGCCAAGTTGACGGCAAAACCTTCCAAGTGTATGATTGGGTATAGCAGTATCGAATGTCTTGGTCACAGTGTAGCTGCTCAGTCAGTTAGACCGCAAGAAGACAAGATACAAGCTATAAAGGATGCTCCTCGACCTTCTACTAAGAGACAAATAAAGTCATTTCTTTGGTTGGCTGGTTTCTACCGCCGTTTCATTCCAAATTTCTCATCTATTGCTTCCCCTTTGACAGATTTAACTAAGAAAAGTAGACCAAACAAGATCACAGACTGGCAGGACCATCATGAAAAGGCTTTTCAGACCCTGAAGAATAGACTCACGTCTAGTCCTATTCTTCGTCTTCCTATCTTTCATGATGGGAATCCGTTCATACTCCGGACGGACGCTTCTGATGTTGGAATAGGAGCCGTTTTGCTCCAAGAGTTTGAAGGGGAAGGACGACTTCCCATTGCTTATGCCAGCAAGAAACTTTTGCCTCGTGAGAAAAACTATTCTGTAATAGAGAAGGAATGTTTGGCTATTATCTGTGGTGTTGAGAAATTTCGCAAGTATCTTTACGGAGTAGAATTCCTGCTTGAGACAGACCACAAGCCCTTGTCTTATATGCAAACAGCAAAAGTTCTCAATCCTCGAATTATGCGTTGGGCAATGAAACTACAGCCGTATAGATTTCGGATTGTTGCAATTCGGGGCCAAGAAAATTTGGGGGCAGACTACCTTAGTAGGTAATTCTTCGCACGGTTGTTGTGTAAATAGCTGTCTTGTTTAGATAGGTTCATCCTATTCCATCTCTATACACAAAGAAAAAACATTTCTGATTGTTTTTTTCTCCAAAAGGGGAAACCTTTGTTACGAGATGGAATAGGAAACCTCTCTGGTGCTTATGCACATCTAAATTATTTTAGTAGATATATGGTAGGGCGGTGCGAGTGAAATACTTTAGGTGAAATATGGTACGCAAACTGTGCGGCTCCATGAACAAGTCATGCACATATCATACGATGTATGCATGACTGGTTTATAGAGAGCTGTTTTTACAATACAGGGGGCCGCTAAAAGGCCGAGTCCTATAGAATTTGCCTAAAAATCGCCAACCGCCAAATTGTGCCATATATGATTTTTATTCCCGTCACGTGTTGTGTGGGTGTTCGTTTTGACAGGAGTCATGTCATTGATTATAGGGTCGTTTCATCAATTTTTCCTATGGGAAATATACTATTTGAACGCAAATCCATTATCTACTCGATTTTTGCTATCTGGCTTTGTTTGTGGCCGGTATCTCCACCTCGCCACGAATTGAGCAAGGTAATACGAGTAGGCATGATTTTCTGGTAGTATTCATAGATATATAAACCCTGTAAAAAGCGGACACTTTAGCAGCAGGTCAAGTTGTAAAGAGTGAACACAACATTGTGACGGGGAAATAGAAAGTATATTGAAAGGTATGTTAAATCTATGTTTAGTATTATTTTTGTATGAACATGCTTGTAGGTTTTGGAGGGGTTTACTTCTAGTATACCCCAACTTTCTGAAGCCTATTCTGAATTCGCTGTTGTGGCCTGTAGTGATTAGGCTACTAGCTTTGCCAGCTAGACGTCGCAGATTTGATCCCAGGCTTCTCCAGTAGTAGAATGAGTCTTTCTAAGTGAGGTCCTGTCTCATGCTGACCCTAGATGTTGGTGAGACGTACAGTTTGGACACCCGCTCATTCTAGATTCATTTAGGCTTTTAGACCCCTTTTGTAGAATGTAATTAATAAACGCCGGGTCACTTGTTTGATCCATGACTTGTGACTAGCTGTGGTTAGAAAACCGTGGTTCCGTCCCAATATGATATTAGGTGTAGAGGGGACGTAAACTTAAGACGGGTTTAACCACATCTTCATCATCAGGGCAAACTCTTACAAGAGCCTGTTGGGTTATCCGTGATGATGAACCGTAATGAATTTTATTTTACAAGCATGTTCACGTTGATTAGAAATAATGTCGTTCAAGAAGAATTACTAGTTCATTTTGTAATGATGCCGTTTTTGTCTGATAACTCAGTTTGTGCATGTATGTACATATAAAGAACGTGATGATGATAAGTGGGAGTATTTGGTCGCAACACGTCATAACGGCCTGAGCGGCGGGGATGACGTCAGCTGCGTCATCGGCGTCGCGAGGACGGTTTTGACGGGGTGCCTACCAAATAGAGAGAATTTACGGCAAACAGTGTTGGCCCATATGAGACACTAACAAATGTGGTGGATTATAGATGAAAATCTTCTGTTGTAGTTTCTATCTGTTATTAATGTATTGAATTTGTGAATAGCTATATTTGTGAGCCGTGTCGCGGAGAAGGATATGAAATAGAGATTGTTATGTTTCCTGTAATTGGCAGCTGACCAGGTAGCGCAAAGGCGTGGTCTGTTCAATTGCCTCTTACTTGTGATAATGTAGTGAGCACAAATTTGATGAGTATTATGCTCAGTAGTAGTGAGCATTTATTGATTTCTGTAGTGCTCAGTAAGGAAACATGAACTTTGAGTATTATTGTGTCAAGCGCTGGGTGCTGATAATTTGATGCACAGTCAAGTTGAGTTCTGCTGTACGGTTATTTGTCGCATGCACTAATCAGCCTGTATGTCTGGTCGGCGCATGCGCAATAACGGTATATGCATGAACATATTCTTACTTCTCCGGGAGGGGGATCATGATATAGCATGTACGTTTTGTGACTCGTTTCTAGTCCCGTTATCGTAATTTGCAGGCACAACAATGTGTGACCTGCTGCTCCCTGCTTCATAGCAGCAGGTACTGGTACGACGCTAGGCGTTAGGGTCCAGCAAGGGCGGACAGACCGCCGTAATCAGCGCCTACCAGGGTAGAAGCAGAATCTAGATCATTGTTCGTTGTAAACAAATGTGAGACCATGGAAGAGGTCAACTAACCTGCAGGTCATTTAGACGATCACTAAACGTCTGATCAGCAAACGTGATCGCTAAACCTAGGATTATCAACTATGTTGATAGACTAGTTCTACTAGTTCGCGAGAGGAAGTGTCACGCGAGTGGGGGATTCACCCTAAGTTATAAACTGGCCAGTCGCGTCTTGTGTTGTTTCTTTTTTTGTTTTTGTTGTTGTTTTTGTTGTTTGCTTCTGTAGGTATTCACGTCACCCGTTCCGAGCACAGAACAGTGTTTTGCCTTCGGAGCGGACGTCGTGAGTTGGCTACAGAAGCAACAAATTGTGATGTTTTATGTTAGTAAGTGTTGTATGTAGATACTGTAAATAATTCATGTCATTCATCTAACATCTTTCTTGTGCCTTACCCCACAGCTGCCCGTACACCTGTCAGAGATCACGCTCGGTTGTCTTGTCAGCATGGGGGTTTGCGGGACGCCGTAAACCCACATGTAACACCCGTTGCAGTAAACCTTCAGTCTGAAATATTCTGCCATTTTTGGAATAACATTTTCCAAAGTTCATTTACCACTGGTGACCCTGTGCTGGCCTTCAGAGTTCTTTTATGACAATGTATTCAACAGCCCATCCTCACCTTCCCATTGGTATATAGTTCGCAGAAGGATGTCACAATCCAGCAAGGTTCTCTGTCGATGCCCGTGTTTAAATGTGCAATCAATGGCAATAAAACTGTTAAGAGAGTACTAAGATTCTTGCTCTTTTCCCTGTCACATATCATGGGGATATATGTGTCGTGTCCTGAGGTTAATAACTGTGAACCAAGTGACTTTTACCACACATGGCACACATGCCAGTGATGGCAATCAAGCGACCCAGAGAAACTATATCTTCAGATGCATTGTGAGCATCATTATTTGAGAAGGTCTCTTACAAGTAATTCCCACGTGTAAGACCATTCCTCAGGAACTATGACTCAAGGACTAGAAAATTGAATAACCTACATATGACAAATTTTTCCAATGCAGTCGGATCGTCAAAGACGTAACAGGCTATCCGTGTACAACCGTATTTTACTTTGTCTGCTACCACTTGTGCTTCTTGTGATGTATGTCTTGAGTGGATACAATAGGGAGTCAAATGTTTTGGATCCTGCTTCGAAGACTGCAATGTTAAGACAGATAAAAACGACCACCTGATGACAAAACCAACAATATATCCTTTGCAAACAATGAAGACTCAGTTAAGCCCGGTCATCCGTCCAGTCTGATCAGAATCTTTGCTCTGCGCTAAATGGGTAGCTGAGGACCGCGGCTTTCTTTATGTAGACTGCGAAGACAATGATCAAACTGAGCATTTACCCAGGCTGGTCTATGTTTTTGTTGAGTGCGCTTGCCACTTTGCTGGTTTTGTCATCGGGTGGCTCAGATTATAACATTGCGTTATTACAAGAATTAGAAGCACACCTTGATGCATTTCCACTTCTAACTAACTAAAACATGTTGATTTTATGTGTAAACCCTGATCTGGCGACCGTTTATGGGGCGTCTGATCTGGGTCCACATTGTTTGCCTTACAAGCAGCGGGCCAATTAACCCATACCAACCATCAGATACACCAAAGAGAAACATAAACATTAAATAACTAGACGCTCATAGAAACACCGACAGCGGAATGCCAAAAAGGACAGTTACTTCTCCACAAAATGGCCATTTGGCTATCCAAAACCTAAAAGAATACTGGAATTTGTTTTTCTACAAAACCACAGATGTCTCTCCCTTTTTGACCTCTAAGTATGACCTTGACATTGGAGGTATTGACCTTGGTCTTGTGTGCAAAAAAGCATCTAATGAAGATGAACATTTCTGCAAAGTAACTTTTAAAAGTTCATACAGAAATAAGAACGTTATTGACCGTACACAAAAAAGCCTTATTTATGCCCCCGGAATCTAGATTCGGGGGGGGGGGGGGCATAAAGTTGGTTTGGTCTGTTTGTCTGTTTTTTCTGTCTGTCCGTTTGTCCGTTTGCCTGTCTATAAAAACCTTAACATTGGAATAACTTTTGAATGGTAATGGATAGAGCTTTCATATTTCACAAGTGTATACACTATCACAAGACCTTTCCAGTGGTACCATAATTTTCGATCTCCTGACCTTGACCTTTGACTTACTTTTTTCATTTTTATTAAAAACAATAACATTGGCCATAACTTTCGATTAGTAAGAGATAGGGCTTTCATATTTCACATGTGCATTCCCTGTTACAAGACCGTTCTAGTGGTACCATAATTTTTGACCTTGTGACCTAGACCTTGATGTTTGATCTACTTTTTAAAAATTGTAACATTGGCCATATCTTTCGATTGGTAAGTGGTAGGGCTTTCATATTTCACATGTGCATTCCTTGTTACAAGACCTTTCTAGTGGTACCATAATTTTTGACCTCGTGACCTTGACATTGACCTTGACGTTTGACCTACTTTTTACAAACTTTAACATAGTCCATAACTTTTGATTGGTAAGTGATTGGGCTTTCATATTTCACATGTGCATTCGTTGTTACAAGACCTTTTCAGTGGTACCATATTTTTGACCTCGTGGCCTTGATGTTTGACATACTTTTTAAAATCTTTAACATTGGCCATAACTTTCAATTGGTAAGTGACAGGGCTTTCATATATCACATGTGCATACTATGTCACAAGTCCTTTTCAACAATCCCATAATGTTCGATCTTGTGACCTTGACCTACTTTTGTTAAGACTTGAACATTGCTTAGTGATACTGTTTTCATATTTAACATGCACTGTCCGGGGCATCACTGTTTCACAAACACATCATGTTTTACCTTTGACCTCTAAGTATGACCTTGACCTTTGACGTACAACACATCGTCTGATGATGGTTAACATTTCTGCCAAGTGATTTCATAATCCATCAAAGAATAAGAAAGTTGCTGACTGTACACAAAAAGCCCCCCCCCCCTTGTTTGACCTCTAGGTATGACCTTGACATTGGAGGTATGGACCTTGGTCTTGCATACGACTCATTGTCTAATGAAGGTGAACATTTATGCAAGGTTACTTTAAAAAAAGGTCCATCCAGAAATAAAAAAGTTATTGACTGGACACAAAAAAGGACTTGTTTGACCTTTCACCTCTCAGTATGACCTTGACCTTATAGGTACCGACCGGGGTCTAGCGCGCAACACATCGACTCATGATGGTTAACATTTCTGCCAAGTAATTTTACAACCTATTCAGGAATAAGAACGTTATTGACTTAACACTAAAATGCCCTTGTTTTACCTTTGATCTCTTAGCATGACATTGACCTTTGAGTTACCAACATAGGTCATGCAAGAAACACATCGTCTCATTGTGGTTAACATTTCTGCCAAGTACTTTTAAAATCCATCTACACATGAGAAAGTTATTGACCAAACACAAAAAGGCCATTTTTACCTTTGACCTCTAAGTATGACCTTGACCTTTGAGCTTTGAGGTACCAACCCGGGTCATGCACGCTACCCGGTCACTCGGAAACATAACAAACTCCATTTCATATTCTCCGCGACACGGCTCACAAATATCGCTATACACAAATTCAGTACATTAACAACAGCTAAAAACTAAAAACATAAAGATTTTGATCTATTCTACACAATTTTTGTCAGTGTTTGATAGGGACCAACACTGTTTGCCGTAAATTCTTTCCGTATTTAGTAGGCACAACGTCAGATCCGTCTTCGCGACGTCGATGACGAAGCTGACGTCACCCACGCCGCCCAGGCCGTTATAACGTCTGGCGACCAAATACCCTAACGTATCATTATCATGTTCTTTACCTGTACATACATGTACAAACAGATTTCTTAAACAGAAACGGCTTCATCACAAAATGAACTCGTAATTCTTCTGAAACAAAATTCTTTCTACACAACATGAACATGTTTGCAGTACCAATTCATCACGGTTCATCATCACGGATTACCCAACAGGCTCGTATAAGAGTTCGCCCTGGTGATGAAGATAAATTCATGTCCCCTCAACACATAATGTCATATACAGACGGGACCACAGTTTTCTAACAACGAATTGTCAAAAGCTATAATTCGAACAAGTGTCCGACGTTTATAAATATGTTTTACAAAAGGGGTAAACGAAGGCCAAGACAAGCTTCCTACGCTATACTGGTTACCAAAACTTCATAAAAAAACCTTACAAAGCACGGTTTATTGCAAATTCTAGCTCTTGCACTACCACTGAACTTTCTAAATTATTAACTTCCTGTCTTACTGCTATTAAAACGCATGTAATTAAATATTGTGATAAAGTCTTTGAAAGACCAGGAAGAATTCTGTTTTGGTCTATAAAAAATTCGAATGAGGTTTTAAATAAATTGAAATCTAGACATTTTCGTGCTTCTAGTCTGTCTACCTACGATTTTTCCACTCTCTACACTACCTCATAATCTTATAAAAGAACAACTTAATGATTTAATTGAATGGGCTTTTCACAGAGAAGATTCTCTCTATCTTGCATGTAATGTCAGAAATGCATTTTTCACTTCTAAAGAGCATAAGAATTATACACTTTGGTCATGTCAGAAAGTGTGTGATGCCCTCACCTTTCTACTTGACAATATTTATATTAGATTCGGTACTAAGTTATTTAGACAAATTGTGGGTATTCCGATGGGTACTAATTGCGCACCTCTTGTGGCTGATCTGTGCTTGTATTGTTATGAAAGAGACTTCATTTTGTCGCTTTCCATTGATAACCAATCTGATATTATTGAAGCTTTTAGCTCTACTTCTAGATATTTAGATGATTTATTAAATATTGATAATACCTATTTTGATGGTTTGATCAGTCAGATTTACCCCCTAGAACTTCAGTTAAATAAAGCAAATTCTTCTGATACCGAGGCCCCGTTTTTGGATTTACATCTATCTATTGTAGATGGATTTGTTTCGTGCAAAATTTATGATAAACGCGATGACTTTGATTTTGAGATTGTAAATTTTCCTTTTTTGGATGGTGATGTTCCTCGTGCGCCATCCTATGGCGTTTATATTTCGCAATTAATTCGATTTGCTAGAGTGTGTAGTCATGTAACTGACTTCAACACTCGTAATAAATTATTAACGGCTAAACTCCTTAATCAGGGTTATCGGTACCATAAACTACGCAAAGCCTTTTCAAAATTTTATAGACGCCATTCTGATTTAATTTCAAAATTCAATATTGGACTTAAATCTCTTTTGCAACAAGGTCTATCGGAACCCGAATTTTATGGTGACTTAGTATATAAATTCAGAAAAATATATAACCGCAATGATTTCAGCACCCAATTTCGTAAAATCATTCTTCGATATAAAAAGATTGGGTACAACATGGATATTATACGACAGACTGCATGCATGGTAGTTAACCCAATCACGGTTGGCAACTTTGCTTCCCTCTTTAATTGCACGCCGGTGGGTCAGGCCTCAGATTCTATGACGGCTCCAACGTAGGGGCTTATCGAGAATTAGAGAGATAATGTTGGTTGGTGCCTGATGCTCTGTCTCTGGTCGGGCTCATCGGAGTCTAACTGTTGGTTTTCTTTTGCTCCAGCATATCAGTGGTTATTCGCTGTCGAGTCCTCACCGTTGTCTCACCTCTGTGGTTCTTTGATTTTTGTGTTCACGGAGATGTTGCACTGATGAGTTAGGAGGCCTTCATGCGGACTGAACAAATTATTTGTCTAAATCGCGACGGAAGTAAGGGCGAGGATTGTGGCCACGTAAAATCGATTTAAGCCCCCTAGTGGAAATCTTCCACTGACCGTTCCAAGGCGGCTCTTCTGTGGCGATTTATTTATGTTGTTGTTTGTTACTTACTGTGTGTATCACTTGTGTCTTTTAATTTTGGATGGCCATATGACCATTTTGTGGGAAAGTATCTGTCCTTATGGCCTTCCTTTGTTTAGGTTTCCATTATGGTCTGGTCGCTTAATGTTTGTATTTCTTTCCCTTTGGTGTCTTTTATGGGTGGAGTAAGTTAATTGTATCAATTCCTGATCTTTGTTTTACTTCTACTTTACTATAAAAGCCTAAATTAATCTAGAATGAGCGAGTGTCCGAGTTTTACGTCTCATCAACATCTAGGGTCATACGCAGAGAGGACCTCGATTTAAAGACTCATACGAATTCTGGAGAAGCCTTGGTTTGATCCTGCGATCTCTATTTGGTAAAGCGAGTAGCATGATCAATACACCACAGAGGCTTCTCAAGTGAATCCAGAATAGGCTTCAGAAAGTTGGGGTATACTAGGAAGAAAACCCCTCCAAAACCTACAAGCATGTTCATAAAAAATAAAACAAAACATTGATTTACAATAGCGTCAAAGCGTCTTCGTTCGGCTCGTCACAGTGTTCTGTGTACGCTTACCTCATTGACCCGCTGCTGATATACGTTCATTTTTCAGGGTATTCATATCTATAACTACTACAGGAAAATAATTCAAACCCGTGCTAGCTCGCTAAAATTGTGATAAGTATAAATACTAGCCACAATCATACCCATACAGCGAATTTCAGCAGATCATTGATTTTCGTTACAATTGCATTTTCTTTAGGGAAAAAATGATTAAACTTCCCTACGGGTCAATGGTATAACTCCCGTCATTACGAATATCCACAGCATTGTGCCTGACATAAAAATATATATGTGGCATTATTTGGCGCTTAGCGACCTTTTAGCCAAACTGTATGAAAATCAGACATATAGCGGCCAACTGTATGGCGAATAATTTCAACACAAACCACACATCCATACATCGTATGATATATGCACGATTTGTATGTGGAGCTGCAATTTTGCCTACCATATTTCACCTAAAATATTTTAGTCGCGCTGCTTTGCCATATACATACTAAAATAATTTAGACGTGCATAAGCACCAGAAAGGTTTCCTATTCCAGCTCGTAACAACCCTGTGTATTTGGCTATCGCGATTTAATATTGAGCAAAGAAAAAAAACGTCATGCGGAGCAGTTTGCTTCTTTTGTCTCCAAGATGCAGGTTAAGTATGGTAAGGATAGATTTGGCATTTTATGTAGATGTCCGTTATAGATTATAATCAATTTAAGTCATTTTGTCATTTATATGGTCAGTCATAATTTTGCTGAACTTGACACCCAAAACCGTAAACATCACGCAAGAAACTGATCTAATTCAGCTGTTATGTTACGGTTCAAGGGCCCTTATAATATCTCATTTATCACATGTTCTATTTTCTTAATCCTTACATTTCTTAGAGGATTAATCTTGCCATTATTGTGCTCGTTATTTGCATGTTAATAGAAGCCTATACCAGTTTAATTTCGATAATTTCATCAACAGAAATTATCTCCTCATGAAATAAATCAATCTCTGTCATAGCCGGCAAAAATCCTTAGCTAATCTCTCGATATCCGTTCAGAATGAATCAAGACTATGCTTTCATTGTATGTGCGATCGAACCTTGAACATTGTCGGCCTACTTTTTGTCATGTTATGGAGTAAATCCTAGTTTTGACAGCATCCGTTGCTATCACTTATAACTTTTTAACCAACAAACATTCCATTTAGATCAAGGGCTGTTGGATTTAATGATTTGGTTGTGGAATTTTGAAAATAAAAATTAGGGTCACTGATGAAGAATAATTGATCGAGACAAGCTCGTTTTGTCCAGAAAAACTTGCGCCCTCTACAGTTTTCAGTTCTGTAGTGGATTACATGCATCCAAGGGGTTACCTGTTTAGAATATAAATTTACTTCGCTACAGCTTGTGTTCAGGGAAGTTGTGCTGGCCTAAATACTACCGAACGATCATAGTTTATAATTTATTGCTAGTCCCTGTAGAGTCAGGGCTACCGTTGTTGAATCTTGACAATATCTGAGAGTCACTGATGAGGCCTAAACGACTTAAAATAGCTAGTCTAGTCCAGACAAAAACTAAACTGTGAACTCTTCAGTTTTCAGTTGAGTAGAGTAGTTCATGCCCCCAAGGGATAACCTTAGTATGTAGGGAACAAATTCATCTACGCTACAGTCATTACACAAAGTTGCTTTCCAAAGTTCGATATTGATCCAGTCTTATATCTGTCCTGTTGGTTTTCTTTTGCTCTAGGATTTCAGTTGTTTCTTGCTGTCGAGTCATCTCCGTTGTTTCATCTCTTTGGTTGTTTGATTATTTGTGTTCACGGAGATGTTGAACTGATGAGTTAGGAGGCCTCATGCGACTGATCAAAATATTTGTCTAAATCGCGACGGAAGTACGGGCGAGGATTGTGGCCACGTAAAATCGATTTAAGCCCCTAGTGGTATTCGTTTCCACTGACCGTGCCAAGGCGGTTCTTATGTCGTGGTTTATTTTTGTTATGGTTTGTCTTTGAGTGTTTGTGTCGCTTATATAATTTTATTTTGGATATCCTATCGGCCATTTTATGGGAAAGTAACTGTCCTTTTGGTTTTCCGCTATTAATATTTCCATTAAGGTCTGTTATTTCATGTTTGTGTTCTTTCCTTTGATGTCTCTGATGGGAGTTGTGGGTTAATGATTCCTGATCATTGTCTCCAATTTTATTTTTTATATATTCTGAAAACGGGATGCCTTGAGTTTGACCGAATTTAATTTGATATATTGTTTATCAATAGCTCCAAACTTTAACATTTATTTCAAAACAACCGTGACGACGACCCGAAAACAAAATATTTTTTCCGCCTGCGCATCTAATAATACAACAGGCGTTCGCTTCCCGCGATGCAGAAGATTGTGTTTATTGATTGCAATCAAAAGTGCATGTATTTCAAGAAAACTAATAAATCGTTGAACAAAAGCATCATTTGGAGCATCGGCATCGACTGCATGTGCAAATCGAAATACATTGAAGGGAACTTGGTAAGATAGAAATAAAAGCTATGATTAGGAACCGATATAATTACCTCACATCTCCCATCCAAGACCCCCGCCCCCCCAAAAAAAAAAAAAAAAAAAAGAAATACAATATTAAAATAAATGCTCTATAACGAAAACGCACAAAAAGGTTCAACGGTTATCTATAGCAATACATGCATGCAAAGACGAACTATAACAATACTAAACCACAACTGGAGAACCGACTTGGAGCAGTCGGTAAATGTGTAACTGGAGAGGGGGCTAAAATCGATTAATAATAGTATGAAAATAGAAAATGCAATGGTAATTAAACTAGCGAAATTAATTAATGTCTATGCGATATCATTGATTCCATTGTGGGATTTGGAAAATATCTGAGGGTCACTGATGAGACCTAATTCGCCGAAACTAGCTAGTCTGGCCCAGAAAACATGTACACTCCATATTTATCACTTCTGTGGTGTATTCCTTGCTTCCAAAGGATAACCCTTTTATAGAACACATTGAACTTCACTACAACTGGTGTGTGGGAATGTGTCGCGGCGGTAAATTGTCTCCCTGCCCTACATCATAGTGTAGATTATATTTTCTTGTCCTTTGGGATCATTAATTCCATAGTGGAATTTTGAAAGTATCTAAGGGTCACTGATGATACCTATTTGGCCGAAACTAGCTAGTCTAGCCGAGAATATATGTACACTCCATACTTTTCCGTTCTGTGGTGTATCCCTTGCTTCCAAAGGATAACCCTTTTATAGAACATATTACCCATGGTCGTTGTAATTGTTGTAATATGTTTTGCTAACTTTTCATGAACCTTTTGGAATACCATTTGATAGGGCAATAAATTCGCTTTGGTACCAGGTTTACTGCGATTTGAATGTGAATAAGCTTTACTAAAATGCCTTTTCAATAGATAAAATATGTAGATCTCTGCTCAGTCCAAAGAGTAGGTAAGGGTAGCATTATGATTGTAATGACAGACAAGCACCCTATCCCAACAATGTGTTAAGGGTATAATTACGGTTGAAAGACATGCCTCTAGTAGTTGTGGACATTTTAAGGATATTGTGACCCAATTTCCATTTTTCATTGGGTAGCATTCTTGTGTTATTTGGTCCAAAATAATATAGACAAGCAGTGTGTATGCAAATGGTTACAAACTGTTAGCATCTTGTTTCAGGTTTGTTTGTTTTTTTTTATGTTAGTGAAATGACTTCATACTCGTATTAAGATTTTCAAACCATCCCGAAAGTCAGTGCGATCGCGGCATTTAATAGCACTTCTCGATACTTGGATGTTCTTGCTAATATCTATTGCACGACCCGCAGAAAAAGCGACCGACTGAAGTCGGTTGATTTTCTAAGGTGCCCTAAAATCACCGTGTCATTCTGTCATTCGGTCAATCGGTCATTTTGTCAGTCTGTCAGTCTGCCTGTCCGTCCGGAACCCGTTTGTGAAAATTGGTGATAGTGACTTAACCGCTTGGAATATTTAAACAATTTTTGGCATACTGATAGATATCAATGAGATCTAACCAATGAACTTGCGAAATATTACATTCCATTTAGTAAAGCCTCGCCGAGGCGAACAGTGTGAAAATTTTCGAACTGCTTCTCCTCGGAAATCGTTGGGCCGATTTCAGTCAGATTTCATATGGAGCCTCTATGGGATGGGGGAAACCAAAAATTGCTCATGGGGTTCAGGTCACATGACCAAAATGGCCGCCAGGCCATATATGGTCTGTCAGTCTGTCCGTCCGTAACCCGTTTGTAAAAATTGGTGATAGTGACCTAACCGCTTGGAATATTTAAACAAATTTTGGCATACTGATAGATATCAATGAGATCTAACCAATGAACTTGCGAAATATTACATTCCATTTAGTAAAGCATCGCCGAGGCGAAAAGTGTGAAAATTTTCGAACTGCTTCTCCTCGGAAACCGTTGGGCCGATTGAAGTCAATTTCATATGGAGCCTCTATGGGATGGGGGAAACCAAAATTTGCTCATGGGGTCCAGGTCACATGACCAAAATGGCCGCCAAGCCATATATGGTAAAAACCCTTCAAAAATAGTCTTCTCCAGAACCACTGGGCAGATTTCCACGAAACTTGATAATTAGCACCTGGGACGTAGGCCCATCATAAATTCCTAAAATGGTGACCCTGGGTTGACCTTGACCTTCTTTGTGCCTAGGTCAAACTGGAAACTTAGCATTTTAAACTTAGTGAATAAACGCATTTCTTTCTATTCTCAAAATACTAACTTATTACCTCCTAAGCCCAAGACGTCTTTACGTCATCTTAAACTAGGTATTCAAGAATTTCATAAGAAGTTTGTTTTGGCCCCTGCAGACAAGGCCGCTAACAACGTCGTCGTTGTGTGACGGCTCCACTATGTTAACACGCTTAAGCAGGTGCTTGGTGGTACTAAGGCCTATGAACTTCAGCCTTTAGCTGAAGAGAGAGCTATAGAAGATAAACATGTTTGTCTTTCAGCCACCAAGTTTGCTGTGTGTGTTAACGAAGGCCAAGACAAGCTTCCTACGCTATACTGGTTACCAAAACTTCATAAAAAACCTTACAAAGCACGGTTTACTGCAAATTCTAGCTCTTGCACTACCACTAAACTTTCTAAATTATTAACTTCCTGTCTTACTGCTATTAAAACGCATGTAATTAAATATTGTGATAAAGTCTTTGAAAGATCAGGAAGAAATCTGTTTTGATCTATAAAAAAATTCGAATGAGGTTTTAAATAATTTGAAATCTAGACATTTTCGTGCTTCTAGTCTGTCTACCTACGATTTTTCCACTCTTTACACTACACTTCCTCATAATCTTATAAAAGAAAGTTTAATGATTTAATTGAATGGGCTTTTCACAGAGAACATTCTCTCTATCTTGCATGTAATGTCAGAAATGCATTTTTCACTTCTAAAGAGCATAAGAATTATACACTTTGGTCATGTCAGAAAGTGTGTGATGCCCTCACCTTTCTACTTGACAATATTTATATTAGATTCGGTACTAAGTTATTTAGACAAATTGTGGGTATTCCGATGGGTACTAATTGCGCACCTCTTGTGGCTGATCTGTTCTTGTATTGTTATGAAAGAGACTTCATTTTGTCGCTTTCCATTGATAACCAATCTGAAATTATTGAAGCTTTCAGCTCTACTTCTAGATATTTAGATGATTTATTAAATATTGATAATACCCAGGTAGAAGAAATTGTTATATTTAAAGACTGTCTATAAATTTAAAGACTGTCTTTAATTTTAAAGACTATTTAGTCTGTAAATTTAAAGACTAACACTGAGTAACACAAAGGAAAATCATGAAAATTATGTAACACGAAAAAATCGCATTCTCATACGCAGCCTCAGTTTTCATCTCATTATCAAAAGGTGCGTTGATATAGACTGCATGCATTTTATTGTCTTTTAATATCGTTTTAATGATAGAAATAATTAAGAAATAAAACAACACAGTTCCTTCCCTTACATCACAAATGCGTGATAGTTCGCAGTAAGGGAGGAAATTTCTGTCAAAGGTCGAACCTAAGATGAGTTTCGTACTGATGTCATTTCGTTTTCGGACATTTTACTGTTGTAGTCCGTCTGAAACTTTCATTAATTTTAGTTGTCAGAAAAACTGTCCGTCGAAGCGAGTGGTCGGTATATTGACAAAATGATAAAATCGTTATGCACATTCATTCCAGAGTTCATTGTACCAATGAATCTTATTACAAAACCGTTTTTTCTTAGAACACTTCAATTATGGTGGAAGGAATTTAATTAAATAGAGACAACTATATAATTTGCAGTTGCACATAATTAAATATTCCATAGATAACTGCCAAATTACTATAAACAGCAAAGTGCGATTTTTCCGTTTTACACCATTTTCATTATTTTATTTGTGCCAGTCTTTAAATTTACAGACTAAAAAGTCTTTAAATTTAAAGACAGTCTTTAAATTTAAAGACAGTCTGTAAATAAAACAATTTTTTTCTACCTGATACCTATTTTGATGGTTTGATCAGTCAGATTTACCCCATAGAACTTCAGTTAAATAAAGCAAATTCTTCTGATACCGAGGCCCCGTTTTTGGATTTACATCTATCTATTGTAGATGGATTTGTTTCGTGCAAAATTTATGATAAACGCGATGACTTTGATTTTGAGATTGTAAATTTTCCTTTTTTGGATGGTGATGTTCCTCGTGCGCCATCCTATGGCGTTTATATTTCGCAATTAATTCGATTTGCTAGAGTGTGTAGTCATGTAACTGACTTCAACACTCGTAATAAATTATTAACGGCTAAACTCCTTAATCAGGGTTATCGGTACCATAAACTACGCAAAGCCTTTTCAAAATTTTATAGACGCCATTCTGATTTAATTTCAAAATTCAATATTGGACTTAAATCTCTTCTGCAACAAGGTCTATCGGAACCCGAATTTTATGGTGACTTAGTATATAAATTCAGAAAAATATATAACCGTAATGACTTCAGCACCCAATTTCGTAAAATCATTCTTCGATATAAAAAGATTGGGTACAACATGGATATTATACGACAGACTGCATGCATGGTAGTTAACCCAATCACGGTTGGCAACTTTGCTTCCCTCTTTAATTGCACGCCGGTGGGTCAGGCCTCAGATTCTATGACGGCTCCGACGTAAAGGCTTATTGAAAATTAGAGAGATAATGTTGGTTGGTGCCTGATGCTCTGTCTCTGGTCGGGCTCATCGGAGTCTAACTGTTGGTTTTCTTTTGCTCCAGCATTTCAGTGGTTTCTTGCTGTCGAGTCCTCACCGTTGTCTCACCTCTGTGGTTCTTTGATTTTTGTGTTCACGGAGATGTTGCACTGATGAGTTAGGAGGCCTTCGTGCGGACTGAACAAATTATTTGTCTAAATCGCGACGGAATCAAGTGCGAAGATTGCGGCGGCGTAAAATCGATTTAATCCCCCACCCAATGTGAAAAGAAATATTTTTCACCGGGCTTTCTTAGGCATTTCTTCTATCGCGGTTTATTTTTGTTATGGTTCGTATTTGAGTGTGTGTATCGTTTATATATTTTATTTCGGATAGCCAGTTGACCATTTTGTTGGAAAGTAACTGTCTTTTGGTTTTCCTATATTGCTGTTTCCATTAGTGTCTAGTTATTTCATGTTTGTGTTTGTTTTCCTTCGGTGTCTCTGATGGGAACTGTGGGTTAATCGAATCGATTCCTTATCATTGCTTTCACTTCTATTTTAGATACTGTCCTTAACTTTATGCAAATGTATATCTCCATAGTATGATGCGCGAAACATTCGGACCATTGTAAAAAGTGATTCTACTTATACACCTGTGCATTTTAGATTATTTGAATTCAATTACAAATATTTTCTTGGAGTCTTACAAAAATGTAAAGCGACAGAGGATGACATGTATCGCACAAAAACATATGTCTGGCTTTAAGTGACTTAACAAATATTTAGCAATGACTATTTGATTATTGAAAATGACGGTTGCCTTCTATTTGCTATGATATACTTGCATCTACTCTGTAACCAGAAAGCTGTTTTAGATACATGTATGTTCAGTACACAACACACGAATATGATACATTTTGTAAGGATTTGCGGAAAATGAGACCTGTAATTCTTGTTTACTTACTTCTGGAGTTATGGTCATTTGTTTTATGGTTGCCTCATTAACTGTTTTAGGGCAAGACTAATGCACTTTCCATTTGAATTCATTCTTGACAGAATTGTGGCCACAGCATGATGTCAGTGCGATAGCATGATGTGACAAGGTGCTCCAGGCCCATTATTAAGAAGAGTGGAACCTGACGTTTTACTGCCTATTTTGACTCCCATGCTGTTACTTTTGTATTGGCAGAAGAACCGTCTTGGAACGGTCAGCGGAAACGATTTTTTTCTAAATAGGGGTAGTTCTATTTAATGAGGTTTAATCATATTGCCAGTTCATGAGACATTATAGGGATTACTTCAGGATTTCCTTACACTCTATTATAAAATGAAGTATGTTGTGCTTACTCACTTGAATCCCCTCATTGAGTCCATTCAAATAAGAGCACACAGCGTACCTTTATAAAAAATCACAGCATTTCCTACTAATTAAATGTGAACCGAGCAAGGACTCGGATCAGTGTGCATCCGCAGTCTGATCAGAGTCTCCGTTGTGCTCACATTTGTATAGCTAAGGGACCAATACTGCCTCTGCAGCAGGAGAAGTCTCTGGTCAGACTATATTTATGTAAATTGTAGGAAAGGCTGTGCCCCGGCTCATATATTATCCTAAATATCTGGAGCTTTAGGAAGTTTCTTCAAGGGACTCCAGATCTAGCTCTAACTAGCTGGTAAACATACTATCCGTATTCGACTTATCGACGTTTCACTGTATCTCGTATTGTAGGCCATGGGCGAAATGGGAAACACGTTTCACCAGAACAACATAACAATCAAAGTGTCAATGTCGTTTAGAACTTCCGAAAACATCGGCGAGAAATTACAAGAGTTAAAGGTAGGTTTCCCTTTGGTGTCTTTGATGGGTGGAGTAAGTTAATTGTATCGATTCCTGATCTTTGTTTTACTTCTACTTTTTAGTTATGTATTTGTCGGGGAAAATATGTTTTCGAATATATTATAATATATGTCTTTCCATGGTTTAAGGATTATTGGATATTAGATTAGATCGATTGATGGTTGGAGAAAAGAGACTTGACAGTTGCTTGTTTGTTTGAGGTTTAATGTCCCCGTCAACACTGTATAGGTCATTTTGGAGACTTTGCTTCCATTTTTGTGGGACTTTTACCCGACACTCAGATGAAATGGCATCTCAAGCCCTGTCGCCCATTGAAACCAATAAAGTTTATAAGCATGGACGGCCCGACTCGCACCGCTTCGACTGGGCAGGTTTATTTATGGTGTTGTTTGTTACTTACTGTGAGTATCACTTGTGTCTTTATATTTTGGATGGCCATATGGCCATTTTGTGGGAGAGTAGCTGTCCTTATGGATTATTTGTGTTCACGGAGATGTTGCACTGATGAGTTAGGAGGCCTTCATGCGGACTGAACATATTATTTGTCTAAATCGCGACGGAAGTATAGGCGAGGAGTGTGGCCACGTAAAATCGATTTAAGCCCCCACCCCCAGTGGAATTCTTTCCACTGACCGTTCCAAGGCGGTTCTTCTGTGGCGGTTTATTTATGTTGTTGTTTGTTACTTACTGTGTGTATCACTTGTGTCTTTTTATTTTGGATGGCCGTATAGCCATTTTGTGGGAAAATAACTGTCCTTATGGCCTTCCTTTGTTTAGGTTTCCATTATGGTCTTGTCGCTTAATGTTTGTGTTTCTTTCCCTTTGGTGTCTTTGATGGGTGGAGTAAGTTAATTGTATCGATTCCTGATCTTTGTTTTACTTCTACTTTAGATTCTCTAGGTGGTTTACCAGTATATGAGTGCGGTCGGTTTCAGGTACGCGTGGAAGCATCATGCAACCCATATATTCCTTCAAGATATTATACGTACTAGAACACGGAATATTTTGACCGCTAACATGCTTGTTAAACAAGCGATGATTTAAACATTAGGGCCCTCGTATATGAATAGGTTTGAGAATCTCTCTCCTTCTTACTGTATAATATTCATATACAGTTTGTAATAAATGTATGGGTAATGGATGCACCTGGCAGATTTTTCCCCCATTTCTCAAAGGAAGACTATTATTCGGAACTTCCTGTTCGCATTCTATAAACTCTCCCCCACTGAAAAGGGGTCTACTCTTAAAATTCATTTCATTAATAGGGTACCCCTACCGACATGGAAGATATAAATACTTTTGCAAGAGCTGCCTCCCTGAAAATGTGTCCATTGTCCTTAATGGACTAGAAGCTTGTATTCTGATAGCTAAAGGTCATCCTTGGAGTGTATATCGCTTATATCTTTTTGATTTGGATACCCAATTGGCCCTTTTGTTGGAGAGTAACTGACCTTTGGGGCTTTCAGCTATTTCCATTATGGTCGAATTATTTTATATTTGTGTTTCTTTGATTGGTGTCTCTGGTTGCGGGTAGCTGGGCTTTGGGTCCTAATCATTGCCTTCACTTCTATTTTGTTGTTATTTCTATACCTGCCATCTAACTTTTGCAATGTTTAAAAAAACGCTTTGTTACCCAAATTTCTGTTAGTATTAACGGAAAACAATGCAGCAAATTCATGTAGTATGCAGCACTACTGATTGCGACTTCCATGGAGTTTCAATTGAAAGGAGAATTTTAGTAATTACTTATCTTCTTTTTTCATACCTATGACTGGAGGCCATTAGTCTGTAGCACTAAAGAATAATCATTTTATTATAACCGTGTTCTGAAATTATGTTATGCCGGACCTGATGATTCAGAGAAAATAGTTCGTCACTTCAGAGAGGTAAATTGTTATCAGCGGTTACCTGATTATATATCTCAACAATGTGACACTTGAGTTACTGCCTATCGCTGTTTTTGCCAATTTTCCTTCTCTCTTTGTCTGTGTGCGAAAATGTATGTATATAAGTGTATGTTGATTACAGTCGTTATTCACATATATCGTTGCTTTATCTTTTATCCAGATCTGAGGAATATTTGTAACTTATTTTGTACCTTATAGGAGACTGTCAAACACAATTTTGATGGCGGCCTCGGTAGATCAGTCGGATGCACGTCTGACTGGTGATCAGGAAGACGCGGGTTTTATACATGCCGGGGTCGGCAACATTCTTACGTGGAGATAGATAATGATATTTTTACGGTCATTTTCTCCCTTCCGCTGATTCAAGAAGGACGGTTGTCAGTTTCTGGCGAAAGAATGTGCACTGTACTGGTTAACCGTTTACGTGATAGCTCGGTGGTTAGTGCACTTGCCTCTGATGCTAGAGGTCCCGGGTTCGATCCCCGGCTGCGGCGATAAAATTTCGGTGTCCGAACACGCTCCATTGGCATCATTTGCAGGGATGAATATCATAAAGTGCACCGTTCTTCGGATCGGGACGTTAACTGGAGGCCCCCTGTGCAGGGAGAACCATCCCCTGTGCAGGTTAAAGATCCCTACGGTAATTACATGATTACTGTGTAGGCTTTCATCCTGCAAAACCTGGAGTGAATGTAATATACACCTGCGTTAATGGTCAAATGTGACCGACGCAGTATCAGAAGATAGATAGATAGCCTGTCCAGGAAAAGTGTGGAGAGGTAACCTGACCGGCTCAAAAATTACCTAAATAATGTTGAGGGGGGCGTTAAACTCCAATACAAACATACAAAAACACAATTTTGATTTACAGTAGCGTTAGATTTGATTGATATACTATATCATAGGCAATTTATTTCAGGACGAAGACATAAGAATTATTGTCGGAGGATTTTCGGAAAACGCAGCAAGACAAGTCCTCTGTGAGGTAAGAGATTACACTTTCAATGCATATAAAATAACATCATTATATCTACCTTTTCGAGACATATCCGCACCCCAGGTAGTGTATTTCTGTTATTGCAAGAACAAGCAGCCAAGTAATCCTGCACAATCCATGTGTATCTATACAAAGTCACTAGATACTGCAGAAGTGTTCACATATTATACCAAAGTAGAAGTAAAACAAAGATGAGGAATTGACACAATTAACTTACTCCATCAAATCTATCTAATAGGGGTCTGAAATAGGTCTTAACGATCTTTGGAAATAATTCTACATTGTCGATGGTTTCAAGGTCAAATAAAGTCAATCGAATTTACCCAATTCTGTTTTTTTTCTAATTCTGAATGGTACTTGCCCAGATGTGGCAAAGGCATTAAAACGTTTGAACCTTACCGTGTTAATAAGACATTGAAACGGAATCTTTCATTCAATTTCTGTTGTGGTTTCATATTGTGATCTGAGTAATTCTCGTGTTTTCACTTTCTAGAGTCCCGGTGGTTGCACACCGATATATAAATACAAATGGGATATATAGTAGCATACATATAGCATCAGATGTTGAATTCTGAATGACAGTGGATACAATGTCATCCTAAATTAATGTTGTTTTCAGTCTTGATTTTCTGTTTTAGATCGATCGCCGGAGTCGGGCTGTTTGTTTTCTTTTGCTCCAGCATTTTAGTTATTTCATGCTGCCGAGACCTCACTATTAATTCTGTTGTGGTTCACTTACACAATTTGTTTATAACGATGGAAGGTGTTTGTATGAAAAGCTCCAGCATGACCTTGTAAAATCAGGCTTTTGTCAGATTACTGTCTGTGTTTGCTATGAGATGCAGAGTTATATAATTTTGAAGGATATAAATACATCATGCTATTCCGCAAGAAAATGGGTATGCAATTTCAGCCCGTTAACCTAACATAATGCAGGTAACAATGACGTGAGGTTCTTTACATTTTGCAGAAAATAACGATTCCATTGGAACAACAATCACAAACGATTTATGGTGCTTATTCTAGTCATTTTGGCTGCAAAAAATTATGAAGCTGCACAAGGATCGTGCATTAAGTATCAACTATATTTATCCATGCAGATATATGTGTTTTTTGGGGGGTAGACCGTGTGTGAAAGTTAGCGTGCGTGCGTGAGTGTGTTAAAATTGCAATCGCAAATTGATTTTTCAATGAATGGAGCTGGAAACAATAATTGTTTAATTGTTGTCAAACATACGTTTGGTATCAGATACATTATGAGTACTTCTGAGAACAATGTCCATTAAGATGATCTGTGTGAACCCGATGCTACAAACTGCAACTGATATAAAATATGTTCAGTAACATTGCGTAGTGCATGTGTTAAAACGTACAGACACTGCGAAATATAACACTACGGAAAAGTGTAACACATGTCAAGCCCTTAAAGTAAAGTATGTAGACCAATGACAAAAGGACGGAAATATTACATTTTATCAAAAAGATTATAAAAACTATTAAGCTGAGACCTTTGGGTGTTTGTGATTCTGCTATGTTTCTTTAAGCATTCTGAATATACCCAATAGCGCGACACTATAATTCCAGGCTTTCAAACTACACATGTATGGACCTAGATATGTCTGGATTCTAATCGGTGACTACGTGGAACGATGGTGGGAACTATCAAATGACACGAAATGTTCCAGGTCACAGCTAGCAGAAGCCGCACAAGGATATTTCACCATCGACAGCCTAAGTACACTCAGTGATGAAGACATGTCTGCAGCTAATATTGTAAGTTATCTAAGCACATTGAATATAAAACATATCTACACTTTTGCAGTTTCTAAGCAGTTAAGTTTTATTCTGATATGATGTTTGTTATATGGCGTGCGTGAGTGTGCCGGTGTGTGTGTATGTTTGTGTGGAGACGTGAACTTGGATTCAAGCTTCACCGAAAGTCTGGAGAAACCCGGAATCGAGCCCATGACCCCTGAATTATGAGGCTCGTTGCATAGCCACTACACCACTGAATCTTCTATGTATGGGCTTATCTGTATATATCACATTTTGTTATTTCGGTTCATTACTTTATAATTTATACATATTTATTTCACTCTGTTGTTGTGCCGACTAACGGTTGAAGTAGGATTTCTCCGTGTTCATTATTCTGTTATTGTTCCATGAATGGAATTGCATTGGAATAGGGTCGAGTATTCGAATATTGAAATTTCTTAATTTCCGGAGTAGAAACCTGAGCCAAGCCCGCTAGTTGTTTTCGCTAGCAAGGTTTTTATTTGTAGCGGCTTATAATAATAAAAATGGTGTTTTGTTTTGTTGGTTAGCATGTGGATTTGTGATATTGTATGTGCAGTCATATCACTCAATCGTTCTATTATTTCGGTGGCTTAACGAACTTTCATTTTCATTCCACAAAAGACGTGATTCTGAAATTAATTAGTTGATAATACGCACATTGTGTATGGTGATCGTTTACATACTGACATTTCAAATTTTGTACAAATACTTCACAATTAGAAGTGAAGGCAATGATCAGGAATCGATACAATTAACCCACAGCTCCCTTCAGAGACACCAACGGCAAAGAAGCACAATCAACTATACCTTTATGGAAACAGCAATAGCGGAAATCCAAAAGGACAGTTACTTTCCCACAAAATTGCCAATTGGTTATCCAAAACAAAAACATATAAGCGAAAACCACACACAAAGACAAAACATAACAAAAAAATAAACGCGACAGAAGAACTGCCTTGGAACGGTCAGTGAAAGGAATTTCACTTGTGGGGTGCTTCAATCGAGTTTCCGCGTCGCCATTTAGACAAATAATTGGTTTAGTTCGCATGAGGGTCTCCTAACTCATCAGTGGTCCTTCTCCGAGAACACATAAATCAAACAACCACTTAAACAACGGTGAGGACTCAACATCCAGAAACCACTGAAATGATGGAGCAAAATGAAACCAACAGTTAGTCTCCTATGGGCCCGACCAGAGACAGAGCATCAGGCACCAACCGACATTATATAAAATTAACTTCTAATTCTCAGTAAGCCTTTACGCTAGAACCGTCAAAGACTCTGAAACCTGGTCCATCCGTCAGCTATTAAAGAGGGAAGTTTATCAACCGTGATTCGATCGTGACTGTGTTCACTACTATGCATGCAGTTTGTCGTATTACATATATGTGTGCCTGATTACACTCTTCTGGAGTCCATGTCTGTTGATCTGAACATTGATATTTGACGTTTTGTCTATGGATTAATGATTTTTGATTAACGCTTTGGTACTACGAGCTAAACTACTTGTACCCAATCGAAGAACGGTTTTACGAAATTGTTTGCTGAAGTCATTACAAGTTTATATTTTATTGAATTAAATACCAAGTCACCATAATATTGTGGTTACGAATTTTGTTGCAGAAGAGATTTAAGTCCAATATTGAATTTAGAAATTAAATCGGAATGGCATATATAAAATTTAGATAAGAGGGCCTTGGTGGTCCTGGATCGCTCACCTGAATTTTATGGTGGAGTGGAGGGTTTGAACAGTTTTGGCTGACAGTGACCGGAGGACCATTTCTGTGAATTTATTTCAAAATCAATCTAGCTATTTAGGAATTGATGTCATTTTAAGGATAATATATATATTTTTCTCGTAGCTGTCATGTTCAGTTGAAAATATTCAGAGGGTCACTCATGGAACATTCCTTCTAAATTGTTTTCTTTTGAGGAAGAAGTCTTTCAAAAGTTCCCTTTCACAATACAGAACTGAATTGTGTGTCACTATCTGGGCACCTTGTGGACACTGAAGGTCAGATCCTAGTGTATCTGACGAGGAAATGAACCGGCAGAGTCTAACTTATAATGTGTGTGGTGACAAAGGAGGGGAATGGGGATGGGTGAGAGTTGACATCAGAAGCTAGACTTCTGAGTTGGCGGTTCGCTTTGAAGGGGAGGGGTTGTTAGTTGGTGGGACTTGGTGGATCCCTTTGATTATACGCAGCTGACTTGTATTTCACTATATGGGCACTTTGTGAACATTGAGCGTCAGGTTCTAGTGCACCAAACGGAGTTGAAGAGGCTCAGTTTAATTAACGATGACTCATAGTGACAAGGGGTGGGGGTTAGTATATACAGAGCTGACCTGTACGTCACTGTCTTGGAACCCTGTGGACATTGAGCGTCACAGGCTTAGTCTAACTTGCAATGACTCATGCTAACAAGGGCGAGGGGAGGGTGTGGGGGCTTGATGGATCCCATTGATAATTCAGAGCTGACTTGTATGTCACTGTATGTGCACCTTGTGGATATGGAGGGTCAGGTCCAAGTGCACCAGATGGGCATGTACTGGCTCAGTCTAATAAAAACTAATGGTGACAAGTGGGTAGGGGGGTGGTGGATTCCTTTGACAAAACAGAGCGGATATGTATGTCACTATCTGGTCACCTTTTGGACATTGGTGGTCAGGTCCTAGTGCAGACTCGGGCTTACTAACCATGCATCATGGTGAAGGTGGGGGCGGCTTGGGGTTGGTGGACCCTTTGACAATACAGAGCTGGATTGTATGCTACTATCTTGGCACCTTGTGGGCATTGAGGGTCAGGTCCTAGTGCACCAGACGGAGTTGAACAGGCTCAGACTACTAACCATGACTCACAGTGAGAGGGAGTGGATCCCTTTGACAACTACTAAGAAAAGATCACTCAGAAAAGGCCACAATCTAAGGACACAGCCGTCTTTATTTGCCTTCACTGCAGCTGGTGCTGTGCCGTGTGGCGGCCGTAAAACGTCTCCCCGTACAATTACCATAGTGCAGTTTATATTTTACTTTTGTCCTTTGAGATCAGCGTGGATATTCTGAGAAATCAGAAATAAATTATTGGTTTAGACTCATATTCTAGACTGTTTTTTAATTATTTGGACCCCATTTTGATTTATATCAGTCTTTGAATCGACTGCCTATTCAAAATTCGCAAAATTGCAGTATGTTTCCTCTGGTTTTCTTTGTCGGATCATTACAGGGTCACTGATGAGGCTTTATTAGCCGAAACTACGTAGTATGACCCATCTTCTTTATTATGAATGTTTTCATTGCTCTTAAAGGAACTCATTTTTGATTTTATTTAAGAGCTGACGTGTATGTCACTGTGCCATCAATTCGATTTTCTAGAGTGTGTAGTCATGTAACTGACTACAACACTCGTAATAAATTGTTAACTGTTAAAATTCTTAATCAGGGTTATCGGTACCATAAACAACGCAAAGCCTTCCCAAAATTTTATAGACGTCATTCTAATATAATTTCAAAATTCAATATTGGACTTAAATCTCTTCTGCAGCAAGGTCTATCGGAACCCGATTTTTATGGTGACTTTGTATATAAATTCAGAAAAATATATAACCGCAATGACTTCAGCACCCAATTTCGTACAATCATTCTTTGGTGTCTCTAATTGGAGCTGTGGGTTAATTGGATCGATTCCTGATCATTGTCTCCACTTCTATTCGATATAAAAAGATTGGGTTCAACATAAATGTTATACGACAGACTGCATGCATGGCAGTTAACCCAATCACGGTTGACAACTTTGCTTCCCTCTTTAATTGCACGCCTGTGGGTCAGGCCTCAGATTCTAGGACGTTTCAAACGTAAAGGCTTATGTCGGTCGGTACCTGATGCTCTGTCTCTGGTCGGGCCCATCGGAGTCTAACTGTTGGTTTTCTTTTGCTCTAGTATTTCTGTAGTTTCTTGCTGTCGAGTCCTCACTGTTGTTTCATCTCTGTGGTTGTTTGATTTTTGTGTTCACGGAGATGTTAAACTGATGAGTTAGGAGGCCTTCATGCGGACTGAACAAATTATTTGCCTTAATCGCGACGGAAGTAAGGGCGAGGATTGTGGCCAAGTAAAATCGATTTAAGCCCCTCAGTGGAATTCGTTTCCGCTGACCGTTCCAATGCGGTTCTTCTGTCGCCGTTTATTTTTGTTATGGTTTGTCTTTGGGTGTTTGCTTATATTATTTTATTTTGGATAGCCTATTGGCCATTTGGTGGGAAAGTAACTGTCCTTTTGGCTTTCCGCTATTGATGTGTCCATTAGGGTCTGTTGTTTCATCTATGTGATTCTTTCTCTTTGGTGCCTCTAATGGGAGCTGTGGGTTATTTGTATCGATTTCTGATCATTGTCTCCACTTATGTTTTGAAATGACTAGCATGAAACAACCAGAGTACCGACTGAGTTTACTGACAGGGAAACCTAATTATAGGTTTAAACATTTCTACCAATTGGTCCCCCCACCACGCACACACCCTCCCACCACCACCACCTACGCCGGCGGCTTCAAACAATCTATCGCGGGTCCTTGATCACGACGATGATGGTTCTAGTTTATAAAACGTTGTGAGCAACAAGAACAACCATCTGAAGTCAGAAAAAGAAGAGAAAGATGAAGTGGTATAAATTGCACTTAACAAACGAAACAAAATCTATTCTTTTTTGTTACACAACTTCAATGAAAATATGCTTCACATTTTGTTTTTTTCTTCTGCTCGTCAGTACGCTTACATTACATTGTAATTTTAAGCACATCATTTTGCAAAACAAAATTGCAAGCTATTCAACTTTTCCAGGGAACAACTACGTTGTCCAGTCCTTACCGGTGTTTAATTTGTTTGTCATTTGAGAAATTGGACTGATGCTTAGAAAACTTTAACGTGAACTGATCAAATGACTAGTGTAAACAAAAAGAGAACTATGGGCGAGGGTTATGCCACTTAAAATCGATTTAAAATGGAATTTGTCTTACACCTGGCAATTCATTTTTATTTCCTCCTCATGCCCCCGAAAGAGGGCATATAGTTTTTGCACTGTCCGTTAGTGGGTTTGTGCGTTTGTGCGTTTGTAAGTCCGCCCTTTTTCTTGGGCATTGCTCACTTATAGTGACAGCTCTTGTTTTTGTTTTTGCTGACCATATTGAGGCGGTGTTTATATTGTGGGTTATAGTTGCCTTTGTATTTCATTACATATATGCGTGAATTTTTTTTTTTTTGTGTGTTTATTTTTTTTATAGTCTTGTGGTAATGTTTGGGAAAGAAACTATGTTTTTTGCATTTTACTTGTTTTTCTTTATTATAATGTCATTACTTTATGTGCTTCCTTCATTCCTGTTAGTATCTAGGACGGAATATGTTATGTAATGATATCGGTTCCTGACCATTGTGTTCCTTTCGAATGAAAATATGTTCGAATGAGCCTGTTCAAAGTCTCCCCAATCTACTATTGCGTTATGTGGTGCTTTAATACAGAGCATCTGACCAGATTACGCATACAATCTGTTTAGAGTCGCTCATATTGAGGCAAGTCTGACCCTGCGTATATCCGGCTGAAATAGTTCAGAAAGTCCTATCACTCGTGCAATGTTATTTAACTCCTTTTTTTATTCTTTTTTTTTTCTCGACATTGTAGATTGCGGTTTATACATACCATTACATCGCAAAGCCGTCAGTGTTTTTTTTTTTTTTTTTTATATTGTTGTGTTTTTTTTTGGTCTTCTGAGATGGCTATGCACGTTGATTATTGATTCTCCTGCACTCGCTTGATCTTGATTTCCCGCTAATGATGCCATAGTTCTACCCTATCCGATTGATCTTTTGTGGAAACAGAGTTTGGTAAAATAAAATAGCAGTCAGAGAATTACAGAATCGAAGCCAATGCAATGATCAGGAATCGACAAAACTACTCAGCACCTCCGATCAGATACACACAAGGGAAAGAAACACGAATATAAAATAACTTAAACCTAATAAAACCATCACAACGGAAGGCCAAACGGACCTTTTCTTTCCAATAACATGCCCAAAAGTCTATCCAAAAGACAAAAAAACGGCCTACAAATTAAATAATTTTAGGATTCTGATTTATAGCTCACCTGAGCCGGGGGAACTTATTGGCTTGCAGCCTCCGTCGTCCGTCGTCGTGCGTCGTTGTCCGTCCTCAGCACTTGTAAACTGGAATACCTTTGTAGCCTGCAAGCAGATCTAAACTAAATTCTATCTGTAGCATGTCTTTGGTAGGGGATTACTTGCATATGCATTTCAGTAAAAATGCTGTAGGACTTTGGTTGCTCTGGCTACTGATAGGCCACATCGGCTTACTACGGGAAATTGCTTGCGAAAAGCTGGAAGTTCACAAAACTTGCAGACAATAATGAAATGCATACAATCTCAAGCGATGTCGAAAATGGGTCATATCGGACAAGCGGCGGCAGAGTTATGCGCCACCTATATTATCAAAATGACCATTGTTGAACATGGGAACATCGCAGCTGCTTCATTTGTTGTTTTTTTGTGTGTTTTTTTTAATCTTTATGAAACTTTCTGATACTATCGTTGCGCATATATATTGGACGAGTTAAATAACATAGGTCAGGTCAGACCAAGATAAGCAGAGTTACATCTCATTGATTGTCCAAATGTTCATTATTGACATTGTGAAAAGCCTAGCTTATTCATCTTTTTGTTGGATCTTCATGAAAGTGAAGGCAATGATCAGGGATCGATAAAATTAATCCACACCTCCCATCAGAGATACCAAAGGGAGAGAAACACAAACATGAAATAACTAGACACTAATGGAAACATCAACAATAGTGGAAATCCAAAAGGAAAGTTACTTTCCCACAGAATGGCCAATTGGCTATCCAAAACAAAACTATACAGAGTCAAAAAAGTAACTATACCAGCGTCCGGGTGAAACTTACAAAATATCAGATAGCTAATGAGTTAAATATGGCTGTGGGCGTGGGAATCGGACGTTTAGCAAGAGAATGCTCAAACTTCTATTTGCCCAGACCTTTCTACCCAAGAGTTGTCTTGCAATATGTGCCTAGAACGATTTACGAAGAAATGGGCATTGCGGATGCGCAGCTAATCTCTTTTGTGTCTGTGATGGAAGACGTTATCCTCTGAACATCGGATAACATTTTAATTTTACAATATTTCGTGATCTAGCATTATAAGCAAGGTTTTAATTTGTGAAATTCTCAGATTATCTCCCTTGCAATTAAAAATATAGCAATTTTCGAACTGTCGTTATTCTTATACCTGTCAATCAATTTTTGCCATTTTTAAATAAAACGCATTGTTTCCACCATCGCTGTTCATCGAGATGGTAAATAATGCGGAAAATTCATGTAGCATGCAGCACTTCCGATTGCGATTTTCTATGGAGTTTCCAATGAAAGCAGCATTTGACACAACTTCTAATAATCGGAGATCAATACGCGATCGCCTGTTTCTCGTAGCTGATGCAACTAAAGTTCCTAATCTTTTGTGAATCGACGCAAAGGGTATCTAATGAAATGTAACATGTATCAAGATTAAGAAATCTGGGGAAAGGTGAATTTTTATGATGTTAAATCATAGCACTTTTCATGATTTTCATTGCGAAAATGACATAGTGACCCCTTGGGTGTTTAGAGCAATACTTTACGATAATGGGTTTAAGTAAACAAAAACAAATGGAGCTTTTGCACAGAAAAATGTGTCCTATAACCAAAACATAACAAATATTGTGTTGTTTTCATCTGTAGTAACTATGGCAACAGAAGCAATTTTAGGTATAGGAACTTTTTTGACTGAGTATATATAAGCGAAACACACTTGATGTTTCCATTAGGGTCTAGTAATTTCATTGCCCTCACTTATATTTTTCAGAGGTTTGATTCCTCTGTGTCCCCCTCAACCAAAATTGCTAAAATCGTTTTGCTCTGATGAAGATGGCAACCATAGGTTAAATAGTAAAAAATTAAAACAAAAAAATATTCAGGACCCATTGGTCAATTTCAGTCTAACTTCAAACGTACCTAGGTAACCCTTTACAAAATATCAAAACAAAACAAATCTACACCGATGCATAAAATGTCAGCCAAAGTTAAAAATAGAAAACAAACTCTTTAAACAACAATTGTGGCTAAAGTTGAAATAGAAAAATAAAAAAAAAATACCAGACAACAATCCTCACACAAAACTGCATTCATAGGAATATTTCTTAGGCGACCTTTACCAGAATAGCTAAAACTGCTCAAATTTCACCCCAGTGTTCAGATGGCCAACAGAGCTAAAACTGAAAGACAACAACTTTGAATGATGATTTATCCTACACCTTCGGTCTATTTGAGTCAAACTTCACAGGAATTTCGCCTACACCATAGGTGACCATCTTCCAAAATAGCTGAAACCGCTCCATTCTGATGAACAAGATGACCAACAAAGCTAGCCATATATAAAAACTTTGACAACTCTTCCTATACCTTTGGTACATTTTCATTCAAGCTTCACATGTATGTTGCATAGGTGACCATGTACCAAATTAGCTGAATGAATCGCGCTTCCAGCTAAAAAAAAACAAAAAACAATTAAAGGACAACCCCTGCACCTATGGCCCAATTTCGTTCAAATTTCATAGAAATGTTGCTTAGGTGACATTCTACAGAAATAGCTAAGCCGTATCGCTCAGCTGAACAAGATGGCGCACCAGAGCTTAAAATTTAAATATCTTTGAATGACAACTCCGTCTATACATTTGGTTTGGTTTCTTTCAAACATCTCAGGGATGTTGCTTAGGCGACCTACCATGGTTGCTCTAGTGAAGAAAATGGCAAACAAGTGCTTCTTCCCCTTTGGTGTCTCTGATGGGAAATGTTGGTTAACTGTATCGAATCCTGATCGTTGCCTTCATTTCTATTCTTTAAAAGTAGAAAACAATCTTTAAAAGACACCTCCTAATTCCTTAAGCCAGTTTCCTTCAAACTTTTCAAGTATGTTGTTCAGCTAACGGTCCATCTAAGTGCACCAGTTATGCTTCAAGTAATAAGATGTATGTTAAATATTCGCATGGCTTTCAGGAAGTATGTGACACCTTGAAATCAGGTGAGCGATTCAGGGCCACTTTCGGCCTCTTGTTTTGTTTTTACTTCAGAGCCTTCGAGAATTCTTGCAAGGTTATAACAAGCATAACGGAACAAAGCCACTAAGTCCATATGCCACCAGTACATATGATACGGTTTGGACAATTGCCCTTACTCTACGGAAGTCAATGGAAACATGGCGCCAAGAATTAAGCGGAAGCGGAAATTACCGTCTAGAAACCTTCAAATATAAAACTGGAGATGAAATGCGTAAAATGTTCTTCCGCACGATGCAGAATCTTGGATTTCTTGGCATATCGGTAAGGTTTATGATTTATTCTGATTTCTAGTCTGTATATCGACATCTGCAAAGCGTATTTTGATGACAAGAGTATGATATACATTCCAATTATACAGTCTCAATCACTGTGAACTCATAAAAAAGTTCCAACAAATAAAGATGCTGCCTAGGAACATACGAATTTATTTATAACACCATCGATCAACAGCATTCAGCCAAAACAATATTACAGCTACATAACTGCAGATAGCAGGGTAAATCGCCCATTCTTTCTCTCAACCAGCCTCAGTTGCTCAGCCGAATGCATGTCTGACTAGTAATCGGGATATTTGTGTTCGATGGCTGCTTGCATAGGCTCAATTTGGAGAGTGATAATATATTCTTTTCTGCGTTTAATTGCTTTTGTCGCCTGATTTAAGAACGGTATGTGTAAGTTCCACGCATATGACTGTTTTGGTTAATCGCATAAGTATTACCATACCCAGGAAGTGTGGTTAGCTGAACTTACATGTTTGAAATGACCGAAATAGAGTTGATTGGTACGTGAAACTAAACTAAAAACACAAATAAAACAACCCCTTCTTCCCCACAGGATGTGACAATAAACCCAGTTACTTCGCATAGAACAAGACATATCCGCAACCGAAGCAAAAAAGCTACACCTTAAACGAAATATATATTGCAATCAATCTGTCGGTAGCAAGAATTCCTACTGATGGCTGTGAGGGCGGGCTTTACAATTACTGGGATTATAAAAATGTTTTATGCTTCCAGGAAATATATATATATATATATTTTCTAAAGGACCAGTTATACCGATTACCTTCTTATATCAATTTTAATAAGTGTAAGGAAGAATTTGCTGCTGGTTTGGATGGGTTCGGTCATCGATAGTGCAAGCAAGTGTATGTTGAGCCTAAAATATAAGTGGAGGCAATGATACAGAATCGATGCAATTAATCAACAGCTACCGAAAGAGACACCAAAGGGAAAGCAACACAAACATGAAACAACTGACCCTAATGGAAACATCAATAGCGGAAAGCCAAAAGGACACTTACTTTTCCACAAAATGGCCAATTGGCTATCCAAAACAATATAATATAAGCGATACAAACACCCAAAGACAAACCACAACAAAAATAAACCGCGACAGAAGAACCGCCTTGGAACGTTCAGTTTAAACGAATTCCACTGGTGTGTGTGGGGTGGGGGTGGGGGCTTAAATCGATTTTACGATGTCAAAATCCTCGGCCTTTTCTTCCGTAGCGATTTAGATAAATAATGCGTTTAGTTCGCATGAAGGAAGCCCTTAAAGAATGGGAACTTCACATTTTGAAACTGGTAAACAAACGTGTGCATTTTTATTCTCAAAAGACTAATTTATTACCTCCTGAATCAAAGACATCTTTATGTCACCTTAAATGACAAGAATTGCATCGGAAGTATGTATTCCGACGGACAAGTCCGCAAGCAATATCGTCTTTGCTTGACGGCTTCTCTATGTTAACACTCTTCAGCAAGAACTGGATGGTAAAACGGCCTATGAACTACGGCCTTTGACTGAAGAGGGCTCTGTGGTAAATGGTTAAATCTTTCATATCATCCATTAAGTTTGCTGCATGTGTTAAAGATGGCAAAGATATGTTTTTTTCTGGTATGTGCTTAATGTTGGGTATTACTATAAGTATTTATTCAATTTTCATTAATTGTGCCCAATGCACATTGATCTTTTTTTCCCCTCACTGTTAGTTACACTTCCTTTTGGTGCCATTGATAGGCTGTAATCTTTGATTGTGGATTTTCCTGGCCATCTACATGTATTTCCATATTTCTCCTACGGTATATCCGTTACTTAAACATCACAATAGACCATACAAAGCACGATGCACTGCACATTTAAGTTATTGTACCACTACTGAAGTTTCTACATTAATAAGCCTTCAAAATCATGTGATTAAATATTGCGACGAAGTCATTGAAAGACCAGAGAAAAATCCGTTTTGGTCTGTTAAAATTCAAATGAGTTGTGGCGGCGCAAAAATCTTCCAGTACATCTGATAGTGCAGAGAATATTTTCCCGTCCTTTAAGATCATTGAATTCATTTCGAATCATTTTAAAAATAGAGTTCTGCTTAAGCCGGTGCTAGAGGGCGTGGCCAGCGTTGTCGATTTCAGTACTGGTGATGAACAGTCTCATTGAAACCGAATCTGCTATTTTCGTTTGTTTGGTGTATTCTTTGCTTCAAAGGGATCTAACAATTCAGACCTTATTTATTGCCTTCACTTCTATTACACAAACTGAAAATCAGATTGAGTGAGTGAGTGTTTTAGTGTTACGTCCCACCAATAGCAAAAGTCATACGGAGACGGGTCCTCGATTTAAAGACTCGTCCGAAAGTCAGGAGAAGCCCGGGATCGAACCTGCGATCCCTGGTTTACAAGGTGAGTAGCGTAATCACTACACCACGGAGGGGTAATCCAGATGTGATGTTTTAGTGCACTTACTCAGTCTACTTATAGTTTGTCCACGCTTTACAATACACTTCCCCATACCCATATACATCACGAAAATACGCCTATATAATTTTGACCCCCTTGAACCCCACTTTTATAAAGTAAAACTGGGGTTTGCTGGGGTGACCTTATTTTTCTTATTTCTGTTCTTAAATATAGATTGTGGGTACTCGTTAGAACCGCCTCGATGAGGCGGTTCTAACGAGTACCCACAATCTATATCTTTAGCACAAATTAGAAAAATATCACATTTTTTCATCTTAAAATTTTCATTTTTTCGGCGATAACGTTGACAATGTATTAGTATAGGCGTGTTTTCGTAATGAAACAAACACTTAATGATTTAATTCCATAGGCATTCCATAGAGATGGTATCTTCTGCCATGTATGTTATTTAACAAATGCTTTTATTCTCTTCTGAAGAGCATAAAAATACACAGTACGGTTGTGTCAGAAAATATGTGAAGTGCTCAGCTTTCTATGTTACAATATTTATATACAATTTGATACTTGGTTATTCAGAACAATAGTGAGAATTCCGATAGATACGAAAAGCGCACCCCTTGTGGCTGGTTTGTTATTTTATGAAAAATAATTCATGATGTTTTCTTCTGTAGAAAAGCATTCTTCAGATATTGAAGGATTTTGCTCCACATCTCGCTATTAAGATGCTTTAATAAATATTGAAAATAACTACTTCATCTGGACATTTTGTGGGAAAGTAACTGTCGTTGTAGCTTTCCGCTTGTCGTGGTGCAACTAATGATTGTCTTTAGCTCTCGCCAACAGTGTAAGGGGGATCGGCTAGCAGTTCTCATCTTCGCTTCATCTCAGTGTTTGAATTTGATTTATGTCTCTGTGATAATGCATTGATTGAGTTAGGAAATTATTATGCAAACCAAATATTTAATGTTTATTGTTGGGAACAACACCCTAACCTATGGCGAAGATTCGGTCGGTAAAAGATCTTTACCCCCCCCCCACCCACCCACTTCCCCCAGTGGCATATGCTGCTGACCGTTCTAATGCGGTAGTTTTGGTGCTGGTCTTTTGCTGCTTTTGCTTTTGTTGTATGTCTGCAAATTTGTTGTGAGTCGTTATGCCCCCAACTCCGAAGAAGTTGTTGGGGCATATTGATTTTGCCATGTTCGCTCGACTGTGCTTCCGTCCTTCCGTCCGCCCCGCTTTTTACTACATATCATAACTTTTGAACCGTGCTTGCTAGGTTTTTGAAAATTTATATATGGATGCCTTATGACAAAATAACCGATACATGTTTTTTTTTTTCATCAGGATTATGCCAATTTCTGGAGTTATGTCCCTTTGCAAAAAATGGTATGAAATATTGTAAGCAAGATATCTCAAAAACCATTAGAGCTATTGCGCAAAAACTTTAAGTACTGATTGAGGATGATGAGAAGATGAACAGATTATCTTTTGAAAAAAAATCTTAAATTTTGTACCTGGGTAATGGCCCTTTGAAAACTTGCGCGTTTTAAGCTTGTGCGCAATATATCTCAAACACGATTTGAGCTATTGCCTTGAGACTTTACAGATTGATTCGGGATGATAAGCAGATGAACTGTTTAACTTTTGGAAAAAAATCCGTTTTTTTTTTTCTTGAGTTATGTCCTTTTGAAACTTTGGACATTTTAAGCTTGTAAGCAAGATATCTCAAAAACCTTTACAGCTATTGCCATGAAACTTTACAGACTGATTGGGAACGATAAGAAGATGCACTGGCCAACTTTTATGAAAAAAACTTTTTTTTCTTTGAGTTATGACCCTTTGGAATTTTTGGCATTTTAAGCTTGTACGCAAGATACCTTAAAAATATAAGCTTTTGCTCTGAAACCTTCCAGACTGATTGGGGATGATGAGAAGATGAATTGATCAACTTTTGGAGAAAAAAAAAATCTGAAATTGTTTTTGTATTATGTCCAATTGGAATTTGGGGCTTTTTAAGCTTGAAAGCCAGATATCTCAAAAACCATTATAGCTATTGCACTGAACTTTTTACAGGCTGCTTCGGAATGACGAAAAGATGAACTGATTAACTTTTTTAAAAAAATCCGCAGTTTTTTTTTTTTGTTGAGTTATGGCCCTTGAAATTTTGGGCATTTTAAGCTTGTAAGCAAGGTATCTCAAAAACGATTTTAGCTATTGCCCTGATGCTTTACAGACTCATTTGTGATGATGAGTGGATGAACTGATTAACTTTTGAAAAAAAAAAACTCCGGTATTTTTTCTTGAGTCATGGCCCTTTGAAACTTTGGTCATTTTAAGCTTGTTAGCAAGATATCTCAAAAACAATTTGAGTTATTGCCCTGAAATTTTAGTGACTGGCTGGGGATGATGAGTAGTTGAACTGATTGATCAAAGTTTGCCCCTTTGTAGACCAAGGCATTTTGGCAAAGGAAAAGCTTGTACGCAAAATATATCCATAGCTGCTTTATCTAGTCTCTTGAAACTTTACGGGCTGTTTGGAACCAATCTGAAGATTATCTGATCGAATTTTGGCATAATTTTATTAAATATTGATCAGATTATGATCCTTTGTGAACATAGGCATGTTTGCATAGAAAAAGCTTGTAAGCAAAATATCTCAAGAACCTCTAAGGCTTGGCTTATAAAACTTTGCAAGCTGTTTGGAACTAATGTGGAGATGATCTAAATTTTGTAGTAATTTTATCAACAATTGACCAAATTATGCCCCTTTCTATACCCATGCATTTTGGCAAAGGAAACGCTTGTACGCAAAATATCCCAAGAGACACTTGAGCTAGTCTCTTGAAATTTTGCGTGCTGTTTGGAACTAATCTGAAGATGATCTGCTTAAATTTTGGTATACTTTTATTAAAACTTGACCAGATTATGCCCCTTTGCGGACATAGGCATTTTTGGCCCTTTGAAAATTTGGGCATTCAAAATATCTCTAAAACTGTGCGAGCTATTGTCCTGTAACTTCAATCGCTGATATTGGGATAATAAGTAGATTACCTGATTAACTTTTGTTTTTCTTGTGTCATGGTGCTTTGAAAATGTCAGCATTGCAACCAAGTAAAAACTAAATATCTCATTTACAATCCTTTGGCTTTCCGCTTGTGCTGGTTTCATTGTGGTGAAGTTGTTTTAAGTTTGTGCTTCTTTCCCGTTGGTGTCTTGTACGAGAGGTGTGATGTAATTGTATAGATTCCTGATCATTGCCGCCTTCAGTTCAATTTTTGATCATTTTATGGATTTCCTCCTAAACCGAAGACGTCTTAAACTAGGTATTCTAGAATTTCTAAAGAAGTTTGTTGTGGCTTCAGCTGATAAGGCCGCTAACAATGTGGCCGTTGTTTGACGGCTTCACTATGTTAACCCTCCTCGGCATAACCATCCTCGGCAAGAGCTTGGTGATACTAAGACACAATATCCCACACCTATAGGACACCCTAAAAAATTTTTTTTAGCTTCTCCCCACATAAAAAAAAATACCTACTAGAGTGACCTCGAAAAAAATGGTAAAAATGAAAAGTGAAAAAATCTGTAAAAATAAAAACTGGTGAGCCAGTGGGTTTGGGTTTAGACTAATAAAAGTGGGTTTTGAGATCAAACCCACCACCCCAAACCCACTTTTAGGCTAACCTGCCCGAAAAAAAAAAAAAAAAAAAAAAACACACCTAAAAAAAAAAAAAAAAAAAACACACACCTAAAAAAAAAAAAAAACACACACACCCCTAAAAAAAAAAAAAAAAAAGAGGAAGGGAGTACTGTGGCAAAGTGATGAAAGGGGGGTGAAAAAAAAAAAAAAAAAAAAAAAACGCACCCCTAAAAAAAACGCACCCCTAAAAAAAGCACCTCTGGGTCCCCCTAAAAAAAAAAAAAAAAAAAAAACACCTCGAGAAAATCAAATAAAAAAAATGAGAAAAGAAAAAAACCACACACCCCAAGAAAAGATAAAAATGAAAAATTCTTGTAGCAAAAAGATTTGTTGATGCTTACGCTGTAATCCTCAATAAACTCTGTTGATGCTTACGCTGTAATCCTCAATAAACTCTGTTGATGCTTACGCTGTGTAATTCACAATAAACTCTGTTGATGCTTACGCCGTAATTCACAATAAACTCTGTTGATGCTTACGCCGTAATTCCTAATAAACTCTAGCAAGGGAGATGACTCTATCAGTCATGCATAACAAGCCAGCTAGAGTATGATTACGCCGTAATCCGCAGCGAAAATTATATTGTAATCGTCAATAAAGAAACAAATACTCACCAATTACCAGTGTAACTCTTCACAGATTTCTTTCACAACTTTCATATTTTTTATTATTAGACGAAGGTCAACTGAGCACTTCATTAAGTTCGGATGTGCTTCAACAAGTTTGTATAACCTAACAAGCGAATTACAATATGATACAGAGAACTTAATTCCGTGCTGTGCTAAAAAGACACCTGTATTTCCTTTTTTTATCGTTTTTAAATGGTTAATTACTTGCCCTTGTAAAGAAGATTTATAAATTATGTCTCTTTTATTGCTCTTAATAGCCAACTCTAGTGCCTGAATTGACCGAACACACAAATCTACCGTTTCTAATTTAATTTCTATGTCGCCACTAATCGTCCTCTCTTCTGAATATGATTCTAACAATTTAGTTTTAACGTCCTGTTTAACAACGCTTCGTGTCCGCTTAAGCACAGGTTTGTCACCAAATTTTTCTGAATAGATTTGAAACCACTGTTTTATGGTATTATCTTCAGGATAAGTGCTAAATAGATATTCTTTTAACTCTTGCAAAATTAACTCCTTTTCAGCCATTGCAGCATTACGTATCTATGCATGTGTTTACCCGTCTCCATTACGTATCTAAGAGGCCTGTGTGCAACTAAGCAAGATAAAAGTGAAAGGGCTCAATTTTGGATCAATAACATGTGGACTGATTTTTGGCAAACAGTGCAGGCCCAGATCAGACGCCACAGAATACAGCATTTAGTACCGCAAACCCCAAAATGGGTAGTTGGCAAACAGTGCAGGTCAATATCAGATGCCTCAGAACGTGGTAAAGTTTTACCTTTATAGGTTTTTTCAGTCGCTGGCCCAATACCCGTATCATATCAAAGTCAATGTACCGTTTATCAGAGGAATTTCTAAACCCCATTCATAAAACTAAGTATTAAATATATAAGAGGTAAATAAAATATTGATACGGTGACGTCAATCGATAGCTAAAAAAAATCACATTATTTCTTACTGTCATTCCCTATTCAGAATATTTCAATAACTATTCAGTGGAAGCATTAATCAAATTATTGGATCAATACACATTATAGCAGGAAAAAATGTACCTTTCTCGAAACCACAAATAAGAGAAAGTGTACCTTCAGCCAGTCTGACTGCTACAGTAAGGCAGATTGAACGCATATGCATTTATGAATAGGGAAGACCCTGACAAAACCCTTACAGTCCGATCAGTCTTGTCAGAAAGGCTTGAAAGTCGATATGGATATAATCAAAGTACAGAAAGGTCTGAAAATCGTAATCAAAGTACAGAAAGGTCTGAAAATCGTAATCAAAGTATAGAAAGGTCTGAAAGTTAATCAAAGTACAGAAAGGACCGTGTATGCGTAGCTTTTAACAAATGCATATTTAGTTTATGTGAGAGTTAAAAATAGGTGGGAGGGGGGGTCATTATTGACTATTATACTTTATTGAATAAAATCAAGCATCTCCTATTTTTTTTTTTTACCTCGGCTAAAGCCTGGGCCTTGCCTTCTTCAATAAGTTTTTTTCTTTCCGTCTCACTTAATCCTGTTTGTTTTGAATGTATGCAATCTTTCAGTTTATTATATTTATCTAATTCATCTAAAATCAACTTAAATTCATTTTCAGATATCTGCCCATCTGTCAAAGCCTTAGAAATCAAGTCTTTTATACTATTCAATTTACTGTCAGCAATAGTTTTAATCTCATAATGTTTTTGTGTTTTTGCATGTAATTTACGTCTCACTAACTTAACACAAACACCCAGAGATCCACACACAACAGCAGCAATTTCCAATGGCAACATAATTGGAACAGTTAAACCAACACCAGCCATAATAACACTTGAAGAAATTAATGCAGTATCAACACAATCAGTAATATTAATTCCACGTTTATACTTTTTGTATAATGCCTTTCTTACATCTCTCTCTTTTATTAATTGTTTTTCTATTTCTGATATCTTTTGTAATCTATAATTTTGTCCGTCTTCATTAGGTAAATCTGGATATATACTGTTTGCAAAATTCGGGGCTGTAGGTTGCTTCATTTTTATATATATTTTTTGAATTCAATTAATAACGAGGCAACACTATTAACTACAGTTCCATTAGCCCCCAGACTTATAAAATTAATAACACTTCCAGCTTCAACAAAAAATGGTTTATCAAAATTATCATGTTTTCTTGGTATTGTTGTACGCAAAGTAATCTCACACCCACTCAAAACCGCCCCATCCACCAACACACCAACTCGCACTTCACCACTTGACCTTTCACTCGACAGGCTAATACCTGTAATATGACCACGTCTCATCATAACATAACCAACTTTTGGCTCTCTACCTGCATTTCCAAATGAAAACACCTCACCTCTAATTAAAGGACCTTTTGATTCAGCACTTATTGTAATGTCTTCATTTGTATAAGCGTTTTGTAATCTATTATTTAAAAGTGTAAAAGATCTATACAAATCATTAACACGTAAAGCCAAATCATTCTTATCTGTTGTAAATTTTTTAACACCAAATATACTCATTTTTATACAATAATTATTTAATTTCTAACACACAATTAATTGGCAATCCATTGTTGTTTATTTTTTCTCCAATAGAATCACAAACGCTTATACTTAATTCTGAAATATCACCATGTGTCAATTGTTTATATTCCGGATTACTAAAACGTGTATGAACAATATCACCAAATGATTTATTTTCAACAGAAACAACACCAAGAATATTACTAGGAGCACCATCAAAGAAATTGCAAGCACTATTTATCTGTTCAAGATGAATATATAGTTGTTTATAAGGTGCAAAATTTAAAGGCATTTCTCCTTCATATGTTTGATTTGCATTAAATCGTCTTTTATTTCCGAAGCCTAACATCTCTTTTAATTCTTTGCTTATTTTTAAATCAACGGTCGATGTTAAAAACACTATGCCATTTGTTTCATTTACAGATAATACAATATTATTATGTTGAAATATATCTGCTACTTGTTGGAAACTGTAAAATCCTGAAGGTAAACGTATTGCTTTATCTGTTCCTTTTTGGATGTGTTCATCAATTAAATTATACCAACCTATGGTATAAGTAAAACTCTTCAATCCAATTCTCTTATTTCCACATTTATTATCTATATATTGTTGTAAATATATTGTTTTATTAATATCGGAAATTGTGTGATACATTTTTTTATGTATAAAAATGATACCAAAAGAATTCAAGTACAATCCCAATGCATCATATAACCACAATACTAAATATGCCAAAAAGAATATTGAACTTGTAAAACAAACAATTTATGTTAACAAAGATGACCATTTTCCAGTAACGTTTCTCAACTTATTTCAAAACTATCAAAATCCAACATTACACACCAATGAACCGTGAAATACATGGCTTCATTAATCATTTGACTGGTGGCAATGTCAATTAAATTTTGCCGTCTGGTGTGCCACTACAGGATGTGGTGTAAGTTATCAAGACCATTTGCAAAACAAAGGATTAACTAAAACAGTATATACATTTCATGTTTATTATTGTATTGCTCGTATTTTGAAAGAACTTAAAACACCTTTACCGACAGATGCATCATTTTGTTATTACAAAAACCCATACGACAAAGCAACCTATCAAAAGTTATGCAATGAATTCGATGTTTCACCTAGCACGGATTGGAGGCAAAAACTGGAAAGTAGTTCTAAATGTAGTGGTCTCGGGAGTTACACACAATATTTTAAACCAGATGGAAAATACAGACAAGATCATCGAAGTGATGGGCCATTCTTTAGTGTAAATGACAAAATAGAACATACAGTAGATATAAGTGAGGCATGGACAATGTTTATATTAGACAAATCAAAAGGATTAACAAAAACAGGTATTGAACGAATTAACGAAAGTATTAGAATGTTTGTATGGGCTCTATTAGGAGCACAATCTCAAACACGTGTAGAAATACTAAAAATAGGCACAGGATTTGATGCTCAAAAACAATTCTTAGCAAATGTTCAAGATGCAATTAACAGTCCAATCGATTTGCCTACTCAAATATCAAATTATCAAAATGTATTGAAATACGCAAGAAGTAAAGTTGATTACACATATGGACTTGGTCTCTATATGTCTCCCAGTGATATGATATTACAAATTGGCACTATCGCTGGATATAATAATAAAATTGTAATTGCAACATCGGAGTGCTCTCTTGGTTTCAATAATGATGTAAATGTTAAACCTGTTGCACCTACCACACAATCTGCAACTATACAAGGTACACCAACAAAGAAATCTCTACCAGAACCAAAAGATCAGGAAACAAAAACAAAGAAATCTATACCAGAACCCGTTGAAAAGAAACAAGCAACACAACACGAAGACAACAAAACAGCATTAATAGTAGGAAGTATAGTAATAGGTATTGTTGCACTCACTATCTATGAGATTTACTAATATACTCTCTTGCAGCTGTATACAATAACCCCACAACAAGGAGAAGCAATGCCCAGAGATGTTCGCCAAACCAGTTAACCACTTTTCCAGTAGTAGACAACAGCCAAGACACAATGGAACCAATAATACCCGGTAGTGCTGCTGCTGCTTTACCTGCTAGATTAGCTAATAGTTTACCAAGTTTTTTTACCCATTCTTTTACTCCGCCCTGTGATGAAGGTGGTTTAGGGGTTATAGACCCACCACCAGTAGTAGGAATAATTGCCTCAACAATAACGCCAATAATCATTCCAAAAGCAGTTAAAACACTAACAATTGTAATTCCTTGTTCTCTGAATAATGTTTTAATTCTCTCGCCTAATGTTGTGTCTTCTTTTAATACTCTGTTTATAGTTTCTTTTATCCTGTTTATCTGACTACGTAATGCTTCTTTGTTTTCACTAGCAGCCTCAAGTCTTAAAGTTCTATCATCTTCCAATTTTTTTTAATTCCTTACTTATCCTCTCTACATCTTCAACTTCTTCAGCTTCTTGCAGTTTTCTTTTTTCTTTTGCTATATCTTTGTCAATGTCTGTCAGCTTTGCTAAGTTATTTGTGAGTTCACCACGGAAAGTTTGTAGTTTCTCATCTAGAGCTTCCAGTTCTCTGAATGTTTTACCTTCTGTTTGTGTGGGTGCATTTTTGACTTCAGGCAGCTCTAAATACAAGTCAGTAAATGATGTTTCTAATGATTTTACAGCTGTGTCTACACCAATTATTGTATCGTTTAGTTCAGTGGTACTTGATAAATCTTTAAGTGGTATATGTTCTTCAACATTCTGTAAGTCATTTCGCGTGCTTTCTAGAACTTTTCTTGTCTTCTGAGATATCTTTGTCTTACTTTGATAATCTGGTAAATTTAAATACTGTCTGATTGCCTGTGTTCCACCTTTACCTACTACACGGTTGTATTCATTTGCTAAAGAACCCAAAGAAAGAAATGTTGCTGGACCTTGCTTTGCAGTAATTCTGATTTCTTTGTCACCGACAACCCAATATAAAATTTTACCATCCTCTGTCAACTTAAACTGATCATAATCCTTTTTGTCTGGTACCATTTTGTATCGCTTTTCTATTTCATCATAAAATGTCTTCACAAGTCTCTGCTTCTGTCCTTCAAGTACGGATTCTCGTAGTCGCCCTCTTAAGTCAGAAAGCTGATCACTCTGATTTAGAATAATCCTCTGATCAACATCATCTGGAGCCATAGGTAATTTGTCATAAATATCATCTTCATCTTCATCTTTATTTTTATCAACTCTATTATCGTAATCAAAATCAAATCCTTCCCCCATTTTTAATTATTAAATTTTTCCTTAAAAAAATGGCGACCTATGGAAATAAATTAAACCCTTTCAGAAAAATAAGAGAACCACGTGGGGTAAGAGGAATCCGTCAAAGTGTAGTGATAACCAATAATCCGTCAACTATTGATCAAAATCAACAATTGTTAGTGAGATTCCCCAATCTCTCCGGAAATGATGTTATTGTTCCCGGAACAGTCAAATTAGCATTTGAAATTGAGTTAGATTCTAGAGATGTAAATGCCACTATATTTCCAAATATAGGAAGATCAATAATAAAGAAAACAACAATTCGTATCTCTGGAAATGAAGTTATGTCAATTGATGATAGTGACATCTATCATTGTTATACTGATCTCTGGAAGAGTCCTACAGAACGTATAAATATGGCATACCAAGGCATTGGCAAACCAAACATGTTGAAACATAGAGTTGGCGCAGAAAACGCGACAGCGGATAAAGAAGATCAAGCCATTGCAAAAGCATATGGAAACAGGTTTTGTATTCCACTTGATTTTGAATTATTGGAAACCCATATGCCTTTTTATCAAGCAGGACTCGGCGATAGACTTGAATATGAACTTACATTCAATGATTATAATAAAGTAATTCATTCAACCGATGCAGCTTCATCTTATATAATCAAAAATATTTGTTTAGAATTCGATTTAGTTTCTGATCCTTATTTATCAAGAGAAATAAGACAGCAAGTTGATGGTAAAATGGTTATTTTGTATGACCGAATACTAAGACACAGAAAAATACCAAAAAATAAATCTGATACACTATGGAATATTAATTTAAATGTCCCAGCTAGAAGTATGAAAGGGATTCTATTGTTATTTGAAGATCCTGAAAGGACAAGTACAGAACACTATTACAATCCAGAAATAACAAAAGTAGAAATGACAATAGAAGGAATCCCAAATCAATTATACAGTCAAGGAATGAAAGCATATCAACAGTGGGACGAGATAAATAAATTCTTTGCGTTAAATTCAAAAAGAAATAGAGAAACAAGTATGGTCATTAAAGATTTATATTTTACTGATACAACGCTAGAAAAATATCTAACGACTAATTACGCTTTATGGTTAGATTTACGTTCAACGGATGATAATACACTTCACGGTTCTGGGAGAAGAATAGAAAATGCATCAGAAGGCATCACAATACAAATAACGAAAGAAGCAAAAGCAGATGCACCAATAAATGTTTATCTATTTGTAATACAGGATGCACAAATTAATTTTGAAGATGGTAGATTTAAAGAAGCCAATTATTAATCAATTAAAATGGAACTACCTAAATATCCACACAGTGCAATTATTTGTGGCCAAACTGGTTGTGGAAAGACTGAATTTGTTTTAGACTTACTTGAAGATGAATATAAAGGTATATTTAGTTATATTGTTATACTTTGCCCAACCATTCAATGGAACAAGGCATACAAAAACAGAAGTTGGATTGGTGATGTCAAAAAACCAAAATCAAAAAATATCATAATCGTAAATCCTATAACATCAGATGGAACAGAAAAGCTTCAAGAACTATTACGGTCGTTTTTAAATAAGTTTGCAGGTAAACCTACCCTGTATATCATCGATGACTGCAGTGCCACAAAGGAAATAAAAAAGAAACAAGATATGCTGTCACAGTTAGCTTTTTCAGGCAGACATGCAAAACAATCGATATGGGTTATATCGCAGAGATACAATTCAGTTTTAAAAGATTTAAGAGAACAAACAAAATGGTTATGTATTTTCTACACAAAAGATAGAGATAGTTTTGAAAATTGTTTGAGAGAGAATGATGTTATTCCTACACTGGAAGACCGACAAAGAATAAAGGAAGAACTAAAAAAAAAGAAACATCGTAAATTAATTTTGAAAACCGACCAACCTACTGATTATTGGGTGGTTGATTAAGTAATGCTTAAGTAATGCTTAAGTAATGCTTTAGTAATGCTTAAGTAATGCTTAAGTAATGCTTTAGTAATGCTTAAAAAATAAGCAATAAAAAAGCAATGCTTCTTGAAACACTAACAATTATAACAAACACTGCAGTCTTATCAATAGTTGGATATATAATATTTAATTATTTTAAAATTAAAAATAAATTTCATAAAGTAAAAAATAAACTATATAAAATGAACGCCGAAGAATTATTGAAAGATGTTGAGTTACCAGAACAAAAAGATGACCATGAAGACAAAAAACGTGAAAGATTATCAGCCCTTGTTGCTGGTGGAGGAAGCAAACAATATCTTGGTAAAGACTTACAAATGTCAGACATTGATACAATGACACCAGAACAAATAGAAAAACTATACCGTAGATACGAAGCAAGACTTGGTGCAAGTATGACTAAGACGTTGGGGAATTCTTTTATAAATTTGTATGTTATGGGTGTGTCAAAGTATCTCAATGTTACTAACCCACCTAAATTAATACAAGACTTAGAGGAAGACCCTTTTATCAATCATGCTTTAACAAGTACTTGTTGTGAATTGTATTATAGATATGGAATGTATCTTGCTCCTTTTACTGCAATGTTAACAACAGCGAAACATATTGATTTCACTGATAAAAAAAATGAAAATATTGACTAAAAAAAAGATGAATGAAATTGTTGAAGAAAAACCTAAAATAAAAAACCCAAAAAGAGTATCTGCTGGTAAAAAAGGTGCAGAAGCAAAAAGATTAAAAGCTGAATTAAAAAGAAAAGAAATGGAAACAATGAAAAAAGAAAACATACAATTAAAATCTAAAACAAAAAATGATTTAAAAATAACAAAAGATGATAATGATGAATTAAAAATAACAAAAGATGATGAAGTTCAACGTGTAAATATATACAAAAATTATATACCTTTATGTCTTGTAGTAGGGGTTGTTGGATTGGGATTATATATATATACTGCTAAATCTATTAAACAAGTTACTACACCAGAACCTGTTCCAAAGAGAAAGGAAAAGAAAGAAATAGATCCATTTGAGTTTAAGTAATCAAAAAAATTCTTATAAAAATGGCAACACAAATTGATGGAAAACAAATAGTAAACATGTTATATCATGCTGGAGTGGAAACAGTATTAACGGTTGGATACGCAGAATTAGGAAGAAAACTATTGAAAAGACCACCACCAAAAGTAGATTTAAATATGGCCGATTTTGGAATGTTATCTATTGATATATTACTTGCAATGGCTACCAGAGATATGTTGGTTAAACACAATATTATTCCTGCTAATATTATGAAATAAAATATTTATAAAATGGCGAGTGCAATTGCGATGATGATTGGTGGAGCAGTAGTAAATGCCTTTGCTTTTTCGGGTAGTAATTATTTGTTTTCACATATTGGAAAAGATGCAGATAAAGAGAGAGAAAGACATGATAAGGCAATGGAACAATTAGAAGCAGCACAAGCAAAATGGAGTAAAGAAAGAACACAAAGATTAGATTTTATTAATGAACAATTACAAAAAGAACATCATGCAGTTCAGAAATTTGATGACGTTGACGATGCAATGAAACAATATTATTATATTACAGGTAAAGATTTACAGGCATTACCTCCGGATCCTACATTAAATGATTATTATACTCCATCAGAAGACCAGAAAAATAGAGAGATTGCATTTGTTGTTGGTGGTATGGCATTAACAGGATTTGTTGCATGGAAGTTGATATAAAGAAATAGTTAAAAACTAATCTTTGGGGCATGGTTCACCATAAACATATTCATAAACTTTATCTGGTCTAATAAAAGCATCCCATCCAGGTGGAAACTTTGATATTTTTTTACCTTCAAACTTGTCCATTATTTTCATCTGTTCAGGTGTTAAAGGACATTCCCCATCATCTCTTAAACAACATAATTGATAACTTGATAACATTATTCTTCCTAATATAACTTTAGCATCAGGATCATCTTTTTCGGTGTACGCTTCTATTACCATTTTTAAAGAATAAAAAATAAATTATATTTTTCTTTAGTAACCATAAGGAAAACTTCTAATTAAATTTTCATTTTCATTATATATCATTCTTTTATCAAACATATAATCATAAGATTTAACTTGTTTAACTGTTTTAAGTTGATGATCTTTTCCTATTTTTATATTTTTATAATTAACAGTTTCATATGTTTCATTTTCATCAGTAATTAGTTTTACTTTTTTATCTAATGTAATCTTTTCTTCTACTTCTACATTTAATCTAAATCCTTTACAACAACTAACAATTTTACCTGTATCAAATTTCATTGAATAATCTTTTGGACCAGCAGATATAAATTGTACTATATGATTAGCATTATGTTTATCAACAATTTCATCTGTTAAATCTCCTAGCTTCTTACCCATCATACTTTCTATCTTTTTACATGCTTCTGATCCATCATCATGGTAAATACACGAATCAGTATCAAAATACATAACTCTTTCTTGTAAGATATCTAATAAGTCATATAATTTTAATCTTGCATGTGCAGTTGTAAATAATGCTATATAAACATTAACAGTTGGATTAGGTTTAGTATATTCTTCTTTATTTTTATATTCAGTTAATACAATATCTTCATCTAGTATCATAGTACTTATATCTGTATATTTATTATTAAATACTATATTAGTTATTCGTTCTAAATTAAAACAATATTCTTTTTGAGTAAAGTTATCTCTCATTCCAAAATGACCCCATAAAGAATTTAAACATATTTTAGCTATAAACCTTAATCCTGCATTATATTTAACTTTATCTATATCTAAATCATAAACAGCATTATCTATGAGATACTGTATTTTTGTTTCACACTCATGATCATTTTTACAATCTGAATCACATAAACCTTCTTTTGATATAAGATTAGGACATTCTTTAATATCTTTACATTTTTCATCACAACCGCATTTTACTTTATAATTACATTTACAACCTGAGGCTTCTTGCTTGTATTTCATAAATGTATTAACATATTTTTCAAATATTTTTGTTGAAGTCTTTTCAAAATGTTCTAGCTCATATATCTTTAATAGTTTATATCCTTTTTCTATTGCTTTATTTATTTCAATTGTAGGCCAAGTTCCTACTAATACTCTTTCTTCATCTGAATGTTTACATTTTTCTGTTTTATAATTAATACATTCACTACAACGTTTAATAGCATGTGCTTTATCATATTTCGATTCAAACTTTTCTTTTATATGTGTACATTTAACAGATATTTTATTCATACATGTTCTACATAAACCAAAAAGTAATTTATGAGTATTATCACTAGTTAATTGTTTATATGGTAAAACAGGATGATATAATTTTCTTGGTGGTAATATTTTACATTTAATTATTCCAAAATAATTTCTGTTAATATAATCATCTATAGATACATTATTATAAGTAACTGGATGTCCTATTGGATATTCACAAAACTTATTTACTGTAGGATATAGAGAACAAAAATCTACATATTTTCCTTTTAAGTCAGAAAGATTATTATATAATTGTATAGTTTCTGTTCTTCCACCATAAAATGCATCTCTTTTATCAATAGGTTTTAAATGTGGATCAACTTCAGGATATTTTTCTTGATCAAATTCACATTCCCATATTGTATGTATTATGTATTTACCACTTTCTTTTAAATCATCTAATCGTTTCATTGTGTGATCATATAACTCTTTCATAGTTTTTTTATTTCTGTCTTTTTTACATATTTCTTCAGGATTATAACACTTCGGACATCCATGCCAATAACATCCTAAAAATTCATATATATGAGCTGATTTAGTTTTCCTGTCATAATAATATCCATCAACTTTATATACTTTATCATTATAGTATATTATCTTTTCACCGCCTCTTTTAGCATGTTGTATTCTGATACCATATTCTAAACAAATATACTCTAGCCATTGTATTGATTTTTGAGAATATACTTCTTTAATTGTCATCTTTTTATGAATACCTATTGTTTGTTTTGTTAACATTAATGTTTTAAATATTTTAGTACAACATTGTGCAATTGTAACACTTTGAAAAGGATCAATATAATTATCTGTTATTTTTAAAAATAGATCTTTATATATTGTGCATCCTTTTGCGAAAATTAAAACATCTAATAAACAATAATAAAATATTTCTTTATAGAATTTAAATTCTTTATCTTCAACATTATTATACCAATTATCAAATAATTCATTATTTTTAATTGTCATAGAATTATATCCATAATATTCTTTTGCAGGATAAACACCTTTATAGTTTTGATTGTCTGTTGTATTAAAATAATGAGGAAAATATCCTTTATTACCTTCAAAACCAAATGTTTTAGGAAATGCAGCTAATCCACATAGAGTAAAATTAATAGAATCTATAAATCTTAAATTTATTCCTTTTATAAATATAGCTGTTAATTTTAATCCTGATGAAATATAATTATGTTCTATTTTATTTTTTATTATCCAACCTAAAATAGGCTGCATATCATAACCTTTACCATAATGGGAAATAAATGTATAGTTTTTAAAGTTATCTCTTATAAAATATTTACAAAAATTTTCTATTACAGAATCAGATTCACATTCTATTTTTTCCACATCATCAAAACAATTGTCTAAATCTATTTTCGATAAATCTATTTCATTAATATCAAAATCACATTTTAATCTTTTTATGTAGTTTTTTCTAAAACAGTAAATATATTCTAAATCATAAGCTATACAAAAATTCATGATATGAAAACCAGATTCTTGATTAGCTTCAAAATCAAAATAAATATATTTATTATCTTTTACTTCTTTTCTTTTTAACGGATTCATATAACATAAATGTTCAGTGCCTTTCATATATTTTTCATAACATATAGAACAAGTGATTTCATTGCATATATGATTTTTATCTGTATATGTTTTATTACATTTATCACAAGTATTTTGTTTTCTAATAGTTGTTACTGTATTATTACATGTATGCTGTTCAGTATATCCTATTAAACATTTTTTACAAAATCTTCGTTTAGCTAAAAAATCCTGTTACATTAGTAATTACATCAAAATGATCATCATGATAATATAAATATAATTGATTATCAAATTTTTCATCACCGCCATATAAAATATTTTCAATATTATTCGACGTAAAAACAATTATTCTAACATTAAGATAATTTTCAAAAATCTTTAAATCATCTAAATCGTTACCTTCTTCTTTTATATTTACATATGTTTTTTCAAGTAAATCTAGTGCTAATTCTTTTTGTTTTACTCTACCTTTCTTAATATAAGTTATTTCATTTTCTTCTACATTTTCTAATAAATTATTAGAAGCTAAAGCAGTTACAATTGCTCTTGCTAAACAAATTGTATCATTATTTTTTATTCGTATAATACTTCTTTTATTTATTTCATCTAATATTTTTAAACCTTTACCTTTACCCGATCTATTTGGAATAATAGTAACTTCAAAAATAACTTCTTCTAAATTTAATTCTTCAGCACTGTTTAATAATCTTTCCATTTGATCCATAAATAACTGTCTAACTGTATTATATGTTCTTATAGGCCAGCTTTTATGTTTAGTAAGTATAATTTCATGTAAAGGGACTATTTTAATTCTACCATTAGGGAAGTCTTTTATAGAATAGTCTATCATATGGTCAAACACATTTATAAATGCTTGAGGTGTTTTATCTTTTAGACTAACTTTATAATTAAATACATGAATACCTGATTTATGTTTTTTTGATCTTAATAGTATTAGTTTATATGAATCTTTTGACTTAGATAAAACTTTATCTTTTTTTGTCTCCATTTTTTAAGAAACAATTTTAATTCCTTTAAAAATGGAGCATCCAAAAATATATTGTTTACGTTGTAAAAAGCATACTGAAAATGATTCAGTGAAACAAGTAACAACAGCCAATAATAGACAGATGTTAAAAGGTAAATGTTCTGAGTGTGGATCCAACAAAAATAGATTCATATCCGATAAAGAAAAAATAACAAATACATTAGCAGATGAATTACATCATAGAGTTATAAAATCTTTTCCTAAAAGACGTGTTTATGTTGATTCAATAGATCAAACATGGGCGGTTGATTTGGCAGATATGCAACAATATTCAAAACAAAATAAACACTATAAATATTTATTAGCTGTTATAGATGTTTTTAGTAAATATGGTTGGTTAATTCCTTTAAAAAATAAAACAGGAGTAACAGTTACTGAGGCGTTTAAAACATTATTTAAAGAAAGAAAACCGATGTTCATCTGGTCAGATAAAGGCTCTGAATTTTATAATCGACAAGTAAAAGAATTGTTAAAAGATAATAATATAGAATTATATTCAACTGAGAATGAAGAAAAATCTAGTGTAGTAGAACGATGGATAGGCACTATGAAACAGCATATGTATAAATATTTTACTGCAAATGAAACTACTAAATATTATGATGTATTAGATGAATTAGTTGAAAATTATAATAATACAGTACATTCTTCTATTAAAATGACACCTGTTGAAGCAAGTAAATTAGAAAATGAATTAACAGTGTATAAAAATTTATATCCAGAAAATGATGAGAAAATTAAAAAACCTAAATTCAAAGTTGGGGATAGAGTTAGAATAGCAAAAAAGAAAGGTAAATTTGAAAAGGGTTATACAACTCGTTGGACAAGAGAAATATTTGTAATTAAAGAAGTTTTAAATACAGATCCTGTTACCTATAAAATAAATGATTTAAAAGGCGAAGAAATAAAAGGTAGTTTTTATGAACAAGAATTACAGATTACTGAGTTTTAGATATTTTTTTATTATATACACAAACCCTCATTTTTTTATTTTTGTGTTATTTTTTTTTTTTCTTTTTCTCACCCCCTCAGCCATTTTTACCACTGTACTCCCTTCACTTTTTTTTTCACCCCACCCCTCCATCATTTTTGCACTGTACTCCCTTCACTTTTTTTTTATTTTTGTGTTAGGAGAAAAAGCATTTTTTTTTTTTTTTCTCGAGGTGTGTTTTTTTAGGGGGACCCAGAGGTGCTTTTTTTTAGGGGTGCGTTTTTTTTAGGGGTGCGTTTTTTTTTTGTTTTTTTTTTCACCCCCCTTTCATCACTTTGCCACAGTACTCCCTTCCTCTTTTTTTTTTTTTTTTTTAGGGGTGTGTGGGTTTTTTTTTTTTTTTAGGTGTGTGTTTTTTTTTTTTTAGGTGTGTTTTTTTTTTTTTTTTTTTTTTTTTTCGGGCAGGTTAGCCTAAAAGTGGGTTTGGGGTGGTGGGTTTGATCTCAAAACCCACTTTTATTAGTCTAAACCCAAACCCACTGGCTCACCAGTTTTTATTTTTACAGATTTTTTCACTTTTCATTTTTACCATTTTTTTCGAGGTCACTCTAGTAGGTATTTTTTTTTTTATGTGGGGAGAAGCTAAAAAAAATTTTTTAGGGTGTCCTATAGGTGTGGGATATTGTGTACTAAGGCCTATGATCTTCAGCTTTTAGCTGTAGAGAGAGAGGGTTTTGCTTCCCTCTTTAGTTGCACGCGAGTGAGTCAGGCCTCAGATTCTATGACGGTTCCAACGTAAAGGCTAATGTTGGTTGACACCTTATGCTCTGTGTCTGGTCGGGCCCATTGGAGTCAAACTGTTGGTTTCATTTTACTCCAGCATTTCTGTTGTTTATTGCTGTCGAGTCCTTACCATTGTTTCATCTCTGTGGTTGTTTGATTTTTGTGTTCACGGAGATTTTGCACTGATGAGTTAGGAAGCCGTCATGCGGACTGAACAAATTATTTGTCTAAATCGCGACGGAAGTATGGGCGAGGATTGTGGCCTCGTAAAATCGAGAGGAATTCATGTCCGCTGACCGCTCCAAGGCGGTTCTTGTGTCGCGGTTTATTTTTGTTTTGATTTGTATTTGGGTGTTTGTGTCGCTTATATTATTTTATTTTGGATAGCCTTTTGGCCATTTTGTGGGAAAGTACTCGTATCTGTCCTTTTGACTATCCACTGTTGGTGTTTCAGATGCGTTCTGTTGCTTCATGTTTGTGTTTCGTTCCCTTTGGTGTCTCTGATGGGAGCCGTGGGTTAATTGTACCGATTCCTGATTATTGCCTCTACTTCTATTTAGTTGATGACCACATTTATCATCCAGCCACCAAGTTTGCTGTCTGTGTTATAGAAGGCCAAGGCAAGCTTCTTACGTTTTATTGGTTATCTAAACTTCATAAAGGACCATACAAAGAACGGTTTATTGCCAATTCAAGCTCTTGTACCACCAATGCACTCCCCAAATTATTAACTTCATGTTTTACTGCCATCAAAAACATGTGATAAAATATTGCGACAAAGTAGAAGTAAAACAAAGATCAGGAATTGATACAATTAACTTACTCCACCCATAAAAGACACCAAAGGGAAATAAATACAAACATTAAGCAACCAGACCATAATGGAAACCTAAACAAAGGAAGGCCATAAGGACAGTTAATTTCCCACAAAATGGCCATATGGCCATCCCAAACCCAAAGACACAAGTGATACACACAGTAAGTAACAAACAACAACATAAATAAATCGCCACAGAAGAGCCGCCTTGGAACGGTCAGTGGAAGATTTCCACTGGGGGGTCTTAAATCGATTTTACGTGGCCACAATCCTCGCCCTTACTTCCGTCGCGATTTAGACAAATAATTTGTTCAGTCCGCATGAAGGCCTCCTAACTCATCAGTGCAACATCTCCGTGAACACAAAAATCAAAGAACCACAGAGGTGAGACAACGGTGAGGACTCGACAGCAAGAAACCACTGAAATGCTGGAGCAAAAGAAAACCAACAGTTAGACTCCGATGAGCCCGTCCAGAGACAGAGCATCAGGCACCAACCAACATTATCTCTCTAATTTTCAATAAGCCTTTACGTTGGAGCCGTCATAGAATCTGAGGCCTGACCCACCAGCGTGCAATTAAAGAGGGAAGCAAAGTTGCCAACCGTGATTGGGTTAACTACCATGCATGCAGTCTGTCGTATAATATCCATGTTGTACCAAATCTTTTTATATCGAAGAATGATTTTACGAAATTGGGTGCTGAAGTCATTGCGGTTATATATTTTTCTGAATTTATATACTAAGTCACCATAAAATTCGGGTTCCGATAGACCTTGTTGCAGAAGAGATTTAAGTCCAATATTGAATTTTGAAATTAAATCAGAATGGCGTCTATAAAATTTTGAAAAGGCTTTGCGGAGTTTATGGTACCGATAACCCTGATTAAGGAGTTTAGCCGTTAATAATTTATTACGAGTGTTGAAGTCAGTTACATGACTACACACTCTAGCAAATCGAATTAATTGCGAAATATAAACGCCATAGGATGGCGCACGAGGAACATCACCATCCAAAAAAGGAAAATTTACAATCTCAAAATCAAAGTCATCGCGTTTATCATAAATTTTGCACGAAACAAATCCATCTACAATAGATAGATGTAAATCCAAAAACGGGGCCTCGGTATCAGAAGAATTTGCTTTATTTAACTGAAGTTCTAGGTGGTAAATCTGACTGATCAAACCATCAAAATAGGTATTATCAATATTTAATAAATCATCTAAATATCTAGAAGTAGAGCTAAAAGCTTCAATAATTTCAGATTGGTTATCAATGGAAAGCGACAAAATGAAGTCTCTTTCATAACAATACAAGAACAGATCAGCCACAAGAGGTGCGCAATTAGTACCCATCGGAACACCCACAATTTGTCTAAATAACTTAGTACCGAATCTAATATAAATATTGTCAAGTAAAAAGGTGAGGGCATCACACACTTTCTGACATGACCAAAGTGTATAATTCTTATGCTCTTTAGAAGTGAAAGATGCATTTCTGACATTACATGCAAGATAGATAGAATCTTCTCTGTGAAAAGCCCATTCAATTAAATCAATAAGCTTTTCTTTTATAAGATTATGAGGAAGTGTAGTGTAAAGAGTGGAAAAAAGTCCTCGAAAGATCAGGTAGAAATATGTTTTGGTCTATAAAAAAATTTAATGAAGTTTTAAATAAATTTAAAATCCATACGTTTTCGTGATTCAAAATAGAAGTAGAGGCAATGACCAGGAATCGCTACAATTAATCTACAGCTCCCATCAAAGACAAATACAAACATGAAGCAACAGACCCCAACGGAAACACCAACAGCGGAAAGCCAAAAGGAAAGTTACTTTCCCACAAAATGGCCAAAAGGCTATCCGAAATAAAATAATATATCCACTCCCGTATATTTGCATCCATGTTTACATTCTTAATATTGTTACATTGAAACTTGATGTTAAGTGACGTAAGATTGAACCATGGTCTCCGATGTATGACCGTACTTTGGTGAAATTAAGTTTGCAGCATACGTTTTCCTAGCAAATTAAAAGGATTATTAGTGACGGTTAAGGAAAAACAGTGTGTATTATTTTGTTTTCTTTCTTCAGCCTCTCAATGAGCATATAAAGCATCCCGAAGGGCTCGTGTAATTTTTGCTAGCGACCCGCTGTCGTTCATACTCTCAGGAAGGACAGAGGGATTGAATTTATTTCCTTAGTTTGCATTCTTTGTTCCTCATAACTTGGGCGAAAATATGCTTAAAGTCTAAACTTTTAAAAACCATTTGCACGCTGTTTTTTATGCGAAAAGCGGAGTGGCGTTGGCGTCGCTGGTACCCGTGGGGATCCATGTTTTGGAATTGCGTCACTTGACATCACTGAAAATCATGTGGCCCGACGCGTTCATGGAAGTATGAACTACACGGCTATGCATTAGATTTTGCCGGATCATTACAGGGTCACTGATGAGACTTTATTAGCCGAAACTACGTAGTATGACTCATCTTTTTTCTTATGAATGTTAGAAGCCTTCGTGGTGCAGTGGTTACGCTACTCGCCTTGAAAACCAGGGATCGCAGGATCGATCCCGGGCTTCTCCAGACTTTCGGATGAGTCTTTAAACCGAGGTCCCGTCTCCGTATGACCTTAGCTGTTGGTGGGACGTAAAACTAAAACTCACTCACTCACTCTTATGAATGTTTTCATTGCTCTTAAAGGAACTCATTTTTTCATTTTTATTTGCCTTCACTACAGCTGGTGTTGTGCCGTGTGGCAGCCGTAAAACGTCTCCCCGTACATAAACCATAGTGCAGTTTATATTTTACTTTTGGTCTTTTGAGATCAGCGTGAATATTCTGAGAAATCAGAAATAAATTATTGGTTTAGACTCATATTCTAGACAGGTTTTTAATTATATGGACCCCATTTTGATTTATATCAGTCTTTGAATCGACTGCCTATTCGAAATTCGCAAAATTGCAGTATGTTTCCTCTGGCTTTCTTTGCCGGATCATAACAGGGTCACTGATGAGACTCTATTAGCCGAAACTACGTAGTATGACCAATCTTCTTTCTTATGAATGTTGTCATTGCTCTTAAAGGAACTCATTTATTTTATTTACACTGTACATGTAAAAATGGCTAGAACAGAATCAAATTTAGGATTTATTTAATGCCATTGTGATCCGGCGTCGGCAACATTCTTCCGAGGAGATTGATCGTGTAATCTTTTTCTACGGACTTTCCTTTCCGCTGGTTCAGGGTTGTCAGTTTCTGGTGAAACCGTGTGCTTTGTACTGGTTAACGGCCAATGTGTAAAGTAGAAGTAAAACAAAGATCAGGAATTGATACAATTAACTTACTCCACCCATAAAAGACACCAAAGGGAAAGAAATACAAACATTAAGCGACCAGACCATAATGGAAACCTAAACAAAGGAAGGCCATAAGGACAGTTTTTTTTCCCACAAAATGGCCACATGGCCATCCAAAACCAAAAGACACAAGTGATACACACAGTAAGTAACAAACAACAACATAAATAAATCGCCACAGAAGAGCCGCCTTGGAACGGTCAGTGGAAGATTTCCACTGGGGGGCTTAAATCGATTTTACGTGGCCACAATCCTCGCCCTTACTTCCGTCGCGATTTAGACAAATAATTTGTTCAGTCCGCATGAAGGCCTCCTAACTCATCAGTGCAACATCTCCGTGAACACAAACATCAAAGAACCACAGAGGTGAGACAACGGTGAGGACTCGACAGCAAGAAACCACTGAAATGCTGGAGCAAAAGAAAACCAACAGTTAGACTCCGATGAGCCCGACCAGAGACAGCGCATCAGACACCAACCAACATTATCTCTCTAATTTTCAATAAGCCTTTACGTTGGAGCCTGTCCAGGGAAAGTGTGGAAAGATGAACTGACCGGCTCAGAAATTATCTAAATAGTGTTGACTGGGCCGTTGGATTTCAGTGCAGGCGGACAGACAAAACATCAATAATGATCTTATAATTAGTATATTAGCTGCTTTTCTAGCTATTTTTACTTAGTGTGCGATTTCGGAGGAATAGGCAGGTAATATAATAACTTGGTCGGATATTTTCTGAATATCTTATCGAATCACTCCCCCTTGAATTTGTTTCACTATAAATCGCCTGTTTCAGTTATACTTGTAGTGATTAATACTTTGTGAATGTGCCGGTAAAAATATGAAGAGCTACATTACAATAATATTGTGAAACGTCTGAATACATCTATGTTGATATATGGCTGTGGAAAAAAGAAATTAAAAAAAAAATAATAATAATATAAGCGATACAAACACCCAAAGACAAACCATAACAAAAATAAACCGCGACTGAAGAACCGCCTTGGAACGGTCAATGGAAACGAATTCCACTGCGGGGCTCTCGTACATCGAATTTACGTGGCCACATGCCTCGCCCTTACTTGCATCGCGATTAAGGCAAATAATTTGTTCAGTCTGCATAAAGGCCTCCTAACTCATCAGTGCAACATCTCCGTGAACACAAAAATCAAACAACCACAGAGATGAAACAAGGGTGAGGACTCGACAGCAAGAAACAACAGAAATGCTGGAGCACATGAAAACCAACAGTTAGACTCCCATGGGCCCGACCTGAGACAGAGCATAGTGTTAACATAGTGAAGACGTCAAACAACGACGACTTTGTTAGCGGCCTTATAATCTTATAAAAGAAAAATTTAATGTTTTATCTGAAAGGACATTTCATAGGGAAAACTCCCTATGTCTTGCATATAATGAAAGAAATGTTTTTTTTTTCATTTCTGAAGAGCATAAAATTATACCTTATGGTCATGTCAGAAGGTGTGTGAGCTCTCACCTTTCTACTAGACAATATTTACATAAGATTTGGTACTAAGTTATTTAGACAAGTTGTGGGTATTCCGATGGGTACTAATTGCGCACCACTTGTGGCTGATCTGTTTATGTTTTGTTATGAGAGAGACTGCATGTTGTCTCTTTCTGCTGAAAACCAGTCTGAAATCATTGAAGCTTGTAGCTCGACTTCTAGATATTTGGATGATTTATTAAATATTGATAATACCTTTTTCGATGGTTTGATCGGTCAAATTTACGCCCCGCCACCAGAACTTCAGTTAAAAAAAAGCCAGTTCTTCTGGCATGGAGGCCCCGTTTTTGGATTTAATCTATCTTTGTAAATGGGTTTTGATTTTTGTGTTCACGGAGATGTTGCACTGATGAGTTAGGAGGCCTTCATGCGGACTGAACAAATTACTTGTTTCAATCGCGACGGAAGTAAGAGCGATGATTGTGGCCACGTAAAATCGATTTAAGCCCCCCAGTGGAATTCGTTTCTGCTGACCGATCCAAGGCGATTTTGTTCTGTCGTGATTTATTTTTGTTATGATTTGTCCTTGGGTGTTTGTGTCGCTTATATTATTTTATTTTGGATAGCCTATTTGCCATTTTGTGGGAAAGTCACTGTTCTTTTGGCTTTCCGCTGTTGGTATTTCCGTTAGTGTCTGTTGTTTCGTGTTGTGTTTCTTTCCCTTTGGTGTGTGTTAATTGTATCGATTTCTGATCATTGCCTCCACTTCTATTTTGTTTCTTGCAAAATTTACAATAAATGCGATGATTTTGATTTTGAGAATGTAAATTTTCCTTTCTTAGATGGTGATGTTCCTCGTGTGCACTCCTTTGGCGTTTATATTTCGTAATTGAAATTGATTCGATTTGCCAGAGTGTGTAGTCATGTAACTGACTTCAACACTCGCAATAAATTGTCAACTGCTAAACTTTTCAATCAGGGTTATCGTACATCATAGTGTAGTTTGTATTTTCTTGTCCTTTGGGTCATTGATTCCATTGTTGAATTTTGAAAATATTTAAGGGTCACTGATGAGGCCTCATTGGCCGAAACTAGCTAGCCTGGCTCAGAAAACATGTACACTCCATATTTTCCAGTTCTGTGGTGTATCCCTTGCTTCCAAAGAATAACCCTTTCTAGAACATATTTATCGGTACCATAAACTACGCAAAGCCATTTCAAAATTGTATAGACGTCATTTAATTTCAAAATTCAATATTTGACTTATTGGTTACCTAAACTTCATAAAAGACCATACAAAGCACGGTGTATTGCAAATTCAAGCTATTGCATAATCACTGAATTCTCCAAAATATTAACTTCATGTTTTACTGCCATCAAAAACATTTAATAAAATATTGCGACAAATTCTCCAAAAGATCAGGAAGAAAAAAGGACAACAAAGTTTACATTTATATCTCTTACATCGTAGAAGTGTTTTTGGATGTTTAAAATTTGTTAGTAGCACTCCTCTTGTATATTCGTTCGGTGGCTTTATTTTGTGGTACGTTGATGGCACGTTATATATAAAAACCTGTATTTCAGTATTTGCATCAATATACAAGATCGGCTAACAATTATATTTACGTATCCATTTTTGGATACGTAAATAACAGCCGCATGAGACATAGAGGATCTTACATGAGTGCTCATGTATTATTGAATTTATTACACAATTTGAGGAAAAGGGATAGAATGCGAGGCTTGGTCGACTATTGTGCCCTTTTCCTCTACGAGTTTAATAAAGTAAAAATACATTAACACGAATGCAAGATTCTGTTTATCATATGACATGTAAAACTCATTTTGTTCACATTTTTGATATACTATATGTAGTATTACGTCATTTGTATACGCGACGGCGTTAAGGACGTCGTACGTGTAATGTTACGGAGCGTATCGATTTAATTTGCAAATATAATCCACTGGTGGATAACCGAATGTATGACATGGCGTTTTGCCCCCCCCCCCCTCTGCCAATCGGGGCTTGAAAAAATAGATGGGCTGCATGATGCTTTCACGCAGAGCTGAAACCCACTGCACACGAGTACTGGTAAAACGCTTACAGGATCTAAGTGTGCCCAGGCAAAGCGGTACGAGTTAAACCGTCATTGCTTACAACCCTATCGGCTTCATTGGGCTACCAACACCAGATGGGAATCTGAATCGTTTGCATTAGTTACACACCAAAGTAAATTCTATCTGTTACCTATACATCGTTTTCTTTCAGGGACCAATATCTTTTGAAGGACCAGATAGAAAGGGTATTGCTGTGATAAACCAGAACCAAGGTATAATACAATTAGAAAGTTTGAAAGAGATGCAAAGAACCTGGTATATCAGAAAGTTATGGTTCCTAAATGACTTTGATTATTGTAACTTAGTGACTTTAAATGGCACGTTGTCTCTTAGCCATCATTGATTGGAATAGGCCTCATAGCCAAAGTATAAAGCTAATACATAGGTATGGTAAAAACGAGCATTCGGACGATGCAGCTGATCATTTTTGATCTAGAGATTTTCTCTGGACAAGATGCGGAAAAGCATCAATTCCGCGCCACTAAGTTGCAAATGAAACAGGACACAAAGTCTATCAAAATTAAGTGAGTAACCATTCATCAGAAACTGATCCCATCTGAACCCAAAATAGAAGTGAAGGCAATGATCGGGGATCGATACAATTAACCCACAGCTTCAATTAGAGACACCAAAGGGAAAAAAGCACAAACATGAAAAAAAACAGACCCTAATGGAAACATCAATAGCGGAATGCCACAAGGACCGTTACTTTCCCACAAAAAGGCCAACTGGTTATCCAAAACAAAATAACATAAGCGACACACACACTCAAAGACAAACCATAACAAAATAAGTAGAAGTAAAACAAAGATCAGGAATTGATACAATTAACTTACTCCACCCATAAAAGACACCAAAGGGAAAGATATACAAACATTAAGCGACCAGACCATAATGGAAACCTAAACAAAGGAAGGCCATAAGGACAGTTACTTTCCCACAAAATGGCCATATGGCCATCCAAAATTAAAAGACACAAGTGATACACACAGTAAGTAACAAACAACAACATAAATAAATCGCCACAGCAGAGTCGCCTTGGAACGGTCAGTGGAAGATTTTCACTGTAAACCGCGAAAAAGAACAGCCTTGGAACGGTCAGTGGAACAAATGCTACTGGGTAGGGGGACTTAAATCGATTTTACGATGCCATAATCCTCGCCCTTGTTTCCGTCGTGATTTAGAGCAACATCTCCGTGAACACAAAAATCAAACAACCATAAAGATGAAACAACAACGCCTGTTCGAAACATCTAAGGAAATGACTGGCATACACATCGTGACAAACAACAGAATCACAGGCCTAGCCAAGTTTGCAGCTCTTTTAAAAACAAGCGGCAACTCTATTACCACAGAAGTCTTCAAATGAAATCATTGAAATACTGAACAGCACCGAACATACATCAAACAAAATCGTAACGAATGCACCCTCTTGGGACGGCCAATAATAATTGCCGGGTCTTTAAAGATAAAAAGCTTACAGGTTGCCTTTGGAAACAAGGAACACATACAAGAACGAAAATCGGAGACTCGGTTTTATTGAGTTTCTCCCATCACAGCAATGTAGTTTGAAAGGCCTGATATGCCCCCTAGCGTCGGCTTAAGCGGTATTCGATTTTCAATGTAACCGGAATGGGATAAATGATCCCTAAGGAAAAGAAGTATAATCTGCACTATGATGAAGCACGGGGATAATTTTTACAGCCGCCACACAACACTTAACACCAGCAGCACTGAGGTAAAAGAAAAAAAAGCTAAAAGGTTGTCTTTGGAAACAGAGAACATATAAAAAATAGAAGTGAAGCCAATGATCAGGAATCGATACAACCAACCCACAGCTCCCATCAGAGACACCAAAGGGACAGAAGCACAAACATGAAACAACAGACCTAATGGAAACATTAATAGCGGAAAGCGAAAAGGACAGTTACTCGCACACAAAATGGCCAATAGGCTATCCAAAATAAAATAATATAAGCAACACAAACACCCAAAGACAAACCATAGCAAAAATAAACCGCGACAGAAGAACCGCCTTGGAACGGTTAGCCGAAACGAATTCTACTGGAGGGTGGTGGGGGGGGGGCTTAAATCGATTTTACGTGGCCACAATCCTCGCCCCTTACTTCTGTCGCGATTTAGACAAATAATTTGTTCAGTCCGCATGAAGGCCTTCTAACTCATCAGTGCAACATCTCCAGGAACACAAATAATCAAACAACCACAGAGATGAAACAACCATGAGGACTCGACAGCAAGAAACCACTGAACTGCTGGAGCAAAAGAAAACCAACAGCTAGACTCCGATGGGTCCGACCAGAGATAGAGCATCAGTCACCAGCCAACATTACCTTGAATTAGATCTCTCTAATTCTCAATAAGTCTTTACACTGGAACCGTCATAGAGTCTGAGGCCTTACCCACCAGGGTGCAATAAAAGAGGGAAGCAAAGTTGTCAACCTTGATTGGGTTAACTACCATGCATGTAGTCTGTCGTATAACATTAATGTTGTACCCAATCTTTTTATATCGAAGAATGATTTGGGTGCTGAAGTCATTACGGTTATATATTTTTCTGAATTTGTATACTAAGTCACCATAAAATTCGGGTTCCGATAGACCTTGATGCAGAAGAGATTTAAGTCCAATATTGAATTTTGAAATTAAATCAGAATGACGTCTATAAAATTTTGAAAAGGTTTTGCGTAGTTTATGGTACCGATATCCCTGATTAAGAAGTTTAGCCGTTAACAATTTATTACGAGTGTTGTAGTCAGTTACATGACTACACACTCGTGCAAATCAAATTAATTGCGAATAATAAACGCCACAGGATGGCACACGAGGAACATCACCATCCAAAAAAGGAAAATTTACAATCTAAAAATCAAAATCATCGCATTTATAATAAATTTTGCACGAAACAAACCCATCTAAAATAGATAGATGTAAATCCAAAAACGGTGCCTCGGTATCAGAAGAATTTGCTTTATTTAACTGAAGTTCTGGGGGTGTAAATTTGACTGATTAAACCATCGAAATAGGTATTATTAATATTTAATAAATCATCCAAGTATCTAGAAGTGGAGCTAAAAGCTTCAATGATTTCAGGCTGGTTTTCAGCAGAAAGGGACATCATGAAGTCTCTCTCATAACAAAATAAAAACAAATCCACCACGAGTGGTGCGCAATAAGTGCGCAAAAAGAACACAAGTCATATACTCGGTTTTATTGAGTCTCTTTATACACAGCAATGTACCGATTGTACCGGGCCTCAGCCTTAAGACCTGACCCGCCGGCGTGCAATTGTAGAGGGAAGCAAGTTATCAACCGTGATTCGCTTAACTATCTACCATGCATGCAGTCTGCCGTATATCATTTATGTTGTAGCAGTTATTTTATCGAAGAGTGATTCTTCGAAATTGGGTACTAAAGTCATTTAAAAAGTAAATTTTTATCTGAATTTATATACCAAGTCACAAAACGTTGATACACTGATTAACTAGGAGGTTTCCTAATTAGACAGTGCGCAATGACTGGCAACTAGTAAAGTAAAAAAGGTGGCTGTGATGAAGCAATGATGAGACTTCATCACTTAGAACGCGATAAAACACGTTGGCACTGGAGCAAAAGAAGACCACCAGTTAAATTCCGGTGAGGTCAAATACTCCAACCCAAAGTTGAAATATAATGCAACCGCCTTGGATGGCCACTTCACCGTTTTGTGGGAAAGTAACTGTCCTTTTGGCTTTCCATTATTGATGTTTCCATTGTTGTTTCGTGTGTGTGCTTCTTTCCCTTTGGTGTCTCTGATGGGAGCTGTGGGTAAATGGTATCGATTCCTGAGCATTGCCTTCATTTCTGTTTTATGGTCAAACCAGAAAGTGTGTGAAACTCTCACCTTTCTACTTAACAATATAAGATGTGGTACTAACTGATGGGTTGACATGTTGTGGGTATTCCTATGGGTAGGAATTGTGCACCCTTTGTGGCTGATCCGTTCTGGTTTTGTTTTGAAAGAGACCTCGAATTAAGCCAACGATTGGAATTTGTGTCAATGACCCATCCAAGGCGGTTCTTCTGTCGCGGTTTATTTTTGTTATGGTTTGTCTTTAAGTGTTTGTATCGCTTTTATTGTGTTTTGGATAGCCAATTGGCCATTTTGACGGGAGGTAACTGTCATTTTGGCTTTCCGCTATTGATGTTTCCATTAGGGTCTGTTGTTGCATGTTTGTGTTTCTTTCCCGTTGGTGGTTATGATGGTAGCTGTGGGGTTATTTTTATATAGACAATACCTATTTCGATGGTTTGATCAGACCCCTAGAATTTCAGTTAAAAAGCAAGTTCGTCTGATACCGATGCCCCGTTTTTAGATTCACCTCTGTCTATTGTAGATTGGTTTGTTTACTGTAAAATTTTTCATAAAAGCGATGATTTTGTTTTTGAGATTAAAAATGTTCCTTTCTTGGATGGTGATGTTTCTCGTGCGGCATCCTATGGCGTGCATATTTGATTATTAATTCGATTTGCCAGAGTTTCTGGTCATGTAACTGACTTCAACACTCTAAAAAATTGTTGACTCCTTAACTTCTTTATCAGGATTAGTCTAGCCCAGTCTGGTCCAGAAAACATGCGCACTCCATATTTTTCAGTTCTGTGGTGTATTCCTTGCTAACGAAGGAAAACCTTTTTATAGAACATATTTAACGTCACTACAGTTGGTGTCTGGGAATGTGTGGCGGCCGTAATAAGTCTCCCTGCCCTACATCATAGTTTATATTTTCTTGTCCTTTGGGATCATTGATACAATTGTGGAATTTGGAAAATATTTAAGGGTCACTAATGAGGCCTAATTGGCCGAAACTAGCTAGTCTGGCCCAGAAAACATGCGCACTCTATATTTTTCAGTTCTGTGGTGTATTCCTTGCTTCCAAAGGATAACCTTTTATAGAACATAATTATCGGAATCATAAACGGTGAAAGGCTTTTTTAAAATTGTATAGACTCATTCCGATTTTTTCAAAATTCAATGTTGAACTTTAATCTCTTCTGCAACAAGGTCTATCGGAACCCGAAAATTATGGTGACTCAGTATATAAATTCAGAATAAATATATAACCTTAATGACTTCAGAACCCAATTTCGTAAAATCAGTATTCGACATAAAAAGATTGGGTAAAACATAAATGTTAAACGAGAGACAGCATGCCTGGTAGTTAGCCAAATCACGGTTGACAACTCTGCTTCCTTCTTTAAGAAGAATTTAATTTTATGTTATGTTGGTTGGTGCGTGATTCTCTGTCTCTGGACGGGCCAATCGGAGTCTAACTGTTGGTTTTCGTTTGCTCCAGCATGTCAGTGGTTTCTTGCTGTCGAGTCCTCACCGTTTGTTCATCTCTGTGGTTGTTTGATTTTTGTGTTCTCGGAGATTTTGCACTGATGAGTAAGGAGGCTTCTCTCTTCTGCAACAAGGTCTATCTGAATCCGAATTTTATCGTGACATAGTATACTGAACCGAAAAAGAAACGCAACTCCAAATATAAATGCAAGTATTTGCAGAAATAATCATGTTTGCAGAAAATAGATTAAATGCCGCAATAATATAATCAATCCTAAATGTAACTACTATAGAGAGTTGAATTTCCAATGAGAATGTTTGGAACACAGCTCCGTTTTGTCATATAGGTGGTCATTTCACAAGTTCAAAACATAAGCAGTTAAGCGAGTATGTCCTCCGTTTGCATTCAGTCCTGCAGGCACACGCCTGGTCATGGACAGTATTAAACGATTGATCTCTGCCTGGGGAATAGCATTCCACCCCTGTATGAGCGCGAGACGCAAGGCTTGACAAGTTGTTGGCGGCTGGGGCAGATACGTACCCGCCTATCCAAGACGTTCCACAAATGTTCTATAGGAGAGAGATCTGGACTATACGGAGGCCAGTGTATCACGTCAACGTTGTTTTGCTGAAGAAAATCCATGCTGAGCCTTGCTAGATGCGCCCGAGCGTTATCCTGTCGAAACGTAACGTTGTGCTGTCGAACATATGGAACAACTTCCTGTCGTAAAACCACGTCAATGTAACGCTGAGCCGTCAAATATCCATCAATGAATACCAGGGGCGTGCTATGACCATAAGATATGCCAGCCAACACCATCAACCCACCGCCTCCAAATCGATGTCGTTCAACCAAACAGTTGTCACGATAACGCTCTCCGTCACGCCTATACAAACGTTGATGGGCGTCAGCTCTGTACAAAAAGTAGCTGGCTCGTCAGAAAACATTACGTTACGCCACTGACGAAGGTGAAACAGCTTTGGCTTTTGTTGTGTGAGCTACGTCATTCTAACCTGACGTCGTCGTGGTGTTAATGGCATACCAACATACGGACGACGAGGAAGTAAGCCAAACTCTCGAAGGCGATTTTTGACAGTACCTGCACTAATTCGATTGTTGTGCGTGCCTGGTGTCACTTGAGACGTCTCGACGGCTGTACGGAACCGATTATGAAGGTGGGTTAGACGGATGTGTCGGTCGTGTTGTGACGCGTGGACGTCCACTTTAGGGCCTGTCATTTGTCGTTCCCGTTTGACGTAGACGCTGGTACAAGCGAGGTATCGTCGATTTACTCACTTGGAAGTTCCTGGCGATGACAGCCTGAGACGTCCCACGCAGAAGCATTTGGACCGCTACGTTACGTTGATCTTGTGGCAAACGTACCATATTCCGTAGAGAAATTTTACCGGACTTTTGAGACCTGAACTCCAGGTAACACAATATGCCAATATGATGAGGTTACTGTATACATTTAATGTACTGCACGAAGAAATGTTGAAAACAACGAATTGCCAAATGGAGCGTTAAACTGTACAGATATCGCCAAAGTGTTTCCAGCATAAGAAAGTTTAAAAAAGTATGAACGTAAATCACAAAATGATTTTTCAGTCAACCTGATGGTTGGATGAAAATCTTTCGGGTTAAAAAGTTGCGTTTCGTTTTCGGTTCAGTATATTTAAATTCAGAAAAAATATATAATTAACATGACTTCAGGACCCAATTTCGTAAAACTTTTCTTCAATTTAAAATGATTAGGTACAATATACGACAGACTGCATGCATGGTAGTTAACCTAATCACGGCTGAAAACTTTGCTTCCCTCTTTAATTGCACGCCGTTGGGTCAGGTCTCAGATTCTATGACGGTTCCAGCAAAAACGGTTTTCATTGCTCTTAAAGGAACTCATTTTTGATTTTTATTTTACTGAGAATAAGAGAAAAATTGTAATTTTATGTAATGTTGGTTGTTGCCTGATGCTCTGTCTCTGGTTGGGCGCATCGGAGTATAACTGTTGGTTTTCTTTTGCTCCAGCATTTTATTGGTTTCTTGATGGTGAGTCCTCACCGTTGTTTCAACTCTGTGATTGTTTGATATTTGTGTTCTCTGAGGTGCTGCACTGATAAGTTAGGAGGCCTTTTATGCGGACTGAATAAATTATTAGGGCCCCGCACTGAAAGTGTGGGTGCCCTATAGTAATCACTCTGTCCGTTCGTCTGTCTGTCCGTCTGTCCGTCCACAAATTTCTGATAGCGCTGCCTGGGCCCTAGTCAGTTTCACTGACAGCTCTAGTTTGTCTAATTCGGACGGAAGTAAGGGCGAGGATTGCAGCTGTGTAAAATCGATTTATGCCCCCACTGTAATTTGTTTCACTGACCGTTCCAAAATAGAAGAGAATGCAATGCTCATGAATCGATACAATTAACTCACAGCTCTTATCAAAGACACCAAAGGGAAAGAAGCACAAACATGAAACAATTGGAACCTAATGGAAACATCAATAGCGGAAAGCCATATGGACATTTGCTTTCCTACAAAATGGCCAATTGGCTATCCAAAACAAAATAAAATAAGCGATAAAACACTCAAAGACGAACCATAACACATTCATGTACCATCGCATTGTATGCCCAGCACATCCAGTAACTCATTGTCTATTACTTTAAGTGGTAATGGTTGTGTGTTGAGGCTTTATGTCAACACTATTAAGGTCGTTTTGGAGTAGTTGCTCCTGATTTTATTGTACTTTTACCTGGATTTGAGCCCATAGAATCCTCTAGTGTTGAAGGAGAGGTCCAACTCACATCACTTTTCCAGGACAGGATAAGATCACCTACGCGATTTATCAGTACTCAAGTTCGAATTAACTGTGTTTCAGGTGACCCTTGAAATAAATAATAAGGTCAGTAAGTAGGAAACATTTTTATTTATTGCTTTTTGTCTAAAATGAATTATCTTTTTATATATTGCTTTTTGTCTAAAATGAGCTATCTGATGCAACAATTTAACCTCTGTTATTCTTTATTATAGATATAGATGTATCAATTGTTTCAATTCTAGACTGTCTCCAAAACTGAACTTATTTAATTTTAGGTTCAATTAATTTTAGGTTCAAACATTAATAAAGGGTCTTTTAAGCAGTTATAAATGTTTTATAAAAGGGTTATCCTTTGGAAGCAATGACTACACCACAGAGGTGAAAAATATGGAGTGTACATGTTTTCTGGGCCAGACTAGCTAGTTTCGGCCAATTAGGCCTCATCAGTGACCCTCAGATATTTTCAAAATTCCACAATGGAATCAATGATCCCAAAGGACAATAATATACAATCTACACTATGATGTAGGGCAGGGAGACGTTTTACCGCCGCCACACTGTTTATGGTCTATTTTTGGCATTATGAATTATCCATTAAAAAGTCTATCACCAAAGAAAACTGATGACATTTACAAAATCTGCATCTTGGTCATTTGAAAAGCAAACGGCGTTCCTCACAATCATGTCAGAGCATTTAAAGTCTTATTTTTGTAGCGTTGCGTAACCATTTTACAACTTTTATCATAAAAATGTACCTTTCATTGATGAATACATTCCCACAGGTTTTATTTTTATATCACCCCATTCAAATGTAATGGAGGCAAATGGCAAGAAAATAAACAAATGGCAGCAAATCGATAAAAATGTAAATAAAAAGTTTAGGGTCAGCAGCTCTGAGGAGGTCAGTCAGGTCACCATAAACACAAGGGGGCACCAGCCTCACAAACAAGGTAATTGTAACTGAGTTTTTCCGCAGTCAAACAGCGGAATCATCAGTTTCTCTGTTTTTGAACAAAGGATATATCTATTGCATCTCTAATACAATAACGTTTTTCCAATTCAAATTCATGGCCTGAACAGCCCAGTTTATAGTATAGTCTTAGCTTGTAAATAGCTATTTCATACTATATAATGTAGCGTCGCGCCCATTGGGTCTTGGAGAAATAGATTGGTCTGCCTGATTATTCCGCACAGAGAAGGAAAGGACCATACTTGAGTACTAATAATCTGCTTAAGTCTATGCCTGCCCAGGAAAAGTGATGCAAGTCAGATAGTTACTTAAACCCTAGTGATTTCTATCGGTGGTTGTGCTTGAGATGTCACTTCATCTCAATGTCGGGTAAAAGTCCCACAAATCGGAAGCGGCATCTCCAAAATGACCTAAATAATGGCCACAACTTAAACAATCGAACAAACAATGTAACGTGATATTAATGGTTTAAAGTTAATTGTATGAGGAGTCCAATTTGATGGCCCGAAACTCGAAGAACCAAGCAGTAATGGCCATTGCTGTTGCTGTTCACAATGTAATGACCATGTTATATGACAACACTAAATAATGCTGGGCAGCCGCATGAAAAATCATGAAACCATCTGAGTAATGGTTTCAGGAAATGTCAGATGCCATCACATTTAAGCCGAGTCATTACTTAAAATGTTTCGTTTTTGTCTTTGTTTATTTAATGCCCATCGGATGCTAATGTAATGGTCGTAAATTATATATAACGGTATATAGAATCCACTTCGTATTTTTGATGGCCATTTACATGTAGAACCAGGTTTTCAGACTGCATGCATGGGAGTTAACCCAATCACGGTTGACAACTTTGCTCCCCTCTTCCATTGCACGTCGGTGGGCCAGTCCTCAGATTCTATGACGGTTCCAGCGTAAAGGCTTATGTTGGTAGGTACCTGATGCTCTGCCTCTGGTCGGGCCCATCGGAGTCTTGCTGTTGGTTTTCGTTTGCTCCAGCATTTCCGTGGTTCCTTGCTGTCGAAACCTCACCGTTGTTTCATCTCTGTGATTGTTTGATTTTCGTGTTCATGGAGATGTTGTACTGATGAGTTAGGAGGCCTTCATGCGGACTGAACAATTATTTGTCTTAATCGCGACGGAAGTATGGGCGAGGATTGTGGCCACGTAAAATCGATTTAAGCCCCCCCCCCCCTCCCCCCCCCCCAGTGGAACTCTTTTCCACTGACCGTTCCAAGGCGGTTCTTCTGTCGTCGGGGTTTATTTTTTGTCTTTTAGTGTTTGTGTCGCATGTTTTTTTTTTTATTTTGGAGGGGCCATATTGTGGGAAAGTGAATGTACTTTTGGCTTTCTGCTATTGATGTTTCCATTGAGGTCTGTTGCATTGCATTTGTGTTTCTTTCCCTTTAGTGTCTCGGATGGAAGCTGGGGGTTAATCGTATCGATTCCTGATCATTGCCTCCACTTCTATTTCAGTTGCCACTATGTTTCCTGTTCAATCTGTTACGGCCATCAAATATGAAACTATGTAGTAATAATGGGCATGGCAAAGGGCAGAGATAAACATTATGAAAATTAATTGAAAACAAACAATGGCCAAAAAACTAACAGTATGAATATTAAAAAGAAAAACGGCCAGGAACTGATACAATAAAATCCCAAATTCATCCCACAATATAACTACGGAAAGAGGTCAAAACATGTAGGGACGTCAGTAAACAAAACGGACAACAAGTAAACCAAGCCAGCAGCTCTTTCCCAAACAGGTGATGACTCAGAGAAGTGAACGCAATGATCAGTAATCGATACAATTAACCCACAGCTCCCATCAGTGACACCAACCAAATAAAAATGGAGCAATATGCATAATGGGGGAAAGTATCAGAATCACAACCATAACAAACATTAAACTGAAAGGACAAACTTAACTAAAATGAACAACTAAAAATGAACAACGCAAAAAAGGGGAAGAATGAGAATCACCAACGCAACAACATATATGATCAGGGGAAGAATGTTAACCACCAACACAAACCATGTACGAACCACAGCAAAAGCACCGACTTTGAACGGCCAGTAAAAATGACTGGTGGGTTTAAGTTAACTTTACGGGATCGCGATCCTCTCTTTGGTTCAACCAAGTATTTGTTTGGTTTGTACAACGCTTAAAGATTGGAAATGTAGCATTCTAAAACTACCAGCACAATTCGTTTTACTCTCAAAATACTAATGTATTATCTGCTAAACTTAGGGCGCCGTACGTCACCTTAAACTAGGTATTCAAGAATTTCATGAGAAGTATGTTTTGGGGCCAACATACAAGGCCGCTTACAAGGTCGTCATTGCTTGACGGTTCCACTATGTTTACACTCTTGAGCAAGAGCCTGGCCGTAGAGTTGGCTGTAATTGATTGCCATATTTGTAATTAAGCCGCCAAGTTTGCTGTGTTTGTTACAGACGGACAAGACACGTTTCTGGCGCTGTATTGGTTACCTACACTTCATTAGGGACGATACAAAGCACGGTTTATTGCATATTCAAGCTCTTGAACAACCTATGAACTTTCCCAATTATAACTGCATGTCTTACTGCCATCACAAAACCTATGATAAACATTGCGACAAAGTCTTTGAAAGATTAGGGAGAAATCTACTTTGGTATATAAAACTTTTAATGAGGCTTTAAATAAATTGAAATCCAGACTTTTCGTGCTACAAGTCTGTCTACGTGTGTGTGTTTATTTTTCAACTCTTTACACTACAATTCGTCATGATCTCATAGAAGGAAAGGTTAATGATTTAATTAAATGCAACTTTTCTTTCGTGGTTTATTTTGTTATGGCTTGCCTTTGAGTGTGTGTACCGCGTATATTATTTTGCTTTGGATAGCCTATTGGCCATTTTGTGTGGAAAGTAACTTTCTTTTTGGCTTTCCGCTAGTGGTGTTTCCATTAGGACCTAGTTCTTTTATGTTTGTTATTCTTTCCTTTGGTGTCTCTGATGGGAGCTGTGGGTTAATTGTATCGATTCCTGATCATTGCCCTGACTTCTGTTTTTCATTGAACGTACTCCCTCTATATTGCATGTAATGTAAGAATTGTTTTTTTTTTTAATTTCTGCAGAATATAAAAAATTACACATTATGGTCATGTCAGAAACATTGTGAAGCTCTCACCTTTCTTTTTGATAATATTTACATAAGATTTGGATGTTATTTAGACAAATTATGGGTAACACTATGTGTACGTATCGTGCACCCCTTGTGTCGGATCTGTTCTTCTTTTGTGGTGAAAGACACTCCATTTGATTCGACGACTTTGATATATGTGATAGATATTAGGCACCCGAAAAATGGTAACTACAATCGTAAATTACGTGCCTTTAAAAGAAACAATACCAGGCTGAAGTGACTATCCATAATATTATTGAATCATGGACGCCAATGCTTGTATTTCTAAGTTCATTACCAAAATCTGTACTTCGTATTCTGGACAACGAGGCGTATACAGTCTCCGATAGTTATAATTAGTTATACGATGCTGCTCTTTTAACTAGAAGTTATACTCAGAATTCTATTTGTCCTTTCATCGATTCTGAAATTAATTACAAAGGTTATTACATCAAAATATCCTTCATTAATAAGGGTTTGGACTTTATAGAATTACAGAATATCTCCAGGAATAGTTCGGTGATTTCATCCATTCCTATTTACTTTCAAAATACTGAAACACTCATAATTTGCTATAAAATCAATAAACCGGTTAGATCTATCATTCTTAATTTCAATAAACTTGTTTCTGATCTTGACATTGCCACTAGTACGCCTATTCCGGCGATTTGTATTGGTATCTTGCTTCTGGTCATATTATTAGTGGCACATAAAAATCAGTCCTGGTTCTAGGATACGAAACATTGATTTCCTTCTAAAATTGATTTCAATAAGAGTAGATATGAGTCGCTACTGCCTTGAAAGATTTTGGTAATCGATGGTGTAAACGAGAGTATTTTCAGCATAAAATAGAAGTAAAGGCAATAATCAGGAATCGATACAATTAAGCCACAGTTCCTATCAGAGACACCAAGAGAAAGAAACACAAACATGAAAGAACTAGATCCTAATGGAAACACCACTAGCGGAAAGCAGAAAGGACAGTTACTCTCCTCACAAAAATGGCGAATATGCTATACAAAGCTAATATAAACACCACAAGCAGAAGCCAAAAGGGCAGTCAATTTCCCACAAAATGGCCAATTGTCTATCAAAAAAAAAAAAAAAACACAATATATATATATATATAAGCGATACACCCACGCAAAGAAAATCATAACAAAAATAAACCGCGACCCCACTGTGGGGCTTAAATCGATTTTACGCGGCCGCAATTCTCGCCCTTACTTCCGTCGCGATTTGGACAAACAATTTGTTCAGTCCACATGAAGGCCTCCTAACTCATTAGTGCAACATCTCCGAGAACACAAAAATCAAACAATCACAGAGATGAAACAACGATCAGGACTCGACAGCAAGAAAACTCCAAAATACTTGACCAAAAGAAAACCAACAGATATACACCGATGGGCCCGACTAGATACAGAGCATCAGGCGCACACCGACATTGCATAAAATTAAATTCCCTCGTATTCTCAGTAAACCTTTACGCTGGAACCGTAATAGAGTCTGAGGCCTGACCCACCGGCGTGCAATTAAAGAGGGAGACAAAGTTGTCACCCGTGATTGGGTTAACTAGCATGCATGCCGTCTGTCGTATAACATTTATGTTGTACGCAATCTTTTTATATCGAAGAATGATTTTACGAAATTCGATGTTGAAGTCATTGCAAGTATATATTTTTCTGAATTTAATACATTTCTGCTGAATTAATGTACTGCAAACATAAATCTGATAATAGCCTATACAGCTAATAATTAGGTTGCAATATGAGTGTCCCTTAGAAATAATAGTTACAATTAAAAGCTTTAGTAAAGCTTTTCATTCACAATTTATCGATAGTTTATAGGTCCATTGTCGAACCATTATTTTGTGTGTTTGATTTTAGGTTTAACGTCCCTGTCAGCTCTGTAGACGTTGCTTCCAATATTCTTGGACTTGGATTAGTACCCGACATTAAGATGACATGACACCTCAAGGCCTGCAACCCAATGGAATAAATAGGGTGTATATGCATGGATGGTTCGACTCGCACAACTTTTACTGGGCAGGCTTAGAACATCAATGTAGTTTACAAGCACTAGTATGCAGTTGGTTTCAGGTCTGCGTAGAAGCATCATGTAGCCAAATCTATTTCTTCAAGTCCCATTTGGCGGGGGCAGTTGACCATGTTACGAGTAATAAGTACAAAATAAATTTTCAGTGCTAAAGTCCACATGACTATCAGTGATTTGTTGGAAATCCCGGTAACAAGCAGCGTTAATTTTATCGCAGCGAGGTCAGCGTGTTGCGAAGTAAGGATAGCTGTAGAATCTTGGCTTGAATCATGCATGCGGCTGATGATGTTCTTTACTGTTTGCTTAGCTTGCAATAATGCAGTATGTACTTTAAACTGCATGTTTTACAAAAACATGTATATTAGATACATTCAATAAATACAACTTTACAGAGTGTTCGTATTTCTTTCAAATCCAACATCATTCAAGATACCACCCATTATAACATTTTAGAAAACATGTTATATTTTTCTTGTTTATATTTTGATGAAGCTTAGCCAGCGAGGCATTTTATGTTGTAAGCGTTTACGGCTGTGTATTATTTTTATTGTTATTATTATTATTTATTTAAATAATTATTTTCATGAATTTTTTATTACCTGTGCCGATTGCTCCATGATAACTTTTTTGTCGGGGAGAAGGAGCTGGCTGCTGTGATGTTTTTGAATTATGCCATTGGTGGGCTGTAATTTTTAATTGTGGCTTTTCCTGAGTCTGAGTATTTATTTCTATATTTTTCATAAAGGATTTGTTAAATAATTTAAATATAATGACAATAAGAAGAAAACACTATTTTTCTAGTAGCAAATGATGGACTGGTTTCTACCCAGGAAGAAAGGTAAAAGAGGCTCAGGTGAAATATTAGTAATAGTTTACAAATTGCGTTACCCTCTATTAATAAAGTTGATTTTTATTATTATTATTATTATTATTATTATTATTGTTGTATTTAGTCCAGATATCCATTCTATTGGCCGTCATGAAAGATGGACACAACATAAAGGTTTTACAATTAAGTTTCACTTATTGCATGAGGCTTGCGTTGAGTGTTTATTGCACATACTTGTTCCACAGTGCATTGTCAATCAAATGGTTTTGTAAAAGTCTACCCACAAGTGACGTTTGAAACATGATGGATCAGCAATAAATCAATACACATAACATAATATAACTTAAATCCGAACGCACAAAGTGCTTAGAAAGTAGCCACGGCTATAATGTAAGCAAAAACAAAGAGCATACAACGATTTTGTTGAGTTCTGTTATACAATTACAATATTCAAATATTTAATAAATTTTATCATAACGATGATAAGAATCTATAAAGTAAATAGGCGCAACGGCCATAAAGTAACGCTGCAGCCATTTAATAAAGTCTTCTGGCGACGCCCAAGGGATTCAGAGGGTTTTGTGATCTACAGAGAACCGGTTTGCCATGTTATGTATTTCACGATCATTTGCATGAATCAACAATTGAAAATGACATGTATCAAATTCAAGGCAACATTTCGATATGAGACCAGACAGATTTAAATGCTGAGCAGACATACTTTGTGCTACAATCAATTTCGAAGAAACAGCTCTTAGTAAATAACTTTCATAATTTAATATGCTCTTCGGCAGACTGTCTGCGGTTTGTCAAAATGTTCCCCATAATGCTCATTTTTCGCCTTGAGATGCAGAGTTTATTAACTTGAGTGATTTGCTAATCAGGCGTCAGTATATTACATTACGACAACACGCCTATTCAAATATATTGTAAATTTTACTGCCAAAAAATGAAAATTTTCAGATGAAAAATCTTGATATCTTTTCTCATTTCTGCCCAAAATATATATTGTGGATACTCGCTAGAACCGCCTCATCGAGGCGGTTCTAACGAGTAGCCACAATCTATATTTCAGAGCAGAAATAGGAAAAATAAGGTTTACCACTGTAAGCCCCTGTTTTACTATATTAAAGTGGGGTTCAATGGGGTCAAATTTATATAGGCGTGTTTTCGTGATGCATGAATTATGTCATCGCACAATAAACAGAACAAAACTTGCTGTCCAGCGAGATGCCTTGTATGAGCGACCAGTATGCATGGTTGTAGCAGCAAATAAAATAGGCATTCAAGGAAATACATTTAAGAGGGAGGAAAGAAACAGTATTTTATATAGGTGCGTTGTCTATGTTGACAAATTGTCAAGTCAATGCATTGATTGCATTGAAAACGATTAACAAATTTATTGCTTATTACATAGCAAGATAAAAGAAATTGGTTCTTAAACAAGTCACTGAAAAATTAGTTACTGCCCCGCCCAAAAAAAATATTGAAAAGGGAATTAATTGAGATCACGAAGCTGTTAAACTATTAACATATACTCTTGTAGCTTGTCTCTTGAATGTTTGTCTTTTTAATATATTTGTTTTGTTATAATCACCAGCGTAAGAGGACAATGCACGTTGTTATTCTTTCTACACTTCTTTTCATTGTCCCTTTTCTCCCCTGCCATTCACTTTCATCTCATCTTCTATCTCTTCTGTGTCTTTTCGCATGTTTGCCTGGGAAACGACACACAATCACCCACAAGGATTGACGTTTCGTTAAACACAATCAATCGATCAGTCTATCAGTCAATATATCAATCAATCAATCATTGTCCTCATTTGCCTCCCCGATTACACTGATTTGGGGGTATTCGTTATGAATGCCAAAGTGGAGCAAATGTCATGAGAATCTATTTTTGTAACGGCAATACGTATACAATCACATTTAAGATTGGATAATATATGCAAAGTTTAAGTAAAATGTTTATATCCCATAAATTCGTCAAGTGTAACCATTATTTTGAAGCCCCATTTTCAGGGATAGCAACTCAAAGGGATGTTAAAAGTTTATGATATAGTTATGCACAGTGTTAACGAGTACGCAACGTAAACATCTATGCTGTCACTTTATCTTTATTAGCGGCATTCCTTAGCTCACTGGGTTGTCTTTTATTGGAAAATGTCCCGCGGACAAATAATGATTAGTTGAAAACCTTATTATTAGATTGATTCACTATGCATACAAATCACAATTGAGTGCGCTTAAGACGATGGTCCCATGATACCAGATTTGGAAGCTCAGTTTCTCTTGGTCATTATGTACGCTAAATTAAAATAGAGGTTCTCAATACTAATCTGCATAATTCACAATTGCAGGGGGCCACATGAGACCTATAGCTTTGTATGAGCCTGACGGAGAAAAGCTCAACTTTTATTGCCGGATGTGTGAGCCAATAATATGGCAAGGTATGTATTAAGTGAAGTACATTACTCTGTTTTCACAAAACAGAGCTGCAATTTGTCTTTTACAGGTCGAATAATGGTATCATCCAGTAAAAGACATGGCTCATTTTCTGAAAGCTTCAATAAACATAATTTGTGTGTGCTCTTCAGACATTACCATAACAAGTCCGTGTAATGAAAACTCCTCTATATAGAAAAAACTGGGGTTTAGAGGGATATGCATTATGTTCCTAATTTGTGCTCAAAAATAGATTGTGGGTACTCGTGGGTACCGATCACTCACAATCTGTATTTGGAGCAATAATAAGAACGTAATAAGAAATTTTCATCTGAACAATGCCGATTCTGTCATTTTAGCACACGGTTATATTTTCGTAATAACAATCCAACGTTCCTATATAACGTTTTAGAAGCGCACCATACGACAATTTCAAATGAAGCATGCGACTAATGTAGTGTGAGATCAAGGTCGCTTGATTACTTCTTCGTCTTAGAATCAATTTCTGTGATCGCGCCAACAGACGTCATAAATTTGATACATTTTTCCTTATGAATCGTTTAAAATCGAATTATGTTTTTTGCTCGTTTTTGTTCTTTCGTTATTAAAGCGGATATGAATAATGATTTAATTCGGCTTTGCCATAGGAAAATCCACCGCGGAACTGGTTTTTATTTTCGCTGAAAATTTTATTATGCACTTTCCAATAATATGGTATCGAAAACGAACGTTGGCTGCTAAGGATATTTTAAGTATATGTTGTTATGTATAGTTCGATCTCCATATATTATACTCTGTACGCATGACGCAGAATGAAACGAATATCAAGACCAAATACCATAACTGTTGCATTGAAGGATAATAATAGCATATACCGAGCTGCTACGGAAACGGCTCGGATGAATTCCTTTAATCTATATTCATGTCGTATTTGAGATAGGACAACCGGAGATATGTTTTATTTTTAACTGTACACTTTGCTAAGATACAAATCAATTGATGTAGCCACTCAGTGAATCAAAACAGTCATTTTTGATTTTTATTTCCCTGTATTCAGGATAAAACTTTGGATCGAAATTCAGCACAGCATTCAACGCATTACGATAACACAGCTACAATGTCATTATCTCTAAAACAAGCATTTTACAGGGGAAAACGATTCGTACTTTTTTGTTTGCCTGATTTGAGGTTTAACTTCCCCATCAATAATATAAAGGTCATTTTGGAGGCGTTGCTTCCAATTTTGCGATTACTTTTACCCGACATTGAGATGAAATGACATCTCAAGCCCTGCCGCCCAATGAAACCAATAGGGTTTAAAACATGGACGGTCCGTCTCGCACCGCTTTGCATAGGCAGGCTTATGCTAGAGTGTGTAGTCATGTAACTAACTTCAACACTCGTAATAAATTATTAACGGCTAAACTTCTTAATCAGGGTTATCGGTACCATAAACTACGCAAAGCCTTTTCAAAATTTTATAGACGCCATTCTGATTTAATTTCAAAATTCAATATTGGACTTAAATCTCTTCTGCAACAAGGTCTATCGGAACCGAATTTTATGGTGACTTAGTATATAAATTCAGAAAAATATATAACCGCAATGACTTCAGCACCCAATTTCGTAAAATCATTCTTCGATATAAAAAGATTGGGTACAACATGGATATTATACGACAGACTGCATGCATGGTAGTTAACCCAATCACGGTTGGCAACTTTGCTTCCCTCTTTAATTGCACGCCGGTGGGTCAGGCCTCAGATTCTATGACGGCTCCAACGTAAAGGCTTATTGAAAATTAAAGAGATAATGTTGGTTGGTGCCTGATGCTCTGTCTCTGGTCGGGCTCATCGGAGTCTAACTGTTGGTTTTCTTTTGCTCCAGCATTTCAGTGGTTTCTTGCTGTCGAGTCCTCACCGTTGTCTCACCTCTGTGGTTCTTTGATTTCTGTGTTCACGGAGATGTTGCACTGATGAGTTAGGAGGCCTTCATGCGGACTGAACAAATTATTTGTCAAAATCGCGACGGAAGTAAGGGCGAGGATTGTGGCCACGTAAAATCGATTTAAGCCCCCCAGTGGAAATCTTCCACTGACCGTTCCAAGGCGGCTCTTTTGTGGCGATTTATTTATGTTGTTGTTTTTTACTTACTGTGTGTATCACTTGTGTCTTTTAATTTTGGATGGCCATATGGCCATTTTGTGGGAAAGTAACTGTCCATATGGCCTTCCTTTGTTTAGGTTTCCATTATGGTCTGGTCGCTTAATGTTTGTATTTCTTTCCCTTTGGTGTCTTTTATGGATGGAGTAAGTTAATTGTATCAATTCCTGATCTTTGTTTTACTTCTACTTAGATCCTCTAAGCGGTTTACCAGTACTCGTGTGCGGGTCGGTTTCAGCTATCCGTGGAAGCATCATGCAGCCCATCTATTTCTTCAAGCCCCGATAGACGAGGGCCGAACGATTCATATTTAACCCGTCTTTTAAAATAGCGATGTCCGTCGTCCGAGGGTTACCATTTGGTTAACGTTTCTTCAAATAGATAGTTTACTTTTAACCTTTAGTGGATTATATAGAGGGTCTTACATGAGTATTCATGTATTATTGAATTTATTAAACGAGTTGAGGAAAAGGGATTAAATGCGAGGCTTTGCCGAGCATTTTATCCCTTTTTCACAACGAGTTTAATAAATTCAATAATACATGAGCACGAATGCAAGATTCTATTTATCATATGACATTTAAAACGCATTTTATTCACGATTGTTTACAAAAATATCAATATTCCGCCATAAGTAAACGCGACGTCGTTAAGGGCGTCGTACATGTAACGTTAGTGGACGTATCTAGCTAATTTGCATACTAAATCCACTAGTGGATTATCGAAAATATTTCATGGCGTTATTACCCTCTCAGACGCGACGCCATATGATAACATAGTGTACATGTTTTTTCTGCAGTCGTTCTTTCCCTTCCTCTGTTTAAAGGAGGGCAGTTGTCAGTTTCTGGCGAAAGAATGTACAATGTACTTGTTAACCGCTTACGTATATGCCTGCCCAGGAAATGTGTGGATAGGTAAACTGACCGGCCCAACAATGACCAAAATACTGTTAACTTGGCCGTTAAACTCCAATACAAACAAAAATAGTATACATGTACGAGCTTATGATCAAGCACACGACGAAACCGACAATAAAACATGTGCGCCAAACGAAGACTCAGATCAGCCTGCGCATCCGTGCAGTTTGATCAGAGTCTTCGTTATGCGCTCTGAGGAATGGTAAGGGTCCAATGCTCCATGCAGCAAGAGAAGTCTCTGGTTAGACTATATGGGTGCGCAGGCTGATATGATTCTTCGCTGGGCGCACATGTAAGTTGTAGGAAATGCTGTACCCCGGCTCTTATGTTATTGACTGCTTTCAATACGATAACACACCCGCGCGACATTGTGCATTGTGACATTTTTATCTCCCCGGTAGCGATAGCGGGACATATTGTTTTTGCCCTGTCTGTTTGTTTGGTTGTTGGTTGGTTGGTTTGTTGGTTTGTACGTGGACAACTTTAACTTTGGTCATAACTTTTGAACCGTTGGAGGGAGGGTTTTCATATTTGGCATGAAGGTTTCTTGTGCCAAGGGCTACAAATGCATGCCAAAAAAAATAAAGATCTGTGACCCTGACCTTGACCTTTGACCTACTTAAAGGAAAAAATAACATTGGTCATAACTTTTGAACTGCTTGAGATACAGCCTTCATATTTGGCATGTATGTTCCTTGTGACAAAAGCTTTACATTCGTGCAAACAATTTTGACCTGTGACCTTGACCTTTGACCTAAAAATAAAAAATAACATTTCGGTCATAACTTTTGAACCATTTGAGATACAGCCTTCATATTTTGCATGTATGTGCCTTGTGACAATAGCTTTACATTCACACAAAACAAAAAATGCTGACATGTGACCTTGACCTTTGACCTACATAAAAGAAAAGTTAACATTGGTCTTAACTTTTGAACCGTTTGAGATACTTAAAAGAAAAAAATAATATTTTGGTCATAACTTTCGAACCATTTGGGGTATAGCCGTCATATTTGGGATGTAGGTTCCTTTTGATAAGAGCTTTACATTCATGCGAAATGTTTTACCTGTGATTTTGACATATGACCTACTTTAAAGAAAAAAATATTATTGTTCATAATCTTGACCTTTGACCTTCTCAAAAGAACAAATAAAATTGTTCATTACTTTTGAATCGTTTAAGATAGAGCCTTCATATTTGGCATGTAGGTTTCTTGTGGCAAAAACTTTACATTCATGCAAAACGTTTTACCTGTGCTCTTGACATATGACCTTCTTTAAAGAAAAAAATATTATTGTTCATAACTTTCGAACCGTTTAAGATAGAACTTCATATTTGGCATGAAAGTTCCTTGTGCCAAGGGCTTCCATCACGCTAACAAGTCCGTGAACTAAACACCCCCTTACACCCCACGTTATATAAAGAAAACTGGGGTTTATGGGGGTATACATTATTTTCCTTATTTCTGCTCCTAGACATAGGTTGTGGGTACCTGTTAGAACCGCCTCAATGAGGCGGTTCTAACGAGTACCCACAACCTATATTTTGAGTATAAATAAGAAAAATATCACAAATTTTCTTCAGAAAATTGACTGTTTTGGAATGCATTAAGACGCACGGGTGTGGTACCGTAATGCCACTCAAACCAAAAATCTTGACCTGTGACATTGACTTTGAACTGTGACCAACGCTGAAAAAAATGACCATGCCCGGGGACATGTTCGTGTTTCACAAACACATCTTGTTCTACTTGATACTGCAAACAAAGGTTGCGGTTGCTAGATAGAACCGCTTGATAATCAAAATAATGTATACCCAATAAACCTTAGTTTTCTCTATATAATGCGGGGTTTAGGTGGGTGTTCATTTCACGGATTTGTTCAAGCGATGTATCCGACGACACATGTAAAATGCGCCCTACATTGTCTTAATTTGACGTCTTTTAACGTCTCTGCAAAGATTATGTTGCTACTCATATTATAATTCACTGCTGGGAGCATAGAGTGACGACGTTCATTAATCGTTTGAATGAATATCGAATACGGCCTTCAGCAAAAAAAGTCAAGGAATTTTAGCCTTCGGCGGAAAACACCACTCTGATACGCACATAGAGGATCTTACATGAGTGCTCATGTATTATTGAATTTGCACGAATGCAAGATTCTATTTATCATATGACATTTGAAACGCATTTCATTCACGATTGTTTACAAAACTGTCAATATTCCGCCATTAGTAAACGCGACGTCGTTAAGGACGTCGTACATGTAACGTTACGGGATGTATCTAGCTAATTTGCATATTTAATCCATTAGTGGATTATCGAAAATATTACATGGCGTTATTATACTCTCAAACGCGACGTCATATGATAAATTACGATAACGCATGATTTTGCCATCATCATGTCAACAAGTCTGTCTAATGAGCAACCCTCTTATCCCCATTTTGTATAGAGAAAACAAGAATTTACGGGTGTAATCATTATTCTTTTTATTTCTGCTCCAAGACATAGTTTATGGGTGTACTCGTCAATGAGGCGGTTCTAACATTGAGGCGATTCTAACCAGCACCTGCATTGAAACGGCTCTCACGAGTGCCGCAACCTATGTTTGCTGTATAAATTAGAAAAAAAAAATGGATTTTCATCAGAAAAAGTCACCAGTTTGGAGATGTAAAAAGCACACTATGTCGCACGGGTGTTTTTTCGTGATTTAATGCATTCTTGCATATCTCCAACACTTTTATTGTCGAAGTTACGTTGCCACAAGTCTGCTCGAAACATAGGTTGTAGATGCTCGTAAGAACCGCCTTAATGAGGCTATTCTAACGCGCACCTACTATCTATGTTTTGAATCAAAAACAAAACATAGTAATGGTTACCCTAATATACCCCAGTTTTCTCGGTAAAATTTGTGCTCACTGCGGTGATCTTTACATTGCGTTATCTTGATGGGAGAAAAATTATGTGCAAATGAGGGCTTTTTAAGGGTTTGTGTTTTCGAAGTATACCTTAGCATTTCTGTTTTATCTTTTGTATGGAATTTAATTGCATAGTCCGAGACCTGCATCAGCCAGAAAAAATATATATATAGTCCGTCGGAATCCGAATATATCCTTCAAATGAATTGTGCTTACATTGTAGGTGGTCGTGCCCCTCGTGACAAATATATCCTAGTCCCCCGGCATAAAAAGATCGAGCCAATGGCTTATTTCTGTGTGAGTTCAGTGAGTCTAATAGGACTACTATTGGCATCTGGCTTCTTGGCGTATAATCTCTACCATCGGCGACTGAGGTACGTTTATCAGCACGTCGTATATTAGCCATATACAGTAACATTTCTATAATAAGACACCTTTGGGACTGTTCAAAAATTGTCTTTAAGACCACTTTTGAACAGTCCCGAAGGTGGTTCCTGACCAGAGGATATTGTAGGCAGAAAACACAGAGAAAAAAGTAGCAACACGCGCATTTCAGCGGTCGCTCTGCAGTTTTCTGGTGTTTACATGTTTGTATACTAGTTATTCTGGGGTCCCGCCGACCGCGGCTTAGTGAAATAAATGGGCTGCATGGTGCTTCCACGCAAAGCTGAAACCGATCAAACAGAACTACTGGTTAACCACTTAGAAGGTCTATTCTTGCACAACAGACAATGAAATCCGTGATTTTACCCTGGGATAGAAATTTATGTTCTGACCCTGGTGTTCCGGCCCCAAATCGAATATAATCGCGTGTTTGATAAATGCACTGGTTGATTACAACCTCATGCGCGGCGTCGTCATGCGTGACGTCACTAAACATTCCTGTTGTGTCATCACAAAATGGCGGACGTCGGTAACCGAAGTGGCAGCAGCATTAAAAATTCGCAATAGAAATGGAAGGTATGCAAGAAAAAGATTCCAATATGGGTGTGAGGGGTGGATAGAAAAACCGTCCCTCGGGATCACTGTCCGGTATCACTCGGCAAGCCTCGTGATGCCGGACAGTGTCCCTCGGGTCGGATTTTTCAATCCACCCCTCACACCCATATAAGATTCTTATAAGTTAACCCAGGCAAAGTGGTGCGAGTCCGATCGTTCCTTCATATCCATGTGGACCCTATTTTTTTCCTTAGGCGATAGGGGTTGAGATGTCATTTAATCTCAATGACGGATTAACTGTCTCGCAGAATTGGGCACGGTTCCAAAATGATCTAAATAGTGTTGTCTTGGACGTTAAACCTCAACTTAAGCAATCAAACAGGTTATTGTGTATGTCACATGCAATTTTTATGGATCAAAACGAATTTTAAGAATGGCCACGCGCGTACTGTACATGTTGCAATGTTTCAAATGAAAAGGCAAATATGTATCGGTTCATTTTGCTATTTCTTGAAACATGGCGCTTGTATTGGGTAAAAACGCCCAAATTTCCACATCTGTGTTTGTTTTACCATTTTTCCGTGTTTAGTGTACCCAGACACAACACATGATCCGTGGTAATGTGCACCCGTGTTTCAAGGTAGTGGACCAAGTTAAATCGGAACGATTCTTATTCTAAATGTTTTTGTGAATTATTAAAGTAGTACATTTACTTGGATATCCAGAGACATGGAAAACCTTAGAATGCTCGAGTATATGTCATTTATTTTTAATTGATAGAGCCTTAAATCTTGAAGTTTTGTTGTTATACCTATTATGGCCTAATTTAAAGCTTTGGTTTCCCTTCTCTGACCTTGTCATAACTTAGAAATTGGACGAAGCAACAAAAGCACAATCTGTTGTCACCCCAAACCCATAAGAAAAACGTAAATCGTGATATTTCCGACAAAATAAAGAAAAATATGTACTCACACTTTTATACCAGCATAAAAAATCAGTAGTGTTCGTTGGAGTGTGGGTCGTGTTTGCTGATGTTGGCTCGGTGGGGGACGCCTATAAGTCCGCAGGTGAGTGAGTGAGTTTTAGTTTTACGTCCCACCAACAGCTAAGGTCATGCGGAGACGGGACCTCGGTTTAAAGACTCATCCGAAAGTCTGGAGAAGCCCGGGATCGATCCTGCGATCCCTGGTTTACAAGGCGAGTAGCGTAACCACTGCACCACGGAGGCTTCTATAAGTCCGCAGGTAGGCGTCTCTTGCATGATGCCCCCAGTTGACCTGTCCCATGAGCTACGTCTGTCGGTGTGTGCTCGGAGGGGGTCTGCTGTGTTTGCCGGGTCTTGTCCGTCATCCGTTTCGGTTTCAAAACTTTTAGGTTGAGACACACTGATGAAGATTAAATATCAGAAAGGCCTCTGTGTCACTAAATTTGGTATACTGACGCCTCAATTATACCCAGTCGCGTTATGTTGTATCGCGGTTACCGGTGTGATGTGTAAGCTCTTCCTATGGATATGGCTGTATAAAAATTGATAAAAGCATTCTACTCATTCTAAGAGAGATTCAGGTGCGGGTGATGGCAGCTGGGTTCCAATTTTAAAAATAGAATAATAGTTGAGTTGCAAGAAGGCGTTAGCAGTTTTGAAACCTACAGTCACAGTGTCACTTATAATAATTTTAATGCTATCATTGAATAATCGAAAGGAAGGCAATGATCAGGAATGGATACAATTAAGCCACAGCTCCCACCAGAAACCGAGACTTGTCTCTTCTGTTAGTAATTGTGTTCCCATGGCATATTTTATAGATTTACTACTATTTGAATTTGAAAACTCTATTTCTTTAACATAATCTTTCGAGGTGTTTGATAATATGCAGTTTCCCGAATGTTTAATTTGGTTTACTTATTTTCTATTATATCTAACTGATTGAGTTGAGGGACCTGTATGTAAGCCGAAAACTATATTTATTTTGAATAATATTTGAACCTTATTACGAGAACACGGCAAAGTAATTTTGAGACCCTTATGAGATGATGCACTGTTTTTGGGCTGAACATATTATTTGTCTAACCCACGACCAAACCAATGGCGATGATCGTGGCCAAGTAAAATCGATTTAAGCCCCCGCCCCAGTAATATAGAAGTGAAGGCAAGGATCTGGAATCGATACAATCACAGCTCCCATCGGAGACACCAAAGGGAGAGAAACACAAACATGAAACAATCAGACCCTAGTTGAAACATCAATAGCGGAAAGCCAATAGGACAGTTACTTCCCCACAACATTGCCAATTGGCAATCCAGAAAAAAAACTAGAAATGTGTCCAGACGACACAGATGCCCCCGCCAAGGGCCCCGCCTCACCCCGAAAATCCATGTTGCAACAAAATTTTCTAAGTGTGTGACCTTGACCTTGAGGTCATGGGCAGGGTCGTTGGTATGGGTGAATGAGACTTGGGACCTGTATCTATCTTCATTCCAAATATGAAAAGTAGAAGTAAAACAAAGATCAGGAATAGATACAATTAATTTACTCCACCCATGAAAGACACCAAAGGGAAAGAAACATGAAGCCAATCTATAAATATGAGCCCTAAAACTTTTAAAGCATAATAAGACTAAGTCTGTGACCTTGACTTTGAGGTCAGGAGTGAGTGTATGTACAACTTTGGACCTGTAACTATCATCATACCAAATATGAAGCAAATCTATATGGTTTTGTGAGTATGAGTGCTTAAAAAAACTTTAAATACAAAAATTCTTTGTATGTGACCTTGACCTTTAGGGCGCGTGCATGGGTGGGGGTATTAGACCAGTATCAATCATCATACCAAATATAAACTTAATTCATCATACGATTTGGAAAATATAAACTCTTAAAATATCTAACTAAAAAATTCTAAGTCTGTGACATTGACCTTGAGCTCATGGGCATGGGTGGGGGTATCGCTGAATAAAATGGACAGGTATCTAACATCATACCAAATATAAACCCAATCCATCACACGATTTGGAAAATATCAACTCAAAATATCTAATTAAAAAATTCTAAGTCTGTGACCTTGACCTTGAAGCCATAGGCATGAGTGGGGGTATTACCAAATAAACATTTGGACCTGTATCTATCATCAAAGCATATATAAGCCAAAATTTGAGATCTTTAAAATCTTTAACATTAAAATTGTCGAAGTCTGTGGCCTTGACCTTGAGGTCATAGGCATGGGTGGGCAATAGCTGAATAAAACATTGTACCTATATCTATCATCATATGAAGCCATCATAAAAGTTCAGGTTCTACCAGGTACAAATACATTAACTGGTATCTTTAACATCGAAAATTTCTAAGTCCATGACCTTGACCGTGAGGTCATGGGCATGGGTGGGGTTATCGCTGAATAAAACTTTGGATCTATATCTATCATCATACCAAATATGAACCAATTCCATCAAATGGTTTGGAAAATATGAGTTCTCAAATGTTCAGATCTACCTGTTATAAAAACCTTAACCTGAGTCGTTAACATTGAAAATTTCTAAGTCTGTGACCTTGACCTTGAGCAGGCATGGATGGGGGTATTGCTTAATAAAACTGTGGCCCTATATCTATAATCATACCAAAGATGAACCAGTTCCATCAAATGGTTAGGAAAATATGAGTTCTAAAAGTTCAGCCTCTACCTGTTACAAAAACCTTAACCAGAGGTTACAGGATCACGTACGTTCAAACACACATGTACAAACGGACGTACGCACGTACGCACTTACGGAAAAACCTCATCGAGGCGGTTCTAACGAGTACCCAGACTTTATATTTTAAAGCAGAAATAAGATAAATAAGGTTTACCCCTCCAAACCCCAGTTTTACTGAATAAAAGTGGGGTTCAAGGGGATCACAATTATATAAGCATGTTTTCGTGATGAATTCGTTTCCCACAAAATGGCCAAACGGGTATCCAAAACAGAAAGCTTTTAGCAGTACATGCATTTAAAATAGAAGTAAAGGCAAAGATCAGGAATCGATACAATTAACCCACAGCTCCCATCAGAGACACCAAAGGGAAAGAAAAACAAACATGAAACAACAGACCCCTATGAAAACATTAACAGCGGAAAGGCAAACGGACAGTTACTTTCCCACAAAATGGCCAATAGGCTATCAAAAATAAAATAATAGACGGACTATAACAAAATAAACCACAGGAGATGAACTTTCTGCCTCTATATATTTCTGTTATGGTTATGGTTTGTATTTGAGTTTGTATATCGCTTATATACTTTTGTTTTGGATTGCCAATTGGCCATGTTCGGGAAAGTAACTGTCGTTTTTGTTAAACGCCAGGAAAACTTCTTAGAAGTAGCAACACACTTTATTTACAACAATGGTGGACATACAATAACTCCATAACGTTACGTCGTTTCCATGACGTTCATGACTTCACAGTAAAGAATAATCAGTAACAGTAACTCTAGCATTGAAGAGTATTTTAACAACAGATATACAAGAGTTACCTAACCTCACAGTAATTAACATCAATTATATTTTCTTTTTTTTTTCTTTTCTTTTTAATTTGCTGAAACTACTGTTGTAAACAAATTTAAATTCAAATGGAATTTAAAGTTGAGGAAAAAATTAAAAAAAAAATGCTAATTATTAAAATGTTTCAAAAGGAAAAGTAGTAAAGTTTTAAACTGATCATATGGCCCTATTAAGCTAAAAAGATAAAAAAAAAGTCTTAATAACAAGCATTATGATTAGTTCTCAGCAACACAGTTCATTTAACCTCTGTCCAGACTGCAACACCTTCAGTAGATTAAACCCTGATGCACCTTGTTTGGTCATCGGGTTTGCCAACTGCAAATGTCCAGGTATCCACTGGATCTTGTTCACATCATGCAGCTGCAGTAATTCCTTGATAGCTGCTACATCCACTCGAAGCCGTTTGTCATCAACCTGCCTTGTAGACAGTATAGCTTCAATGATGCTTTTATTGTCAACGTAGGCCTCAATCATAATGGTTCTTGGCTTAACCCCTAGTACGCTCTCCAGCATCTCTCTGTAGTAGTAACTGGCTTCAAGTCCCTCATGCAAACTCAAGGTTTCAGCTGCTAATGTAGACCTTACTACACGCTTGATTTTAGGTGCATTCCAGGCTATTGGACAACATTGCCCTGTATTGTCCTTCAACCAGATAATGAATGCACCAGTACTGCCAGTTCCTTCATTGATATTTGCCAGTGAAGCATCAGTGAAAACAGCAATTTTCAATTCAGCAGTTTGGCTCAACCTTGGAAATATCATATAGGAATGAAAGTCTTTCAGCCTACTTATTTTCTTGATGACTCGTACCAGATCCTCTACTGTACCTTGTTTTAACTTCGTGCTCATCTTTATCATTTCAAATCCCATATCAGGCCTTGATCCCTGTACCGCCCAATTCAACTTACCTACTAACTGCCTGTATGTATTTTGTTCTTGTGCTGTCAATTGCTCTGTCAGAGGCTCTCTTTGGGTCCACAGTTTTATATTTCATTTTGTCTATATATTCAGAATGGTCAATTATTCTCCTATTTTCAAGCTGCTTGACTTTGAACCCTATATATCTGAACTCTTTCTCCTCCACTTTTCCGGCAGAAAATCTTCCCCTCAGTTTTTTCATCAAAGTTTCAAAAACATCATCACCAGCATGTAAAAAATCATCTACATGACAGCAGCGAATTCCCCTCAACCTGTTTTCTTTATGAACATAAAATACCGCTGGATCCAGTTTACATGAAGTGAAGCCAAGTTTCATCAGTTCTTCTCTGACACTTTCATAGAACTGCCTAGCCCCGTCTTTTAACCCATACAGGCCATGTTTAAGCTTCCAGATTATGCCATTTGGTGTTTGACTGTCCTTTGGTGGTCTTATGTATATCTCCCTCTCTAATTCCAATACTTCCAATTGGATCCGCTCTGCTACCATTGTTAAACGCCAGGAAAACGTTTTAGAAGTAGCAACACACTTTATTTTCAACAATGGTGGACATACAATAACTCTATAAGGTTACGTCGTTTCCATGACGTTCATGACTTCACAGTTAAGAATAATCAGTAACAGTAACTCTAGCATTGAAGAGTAGCATTGAAGAGTATTTTAACAACAGATATAGAAGGGTTACCTAACCTGATAGTAATTAACAGTTTTGGCTTTCCACTATTGGTGTTTCCATTTGGGTCTAGTTATTTCATGTTTGTGTTTCTTTCCCTTTGGTGACTCTGATGGGAGCTGTGGGTTAATTATATCGATTCCTGATCATTGTCTTCACTTCTATTTTGGAACGGTTTACTAAGGGTGTAGGTTTGGCGTAAGTGGTGGTGGGGGGGGGGGGGCTTAAATCGTATTTAAGTGGCCACAATCCTCGCCGTTGCTTCTGTCGTGGTTTAAAAAAATAATTTGTTCAGTCCGCAATAAGAATTTTCAAATCGTCATCGCAGTAACTCCGAGAGCATAACATGAAACGAATGCAGAGATGAAACAACGATGTTGACTCGGCAGCATGAAGTAACTGAAATACTGGATCGAAGGAACCTATTGTTATTTTCCGGTGGGCTCAACCAGACAAAACACCAGGAACCAACCGAAATTACTTTAAAAAGAAAGTAAATAATTATTAAGACCGTATCGTAATAGAGTCTGAGGCCCGACCCGCCGGCGTGATTGTGTTAAACCCCGTGTTAAAATTTATTTTATACCCAATCTTTTCAATTCGAAGAGTGATTCTACGAAATTGGGTACTGCAGTCATTGCGAGCATGTATTTTTCTGAATGTATATTAAGTACCCATGAAATGCAGGTCCCGATAAGCCTGACTGCAGAGCATTTAATTTTGAAACCAGATCGCAGCTGGTGTTAAGCTGCCGTAAAATGTCTCGCTGCCTCTCATCATAGTATGCGTTTTATTTTCAAGTCCTTGGGACAAATGATTTCATTACGGAATTTTAAATTTGTTTGAGGGTCACTGATGAGGCCTTATGGGCCTTAACTGCATTGTCTGGGCGAGACAAAGCTTGTATTTTCCAGATTTAACGTTCATTTTGTAGACCTTGCTTCAAGGGGATTACCTTTCTATAGAACGTTTCTATTAAACATGTGTTTTATTTTCAATATGTTCTGTAAAAAGGTTATCCTTTGGAAGCGAGGAATACACCACAGAAGTAAAAAATATGGAGTGTACATGTTTTCTGGGCCAGACTAGATAGTTTGAGCCAATTAGGTTTCATCAATGACCCTCAGGTATTTTCGAAATTCCACAATGGAATCAATGATCCCAAAGGACAAGAAAATATAATCTACACTATGATGTAGGGCAGGGAGACGTTTTACCGCCTCCCCACATTCCCACACACCAGCTGTAGTGAAGTTAAATATGTTCTATAAAAGGGTTATCCTTTGGAAGCAAGGAATACACCACAGAACTGCAAAATATGGAGTGTATCTGTTTTCTTGGCCAAACTAGCTAGTTTCGGCCAATTAGGCCTCACCAGTGACCCTCAGATATTTTCAAAATTCTACAATGGAATCAATGATCCCAAAGGACAAGAAAATATAAATATAATATAAGTTCGTTTATTCAACTGCGGAAGTTTAAAAAGTGTTTGAGGATCACTGACGAGGCCTTATGGGCCTAAACTGCATTGTCTGGCCCAGAAAAATCTTGTACATTCCAGTTTTCCGTTCTTTGTTTTAGATCATGCTTCCAAAGGATTACCTTTCTATAGAACATGTCGTTCTAAATGACTTTTTAAACATTGAAAAGGCTTTGCCAAGTTTGTGATACCAATTTATCGGATTAAGAAGTTAATCAATTGATAATTTATTACGAGTTTCGAAGTCAGTTTCATGACTAGACACTCTGACGTATCGAATTTATTGTGATATATAAAATTATTATTATAAATAAGGCACAAATTAGTTTTCTCACTGACAGTGATCATGGTTTATAATACTAATTTTCCTGTTTTAGTTTGTCGGCATCTGACAAAGATTGCATGCAGTTTTCTTTATCTACAAGCTGAATTAATTATGCTAGGCCGACGGTCGTTTATAGAAAGTGTACACCATTAGTTACTACAATAATAGCACACGAGAAAAGTCAAGAACAAGTACCAACAAACTACTAAAAGGTTAAGATAAGCGTCACGTTGAAGCAACTAAATTCTTTTGACATAAATGCAGAATTCCTATTGGCTCTATACATTTATTTTAAAAATATGATAATCTTTTTTCTGTTTTTGTGTTATTGTAGATATATTAAGTTATCCAGTCCGAAGCTCAACAATGTTGCTGTCGTTGGTTGTATGTTAGTCTACTCAGGGATCATCATACTTGGCTTCGACGAATCGTTATTAGAAGATGCCTATTTCAGAGGAGTCTGCACGGTAATTAATTGAACAAACTATATATCATCAAAATATATAAAACACATATCATTGTTTGTTCTACTTAAGCTTTATTATAAACGCAATACATGGTATCCCGTCAAATGAACGGTTCATATGATGGATCATTAGAAATTTCATTGAATAAACATGGATATGTCATACCACGGCAGGGTCAAGTGATATGATTGTGGCCACGTGACACCAATTTTAATCCATCCCCTCAATAACAATATACTGTCCTTTCCAAGGCGGCGCTTCATTTGTTGTGGTGTATTTTTGTTATTGTTTGCCTTAGCATGTATGTATTGCTCATATTGCAGTATCTTGATAAATTATTCTTCATTTCGTGGGACAGAATCTATCCTTTGTCTTACCGCTTCTCTGTCTCTGGTCGGGCCCACCGGAGTCTAAATGTTGGTTTTCTTTTGCTCCAGCATTTCAGTGGTTTCTTGCTGTCGAGTCCTCACCGTTGTCTCACCTCTGTGGTTCTTTGATTTTTTGTGTTCACGGAGATGTTGCACTGATGAGTTAGGAGGCCTTTATGCGGACTGAACAAATTATTTGTCTAAATCGCGAAGGAAGTAAGGGCGAGGATTGTGGCCACGTAAAATCGATTTAAGATCCCCCCCCCTCCCCAGTGGAAATCTTTCCACTGACCGTTCCAAGGCGGTTCTTCTGTGGCGATTTATTTATGTTGTTGTTTGTTACTTACTGTGTGTATCACTTGTGTCTTTTAATTTTGGATGGCCCTATGGCCATTTTGTGGGAAAGTAACTGTCCTTATGGCCTTCCTTTGTTTAGGTTTCCATTATGGTCTGGTCGCTTAATGTTTGTATTTCTTTCCCTTTGGTGTCTTTGGTGGGTGGAGTAAGTTAATTGTATCGATTCCTGATCTTTGTTTTACTTCTACTTTGTATGTGTGCGCTTATATTACATGTATTTTGTTTTGCATTAGCCAATTGGCCATTTTGTGGGAAATAAACTGTCATTTTGGCTTTCTGCTATTGATGTTTCCATGAGGGTTTATTTGTTTAGTGTTTGTGCTTCTTTTCCCTTTGGTGTCTCTGATGGGAGCTGTGTGCTAATTGTATCGATTCCTGATCATTGCCTTCACTTCGATTTTATATTAATTAAGATAAAGTAGCCTTGATGTGTGGGTCAGGCTTTGTGTTCCCGGAGTGGCTTTACTAATTTAATTCATGATGTTGCTTTTTTCCATTTGGTGTCTTAGATTGGGGTAGAAGGTAATGATGTCGATTCCTGGTTATTGCAGGCACGTCTACATTGCTTTGGATTTAGAAATTATTTGCTTATAAGTTTTGTCCGAAACGACAAACATTTAATAAACATAAGTTTCCCAGACAAATGGAAATTAGTTACAACCATTTACAGTCTAAGAAGTTGTCGGCTATCCTTCTGTATCTATTGCGTCATGTTTACTTGACATATCATTCATTTAGGCAATCTAGTATGCATTTTCGGCAATGGAATATGACGTTTTATGATGTTTTGCAAAGCCCGTTAATACCAACACGACAGAATTGAAGGCAATGATAAGGAATCGATACAGTTACTAATCACCTTTTACACAAAGCCATAACGGAAAAGAGCAGCAACATGAAATTGCTTAACAGCAATTAAAGCGTCACAAGCGAAAAGACAAAAGGTTGGTTTCTTTCCGACAAAATGGCCAAACGGCATTTCAAAGAAAAGCTAATCATTACGAAAACACGCCTATATAAATTTGAGCCCCTCGAAACCCACTTTTGTATAGTAAAACTGGGATTTGCAGGGGTATACATTATTTTTTCTTATTTCTGCTCAAAACGTAGATTGTGGGTACTCGTTAGAACCCGCTCGCCGAGGCGGTACTAACGAGTCTCCACCATAGATTGTACTTACGAGTATCCACAATCTATGTTTTGAGCAGAAATAAGACAAATATCGATTTTTTTCTTCTGAAATTTTTCCTTTTCCGGTGTTAAAATTTACAATGTATTGTACAGGCGAGTTTTCGTAATGTGCTAAGACCATCAATGACAAATATAAAACACAACAGAAACACCACCTTGGATCGGTCAGTAAAAATACCGGTGTGCTTTAATCGATTTTACGTGGCCTCCGGTAACAAAGTACACTCGTAGGTCTTTAGTATGGACCTGTCATCAAGTCTGAGGCCTGAACGATCGAAATGCAGCTGAAGAGAGAAGCGAAGTTATTAACCGTAATTGGATAAACTACCATGCATGCAGCATGTGCTATTACATTCATATGAGCCGCGCCAAGCGATTCGTGTCTTCGAGCATTCCGTCATGACAAATTTTAACTACGCATGCCCTGCCATTCAGAGGGGCCAGTGCTGTGGCTTTCTGTCTGAAGGTTCCTCTTGATTCACTGCTTATATGGGCGAGCAGCGAAGGTTCTGGCGAGACTGCGCGGATGCGCAGGCTCGCCTGAACCTTCGCTGCTCGCATAGGCGATAAGTACCAAAATCGCTTGACGGGGCCCATATTGTACCGAATCTCGATTCTACGAAATTGGGTAATGAAATTGTTGCAAGCATGTATTATTCTAAATGTGTATACTACGTCACCATACAATTCGGGTTCCGATAGGCCTTGATGCAGAGTTCAACTCTAAAATTCAAAACTAAGTCGAATTGACTTCTACATAACTATGAAAAGATTTTGCTCTGAGTAATGCAGCAGCAGCTCTTTCACTGATCAGGCCCAGTAAAGTCCAACTGTTGGTTTCTTTAGCTCCGGCATTTCAGTTATTTCTTGCTGTCTGTTCCATTTCTTTATTAGTTTGATTTTTATGTTCTCGGAGATAGTGCACTGGTGAGCTAGTAATAGCTCATACGGACTGAACAATTTTTATCTATTCAACGACGGAACCTAGAGCGATGATTGTGGGCACGTTAAATAAATTGATGCAAGCCCCAAGTAAAAACGTTTATACTGGCCATTCAAAGGCGGTTCTTCTGTTGTTGTCTATTATTTATATAGTTCGGCTTTTCGTATGTGTATTGCGAAAATATTTTTGTTTTTGTTTTTGGATAGCCGTTTGGCCATTTTGTGGGACAGTAACTGTCCTTTTGACTTTCCACCAGTGGCGTTTTTATTATATTGTTGTTAATTTATGAATGTATTTCATTCTCTTTGTTATCTTTGATAGGAGGTGTGAGGTAATTGTATCGATTCATGATCATTGCCTTCTTTTCTATTTTGCACAGTTTATGATACAGAAAACCCAGATTAAAAAAAAAAATAAAAGTCAAAACTTTATCATGAGTTTTGAATTCAGGTGCATGACTAGATTTTGTAGACATCAGATTCTAAAACCCTATCCTTCCGCACCGCAGCCAATAAGTAAAGCATAGTCATATGTATAGGCATGCTGTCTGACGTATACAATCTATGGTACAGAGGACCCTCGTTATAACAAAAGTGTCTGTTCCCTAACAATTTGCCACTATAGCGATTTTGCCGCTATAAAGAAACCCAATAAGGAGTACTACGATATATTGTATAGAGTTTTTTTACCCTTATTTGAGGAGCAACGTCTTTCCACTACGAGCAAAATAGAAGTGATGGCAATGATCAGGAATCGATACAATTAACACACCTCTCCCATCAGAGACACCAAAGAAATACAAACATGACATAACTAGACTCTAATGGAAACATCAATAGCGGTAATCCAAAAGGACAGTTACTTTTCCACAAAATTGCCAATTGGTTATCCAAAACAGAATAATATAAGCGATAAAACACACTCAAAGACAAACCATAACTTAAAACATCGCGACAGAAGAACCGCCCTGGAACGGTCAGTGAAACGAATTCCAGTGGGTGTTGTGTGTGTGTGAGTAGGGGTGGGGGGGGGTTGGCTTAAATCGATTTTACGCAGCTGAAATCCTCGCCCCTACTTCCGTTGCGATTCAGACAAATAATTTGTTCGGTCCGCATGAAGGCCTCCTAACTCTCCAGTGCAACATCTCCGAGAACTTGGTTGACTTCGAAAAACAAAGGCATGCAACTTTAATGTTTAGCGCATTACTGACAGCGAAATGAGAGACCCAGAAGGCTAAATTGGAACGTTGTCGTCTCCCATGTATAACTGACATGCAATAACCACTTAATGTTTTAACGGAGTATTTCGAGTTTTCATGATTAGTAATGTTACTAGGTATTTCTAATCTTTTAGCTCGAGATAACTGTGTTTTTATTGTGACGTTTCCTGAGTAATTGTTGTCTTTCGGTTTTGTTGGTAATTCAATGTGCCGGCTCGTATGTCATCATTTCTCGCTACTTTTATTCAGTCAAATCAATAGATTGTCGAAACAGCTCTTTTAACGTCTTATCTTTTGTATACTTTTGCTAAGAATAATTGAATTCGAGGATAGGCTCAGTGAATTGAATTAAGTGTCAATCTGCACCACAGAATAATACTGGCGATTGGATTCGGGGAAATGAAATAGATAAAGCGTATTTCATTGTAGCCGCAGACATTGTTAGACGCTAAATGAATCCGTAGTGTGAAGAAAAAAGATAACGGTAGTTCCCTATAATATCGCCGTTGAACATCTGTATGAATGTGAAGTTGCCTGGGAAACGTAACGGCAGAAAATAAGCTACATGGAGATCGTATATTTTTCGTAATATATTTTCCCTCCCTACAAGAAGGGTACTCTCTGCACTTGTAGGAGACAGTTCATGTCTCCTGGAATACTTCATAGAATGAAAGTATGCAAACTGTAGTGTATAACAATCTTTGGATGATAGATTTACACAAGTGTCGGCTCAGTTATAAAATACAATCAGTTTCTTTTCGTAAAGATACTTCCCATTATTTTGACAAATACCATTAATTATTGAAATTCATTAGGAACTGACACAAATGGAGGGGGTTATTATTAATAAGCCTGATATGTGTCATTTATCATAAACATTTCTATTGTATCTGTAAGCATAAGCTTTCGGACCTCGCTAAAGGTATGTTTTTACGGGTAATGATTTCTATCTGACTAACAGATCTGTTTGTGAACAAGCTGTCACCGGTGAGCAGTGAGGATGGATATAAGCCACGACGCTGTGTATTGTGATCATCACGCAAACACGCCTATAAAAATTTGACCCCCTTGAACCCCACTTTTATATAGTAAAACTGGGGTTTACAGGGGGTAAACTGATTTTTCTTATTTCTGCTCTAAAATATAGATTGTTGGTACTCGCGAGAATGGTACTGTTAGAACCGCCTCAATGAGGCGGTTCTAACGAGTGCCCACAATCCATATTTTGAGCAGAAATAAGAAAATATCATAATTTTTCATCTTAAAAATTTCCGTTTTTCTGCCAGTAAATTTTACAATATATTTGTATAGGCATGTTTCCGTAATGTTTTTATATGTACACAATAGAAGTAATGCAGTGTTCAGGAATCGATAAAATTAACCCACACCTCTCAAGTCGCAAACTTCATCTCGGGATCCGCATAACGATAACTCACCATCACGAAAACACACCTATATAATTTTGACCCCATTGAACCCCACTTTTATATGGTAAAACTGGAGTCTCCGGGGGTATACCTTATTTTTCTTACTTCTGCTCGAAGATATAGATTGAGGGCACTCTTTACAACCGCCTCGGTGAGGCGGTTCTAACGAGTGCCCACAATCTATATTTGGAGCAGAAATAAGAAAAATATCACAATTTTTCATCATAAAATTTTCATTTTTTCGGCGATAAAGGTGGCAATGTATTTGTGTAGGCGTGTTTGCGTAATGACGTGTGTTACTATGGCCTCTTCATTATCTCAAGATCTAGCATTTTTCAGATGAAAATATTTTTTTCTTATTTCTAGTCTAAACATGCCGGCCTCGGTAGCTCAGTCGCATGCTCGTCTGACTTGGTAACAGGAGGACGCGGGTTCCATCCCTTCCGGGGTCGGCAACATTCTTTCGTGGCGATTGATCATGAAATCTTTTCTCTACGGTCATCCTCCGCCTTCCGCGGATTCAACAAGGGCAGTTAGCGAAAGAATGTGTATTGTACTGGTTAACGTCTACCTATAAGCATGCCCAGGAAAAGTGTGTATAGGCAATCTGACCGGCTCAAAAATTACCTAAACTACTGTTGACTGGGCCCTTAAACTCCAATACTAACAAATAATCTAGTCTTGACATAGATCGTTGGTGCTCACTGAAACTGCATCAACAAGGCAGATCTCACGACCCAAAATTTTTGATTTCGAGCATAACAAACAAAATAATGAGTACCTCCGTAAACCAGTTTGTTTCTCTATATAAAGTGGTATTTTTGTTTTGTTTGATTTGAGGTTTAACGTCCCCGTCAACACTGTAAAGGTCATTTTGGAGACGTTTTTGTGGAACTTTTACCCGACATTGAGATGAAATGACATATCAAGCCCTGCCGCACAATGAAACCAATAGGGCTTATAAGCATGGACGGGCCAACTCGCACCACTTTGCCTGGGCAGGCTTCGATCCTCTAAGCGGTTTACCCGTACTCGTGTGCAGGTCGGTTTCAGCTCTGCGTGGAAGCACCATGCAGCCCATATATTTCTTCCAAACCCCGATAGGCGGGGGCCATATAAAGTGGTGTTAGATAGATCTTTTTATACGGACTTTTTGCCGTGGTGTAAGGGATCTGAAGAATTAAGTGCGAAACAAAACCATGCAAAGTAAAATACAAAACGAAACGCTGAGTAAATGAAACAATCAGATGACATATCCTATTCTATGTATCAAAAGGGAAGCTGATGATGATGGTGATGACGAGTATGATGATGATGATAATTTCATGATTAACGACGCGTCAACCCTCTTTATGGGTCATGAGTGTCAATCAATAGGGAAGATAGCAAGCCTTTACGCTACTTCACAAACGCACTGATTGCAAGCTCTTTCATGAAAATTTGGGCATCTCCGATACCTAAACTTGTCAAAATTGATTTATTGCCTAAAAGGATGGCTTAAAGAAGTATAAGAAAAACAAAAGGACCGAACAATAAGTAAAACTCAATGGAGAAGAGAAACGCATAAATTGATGTTTATGATTGATGGGAGGCCTAAATTGGCTACCCGGATCCCAGACGTTTAGTAGCCAAAATAGAAGTGAAAGCAATGATCAGGACTCGATACAATTAACCCACAGCTCCCATTAGATACAACGAAGGGAAAGAATCACAAACATGAAACAACTAGACCCTACTAGAATAATCAATAGCGGAAAGCCAAAAAGACAGTTACTTTCCCACAAAATGGCCAATTGGCTATCTAAAACAAAATAGTATAAGAGATACACACAGTCAATGACAAGCCATAACAAAAATAATCCGCGACAGAAGAACCGCCTTAGAGAGGTCAAAGAAACGAATACCACTGGTGGGTGGGGGTGGGTGGTGGGGGGGGGGGGCTTAAATCGATTTAACGTGGCCACATTCCTCGCCCTTACTTCAGTTGCAATTTAGACATATAATTTGTTCTGTCCGCATGAAGGCCTCCTAACTCATCAGTGCAACATCTCCGTGGACACACACACAAAAAAAACACAGATATGAATCAACGGTGAGGACTTGACAGCAAGAAACCACTAAAATGTGGAGCAAAAGAAAACCAACAGTTCGACTCCGATGGGCCCGACCAGAGACAGAGCATCAGGCACCAACCAACATTTCATAAAATTTAATTCTCTCTAATGTTTAGTTAGCCTATACGCTTTACGCTGGAACCGTAATCGAATCTGAGGCCTGACCCACCGGCGTGCATTTAAAGAGGGGAGCAAAGTTGTCAACCGCGATTGGGTAAACTACCATGCATGCAGTCTGTCGAATTACATTTATGTTGTACCCATTTTTATATCGAAGAATGATTCTACCAAACCGAGCGCTGAAGTTTTTCTGAACTCACATACCAAGTCACCATAAAAATCGGGTTCCAACAAATCTTGCTGCAGAAGAGATTCAAGTCCAACAATGAATTTTGAAATGAAATCGGAATAACGTCTATAAAATGTTGAGAAGATCCCGCGCAGCCCACGATACCGACAACCCCGACTAAGAAGCCGAAACGTCAACAAACCACCACTAGTGTTGAAGTCAGCTACCCGTCAAGACACTCTTGTGAGTCGAATTAATTGCGAAATATAAACGCTACGGGATGCCGCACGAGGAACATTACCATCCAAGAAAGGAAATTCTCAAAATCAAAATATTGGCGTTTATCATACATTTAGCTAGATATAAAACCATTTACAATAGATAGATGTAACGGTGCCTCGGTATCAGAAGAAAAAGTATTGTAAATATTTAATAAATCAACCACTAACTGTTGGTCTTCTTTTGTCAGCATTTCAGTGGTTTCTTGCTGTCCAGTCCTCTCCGTGGTTTCATCTCTGTGGTTGTTTTATTTTTGTGTTTTCGGAGTTAGTGCACTGATAAGTTTTGAGGCCTTCATGCGGGCTGAACAAATTAATTGTCTAAATCTCGACGGAAATAAGGGCGAGGAATAGGGCCGCGTTAAATCGATTTAAGCCCCCAGTGGAATTTCTTTCACTGACCGTTCCAAGGCGGTTCTTCTGTCGCGGTTTATTTTTGTTATCAGTTGACTTTGTGTGTGTGTATCGCTTATAGTATTTTGTTTTGGATAGCGAATTGGCCATTTTGTAAAAGTAATTGTCCTTTTGGCTTTCCGCTATTGATGTTTCCGTTAGGGTCTAGTTGTTTCATGTTTGTGCTTCCTTTGTTGTCTCCGTTGAGAGCTGTTGGTTAATTGTATCGATTCCTGATCATTGCTTTCATTTCTATTTCTCAATGATTGCAGATTGTTCTCCACTGGAAAGGGACACCATGAAGTCTCTTTCATAACAAAAAAAGAACATATCGGCCACGAGGGATGCTCATTGGGTACCCATCGCAATACTCACAAGTTGTTTAGATAATTAAGTACCAAATACCATGTAACTATTGTCAAGTAGAACGATGAGAGCTTCACACACTTTCTCACATGACCATAAAGTATCAATTTTATGCTCATTAGAAGTGAAAAAATCATTTCTTACATTACATGCAAGATAGAGGAAGCCCTTCCCAAGAAACGTCAACCCAATTACAGTCAGTCCGCCGTTATCCGTCCCATGTTTATTCCGATTTCCTGTCCAATCTAGCCAAAAATGTCAGTCTGTTGAATACATCCATATGCCACAGTGTTAAAATATCCTGTCTACTCCGGACACTGCACATTCCGAATTCCGACCTACATTTCTAGTGCGTTGTGTATATTCTGGACAAAGTGATAACATACTTGCTTTATGTGTATTGACTAGGAAAAACACAGGTAAACCGAAACAGCTGATTAAGCACAGTTGGTGATTGTTGTCGCTACCTCAATTGTAGAAAGTCATCATTATTTACCTGCTAACAGTTGCATTTGCAGTATGAGAGTATTCATGCTCATTTTAATTGTCCTAATACCTTTTATTATCACTTTGATTATTCTACATTATGTGCCAAACTGTAATGGGTTATGGAATTCAAAAACAATTCAAATACCGGTACACACGTGCAAGATTTAATACTGTGGACAATTTCAAAAGTGCAGAACAGTCACATTAGCATAAATCAGTATACACAAGATTTTTATGGTAAACGTTTTTTTTTTAGTTTGTTTGAATTAGAGTTTAATGGTCCAGTCAACACATCCTATTGCGTTTATATTTCGCAAACGAATGGATTCGCCAGAGTGTGTAGTCATGTAACTGACTTTAACACTCGTAAAAAATTGTTAACGGCCAAACTTCTTAATCAGGGTTATCGGTACCATAAACTATGCAAAGCCTTTTCAAAATTGTATAGACGTCATTCTGATTTAATTTCAAAATTCAATATTGGACAAAAATATTCTGAAACAAGGACTATCGGACCCCGAATTTTATGGTGACTTAGTATATAAATTTAGAAAAATATATAACCGCGATGACTTCAGTACCCAATTTCGTAAAATCATTCTTCGATATAAAAAGATTGGGTACAACATAAATGTTATACGACATACTGCATGCATGGTAGATAACCCACACACGGTTGACAACTTTGCTTTTCTCTTTAATTGTACGCAGGTGGGTCAGGCCTCAGATTCTATGACGGTTCCAGCGTAAAGTCTAATGTTGGTTGGTACCTGATGCTCTGTCTCTGGTTGGGCCCATCGGAGTCTAACTGTTGGTTTTCTGTTGATCGAGCATTCCGGTGGTTTCTTGCTGTCGAGTCCTCGTCGTTGTTTCATCTCTGTGGTTGTTTGATTTTCTGTTCACGGAGATGTTGAACTGATGAGTTAGGAGGCTTTCATGCGGACGGAACAAAATATTTGTCTTAGTCGCGACGGAAGTAAGGGCGAGGATTGTGGCCACGTAGATTCGATTTAAGCCCCCCCCCCCCCCCCCCCACAGTGAAATTCGTTTCCGCTGACCATTCCAAGGCGGTTCTTTTGTTACGGTTTGTCTTTGGGTGTCTGTGTCGCTTGTAGTATTTTATTTTGGATAACCTATTGGTCATTTTGTGGAAAGTAACTGTCCTTTTGGCTTTCCGCTGTTGGTGATTCCAATAGGGTCTGTTGTTTCATGTTTGTGTTTCTTTCCCTTTGGTGTCTCTGGTGGGAGCTGTTGGTTAATTATATCGATTCCTGATCATTGTCTCCACTTCTATTGTGGGTTCGAGCCTCGCTCGGGTCACATGTGAGACGCGAAGTTCTGCAACGGAAGGTCAGGTGGTTTTTATCCGGGTACTCCGGTTTTCGCCCACCTCTGATTAACGATCGGCTCGATATGAGTGCAATAATCTTGAAAGGGCCGTAAAACCACCCCCCCCCCCAACACTTCTATTGTGACTTGCACTTTATGATTATATACCTATGTATAAAATATTAATCTAATCCAGCAAAGTTTGTAAGTTTGTTTTTTTTTTTTTTTTTTTTTTTTGGTTTGGGTTTTACGGCCCTTTCAAGATTATTTCACTCATATCGTGCCGATCGTTAATCATAGGTGGGCGAAAACCGGAGTACCCGGAGAAAAACCACCTGACCTTCCGTTGCAAAACTTGGCGTCTCACACGTGACCCCAGCAAGGTTTTAAAACGATATGACAAGGAAAAAGGGCCATAACTCTCATTTTAGCGGACTTTACCTGAAATCGAATCTGAGCTGTATTAATGATTATATACCAGTTTATGAAATTTTGAATCTAATAAACTAAACTTTTCTAAAGATGTTGCACGGAAACCATTTTGTACATGGGGAAGCGAAGAGGGAGCATTGCAGCATAAAAAATAACATCGTCTCCTATTTTGTAGCTCACCTGGGCCGAAGGCTCCAGGGGAGCTTATAGAACAGTGGGTCCTCCGTCGTCCGTCCGTCAGCACTTTTGAGCAGCTATATCCCTGCAGCCTGCAGTCTGATCTCAATCATTTCTCATCTGTAGCATGCCTTTGGTTGGGCATTGATGACATACGTTTTTTTTTTCGAAATTGCACGAACACTTTGGTTGCTATGGCAATCACAAGGTCCCATAGACTTACAATGGGAAAATGCTTGTCATCACCGTTGCCCCTTCAATTTTGATCGGATCTTTTTAATACTTATATGTAAGGTGGCTGGGGATAAAATCTCGGATGAGTTCGAAAACCGGCCAACTTGGCCCATTTATCATAGAGTTACGTCCCTTTGATTGCTGAAAATGTCGATTTTTGACCTTGTCATCACCGAAGCCCCTTCAGTTTTTATCAGATCTTTCTGCAACTTATATGTAAGGTGGCTGGAAATAAAACCTCGGATGAGTTCGAATACCGGCCATGTCGGCGGATTTTCCATAGAGTTACGTGCCTTTGATTGCTGAAAATGCCTATTTTCGACCTTGCCATCACTGCTGCCCCTTTAGATAACCCTTTCAGTGTTGATCGGATCTTTCTGAAACTTATACGTAAGATGGCTGGGGATAAAATCTCAGATGAGTTCTTAAACCAGCCTAGTCGCCCTATTTATCTTAGAGTAATGTCCCTTTGATTGCTGAAAATGCCGATTTTTGACCTTGTCATCAACGATGCACTTTCAGTTTTGATCGGATCTTTCTGAAACTTATATGTAAGGTGGCACGGGATAAAACCTCGGATGAGTTCGATTACCGGCCAAGGTGGCCCATTCATCATAGAGTCACGTCCCTCTGATTGCTGAAAATGCCGATTTTTGACCTTTTCATCACCGTAGCATCTTTAGTTTTAATCGGATCTTTCTGAAACTTATATGTAAGATGGCTGGGGAAAAACCTAAGTTGAGTTCGAAAACTGGCAAAGTCGCCCCATTAATCATTGAGTTATGGCCCTTTGATGGCTGAAAATGTCGATTTTTAACATTGTCATCACCGTAGTCCCTGCAGTTTTGATGGGATCTTTATGAAACTTACATGTAAGGTGGCAAGGGATCAAACCTCGGATGAGTTAGAATACCCGCCGGGTTGGGCCATTTTTCATCATCATCTCATCTTCAGTAATTGTATTCCTCAAAAAGAGTATCCTCACGATGTGGTTAAAAACTGAGCATGCGCAGCTGGTTGGGTGGATTTGTGCATCCAAATAATGTCTTTGTACAGTTTAAGTCAGAGTTAAGGAGTGTAGATGCCGGCAACCGAAGACTTGAAGGCATCAAGCGAGGGCTGGCAGACGGCATCCTGTGGCAGGTGGTTCCAGAGAACAAGTGTGGCAGGAAAGAAGCTGTACTGATAGGCAGTCTCGGAGCAACGGAGTTGAGTATACTGCTGGTCGTGGGGTCATAGAGTTACGTCCCTTTGGTTGCTGAAAATGTCGATTGTTTACCTTGTCATCACCGAAGCCACTTCAGTTTTGATCTGATATTTCTGAAACTTATATGTAAGGTGGCTGGGAATAAAACCTCTGATGAGTTCGAATACCGGCCAAGTCGGCACATTTATCATAGAGTTACGTGCCTTTGATTGCTGAAAATGCCTATTTCGACCTTGTCACCTCTGCTGCCCCTTCAGTTTTGATCGGATCTTCATGAAACTAACAAACAAGTAAGTTAGGCAGAAACGCTCGGAGGAGTTTGAAAACTCGTGAGGTTTGCCTATTTATCACAGGGTAACATCCCTTTGATTGCAGCAGTTAATTGCTTTTATTTAACTTGTCATCGCCATAGCCCCTTCAGTTTATATCGGATCTTCTTAGCAAAGTAGAAGTAAAACAAAGATCAGGAATAAAAGCTTGAATGAGTTTGAAAACCGGTGAGGTTAGCCTATTTATCATAGAGTTACATTCTACTTGATTTGCAGAAAACGCTTACCCTGTCATCACCTTGTCCTCCCATTAATTCTTCAGAAAAGATTGACACTTCCTGAAACTTTGAATCTGTTATCTCAGGTGAGCGATACAGGACCATCTTGGTCCTCTTGTTTCCTTTTTCATTCAAAATTCAAAGGAATGTTGCTTGGGTTACTTTCGTCCAACCAAGCGGAAAATAATCCGCTCGGATGAACAATCTGGCAGCTAGCGTTTGAAATAGAAAAAAAAATTCAACTTCTACAACTGTGGTTCAATCTTTTTTCAAACTTTACAGGAAAGCTAATTAGATGACCCTCTACCGAAATAGCTCAAACGAGTATCACTCCAACGAACAAGATGGCAGCAAGGCTTGAAATTGAGATACCTTAAAATGATAACTTATCCATAATATTTGGTTCAATTTTATTCAAAATTACAGCTTGTATGCTTTGGTGACCTTATACCAAACTAATTCTGATATAATAACGAAACAAGCAGATATATAGGCGAGGATTATGGCCATGGTAAATAGATTTAAGCGCCCTCCGCCCGCAGCAGTGAAATTCTTTTCACTAACCCTTCCAGTGCAGTTCTTCTGTTGCAGTTTATTTTTGTTACAGTTCGTCTCTGTGTGTGTGTATCGCTAATATATGTTTGTTTTGGATAGCCAATTAGCCATTCCGTTGAATAGTATTTGTCATTTTGCCTTTCCGCTAGTGATGTTTCCATCAGCGTCTAGTTAATTCATGTTCGTGTTGTTTTCCCTTTGATGTCTCTGATGGCAGGTATTGTTCTATGTTTTATTTAAAAGCAGATAAATCTTAAAATGACTACGTCTCCTAACATTTTAAACCAGACGTGACGGCTCCGGCGTAAAGGCTTACTGAGAATTAGAATTTAATTTTATGTAATGTTGGTAGGCGCCTGATGCTCTGTCTCTGGTCGGGCCCATTGGAGTCTAACTTGGTTTTCTTTTGCTCCGGCATTCCAATGGTTTTATTTGCTGTCGAGTCCTCACCGTTGTTTCAATTATATGGTTGTTTTATTTTTGTGTTCTCGGGGGTGTTGCGCTGTGGATTGGGAGGCCTTCATGCAAACTGAACAAAATATTTGTCTTAATCGCGACGAAGTGAGGGCGAGGATTGTGGCCACGTAAAATCGATTTCAACCCTCCAGTTGAATTCGTTTCACTGACCGTTCCAAGGCGGTTCTTCTGTCGCGGTTCATTTTTTTGTTATGGTTTGTCTGTGAGTGTTTGTATCGCTTATATTACATGTACTTTGTTTTGGATAGCCAATTTGCCATTTTTGGAGAAAGTAACTGTCATTTTGGCTTTCCGCTGTTGATATTTCCGTTAGGACAAATCATTTGTAGAAATCGTGACTGAAGCCAGGGCGAGGATTGCGGCCTCGTCAAAATCGATTTAAGCCCCCTTATGAACACTCATTTTCACTGACCGTTCCAAGGCACTTCTTCTGTCGCGGATTTGTTTTGTTATGGTTTGTCTTTGAGTGTATGTATCGCTTATATATTTTTGTTTGGGATAGGCAATTAGCCATTTTGTGGGAAAGTAACCGTCCTTTTGTCTTTCCGTTATTGGTGTTTTCATTAGGGTCTAGTTATTTCATGTTTGTGTTTCTTTCCCTGATTATTTCTGTGAGTTGATTGTATCGATTCCTGATTATTGCCTTCACTTCTATTATTCACACAGCGCTATGTTTCCGAACGTCATCATCTATCAATTTAAGTGCAATAGTTAATATGTTTCATGGAATAAGATGGATATGACTTATTTACATGATTTTCAGTAACTATGTAACATTTTCAATCCAGGAGAGATACGTATACAGGGCATTTTTGTCCATTTGTTTGGGGTACTCGCGAGTATTATATTCACCCAAACTAAATGTCGTGAATAAATGTTTTGCAATTAGACCTCCGAAAAAATGAGAATATCATGATACAACAGGAGAAGGGTTTGTTTTGGTTAGCCAATTGACCATTTTGTGGGAAAGTTACTGTCTTTTTGCTTTCCGATATTGATGTTTCCATTAGGGTCTAGTTGTTTCATGTTTGTGTTTCCTTCCCTTTGGAGTCTGTATTGGGAGTTATGGGTTAATTTTATTGATTCCCGAACATTGCCTCCACTTCTAGTTTACTCAATACAAGTCATGAATATTCAACACAACAATCTCAAGCCAAAAACAGAAGAGTAGAAAGAGAAATATTACAACATAAATGCACAGACCAAAAACACAAAACAACCAGACGTATACCAACGAGACCAGGTTATTTAAAATATAGTCATCTCAAAGGAACGCCGAAGGTAGAAATTACTGGGGATTCATCTCCAAATTTTAAAATTTTAAATTATCTCCTTCAATTCCAATGCAGAATCGTCCATAATAAGTTACATCACAGACGTCTGAGCTCTCGTCATAAACTATCTTGCTTAACCAGCCAGATATACAGGCCTTAACATGAAAACTTTCAACTTATTTAATCAACAACAGTAGTCCAAACGCAGGATTTAAAATGTCGGGCACCATCCTTCTCAAAACGATAAGGATAAAAAATAGAAGTAAAAGTAATGATCAGGTATCGATACAATTAACACACACCTCCTATCAGAGACACCAAATGGGAAAGAAATACATACAAGGCATAACTAGATCCTTGTGGAAACAACAACACAGGAAAGTGAAGTTAACAGTTACTTTCCCACAACTTAAGTCGTCATAAAATCTAAAATAGAAGTGAAGGCAATGATTTGCCCTGCAAACATGTTACAGAGCGAAGCCAATTATGCATCTTGCAGTCGTCAAAGGGATTTTCAACTGCAGCAAAACGACAACGTAGTGGCATATGTACACGTATGATAAACCTATTTGGTTTTTATCATCAAAAAAGGAAATAATGCAACTAAGAATTCGAATTCAATTTCGTGCTTCTTTAATTTGAAAAACAAATGATGCCATTTGATTTAGTCAGGATAAATTAACAAAATGTAAATATGTAAACCCAACCGTTTCTTCAAATCAGAAAACGCCGATATCTGAAACATCATCCAAATATCGAGAAGAAGAGTTGGAAGCCTCATTAATATCGGCTTGGTGTCTTTGGAATCATGCCACACAGATTATAGATCCAGTGCATGTGGATTTTTGAATGTTATTTATTTCAGATTAGAGCCTTCATGTTTGCCGCTGGTTTCTCTCTGGCCTTTGGAGCAATGTTTACGAAGACATATAGAGTTCATCAGATATTTACCAGAGCCAACAGAGGCCTTATTAAGAGTAAGGTGTGTATGAACTTACAGTACCGTTTTTTCTTTCTATGATTTTTTATATCGTCAGCCATTGGCCTGCGTTTTTGTGGTTCGAGCCTCGCTCGGGTCACATTTGAGACGCCAAGTTCTGCAACGGAAACTGACGGTCAGATGGTTTTCCGCCGGCTAACCTGGTTTTCGCCTCTCTCTATTTAATGACCAGACCAATGTGAGTGAAACAATTTTGGAAGAGAATTAAAACCAAAACCACCAAAAACTAAAAACGCTGCAAGTAGCTGCTAGTGATAAAGGTTTTCCTTATCAGCATAAATCATTAAGATTTGAAAGTTGCATAAATTTCAGGAACTTACATATATAAGCAGGCTTCAGATAAAAGCTCGAACGTGTTTGAATATGTTCTATAAAAGGGTTATCCTGCCAAGGTTGGTTTATCCGTATTTTTTTCCATTTCCCATTGGTTGCTGAAAGTACCTATATTTGCCTTTCACGAAGATAACTCAATTAGTTTTAAAAGATGCAGATAAGATTAACAGCGACAAAATATTAAAGTTAAAAACTGGCAAGATCTGACTATCGTTATTAGGCGTTGATTGCTTACTTATCTTATTATTCATCTTGTCATAAATATTACTTCCCTAGCTTCATCAGTTCTTTATGAAACTTGCAGAAATGACGGATAGTAACAAAATCTCCCGGGACGTTGTAAATTGGCTAAAACATGCTTGTCGGTCGTCTGTCTTCTGTTTTTCTGTATGTCTGTCTGTCTGTCTGTCTGTCTGTCTGTCAGTCCATCCATTCATTCGTCCATTAGCACATTTGACTAGTCACATATCAACAAAAAATTGAAGCTGTTGTTTGCAACTACTCCATTGTTCGACGAATAATATTGACATTCTGTGACCAAGTCCAACTGTTCCCAATTTTTCTCTACATTCTCTACATTAAATAACTTAAGTGGTAACACTCCATCGAGTTTTATCGAGTATCCCTGCAGATGCACAGGACATGGGTCAACTATGTTTGATTTAAACTGATACAAATGTCTGGTACATGGAGTTATGACCTCTGAATGCTAAAGATGCTCCAAAGCTTCATGGGTATACTGGTAGTCCTTTGAGTGCTAAAGATGCTTCATCCGGAGTCTAACTGTTGGTTTTCTTTTGCTCCAGCAATTCTGTTGTTGTATGCTGTCGAGTCCTCAACCTTGGTTCATCTATGTAGTTTTTTATTTGTATGTTCTCAGAGATGTTACACTGATGAGTTCATGCGGACTAAACAAAATTAGTGTATACCGCGACAGAGGTAAGGGCGAGGATTATGGCCATGTAAAGTCGATTTAAGCCCCCCCCCCCCTGGAATTCTTTCCATTGACCGTTCCAAGGCGGTTCTTCTGTGGCGGTTTATTTATTTTGTTTATTTTATTATGTTGTTGTTTGTTACTTTCTGAGTGTATCACTTGTTTCTTTTTATTTTGGATGACCATTTTCAAAGCTTCATGGCTATACTCATACTGGTATAAAGCTCTTTAACTTGTGGATAAGGGTGACATGAATATGTTAAGATACATCTATGTCCTCCAGATTAGTGAATGTTATAGACATTGAGTGACATTGGCATACTTTTAAGCACAAACGAGCACTACTGACAGCCGTGGCCCTCAAATGCGTTCTTCAGGAGAAGGATTTGTGTTTAACCACATTGTAGGGAAGAAAACATAGTTTCGAAAGTCTAGACTCCACTAATTGTTTGTCGTTTCCTCTTACACTGTCCTGATATTCACCCGATACACAATTCTTATTGATCGTACAGTATATCTTATTTCCACAATAGAAGTGACGGCAATGATCAGGAATCGATACAATTTACCCACAACTCCCATCTGAGCCGCCAAAGAGAAAGAAGCACAAATATGAAATAATTAGACCCTTATTGAAACATCAATAGCGGAATGCCAAAAGGACAGTTACTTTCCCACAAAATGGCCAATTGAGTATCCAAAACAAAAAATGCAAGCGATACGAACACTCAAATACAAACCATTACAAAAATAAACTGCAACAGAAGAGCCGCATTCGAAGGGTCAGTGACACGAATTCCACTGGAGCGGGTGTTAAATCGCTTTTTTACGCGGCCGCAATCCTCGCCTTTACTTCCGCCGCGATGTAGACAAATATTTTGTTCACCAACAAACATTACATAAAATTAAATACTCTTTAATTCTCAGCAAGCCTATACGCTGCAACCGTCATAGAATCCGAGGCCTGGCCCACCTCAATATTAGAAGACGAAAGCAGGTCTGAACGCCCATCAGATGTCACCAATGAAGAAATGTGTAACAAAGTACGGGATCTAGTTTACTCTGATAGTTGAACTAATGAATAAGAAATTGCGAATGCATTACACATTCCACATGGTAGCTTTTCAAACGTTTTACATGATCGCTTGGATTTACGAATGCTAACAGCCCGCTGGGTCCCAAAATCCCTTAGCGTCTGGTGACTGTGATGAAAACTATCTCCATTATTGTTAGCCAGAGAATAAAACTCAAAATAGCCAGTGGGTAGGTCCGGGGTCTCCGATGCCAAAGACTTTCAAAACACAACCGGTGATGGCAACTGTATTTTAGGACGCGTGTGGAAGAATTAGCGAATGCATTACACATTTCACATGGTAGCGTTTGTGCAGAAATAGCGAATGTATTACACATTTTGACATGGTAGCGTTTCAACAATTTTACTTGATCGCTTGGATATGCGCAAGCTTACAGACCGCTTGGTCCCAGAATCCCTTAGAGTAGAGCAAATGGCAACCAGAGAATCAGTATGCAGCGCATTGTTGAAACGGTTTAGGTCAAAGGAAGATGGTTTTCTTTCAAGTCGGTTGACTGTAGATGAAACCAGGGTCCATTATTATGAGCAAGAGAATAAACCTCAAAGTCGACAGTGGGTAGGACTGGGGCCTCCGAGGCCAAAGAAGATCAAACGCAAACCACTGCTGGCAAGGTGATGGCAACTGTATTTTGGAACGCGCAAAGCGTTTTTGTTCGACTTTCTAGCAAAGAAAAGTACAATTAGAGGTGCGTATTATGCAAATTTGCTCGACCAACTGAGAACTGTGTAAAACGTTGAGGTAAACTCTCAAAAGGGATTCTACTCCAACATGACAATGCAAAGTTCCACTTGCATACTAACAATGGCTGCTGTTGAGCGGAATGGGTACGTGCTAATACCACACTCCACCTATTCTCCGGATTTAGATCCTAGTGACTAGTTCGTGTTCTCAAAATTGAAAAAGGATATCCGTGGACATCATTTCCGATCGATGGTCGTGGCGGCAGTTGAGGAGTGGGTCGGAGACAAGGACCTTGGCTTCTCCAATTCTGGGCACATGGCACTGGAACAGCGTTGGTCCATGTGTATCATTCTAGAGAGCAGTTACATCGAAAAAGAAGAGCTCGATCTCACCCGGAAATAAGTTAGGCTTGTTTTTAATTAACTCGCCCTCGTATTTTGGCCTTACTTATGCTAATTGATTGTAGCTACAAGCTCAACACGATCCCGTATGCCTTTAGAACGAGTACCCATATGCTATTTGTTCATACATTTGTCATTTTTAGGCATAAAGGAAAGCAATACCTCTTTAGTTCCGTTATTATTGTAATATATTCGTATATTTAGACCTTGTGCATTTGTTTGATATTTGTTTGATTTGAGGTTTAACGTCCCCGTCAAAGTAGAAGTAAAACAAAGATCAGGAATTGATACAATTAACTTACTCCACCCATAAAAGACACCAAAGGGAAAGAAATACAAACATTAAGCGACCAGACCATAATGGAAACCTAAACTAAGGAAGGCCATAAGGACAGTTACTTTCCCACAAAATGGCCATATGGCCATCCAAAACCAAAAGACACAAGTGATACACACAGTAAGTAACAAACAACAACATAAATAAATCGCCACAGAAGAACCGCCTTGGAACGGTCAGTGGAAGATTTCCACTGGGGGGCTTAAATCGATTTTACGTGGCCACAATCCTGTAAACTGTCAACACTGTATAGGTCATTTTGGAGACGTTGCTTCTAATTTTGTGGGACTTTTATCCGACATTTAGATGAAATGACATCTCAAGCCCTGCCGCCAAATGAAACCGATAGGGTTAATAAGCATGGACGTTCCGACTCGCACAGTTTTGCCTGGACAGGCTTAGATCATCTTAGTGGTTTACTAGTACTCGCGTGCGGTCGGTTTTAGCTGTGCGTGGAAGCACCATGCAGCCCATCTATTTTTTTTCAAGCCCCAATGCATTTAGGTTTTTGAAATGCTCAATATGATTTGATCTCCATTTCAGTTACTGCGCGATAAGCAGCTTCTTTTCATAATTGGTGCTCTGCTGATAGTCGACTCAGCCGTCGTTCTCGTCTGGGTGTTTGTGGATCCAATGCACAAGCACGTGACCAATCTAACAACAGAGGTAAGCCATTGTATATTTCCCTTCTTGAGACGTTGCATATTTTTCTTCTCAACGTTTGGAAAAAGCATTACTAAGTACGAACATATATTCGTGGGTATTGAAGGCACGCGCATAGGTTTGTGTACTGTCGATAGAAATATTCTCGTATTCAAAAGTTAGCACTGCAAATATTGCCAAACTCTGATGAGTATTTATGGATAAATATTGGCTTGGTAACAATGTTGCAAGCACAGCTAATTGTCTCAGTATTGATCAATGCGGCAGCAGTGTCTTTACTGTGTTAATTCATGAAAAAATTCTGTAATAGTTAGCAAGATGTGCCCATGCTGAAAAGTTAAGCCCTGCCTTAAATGCCCAACATATAATGTTTTATTTGAAACCATACAACGTTAAACTTATGTTCTATCGACAGATGTTTTAACAGTCTGCTCAATGACGTTTGCCTCATAGCTGTATTCAGGTCATTTGTCTGCTCGATTTCAAAACCCAAGTTTACACGAGCGTATACAAAACTTAAACCACATGTACTGTGTGGCATGATAACTGGCCATGATGAGAGTAGGAGGACTTGAGCATTACATAGTTGGGACGCTCGCGCAAACCTGGGTTAAGAAATAGGGTAGGGTAGGTTATTTTCACTGTCGACGGATTGACCACATTACAGATATGCGACATTTGTCACTATACAGACTGATAGAATGTTTATCAATAGAGACGAAAATAAAAGTAAATGCAGCGATCAGGAATCGATTAAATTACCTTGCACCTCCCACCCAAGACACAAGTAGGAAACAAATATCAGTATTATATTACCAGAAATGTCCCGTTTACTTTCTACAACAGTTACCGGTCAGTATTTTCCATATTGCCCGTAATCAAGTTCATATTGCCCGTAAATAAGTAGTCACGTTCACAATAGAACTACTTTCAAATTTGTCCATTTCGATACTTAAAATCGGCAGCCATCTTGTCGTGCGTATCGACTGAAAGAACATAAAACAAAACGAACATAGGTGCTGACAAAGTGCATAAAGCGCATTTTATGCTGTCAAATATGACCTACCTGCAATCTGTTTAGATTTTCAACACTTTCTTCTTAGAAATCTGGAGTATTTTGAAAGAAATATAACCGACGCTTCGGAAAAAATGGCGTCCTGTTTTTGGAAGCGTCAATGTTCTTAAAGACGTCACATCAACCAACGTTAACGTCGTCTTCACTTTGGCGCCGTTGGGCGTGGTTTTTCAACGTGTAGGGAGACATTTAACGACCTTCATTATTTTCCATTTCAAACCACTTAAAGATATATAATCTGATTTTATGTTCAGATTTCTATACCAGCCAATCCTGAATTCTAGTAGACAGTTGAATTTTTGGGTATATAATAAAAAAGTTATTGACTTTATATGGTGAAATATTCGGCACTCGTTCATATGACTGACTTTATATTGTGAAATATTCTTCACTTGTTCATATGGCGAAGACGCACTCGCAAGCTCGTGCGTATGTACTCGAGCCGGATATTTCACAATATAAAGTCAATAACCTTTAAATATAAAAATACTTAACCTTAATTAAAACATCACAAGCGGAAAGCCAAAAGGGCGGAAACTGACCAATCGGCTATCCAAAACTAGAAGATATCATGAATACATACAAGTATTGCCGAACATTTACAATATTAAACCAAATCAAAATACAGAGGATGGGGTGGTTAAATCGATTTTACATGTCCAATCACGTGAACAGGTCCTTGAAGTTAACGCCCCCACTAAACTCCATATCATAAAGAGAAAACGGGGGTTTACGGGGTATTTATTATTTTTCTTATTTATGCCCCAAGACATAGGTTGTGGGTAATCGTTAGAACAACCATAATGAGGCGGTTATAACGAGCACCCACAGCCTATGTTTGCAGTAAAAATAAGGAAAATGACACGGATTGTCATCAAAAAAGTAGCCATTTTGGACATGTGAGAAATGCACTATGTCGCACGGGGTGTTATCGTAATGTACATCCCTCACCCTCACCTATGGTTCTGTTATGGCTTAGACAAACGATTTCGTCAGTCCACATTAACGTGTGACATTGTACATTCTTACATATCTCCAAAATGGCTACTTTTCCGATAAAATAGCGATATGTTTTCTTAGTTATACTCCAAGCATACAACCTATGTCTAGGAGCAGAAATAAGCAAAATAATGTATACCACTGTACATCCCAGTTTTCTCACAATAGCATAGGGTTTAGAGGGGTTTTCATTTCATGGACTTATTGACTTGATTTATTACATTTCTAACAATGAATTACCTATTTTTCTCGGTGAAAGAAAGCCCGATAATCGCTCAACAGTGAATTATTTCATTTCTTCGTTTCGAACGTGTTGACGTCATAATTGCTAGCCGATGTTGATGACGTCTTGGTAACAAAAATAACAATAGTTGACGTTTGGCGGAAAATCTGATAAAATCATTGACATCAGACTTCAACTTCAGAACTTATTCAATTTTCGCGTCCATTTGACGTTTTTAGGAGAGACCTGCAACACGAAGATAAAGTATAATTTTCTTGAAAATGCAGTTCTAATTTAATAACATTTGTGCATCCGTATTTCAAAGACAGGATGATTTTTTGCATTGAAATGAAACCAAGATGGCGACTGATTGTCAAACTAAACCAAGCCTCCTGAAATCTATACCCTTATCGGAACTATTTTGGTTGGAAAGCCGAATTGTTTAAATTGAAAATTCAATGGTAAAACATGAATGGAAATGTAATAAAAAGTTTATTTTGTTATTTTGATTGATTACGGAGAAATATTGTGTTTGCTATTTGCCCTCAATAATCTCATTTAAGCAAGTAATTTTATTCTATTTTATTATTATTTTTATTTTTTTTTTATTTTTTTTTATATGCTGCGGATTTCCAATTCCCTTTTCTGCCTTCGTGTTCTTTCGCGTTTATACTGACAATGGACAAATGTTGATATTTGCTACGTGCTAAAAACATATCGCCGGCCTCGGTAGCTGAGTCGGATGCGCGTCTGACAGGTGATCAGGATGACGTAGTTTCGATACCTGCCGGGGTCGGCAACATTCGTTCATGGAGATTGATCAATACATCTTTTCGACGGTCATTCCCTGCCTTCCGCTGATTCAGGGAGGACATTTGTCAGTTTCTGGCAAAAGAGAATGTGCTCTGTACTGGTTAACCGCATACGTTTAATATAAGCTAAGGCAATGATCAGGAATCGATACAATTTACCCCAAGCTCTCATCAGAGACACCAAAGGGAAAGAAACACACACATGAAACAACTAGACCCTAATGGAAACATCAATAGCGGAAAGCCAAAAGGACAGTTACTTTACCACAAAATGGACAATTCGCTATCCAAAACAAAATACTGTAAGTGACACACACACACGCACGCACGCACGCACGCACGCACGCACGCAGAAACATACACACACACAAAGACAAGCCATAACAAAAACAAACCATGACGGAAGACCCGCCTTGGAACGGCCAGTGAAACGAATTCCACTGGGGTCTTAAATCGATCTTACGTGGCCACAGTCCTCGCCCTTACTTCCGCCGCGTTGTTACAAATAATTTGTTCAGTCCGCATGAAGGCCTCCTAATAATCCTGCCCAGGAAAAGTGTGGATAGGTAAATTGACCGGCTAAAATGGCATAAATAGTGTTGACTGGGTCGTTAATCTCCAATAAAAAGAATTAAACAAACAATAAAACGTATTTTTTGTACCGGAAACCCCAAAGCGGGTAGTTGGCAAACAGTGCAGGCCAAGACCAGACGCCGCGTTCTGTGGCGTCTGATCAGGACCTCGACTGTTTGCTAAAAGGTCAGTCATTTTCCAATCAAGTTCTGATGAAAGCACAACCTGACACCCCTATATTTTGAAATGGATTCCTGCTATATATAAGGAGGAAGATTCCATTCGGTGCAAAAAGAGTTAATTTCGCTTTGTCAATGATATCACCGTGCCCATCATAATCATATCTTGCATTAGTTACTTTCATCATGTTGTTATTATGATATCTATGATATTTAGTTTCCGGTTTTCATTCTAATAATGTATTCTTTGCTTCCAAAGTTAACCTTTTTCATTTATTTTACGACACTGCAGCTGGTGTTAAGTGTTGTGTGGCGGCCGTAAAACGTCTCCCCGTACTTCATCATAGTGCAGATTATATTTTTATTTTCTTTGGACTCATCGAGCCCATTGCTGCTAATTTGAAAATCGATATCGCTGAAATCGATGCTAGCGGTGTATTCAGCCTTGCATACAACAGTGCTGTTTATGAAGAAACTCAATAAAACCGAGTTTCCGGTTTTCATTCTAATAATGTATACTTTTGCTTCCAAAGTTAATCTTTTTCATTTATTATATGTTGATGAGAATAACTTTTTAACTTACAGGCATCTGAAAACGATGAGGACCTCTTATTCATTTCTCAGCTTACAACGTGTAACTCTGAACATATCGAAAAATGGACTGGTGCTCTTTATGCCTACAAGGGGCTGCTGCTTATATTTGGTGTTTACATGGCTTGGGAGACGCGGCATGTTAAAATACCTGCACTAAATGATTCTCAGTACATCGGAATGAACGTCTACAATGTTGTTATAATGAGCATAATTGTAGTTGTGATTTCGAATATACTTTCTCATCAGCCCACGCTAGCTTACGTCATGGAATCATCGTTCATGCTGCTTTCTACAACAGTGACATTATGTCTTCTCTTTGTCCCTAAGGTAAGACTAGTGGCGCGTCCCTAATTTACAAAAAGGTAAGGTGCATGGATATACATTATTGTACCATATACAGCAATGACTAATTAAGCTGCTTATTTTAATGAATACCAACTATCATCAGGACCAAAACAGGGAACATATACCAGATTTTGTCTTCTATTTACCAGCAGCACCAGCATTTTAAACTACGCATACATTTGGCAGAATCTCGTAAATAAGCTTAATTATTTAACGTGTCGAATCAAATATAAACAATGTAGTTAACATCAAAACAGTGTGCTCCTTTGAACAATCGTTTTGTTGTTGTTGTTGCTTTTTAGTTGGAAATAAGACTAATGTTAATTAGTTGAGATCAGTGAGGTGTTTGATGACTTAACACAGGGGCAATAAATCGTTTTCAACTAACAAACCTTTTCACGTGAAGTTCTCTCGCCGTAGACACAATGTGAAAGTTAATGTTGTAAAATAAGACAACAGATCATTACATCTATTAAGCAAATTGAAAAGTGCATTTGCAAATATTAACTGCACAACAGTAATTGCCTGGCCATTTCGTATTCGATGAACGATTTCCCTGCAAACATCTATATACGGGACCATGTGGGCAGATTCTTGGCATTTAGCCCATTTGTGTCCTACACGGGTCCCATATAGGTCTTTTTGCCCATATGAGACTAACATCGGTCCCGTATAGATAATATTCGATACCTGAAATGAAATTGAACTTATCCTGGATAATAGACAATTTCAAGATACATAGATACATAAAAGGGGTCCAAATGACTCCCATGTGGTACAGATATTGAACCCAATGGTCCCCATGATAACCGCCTTCTACCATTTGGGGCCCTATCGGTTCGATGTGGTCAATAAGTAGAACAAGTATGTCATTAATTAAGCTTAATATTAGAAAAGTAAAATTCCAGACAAAGGTAGAGATAATAACGCCAATAATAAAATAATGGAATAAATGGTTTATTCATTACAAAAAGAAATTACTTTATTAAATTCAATATAAATATTTTCGCGGCTGAGACATTGTTTATTGTCATAGTTTTAGCTCGCCCGACCACGAAATGTTCAAGGTGAGCAAATGTGATCGCTTTTCGTCCGTCCGTCCGTCCATCTGTCCGACAACAATTTCTTTAAAGGCCATCTTCTCCGAAACCACAGTGCCAATTTTAAAATAATTTCACAGGAATATTCCTTGGATGACCCTCTACCAAAATTGTTAAAATAGTTCCACTTCGCTGAACAGAATTGCCGCCAGACCTAAAAGTAGAAAATAAAACTTAGAAAAACCTTTAAAACGACATCTACCAGGCTAATGTACTGATTTCAAAATAATTTCACGGGAAAATTTATTAGGTGACCCTCTACCAAACTTGCTAAGTGATTTCGCTCCGCTGAACAAAATGGCCACGAGAGATAAAATAGAAAAACATTTCAACGACATCTCCTCCTTTGCTAATTGTTCGATTTCAAAATCATTTCACGGGAATATTTATTAAGTGAACTTCTACCAAAATTGCTAAATTGGTTCTGCCCCCCCGAACAAAATGGACACCAGCGCTAAAAAAAGAAAAATCTTTAAACGACATCTCCTCCTAGGCTAATGTTCCGATTTCAAAATAATTTCACAGAAGTGTTCCTTCCATGACCCTCTACCACAATCGCTAAAATAGTCCCCTCCGCTGAACAAAAATGGCCACTAGAGCTAAAAATAGAAAAAAAAATCTAAACGACATCTCCTCCTAGGCTAATGGTATGATTTTTAAATAATTGCACGGGAATAGTCATACGTAGGTGACCCTCTACCAAAATTGCTAAAATGGTTCTGCTCCGCTGCACAAAATTGGCACCAGAGCTAAAATAAAAATAAAATCCTTAAATGACAGCTCCTCCTACGCTAATTGTCCGGATTCAAAATAATTCCACAGACATGCTCCTTGAATGACCCTCTATCACAATTGCTGAAATAGTTCCGCTCCGCTGAACAAAATGGACGCCAGAGCTAAAAATAGGAAAAAAAAAACTTAGAAAAACCTTTATACGACATCTCCTCCTAGGCGAATGGTCCGATTTCAAAATAATTCCTCGGGAATATTTATTTGGAGACACTATACCAAAATTGCGAAAATGGTTCCGCTCCGCTAAAGAAAATGGCCACCAGAGCTAAAAAAAAAAAAAAACAGAAAAAAAACAACATTTAAACGAAATCTCCTCCTAGGCTAATGATCCGATTTCAAATTATCCTTGGATGGCCCTCAACAATTGCTAAACTAGTTCCGCAGAACAAAATGGCCAGCACAGCTAAAAATAGAAAAACCTTAAAAAAACCTTTACAGATTTCAAACTAATTTCAAGGGAATATTTATTAGGTGACCCTCAACCAAAATTGCTAAAATGGTTCCGCTCTGCTGAACAAAGTGGTCGCCAGAGCTAAGAATAATAAAAAAAATAAACGCCATCTCCTTCTAGGCTAATTGTCCTATTTCAAAATAATTTCACAGGAATGTTCCTTGGATGACCCTCTACCGGAATGCTAAAATGGTTCCGCTGCATTGAACAAAATGGCCGCCAGTGCTAGATATAGACTAAAATCCTTTAATCGACATATCCTAGGCTACTGGGCCAATTTCAAAATAATTTCACAGGAATGTTCCGTGGGTGACCCTCTACCAGAATTGCTAAAATGGTTCCACTCGACTGGTCCAGCTGCTTTTCCAGGTTTCTGGTTTTGCCTTCACTTCTATTTTGTAAAAGCTTCTGTAGCTAATACCACACACGCCTATTCTCCGGTAGTAGCTCCAAATGGCAATTTCCTATTCCCAAACTTGAAAAAAGGATACCGTGAACGTCATTGCCGGTCCAATGAAGAGATCGTGGCGGCAGTTGAGACGCGGGTCGGAGACAAGGACCCCTGCTTCTTCTCTTTTGGGCTGATGGCAATGGAACAGCTTTGGAACAAGTGTTTCATTCTAGTGGGCACTTACATCGAAAAAGAAATCGATCTTACGCAGACATAAAATAGACTGTTTTTCTCCTCGCCCTCATAGAAGAAAGTAGCTTAGAAGTATGATGTTAAACCATTGTATAATTGTATTCGCAACAATGCTATCTTATTGCAAAGCGTTACCAATTATATGTGGATAGACAGTATTGCATTTATAGGTAAGATAGTTTGCACCGAGATAAAAATAAAAGCTACAACAGAAAAAGAAAGAAAAAATATCGAAACATGCCATATATACGATGTGTTTGATAAAAACGTTTTGGTTTAAAAACGTATTGGTTCCAAACAACCTTCATGATAACATAGGAAGCCCATGGAGACTATCGTTAGATAATTAACTAACACAGTTGCAGATGTTTTTTGTGCCTTTGCTGATTTTACACACCGTCCTATAAGATTTACTAAGTACTGGCTGACTGCATGTGTTTGTTTCAGATATATGCAATAATAACATCGAAAGGCAACCCAATCATCGCAGCATCAGGTATTCAGGTTGACGCCAATTGTCGGCGGTTTGTAGTGGACGAGAGACGAGATCAGTACTACAGGGCGGAGGTGCAAAACAGAGTGTACAAGAGAGAAGTTGTCGAGGTAGGTAGAACTGTCATTAATGCTATGAAATCTTTACGTGATAATGTTGCAAAGGAGAGTTAATAAATTGATTGTCATATAACGGTTCACAAAGCAATGATCATGAATCGATACAATCACACCTCCTGTCAAAGACGACAAAGAGAAACAAACACAAAAATAAAATAACTTCACTTTCGTGACTTAACAAGCGGAAAGCCAAAAAGACAGTTACTTTCCCACAACATGGCCAAGTGGCTATACAAAAAAATAATTATATTCGCAATACATACATGCAAAGACGGGGATGGGGGATGGGGGGTGCTCAAATCCATTATAAATCACCACACTCTATCAAAACTGGAACTGATAGCGTTTCTTAACATTCACAAACCTCACGCAGTGGGCAATCAGGAATAAAAAAATGACAGAACCATTGACACTTCAGCACTTTTCCCTGAAGCTTATCCTAATAATGTCTAAAGGAAAGACAGAAACATCCACAGAGGTGGGATGATGCTACTGGTTCATGAGGACATCCACATATGTCTTTAGAAGACTTTGAAAACGACTCGGAATCAGTTTGCTGTGTTTGATTTGAGGTTTAACGCCCCCTTCAACACTTTAAATAGAAGCGGAGGCAATGACCAGGAATCGATACAATCAACCCACAGCTCCCATCAGAGACACCAAAGGGAAAGACACACAAACATGAAACAACAGACCCTAATGGAAACACAAACAGCGGAAAGCCAAAAGAACAGTTACTTTCCCACAAAATGGCAATAGGCTATTATCCAAAACAAAAAATAACATAAGCGACACAAACACCCAATGACAAACCATAACAAAAATAAACCGCGACAGAAGAACCGCCTTAAAGGTCATTTTGGAGACGTTGCTTCCAATATTGTGGGATTTTTACCCGACATAGAGATGAAATGACAACTCAAGCCCTGTCACCCAATGAAACCAGTAGGGTTTATAAGCATGGACGGTACGACTCGCACCGCTTTGCCTATGCAGGCTTAGATCCTCTAAGCGGTTTACCAGTACTCGTGTGCGGTCGGACGTCAGCTCTGCGTGGAAGCATCATGCAGCCCACCTATCTCTTCAAGACTCGATGGGCGGGGGCAAGGAATCAGTTTTGATAAAACAGATGGCAAATACATCGTCTCATTTTATTCCACCTTGGTATCGTAAACCTGGCAGTTCGAATGAAGACTTTCAACTGTTTCGAGACCAACTAGACCTTGTCAGGGCATAAGGGTAAGAATCTCCCTTCGGTTCACGTCTTGGATTATTTCAGATAGAGACATATCTTAACCGGACAAACTTAACAAAATGGTTCTTTGTTTAGTCAGTCAGAAGGACAAATATTGATTAACATTATGTACGATCATAGCTTGGAACAATTAGTGCACTTTGTAACCCGGGAGAAAAACACTTTAGATCTCATTATTTCAACTCTGCCTGGTCAGTTTCAAGTTGTCCACTTCCTAGACAAATACATTGACAATGACGTGATAGCAGCAACATTGGAGGTCTTCCTGCCCCCACAAAAGAAACCTAGGAGGAAGGTGTATTTGTATCAGAAAGGTGATTTTGAGTCTTTGAGAAAGATTGCACAAAACTTTGCAAAACAAAACCATTTCAACGGCATTCTATTTCTCGGTCTGTACAGGAAAATTTCAATAGTATGACTTCTTTTATAGAGGAGGCAGCACATAAAAATACCTCCTCAAAATTGAGCAAATAGAAATCTTCTGTCCCTTGGATCACACCGGAGATTAGACGATAAAAATCGCAGAATAAACTAAGACTCATGCAAAGGCTAAAAGACTGGCAGTAAGAAAACAAATGGACAAAGTTCCAGGATCTGAAATTGGAAATGAAGGCAGATATTTGGTCAAAGTTCCAGGATCTGAGATGGGAAATTAAGGCAGATATTAAGACACAGCATGATTCGTATGTGAATAACATGGTTGTTGATATCAATTCCAATCCTCGAGATTTTTATCGGTACATGAACGGCCAAACGTAAAACACTCAAGGTATCCCCCCATTAAAAACGAAATAGGACTGGCCACACTGAAACTGAGGCAGATCATGCAGAGGAATTAAACGGTGAGTTCACGGATGTGTTCAACAAAGCAAAAGAGCACAACCATGTTCCGTTGCCTGGAAGGTCGGTCCAAATCATGGAGAACATTGTTGTTGGTAAAGAAGGTGTAATCAAACTTCTGAAAGGCATGAAGCCTTCTAAAGCATTAGGACCTGATGAGTTGCATGCCAGAGTCCTAAAGGAACTTGCAGATGAATTAGGTCCGGTTTTTGCCCACCTTTTTCAACAGTCACTTGTTTCTGGTGAAATTCCCAAGGAATGGTCTTTAGCAAATATAGGCTCATTGTACAAGAAGGGTTATAAAACTTGTGCTGGAAATTATCGCCCTGTATCTCTCATATGTCTCATATGTGTACCTTGCAAACTTTTGGAGCATATTGTTTGTTCAAATGTACTGGCCCACCTGACCAACATAAACTATTATCTGGTAGACAGTATGTTTTCAGAAAGAACCATAGCTGTGGAACAAAACTAGTGACAGTGATAGTTGATTTGGCTAAAATCGTGGATAATGGTGGACAGATTGACAATTTCATCTTCACGAGCTTCTGTAAAGCAAAGTTAATGGGTGTAAAATTGATGGCAAAACTTAAAATGGATTGACGCTTTTCTATGCCAATGAGAACAACGCGTGGTTGTTAAATATGACTGGGCCCCTGTCATGTCTGGAGTCCCACAGGGGCCAGTTCTTGGTCCACTTCTTTTCTCCCTTTATATAAATAAAATATCACAGGAAATTGATTCAGAAATAAGGCTCTTTGCTTATGACTGTGTTCAGAATTTATATACTAAGTAACTATAAAATTCGAGTTCCGATACACCTTGTTGCAGAAGAGATTTTAGTCCAACATTGAATTTTGAAATTAAATCGGATTGACGTCTATAAAATTTTGAAAATGCTTTGCGTAGTTTATGATACCGATAACCCTTATTAAGATGTTTAGCAGTTAACGATTTATTACGAGTGTTGAAGTCAGTTATGACTAGACACTGGCAAATCGAATTAATTGCGAAATATAAACGCCATAGTATGCCGCACGAGGACGACGCCATCCAAGAAAGGAAAATGTACAATTTCAGAATCAAAATCATCGCGTTTATCATAAATTTTGCAAGAAACAAATCTACCACATTGTTAGCGGCCTTATCTGCTGGAGCCAAAACAAACTTCCTATGAAATTATTGAATATCTAGTTTAAGGTGACGTAAAGACCAGTAGAAGTAAATAAAAAGCTAAAGGTTGCCTTTGGAACAAAGAACATATAAACGGCTGAGTTTTATTGAGTCACTTCATACAAAGCTATATATTTCGCAATGTTGCATACGCCTCACAACACCGTTTTAAGCGTTCTTCGATTTTCAAACTAAACAAAAAGGGCTCAGTGATCACAAAAGAAATGAAAAAAAAAAACAAACTATAAGTCAAGTACAGTGTGGTTAACGGCTCTTTAAAACGACTTCTACGGTTTAATTTTGTTGTGGTTTGTCTTGCGGTGTTTGTGTCGCTCATATCATTTTATTTTGGATAGCCTATTGGCCATTTTGTGGGAAAGTAACTGTTCTTTTTGCTTTCGCTATTGATGTTTCCATTAGGGTCTATTTCTTCTCGTTTGTGTGTCTTTCCCTTTGCTGACTCCGAATAAGGGTCATGTCCGGTCACAAAAAAGGTCAGTTGGTCAAATCAAATAAAAACTTTGTGAATACACTAGAAGCCACAGTTTTTGTCCAATTATCATCAAACATGCCCAGAACGATCATCTTGACCATATCTCGGTCAAGTTCGAACATGGTTCATGCCGGTTGAAAAAGTAGGTCAGTAAGTCAAATCATAGAAAAACCTTGTGAACAGACCAGAGGCCACAGTTTTGGTCCTCTATTCATCAAGCTTGCCCAGGATGATCATCTTGACAATATCTCGGTCAAGTTTGAATACGGTTCATGTCGGGTCTAAAAGTAGGTCAGTAGGTCAAAATCATAGAAAACATTGTGAACACTTAAGGGGCCTTAGTTTTAGACCGATCGTCATCAAACTTGCCCAGAATGATTGTCTTGACAATATCTCGGCCAAGGTTGAACACGAGTCATGTCGGGTCAAAACGTAGGTCATTAGGTCAAATCATAGAAAAAAATTGTGAACAGACCAGAGGCAACAGTTTTGGTCCGATCATCATCAAACTTGCTCAGAATGATCATCTTGACACTATCTCGGTCAAGTTCGAATATGGGCCATGTCGGTTGAACAAGTAGGTCAGTAGGTCAAATCATAAAAAAAACATTTTGAACAGACCAGAGGCCACAGGTGTGGTCCAATCATCATCAAACTCGCCCAGAATAATCATATTCATGAAGAAAACACGCCTATACTAATACAATGGGCGTGGCCGGTGTTGCAGATTTAAGTACTGGTCATGAACAGACTCAATAAAACCGGGTCTGCTATTTTCGTTTATTTGGTGTATTCCTTGCTTCCAAAGGATCTAACTTTAGAACTTATTTATTTTCACTGTAGCTGGTGTTGTGCCGTGAGGCGGCCGTAAAACGTGTCCCCGTACATCATAATAGTGCCGCTATATTCTCTGGTCCTTTGGGATCATTGAGTTCATTTCGTATCATTTTGAAAATAGAGTTCTGCTTAAGCCGGTGCTTGAGGGCGTGGCCGGTGTTGCACATTTAATTACTGGTCATGAACAGACTCAATAAAAACGAGTCTGCTATTTTCGTTTATTTGGTGCATTCCTTGCTTTCAAAGGATCTAACTTTAGAACTTATTTATTTTCACTGTAGCTGGTGTTTTTCCTTGTGGCGGTCGTTAAACGTCTCCCCGTCAATCATCATAGTGCAGATTATATTTTCTGGTCCTTTGGGATCATTGAGTTCATTTGGTATCATTTTGAAAATAGAGATCTGCTTAAGCCGGTGCTAGAGGGCGTGGCCGGTGCTGCACATTTAAGTACTGGTCATGAACAGATTCAATAAAACCGAGTCTGCTATTTTCGTTTATTTGGTGTATTTCTTGCTTCAAAAGGATCTAACTTATTTACCTTCGAAAAATCGATTTTTTAAGATTAAAAATTGTAATATTTTTTCTTATTTCTGCTCAAAATATAGATTGCGGGTACTCATTAGAATCGCCTCTTCGAGGCGGTTCTATCGAATACCCACAATCTATGGTTTAGAGCAGAAATAAGAAAAATAAGGTTTACCCCTGTAAATACCACTTTTACGATCTAACAGTGGGGTTTAAGGGGGTCAAATTTATATAGACTTGTTTTCGTGATGTTGAAAAAATCTCGGTCAAGTTCGAATATGGGTCATGTCGGGTCAAAAAGTAGGTCAGCAGGTCAAATCATAGAAAATTATTGTGAATACTCTAGAGGCCTTAGTTTTTGGTCCGGTCGTCATCAAACTAGCTCAGAATGATCACTTTGACAATATCTCGGTCAAGTTCGAATATGGTTTATGTCGGCTCAAAAAGTAGGTCAGTAGGTCAAATCAAAGAAAAACTTTGTTAACGCACTAGAGACCACAGTTTTGGTCCAATCATCATCAAGCTTGCTCAGAATAATCATCTTGACAATATCTCGGTCAAGGTCGAATATGGGTCATGCCGGGTCAAAACGTAGGTCAGTAGGTCAAATCATAGAAAAACCTTGTGAAAAGACCAGATGCCACAGTTTTGGTCCGATCATCATCAAGCTTGCTCAGAATGATCATCTTGACAATATCTCGGTCACGTTCGAATATGGGTCATGTCGGTTGAAAAAGTTGGTCAGAAGGTCAAATCATAGAAAAACATTGTGAACAGACCAGAGGCCACAGTTTTGGTCCACTCATCATCAAACTTGCACAGAATGATCATCTTGACAAATTCTCGGTCAAGTTCGAATATGGGTTATGTCGGGTCAAAAAGTAGGTCAGCAGGTCAAATCATAGAAAACATTATGAACACGATAGAGGTCTTAGTTTTAGTCCGATCGTCATCAAACATCCTCAGAATGATCATCTTGACAATATCTCGGTCAAGTTCGATTATGGGTCATGTCGTGATAAAAAGTAGGTTATCAGGTCAAATCATAGAAAAACATTATGAACACTCTAGAGGCCTTAGTTTTGGTCCGATCGTCATCAAACATGCTCAGAATGATCAACTTGACATATCACGGTCAAGTTCGAATATGGTTCATGTCGGGTCAAAAAGTAGGTCAGTAGGTCAACTCATAGAAAAACGTTGTTTACGCACAAGAGACCACAGTTTTGGTCCAATCATCATAAAGCCTGCTCAGGATGATCATCTTGACAATAGCTCGGCCAAGTTCGAATATGGGACATGTCGGGTCAAACCATAGGTCATTCGGTCGAATCATAGAAAAGCCTTGTGAACAGACCAGATGCCACAGTTTTGGTCCGATCATCACCAAACTTGCTCAAAATGATCATCTTGACAATGTCTCGGTCAAGTTTGAATATGGGCCATGTCGGTTGTAAAAGTAGGTCAGTAGGTCAAATCATAGAAAATCATTGTGAACAGACCAGAGGCCACAGTTTTGGTCCAATCATCATCAAACTTACCAAGAATGAGCATCTTCAAGTTGACAAAATCTTGGTCAAGTTCGAATATTGGGCATGTCGGGTCAAAAAGTAGGTCAGCAGGTCAAATCATAGAAAAAACATTGTGAACACTCTAGAGGCCTTAGATTTGGTCCGATCGTCATCAAACATCCTCAGAATGATCACCTTGACAATATCTCGGTCAAGTTCGAATAAGGGTCATGTCGGGTCAAAAGGTAGGCCAGTAGGTCAAATCATAGAAAAAATTTGTGAACGCACTAGAGACCACAGTTTTGGTCAAATTATCATAAAGCTTGCTCAGAATGATCATCTTGACAATACCTTGGACAAGTTCGAATATGAATCATATCGGTTGAAAAAGTCATAGAGAAATCTTGTGAACACTCTAGAGGCCACAGGTTTGGACCGATCATCAATCAATCTTGCTCAGAATGATAATTTTAACAATATATTGGTCAAGTTCGAATGTGGGTCATGTCCGGTCAAAAAGTAGGTATGTATGTCAAATCAAATAAAAACCTTCTGAAGACATTAGAGGCCACACGTATGGTCCGATCATCATGAACCTTGCCCAGAATGATCATCTGGACCATATCTCAGTCATGTTCGAATATGGATCATGTCGGGTCACAAAGTAGGTCAGTAGGTCAAATCATAGAAACACATTGTGAATACACTAGATGCCACAGTGTTGGTCCAATCATCATTAATCTTGCCCAGATTGATCATCCTGACAATGTCTCGGTCAAGTTTGAATATGTGTAATGTCGGGTCAAAAAGTAGGTCAGTAGGTCAAATCATAGAAAAAACCTTGTGAACACACGAAAGGCCACAGTTTTGGTCCGATCATCATCAAGCTTGCCCAAAATGATCATTTGACACTATCTCGGTTAATTTCGAATATGGATCATGTCGGGTGACAAAGTAGGTCAGTAGGTCAAATCTTAGAAACACATTATGAATACACTAGATGCCACAGTTTTTGTCCAATCATCATCAAACTTGCCCAGAATGATCATCCTGACAATGTCTCGGTCAGGTTCGAATAAGGCTTATGTTGGGTCAAATAGTAGGTCAGTAGATCAAATCAGAGAAAAACCTTGTGAACATACTTGAGGCCACAGTTTTGGTCCGATCATCACCAAGCTTTCTCAATATGATCATTTGACAATATCTCGGTTAATTTCGAATATGGGTCATGTCTGGTCAGTAAGTAGGTCAGAAGGTCAGATCATTGAAAATCCTTGTGATCACACTAGGGGCCCCGAGTTTGGTCCGATTATCATCAAACTAGCTCAATATGATCATCTTGACAATATCTGGGTCTTGTTTGAATATGGGTCATGTCGGGTCAAAATTTAGGTCAGCAGGTCAAATCAGAGAAAAACGTTTTGAACACTCTAAGAGGCCACAGTTGTAGTCAAATCATCATGAAACTTGCTCAGAATGATCATCTGGACAATATCTCAGTTAAGTTCGAATATGGGTCATGTCAAGTAAAAAAGTAGATCAGTAGGTTAATTTGTCATAACTCTTGAACTGTTTGAGATAGAGCCTTTATATTTGGCATGTAGGTTCCTTGTGACAAGGGCTTCCCCTAGTAGGAAAAGTTGACCTGTGACCTTGACATGTGACCTACTTTATCATAACTTTTGAACCGTATGAGATAGAGGCTTCTTATTTGGCTTGTATGTTCCTTGTGACAAAGTTTTCTCAACTATTCAAAACTTTTGAACCATCACCTTGACCTTTGGCCTACTTTGTCATAACTTTTTAAGCATTTGAGATAAAGTCTTCATATTTGGCATGTAGGTTCCTTGCGACAAGGGCTTCCTATTTATACATAAAATTATATGTGACCTTTACATTGACATTTGACCTACGTTATTATAACTTTTGAACCATTTGAGATAGTGCCTTCATATTTGGCATGTATGTTCCTTGTGAAAAGATCTTCCCACCCAGACAAAAATTTTGTCTAATGACCCTGACCTTTGACCTACTTTGTTATAATTTTGAAGCATTTGAGATAGGGCCTTCATATTTGGCATGTATGTTCCTTGTGAAAAGATCTTCCCACCCAGATAAAAAATTTGTCTAATGACCTTGACCTTTGACCTACTTTGTTATAATTTTGAAGCATTTGAGATAGGGCCTGCATATTTGGCATGTAGTTTCCTTGTGACCAGAGCTTTCTATTCATACAAAAATGATTTGTGACTTTGACCGTGACATGTGACCTACTTTATCATAACTTTTGAACCTTATGAGGTAGAGCCTTCATACTTGGCATGTATGTTCCTTGTGGCAAGGACGTTTCACCCATATAAAATTTTGACCTTCGACCTTGACCTTTGTCCTTCGTTCTCATAACTTTTGGAACCATTTAAGATAGAGCCTTCATATTTAGCATGTAGGTACCTCGTGACAAGGGCTTCCCATCCATGCAAAATGTTTGACCTGTGACCGGTCATTGACCTTTGACCGTTTTTGTCATAACTTTTGAAACATTTGAGATAAAGTATTCATATTTGGCATGTAGGTTCCTTGCGACAAGGGCTTCCTATTCATACATAAAATTATATGTGACCTTTATATTGACATTTGACCTACGTTATTATAACCTTTGCACCATTTGAACTTGTTATAATTATGAAGCATTTGAGATAGGGCCTTCATATTTGGCATGTAGTTTCCTTGTGACCAGAGCTTTCTATTAATACAAAAATGATGTGTGACTTTGACCGTGACATGTCACCTACTTTATCATAACTTTTGAACCGTTTGAGGTAGAGCCTTCATATTTGGCATGTATGTTCCTTGTGGCAAGTACGTTTCACCCATATACAATTTTGACCTTTGACCTTGACCTTTGTGCTTCGTTCTCATAACTTTTGGAACCATTTAAGATAGAGCCTTCATATTTAGCATGTGGGTACCTTGTGACAAGGGCTTCCCACCCATGCAAAATGTTTGACCTGTGACCGGTCATTGACCTTTGACCGTTTTTGTCAAAACTTTTGAAGCATTTGAGATAAAGTCTTCATATTTGGCATGTAGGTTCCTTGCGACAAGGGCTTCCTATTCATACATAAAATTATCTGTGACCTTTACATTGACATTTGACCTACGTTATTATAACTTTTGAACCAATTGAGATAGTGCCTTCATATTTGGCATGTATGTTCCTTGTGAAAAGATCTTCCAACCCAGACAAAAAATTTGTCTAATGACCTTGACATTTGACCTACTTTGTTATAATTTTGAAGCATTTGAGATAGGGCCTTCATATTTTGCATGTATGTTCCTTGTGGCAAGTACGTTTCACCCATATACAATTTTGACCTTTGACCTTGACCTTTGTGCTTCGTTCTCATAACTTTTGGAACCATTTAAGATAGAGCCTTCATATTTAGCATGTGGGTACCTTGTGACAAGGGCTTCCCACCCATGCAAAATGTTTGACCTGTGACCGGTCATTGACCTTTGACCGTTTTTGTCAAAACTTTTGAAGCATTTGAGATAAAGTCTTCATATTTGGCATGTAGGTTCCTTGCGACAAGGGCTTCCTATTCATACATAAAATTATCTGTGACCTTTACATTGACATTTGACCTACGTTATTATAACTTTTGAACCAATTGAGATAGTGCCTTCATATTTGGCATGTATGTTCCTTGTGAAAAGATCTTCCAACCCAGACAAAAAATTTGTCTAATGACCTTGACATTTGACCTACTTTGTTATAATTTTGAAGCATTTGAGATAGGGCCTTCATATTTTGCACGTAGTTTCCTTGTGACCAGAGCTTTCTATTCATACAAAAATGATTTGTGACTTTGACCGTGACATGTGACCTACTTTATCATAACTTTTGAACCGTTTGAGGTAGAGCCTTTATATTTGGCATGTATGTTCCTTGTGGCAAGGACGTTTCGCCCATATAAAATTCTGACCTTGACCTTTGTCCTTCGTTCTCATAACTTTTGAACCCTTTAAGATAGAGCCTTCATATTTAGCATATAGGTACCTTGTGACAAGGGCTTACCACCCATGCAAAATGTTTGACCTGTGACCGGTCATTGACCTTTGACCGTTTTTGTCATAACTTTTGAACTATTTAAGGTAAAGCCTACATATTTCGCATGTAGGTTCCTTGTGACAATGTCTTCCCACTCATGCAAACATTTTACCTGTGACCTTGACCTTGATCTGTGAACTACATAATCATAACTTTGGAACCATTTGAAATAGAGCCTTTGTACTAGGCATGTATATTCCTTGTGACAATGGCTTCACTTTCATACAAAAATACAAAAACTTTGACCTGTGACACTGACCTTTGACCTACTTTATCATAACTTTTGAACCCTTTGAGATAGAGCCTTCATATTTGGCATGTATTTTTCCTCTGACAAAGCACCTTACTATATTACCTACCATTTCATTTCTATAGTGAGGATCAGGTGAGCGATCCAGGGCCATCATGGCCCTCTTGTTTTTTCTGATATACCATTTTGATAACATCACGAAAACACGCCTATATGATTCTGACCCCCTCTAACCCCACTTTTATATAGAAAAACTGGGGTTTGCGGGGGTAAACATTATTTTTCTTATTTCTGCTCTAAAATATAGATTGTGGTACTCGTTAGAACCGCCTCGATCACAATTTTTCATTATAAAATTTTCATTTTTTCGGCGATAAAGGTGGTAATGTATTTGTATAGGCGTGTTTGCGTAATGAGCAATTATAAACTAGTAAGAAAGGCCACAATCTAAGAACGCAGACGTCTCAAGTCACCTATAGAAAGTGACACTGAGGCACAGACAAAAGCAGACGAAACATGAACCAACGACACAAAGCCAATTAACAAATAAGATACTCCAAAAGAAGGACCGCCTTGGGAGGATCAGTTGTAATACTACTGGGGTTGGGGTTTCAACTCCGGAGTTTATGAATTTTCAACCCTCACCCTCAGTTCCAGTACTGTATCAAACAAAATAACAATGACAAATTGATCGACATGGAGGCTTTCTAGCTCAACAGTGAGTCATGATAAAATACATGGTAAAATGGTTATGTAGAGATTAAGATTATCATGAATCAGGGTTAAGTTATCATTGCCTTTACTTCTAGTTTGAGGACTTCACATCAATCAGACGTCAGAGCAGAAGAAAACCACCACTTAGAAATTCACACACATACTGTTGCTCTTATTGTCTGAGTGTGCTCATACGCGCGTTAGAATTGTGCAAATGGCATTTTAATGCTAAAAATGTGTTCCGGTGTCATATACTATTCTAGTAGTAATTGGTTTGCAGCATCTTGTCGGTTGCAACAATCTCACGGTTAAAAAGATACGGATCTTCACAAATCTTGATTGCACATCTTGCATTTAATTGCCGATTGCGACTTATCCAACATCAACCGAGATCAGTTAGCACATCAGCATCCAGATAATAGTCATTTTTTAAACAAGTGACTGTGCACCGCTGCACAGGTCTGATATAACGTTTGTTTCAGCATGAATAGACCACTTTGTGGTCGGAATGCTATATGCAATCCTTATTGAGTATGAGTTTAAAATTACAGTTGGACCAGGAAGTATGCCGACTCGAAAGGTTGTTAGAACTTCCTATGGAACCCTATCCGCGCCTGACAGAAGAGCTTCTTTTTCTTCTACCAGAATCCCGTGTAGACCCATCACCAAGTCACAAGAGGAGACGCCTTCAGGAGAAAGACATGTATGTACTATCAGTAAAACCCTTATATCTATAAGTATTGCAAACATATTCACCAGCCAGTCTAGCATTGACATAGCACACAGGCAATGATTAAATATTAGTCTAGAAGCAACGTATCCCTTACGTTCGTTTGTATTTGTACATGAATCATTCACCTTTATTCAACAGAATCGCCTGGCGTATGTTAAAAGGCTCTAAGGAATAATAGTTGGCGCCGCGAGTTGTAATAGATGCGCTGAGGTGCATTTGCCGAGTATTTTGTTTTTGCATTCGCAGGTTTGGGTGAGACATGCTGTACTTGCAGTGGGATTGTGTTAAGGGGTTGAGATTTTTCATTTCTCCCTTTAAATAAAAATAAAAAATGAGTTCATTTAAGAGCAATGAAAACATTCGTAAGAAAAGCATTAAAGCCCATTGTACTTCATTCTTTGTTATACTCCCCTGGATATTTTCTGTTTATTTTCGTTCTTCTCTGAAAGAGGACAAAAATCAGTCGCATGTCGCGAAACCCAATCCAAATCCTATAAGCATTTAAAATGGATTATACATCGACAATATATTTACGTGGTAATAACTACGACTAAAGACCACATCCATCGAACGAAGAAACGACACGGGCCGAATGACATGAAAACACTTGCCTAAATTATAAACAGAACATATATCAATCAACGAAGTCAAATAAATAATACAGAAATGCAAAGAAACGACTGCCGTTGGACTAACAGCATACCCAGCTACTGTGATATTCAATGTAATGTTTCTTATAATACCAGGTCCCCCACTTCAGTGCCAAATACAGATTTATACACAATGAAAATAAAAAGGAATTCACATGGGGCATACAAGCACGCTCAACGACGCTTATATTTCTCTATACATCGCCACGGTTGGGAATTTTGTTATATAGCAAATGCCCGTCCGCATATCTCTCCGTCCGTACGTCCGTCCGCACATAATTACCGCTAGGTAACTAGAGTGCTTATTCAAGACCTGTATGAACATTTGCACACATATTTAATCGAGGCTGTATATTTGAAGAAAACTGGAAATTTCGCATACATATTTTTATCGACAATTCGCTGTTTGAGATTGTTAATGGGTTAACTTTCAGTTTCTGACAGGGTTATAGAGGTTCTCATTGTATAATATATACAATAAATATACTTGAATTATAGACAGCTTTACATTAATGATAATCTCAACTGTATTCATGTCTACTGAAAATAAAGCGGATCAATTAAAGAAATAAGGTGTACAGATGACAAAACACAAATAAAAATTTAAAATGGAATGTTTCCGTTTTGTGCGAAATTCACAAACATATGTTTAGTAGTCAGAATCCTGAAAATCCCGTGATTTATTCTGTATGCAAGTATATCAATATATTAATATTTTACAGCAAAGAATATGCAAAATAGCAAAGCATAATGGAAGGCAATGATCAGGAATCGATACAGTTAACCAGAAGCTCCTATCAGAGACACAAAAGGGAACGAAACACAAAAATAAATAACTAGATCATAATGGACAAATCAATAGCTGAAAGTCCAAAGGACAGTTACTTTCACTCAAAATGGCCATTTGGTTATCCAAAGCAAAAACACAAGCGATACACACTCTCAAAGATAAACCATAACAAATATAAACCGCGACAGAAGATCTGTCTTGGAACGGTCAGTGAAACAAAATCCGGTGGGAAAATTAACAAAGTCACAATGGTGATGATTTGCCTAATCCTCCTTCTCCCCCCCCCCAAAAAAAAAAAACAAACAAACAAAAAAAAAACAGAGTACTTCACGATGTTTGCATTGTCAGTCATACACGTATGTATGTTTACATTTGACTGGATCAAAACACAATATTATAAAATCATCAAAACCTAGTGAGTTTAGAATACTAATTTATTTTAGTTAGACTGCGATGAAACCTCCAAGCATATTGATTCGCTCTCGAACACTCATTCCATATGTTATCACGCGCGCGTGAGGGAGAGGCAGTGACTTTACACCACTGCTACCCATTTACACCAGGGTCGATTGTGGCATTGTCATAATGTGTCTGGCTCAAGGACACACCTCGTCTCCCGTGGTCGGATTCGACGCCACAACCTTTGGATCATAAGTCGAACTCGCTAACCCCTGAGCTATTGAGGCTGACTCAAAATCTAGCTGTACGGATATCTTTTTAAATGTCCTTTCAATGGATGAATTAAAATTATGCCATAACAAGAATTATTCAATTTTTAAACATCAGGATGAAGAGTGGTACATAACCTCTGAAAAAAGTTAACGGATTTTATTAAATGTCTTAACTGTAGTTTTATACGTAGAAGAATTCAGTTAAATAAAGCAAAGTCTTCTGATACCGAAGCCCAATTTTTGGATTGACATCTGTCTACTGTAGATGGGTATGTGTCCTGTGAAATTAATGATAAACGCGATAATTTTGATTTTGAGATTGTAAATTTTCCTTTCTTGGATGATGATGTTCCTCGTGCGGCATCCTATGGCGATTTTATTTCGCAATATATTCGATTTGCCAGAGTGTCTAGTCATGTAATTGACATCAACACATGTAATAAATTGTTAACCGCGAAACATCTTTATCAGGGTTATCGATACCATAAACTACGCAAAGCCTTTTCAAAATTTTACAGACGTCATTCCGAATTAATTTCAAAATTAAGTGTTGGCTTAGTTCTCTTCTGTAACACGGTCTCTTGAAATCCGAGTTTTATAGTGACTTAATATAAAAATTCCGAAAAAAATATATAATCGCAATGACTTCAGCACACAATTCGGAAAATCCTTAGTCGATAAAAAAGATTGGGTATAACATAAATGTTATACGACAGACCGCATGCATGGTAGTTAACTTAATCACGGTTGACAACTTTGCTTCCCTCTTTAATTGGCCGCCGGTGGGTCGGGCCTCGGATTCTATGACGCTTCCAGCGTAAAGGCTTACTGTGTGTTTGTTTGATTGAGGTATAACGTCCCCGTCAACACTGTAAACGTCATTTTGGATACGCTGCTTCCAATATTGTCGACATTGAGATGAAATGACATCTCAAGCCCTGCCGCCCAATGAAACCATCGGAGTCTAACTGTTGGTTTTCTTTTGCCCCAGCATTTCAGTGGTTTCTTGTTGTCGAGTCCTTACCGATGTCTCACCTCTGTGGTTCTTTGATTATTTGTGTTCACGGAGATGGCCATTTTGTGGGAAAGTAACTGTCCTTATGGCCTTCCTTTGTTTAGGTTTCCATTATGGCCTGGTCGCTTAATGTTTGTGTTTTTTTCCCTTTGGTGTCTTTGATGGATGGAGTAAGGTCATTGTATCGATTCCTGATCTTTGTTTTACTTCTACTTTATAAGCATGGATGGGCCGACTCGCACCGCATTGCCTGGGCAGGCTTAGATACTCTAAGCGGTATAGCAGTACTCTTGTGCAGCCGTTTCATATTTGCGTGGAAGCATCATGCAGCCCATCTATTTCTTCAAGCCCCGATGGTGGGGGCGAGTAAAGGCTTATTTAAGAGATAATTTAGTTTTACTTAATAGATAATTCAATTTTATGTAAAGTTTGTCCGTGCCAGAAGCACCGTCTCTGGTCGGAGTCAAACGATTGCTCCAGCATTTCAGTGGTTTCTTGCTGTCGAGTCCTCGTCGTTGTTTCGTCTATGTGCTTGTTTGATTACTGTGTTATTGGAGATGTTGTACTGATGAGTTATGAGGCCTTCATGCGGACTTAAAAAATTATTTGTCTAAATCGCGACGGTAATAAGGGCAACGATTGCAGCTGCGTGAAATCTATTTAAGCCCCATCCCACCAGTGGAATTCGTTTCACTGACCGTTCCAATGCGGTTCTTCTACCGCGGCTTATTTTTGTTATGGTTTGTCTATTGAGTATGTGTGTCACTTATAGTATTTTGTTTTGGATACCAAGTTGGCTCTTTTTTTGGGAATGTAACTCTCCTTTTAGCTTTCCGCTATTGATGTTTCCATTAGGATCTAGTTATTTCATATCTGTGTTTCTTTCCTCCTGGTGTCACTGACTTCATGATTGTGTTTCTTTCCCTTTGGTGTCACTGATGGGAGCTGTGGGTTAATTGTATCGATTCCTGATCACTGCTTTCATTTCTATTTTTATAGCGTCCAGTACTTTGAATTGTGTCAAAGTGTGAACAGTGAACGGGTTGTTAAACAGCCATTTTTTCCAAAAAACAAACTGAAAAATGGAAATGCACACACAGTTTACCCGTACATATGTGTATCTGATTTGGAAAAATGAGAAAATAATACTAAAATAGGACATAAGCAGTAATTTTCAATCATTATTTAGCGTGGTTAAGTTTAATGCCACTTGCTAATTTAAACCCTTTCTTTAAACATTTACAAAAATGTAAGACTGTATTGCATAAAAGCCTTCATGGCCTAGATATATATTGTTTTCATTACTTTTTTTTTATTTTTTTTTTTTTTGTATTTCCACTTTCCTATTATACATTTGCACAGCACAGTACAAGTGCTTATAGATATTAATGTCAATCGACGTTAGAAGTATACACAATAAGGATAGTTTAAAAAGAGAACCTATCATTACACTTTTGCTCAAATTACATCTTACGAGCTCACAAGTTGCAAATTAACATGTCACAACCATCAGGGGTATTCAGGCATTTTAAAAATGATCATAATGGTTTACAAGTCCATGTAACAAACACCCCTCTACAACCCACATAACATAGAGCAAACGTGAATTTAAAATGGTATATTAATTTTCTTTTTTCTTTTCCGAGACAAAGGTTGTAGAAAAAGGACCGTCAACCTATGCTTGCATTATGAATAAAAAAAACTATCACGAAGTTTCAACCTAAAATAACAGTTTTTGAGACATGAATGATTGCAACATGTCACACGAGTGTGTCTTCGTAATGTAAGATGATGATCATTAAGCAGTAATTGAACATATATTTTTCGATTTACAAATTCTACCATTCGCAAATGTAAATTTGAACACCTTAACCAATCATTCACGGTCCGGATGTAGCCACCAGTGTTTATAACATGTTTAGAGCATAAAAATTACTAGATCTTTAAGGAATGATAAACTCAGTACTACCACACAGGCATGCTGATGTATATTTTCATAAATCTTTGACCTTCTGTCGCATATCAGAGTTATTTTTAAGCACACAAACAGTTTGTTCCGATAAAATGTTCTTACATGCGTATCTGTTTATGCTGTTTTATTTACAACCATTTGTTTTCGATTTTAGGTGCAACTCCATTTCGGATGCAGGGGACATTTGTATGGGCGTATCTGACGAGAAATCGGACGACGAGTTCATACTGCGTTATGCTGTGAAACAACCCTCGCCTAAGCCTCTTAGGCGCCGCGCAAACAGACTTAGCGTAAGAGTTACGAACTATGCAGTATCAAAGTTAAACAAAATTAGACCTAGATTTAGTATGGGTAGTGTCAATTTCAAACCAGACTACGAGGATTTGAAAGGTTTACCTTCACCAGAGGGTGAAACGTTGCCATCAACAGCACCATTGCAATCTAGAACTAGATTTTCACACCCGCTCTTAAGACAGAAGGCCATAGAAGAGAAAAAAGAAGTCGGCGGTTTTATTACATCCAAGCAAAGCTCATCCGAGAAAAGTGAAACGCATACATTCGAGTCGGTTTTTTCAGACAACGGTAATGAAACAGTAAGTGTTCATGACCAACCCTCTGCTCAAAGACATTCAGTCGCCGTTTGTGCGACAGAATATCTTGACGTTCCGTCCATCAAATTAACCGGTTGTGAAATAGACTCTGACTCAAACTTGATAAAACGACGTCGGAAATATGGTAATACATTGGATGTTCCAAACCAAGAGTGCCGAATAACACCAGTGGATATGTTTTATCTCGAAGATGAATCACCTAGGCTACGAAGGGCAAGGTCAATCATAGAACACGAACGCAGGACAAGAATAAGAAAGTTACAAAGTGATTTAATGAATATACAGAAGGAATTGAAAGATCTCGATGAACTAGAATATGAAGTCTCTGAAGTGTGAATAAATTAATTTTTTACTGGTTGGAGCAAAGCATGCTTTTCTTTTCCAAATGTGCGGTTATGTCGTAGTAAAAGCGTTCAACACTGGTGCCTTTTTTATAACTGGGCCAAACTAGAAGAAAAAGCAATATTCCGGAGACGATAAAATTACCTTACGCCTCCCATCGGAGAATTTAAGAGAATGAAGCAACCTAAAGTGAATGCACCGTAATTAAAACATTTCACGTACAAAGCCAAACAATGGCAATATGGCTATACAAAAAAATACTAGTACACGCAAAGACAAACGATAACAAAAACAAACCATAACAGAAGCCCCACACTGTCGGCAGTCTCATGCACCAGAAAATTTGTGTCTGATCTTTTTCAGGGACAAAAAACTATGATGAAAGAGCATTTGTTCTTATCTATTTAAAGAGTGCCCAAGACGTGTACGAAACCACGCTAAGAAACACAGTGCGGGGTTTATAGGTATAACCAATAACTACGGGGTATGATATTGAAAGGACCACTTAAAAGAGTCCGACCTTCCACTTTTTGTGTGAAATATACCATACAGAAATCCTCCGTTTCGAAACCACTGTGTGTCGAGTTATGTTCGTGACAGATTTCAAACTGCGTGCCACTGACGGGTCTTTCCAAAAAGTGTATGTAACCTTCCATTGCAATGGTCAGGAATCGATACAATTAACCCACAGCTCCCATCAGAGACACCAAAGGGAAAGAAACACAAACAAGCAACCCAGGTAAATTGCTGCGGGTTAGAAAGTCCCTGCAAATAACCCGTTTTGGTTTGTTTGGTCGGTAGGGTTCGAGATGTCATTCCATGTCAATGTTTGGTAAAAGTCCCACAAAATTGGCAGCAACGTCTCTTAAATAACCCATATTGTGAAGACATGACGTAAAAAATAATTTCAAACAAAAAAAAGCAACGATAAATAAATATAAAAAACATCACATGTATCAACACAAAACTTAAAATAACATTTCAAAATGAACGATGGCTAACAGACACACTGAGGGGATTCCTACATAATAATTGTAGATCTCTGGACTAAGATCTCTGCAAAAATATTTGTTTCTATTTTATACACTACAGTGAAATCAATGCATATCGGAAACAAATAAAAATGATATTTTCACACTGTGAAATTGTCAAAGTGTGAAAAATACCATGACCATGTTATGTTCACAGTAGCAACGCGGAATACTTTTTCTCGCCAAACGTTCTATAAAATAATTCTGTAAAATACCTTGAAAACCACTCTTTGAACTGTAAAAATGTTGTTTTCAAAATGGCGATCTGTTTATGTTTTGAAACTGACAGTTGTGATGTCATATATAACGAGCCATGTCGAAATTGTGACGTACGATACGATTGATCAATTATCGTATATAATCGTATAAAATTAGAAAATAAAAAGAAAAATATACTTTTTGCGGCGGATACCAAACATATTTCACCGAGAGTGTTGACAACATCCAAATTCCCACGAGTGTGAATTTGGATGTTGTCAACACACTTGATGAAATAATTTTGATATCAACCTCAAAAAAGTAAATATCCTCTATATATATTTCGTCTACACGATATTACCTTTCTTGTTTTAACAATTTTGAAAAAGAAAAAACAAGTGTGTTATAGTGTATATCTTGGAACAGTAGATGCTTGTCAAATATTTCATACCCATACCAGACTGTTTTAAGCAAACTTGAAAGAAAATATCACTCCAGAAAGGCCACAACCAATAAACGCAGTCATCTGAAGTCACCTAAAGAAAGTAGGTGACATGGAGGCACACACAAAATAGAAGTGAATGCAATGAAACTGGCGAAACTTGAGCCAAAGGCACAGAGCCAATTAACAAATAAGACACTGCAAATCATGATTTGGGTTTTAATGTTCGTTCGCAAATAAATAATGCAGTCCAGACAAGAGTGCTTCTAGCACTCTGAATTAGGTTCGCAATGTTTGCATATCCATAATCAAGTATTTAGCACATCACAAGATAGTAAAACAATTTTGTTCAACTTTTGGTATTATTACAGGAAGAAAGAACATCAACACCAAAAGTGGAATTCGTTTCTGATGACCGTTCCAAGGCGGTTCTTTTGTCGCGATTCTTTTTGTCATGGTTTGTCTTTGAGTGTTTGTGTCGTTTATGCTATTTTATTTTTGATAGACCATTGGCCATTATGTGGGAAAGTAACTGTCCTTTTGGCTTTCCGCTGTTGGTGTTTCCATTAGGGTCTGTTGATTCATGTTTGTGTGTCTTTCCCTTTGGTGTCTCTGATGGGAGCTGTGGGTTGATTGTGTCGATTCCTGATCATTGCATCCACTTCTATTTAATAAATACAGGAAATTTAATCACAAACGTGTATTTTTGCTAAAACGCATTTTGATCCCTGGACCAGGACAGAATTTTAAGAACAGGTCCTGAAGGCCCAATATCGCTCACCTGACCCATTTTGACATTATATATGCATGTTTCCTGGCTTTGCTTCCCTCTTTAATTGCACGCCGGTGGATCGAGACTCAGAATCTATGACGGTTCCAGCGTAAAGGCTTACTGAGAATTAGAGAGTATCTAATTGTATGTAATGCTGATTGGTGCCTGATGCTCTGTCTCTGGTCGGAACAATCGGAGTCTAACTGCTGGTCTTCTTTTCCTCCAGCATTTCAGTGGTTTCTTGCTGTCGAGTCCTCACTGTTGTTTCATATCTGTGGTTGTTTGCCTTTTGTGTTCACGGAGGTGTTGCACTGATGAGTTAGGAGGCCTTCATGCGGACTGAATACATAATTTGTCTAAATCGCGACGGAAGTAAGGGTGAGGGTTATAGCCGCGTAAAATCGATTTAAGCACCCCCACCCCCATTGGAATTCGTTTCGCTCACCGTTCCAAGGCGGCTCATCTGTCGCGGTTTATTTTTGTTATGGTTTGTCTTTGTGTGTGTGTGTCGCTTTTGTTGTTTTATTTTGGATAGCCAATCGGCCATTTTGTTGGAAAGTAACTGTCCTTTGGCTTTTCGCTGTTGATGTTTCCATTAGGGTCAAGTTGTTTCCTGTTTCTTTCCCTTTGGTGTATCTGATGAGAGCTGTGGGTTGATTGTATCAATCTCTGATTTTTGCCTTCACTTCTGTTTTTTTTTGTTAGCTGTAATTATATCTTTTAGGCACTCGACTCAACGATCAACGATTAAACAATGCTAAAACACGGCTGTGTGCCTGTCTTTTTAACACGTAGAGTTCTTAATAACGGATTTCTGTCTGCCATTTTTACTAGCAAACGCGTTTTTGGATGCCTTCGAATTTTACAGAAATAGAAATGTTAATCCGCACAAAATGTACTCCGGTTTATATTTTCTTTTAGACTCAGTTTCACTCAAATGCTATCTTTAAACATTCTATCGCGCATGTTTGTATACAAGCATGTGTTTTAGTTGAAAAATTCCATGAATAATCAGACAACACATGCTTTTTTAAAAAAAAAATATCTACAAAGTGTCAGATGTTTCCTTTTTTCGGAGACGACCAGATTCGGCATAGTATCTGAATCAGCTTCAAGAAGATGAATCGCATTAAATGTGAAGTCACATTTAGTGTTAGGCAATACATATCAGAAACAAAAGAAAGTGAGATCTGCTACTGTAAAAATTGGCAGGTTAAGCTTTATCCATTTCACTCCAGAATCTCTGAAAAACAATTTTCCATCGCTGAATTTGGACACGTTCAATTCTACTGAATATGAATAAGATGGAGAGACAATAACCGGCAACACGAGGGCAAACCATGTAGACCCGAATGAGAGCGCGGCTCACCATTACGATAACACACTCGTTTGATATTGTGCATTCTTTCATTTCTCCAAAATGGCTTCTTTTCCGATGGCAATTTATCATATTTTAGCGATACTCCGATCATAGGTTGTGGGTGCTCGTTAGAACCGCCTCACTGAGGCGGTTCTAACGAGTACCCACGACCTATGTATTGGAGCAGAAATAAGAAAAATGACATATAGCCCCGTAAACCCCAGTTTTCTCTGTATAAACTGGGGTTTAGAGGGGTGCTCGTTTCAAGGACATGATTACGTGATGATCAGGATCTACACTGTTTGCATAGATATCCGTGCCGGACTACAGGATTGAAAGGGTTAAGATATCACTAAGCTATGATTAGGTAAGGGTCAGAAGTAACACAAGAAACTGCAACCGTACTGTGGCAAGCGTAGCAATTATATTGTCTAACTCGATATCACTGTCCAAAATTGTAGATTCTTAATAAACGATGTAAACCCAGCTGTGATAATTAATTAGTTTCCGAACATCGCGCAAAAGTGGCATTTCCTTAATACATGTAGTAACGTTTGACATAGATAGGCTGTAGACGGATCTGCGCATTTTTGCTTTCGGCATCTTTATTTATAAAGGCAGTATGATCAAAAAGTTAAGGTCGAAAAGTGGCATCTGCAACTTTTATTGCATCCACGCCCTTGTATAAGACAATCTACAAAATCAATGCCGACGAAATAAACTGCTGGTATTAGTATTCTGCTGGGTTTCACTGGGAACCTGTTTACCATAATCAGATCATCTTATCCTCGTTGGTTGAACCGTAGAAACTCGTTTCATAAACCAGGCGTCGTGGGCTTGATCCTGGGCATCTCCAGACTTTCGGATGAGTTTATAAATTGAAGTCCCGTCTCCCTATGTCCTTAGCTGTTGATGGGACAAAAAACTCAAACATGCATTACATGAACCGTAGGCACTTAACGATCTACATTTAGACGAACTAGCCCTAGATCCAGACGAATGGAAATACATGTACTGGAATGCAGCATTATATCATAACGAATCAAATAAGAAGAACCATTACATGTTATTTATCTCGAAAACTATAAAAAATCGCCACAATGAAACTGAAATATAAGGCAAACTGCAGCTACGGTTTTCAGTCAATATATTAATAAATGCATAATTATGTAAAATTACGCATTGTACTGTTTTACGTAGAAGCCTCCATGGTGTAGTGGTTATGCTACTCGCCTTGTAAACCAGGGGTCGCAGGATCGATCCCGGGCTTCTCCAGACTTTCGGATGAGTCTTTAAACCGAGGTCCCGTCTCCGTATGACTTAGCTGTTGGTGAGACGTTAAACTCAAACACTCACTCACTCTCACTGTTTTACGTTACATATTTACTTTGTAAACTTCTTATTTTGTCTTTTTACTGATATTTGTTTATTAAACTTACACAGTTGAGATAAAGTATCTCAGCGGGCACACAGTTTGTAGCAACGTCGTATCAACTTCAATTCAACGTCATGAGGAAGTACCGTTGTTGAGGCGTCATGTGCCCGCTGGGATATTTGTTTTAGAAAATTTGAAATATCGAACGACACTTAATGATACCACCGGTGTATAGACATCTGCCAACATTTCATAATTAAAGTTGCAGAACCGCTTTTGTCAATTATGAATCCTTTGTGAAAAGGCTTTATGTAATAAAGAGTGACATGTTTTTCTCATAACATCTGACATTTAAATGATTTCGGCGCTTTGACGAATGTAGATGTTAATATAGTAGTGAAAGGTAACATTTCCCAGTCAGCAAGTAGATTGTTGGTGAATCTTAAGCATTTACACAATACATTGCATTTACAGCTCGCGCTGATAAGTTAATTAGCGGGGTTCAGTTAGGGACAATCACATTCTTTCCTGACTTGATTGATGTAATTTCTCATCAACAACTAGCAGAATATAAGAGAATCTTATATGGGTGTAAGGGTTGTATGGAAAAAGTCTGACTAGAGGGTCACTGTCCGACATCACGAGGCTTGCCGAGTGATGCCGGACAGTGATCCCGAGGGACGGATTTTTCTATCCACCCCTCACATATAGGATTTTTTTCTTGCATACCTACCATTTCTTAGCGCGGAATATAATGCCGCAGTCCCTTCGGTTACCGAAGTCCGCCATATTGTGATGGCACTACAGGAATATTTAGTGGCGTCACATAACGGGTTGTGACGTCAACCTCAACAACGGCGCATATGAATTTGTATTCAGCCAGTACACTTATCAAATCCGCGAGAATATTCGATTTGTGTTAGAACACCAGGCTTAGAACAGATTTTCTATCCCAAGCCAAAACTACGGATTTCCTTATCTGGTGTGTAAGAAATATTGTTTCGCTACATTAGTATGACCTGAAGGAATCTGAAACATTAAGGAAACACGCCTATATAATTTTGATCCCCTTGAAGCCCACGTTTAAGTAGGAAAACTGGGCTTCCTCGGGCTTAACCTTATCGTTTTATTTCTGCTCCTAAAGATAGATTGTGGGTACTCGTTAAAACCGCCTGGGGCGGTTCTAACGTGTACCCAGAATACAAATTTTAGAGCAGAAATAAGAAAAATATCACACATTTTCATCTTAAAATCTTCAATTTTAGGCGATAAAATATACTGTGTATTTTTATAGGCGTTTACGTAATGTTAAGCGTGTACTATAATATTTATTTCAAGAATGTAACAAATTAAGCAGTGCTTAATCTTCAATGACACCCTCACTATCCACACGTATACACAGAAAGACATACACTTAAACCTTAAACTGCATGATTCAGTATAAATGTAAAAAAATAAATACACAAGTTCCCATTACGAAAACACGCCTATTCAAATACATTGCAAATTTTACAGCAAAAAAAAAAAAAAAGAAAAAAAAATCAGATAAAATATTATATTTTAGGGCAGAATTAAAAAATGCTCAAAATATAGATTGAAGGAACTCATTGGAACCGCCTCATCGAGGCGGTTCTAACGAGTACCCACAATCTATATTTTAGAGCAGAAATAAGAAAAATAAGGTTTACCCCTGTAAACCCCAGTTTTACTATATAAAGGTGGGGTTCAAGGAGGTTAAAATTATATAGGCGTGTTTTTGTGATGCCAGTCTTTCAAGCACCATCTCACATACTGCAAACAGAACATAAGGTGATGGAAAAACAAAACAAAAAAAAAATTAATGCATAAAATATGTAACTGTTATGCATATGTCAATGGCTTATCAGATGAAAATGTCATCCATTTGATGCAATTCCTAAGGAAAAATTTACAGAGTCACAATATTTTAACAGGTTTGGTAGATTATTCCAGATGACAGGACCACGATAGTTTAAACGTTGCCTGAAAATGTCTTTTTTATGGCCGTTGGGTGTAAAAATCCGATGTATTCACTGATCCAAGACACAGAAGAGTATCATTTATGGATCTGAAAGTGAACATGGCATTAATATAAGATGGTGCAATAGATTTTAGTATTTGAAAATGTTATTAAAATGCAGTACAGTATATGTGTTATGCAGCAAACAGCATGTCTATCTAACTGTTGGTTTTCTTTCGCTCCAGCATTTCGGTTATTTCTTGTTGTCAAGTTCACAATGTTGTTTCATCTCTGCAGTTGTTTGATTTTTGTATTCTCGGTGATGTTGCTCTGATGAGGTAGGATGCCTTCATGCGGACTGAACAAAGTATGTGTCTAAATCGCGACGGAAATGAGGGCGGTGATTTTACGCGTAAAATCGATCAGTGGCTCCCAGAGAAATACTTTTCTTACTGTTCCAAGGCGGTGCTTCTGTTTATTTTTGTTAGAGTTCGTCTTTGAATGTGTGTATCGCTTATATCTTTTTGTTTTTGGATAGTCAAATTGCCATTTTGTGGAAAAGCAACTGTCCTTTTGGCTCTCTTATGTTTATGTTTCCATTAGGATCTAGTTATTTTATGTTGTTTTTCTTTTCCTTTGGTGTTCCCCGATCATCGGGGCTTGAAGAAATAGAAGGGCTGCATGAAGCTTCCAAGCAGAGCTGAAACGTACGCACACGAGTACTGGTAAACCGCTTAGAGGATCTAAGCCTGCACAGGCAAAATGGTGCGAGTCGGACGTCCATAAACCCTATCGGTTTCATTGGGCGACAGGGCTTGAGATGTCATTTCATCTCAATGTCGGGTAAAAGTCCTACACATTGGAAGCCACGTCTCTTAAACGATCTATACAGTGTTGACGGGGACGTTTAACCTCAACTCAAACAAATCCTGTCCCTTTGGTGTCTCCCGTGGGAGGTGTGGATTAATTGAATCGATTCCTGATCATTGCCTTCACTTTTTTTAATCAAGTAATTGTTGATGACTATGCTTCCTTCTTTTAATGCACGGTGGGGGTCATGTCTCTGACTCTATGACGGCCACTACCTAAAACTTTAGGATTTTTATTTTGTAAGTGGTCGGGGCCTGATGCTTTGTCTTTGACATAAATCTTTGTGGTCTACCTGTATTTTTCTTGAGATCCGACTTACAGTTTATAACAAGGTACGAGCCATTTTCTTTGGTTCATCGAGATTTTTTTTTATTATCCCACGCTTTTTTAAATCAGAGGAGCAATGGTCCTGCATCGCTAACTTCAGTGCTGGTGGTTAGGGAGCCATTTTGTTTGTTTGTGTTGTTTTCGAGTTTAAGGACCCAGTAAATAATATTTAGATCATTTATGAGCCGGTCACTTTAATTAGCCACACTTTTCCTGGGCAGACTTATGCGTAAGTGGTTAACCGGTACTGTGTACATTCTTTCACCAGAAGCTGACCACTGCCGAGTTTGAATCAGCGGAAGCGAAAGAATGGTCGTATAAAAGAGTTCATGATCAATCTCCACGATAGATTGTTGCCGACCCCGGCAGGTATCGAACCCGCGTCCTCCTGATCACCAGTCCAGCTATCAAAGCCGGTCCATTTGGTTTCAGAGAAGACGACTTTTAAAGGAGGTAGTTTCATCTACTCATTTAGCTACCCCAAATTCGTTAAAAAATACTTCGATATTAGAAGATTGGCTGCAATATAAATGTTATACGACACTCTGCATGCATGGTAGGTAACCAAATCACGGTTGATAACTTTGCTCTTTAATTGCATGCCGGTTGGTCAGGCCTCAGATTCTATGACGGCTCCAGCGTTAAGGCTAACTTAGAATTAAAATTTAATTTAATGAAATGTTGGTCGGTATCTTGTGCTCTGTGCTTGGGTCCATCGGAGCCTAGCGGTTGGCTTTCTATTTCTCAATCGTTTCAGAGGCTTCTTGTTGTCGTTTTTTCATCTTTGTGGTTGTTTGACTTCTGTGTTCTAGGATATGGTGCACTCATAAGTTAGGAAGCCTTCATGCGGAATGAACAAACTAGAAGAGAAGGCCGATAATATTTGTCTAAATCGCGATGGAAGTAAGGGCGAGGATTGCAGCTACGTAAAATAGATTTAAAATAGAAGCGAAGGCAATGATCAGGAATCGATACGATTAACCCTAAACTCACAGCAGTGACACGAAAGGGAAAGAAACACAAACATGAAATAACAAGACCTAATGAAAACATCAATAGCGGAAAGCCAACAGGTCAGTTTCTGTCCCACAAAATGGCCAAAACAAAATAATATAAGCTCAACACACACTCGAAGACAAACCATAACAAAATTAAACTGCGACAGAAGAACCGCCTTGGAACGGTCAGTGAAACGAATTCCACTGGAGGGCTTAAATCGATTTTACGCAGCTACAATCCTCGCCCTTACTTCCGTCGCGATTTAAACAAATAAATTGTTCAGTCCGCATGAATGCGTCCTAACTCATCAGCGCAACATTTCCGTGCACACAAAAATCAAACAACCACGGAGATGAAGCAACGGTGAGGACACAACAGCAAGAAACCACTGAAATGCTGTAGCAAAAGAAAACCAACAGTTAGACTCCGATGGGACCGAACAGAGACAGAGCACCAGGCACCAACCAACATTACACAAAATTAAATTCTCTGTAATTCTCAATAAGCCTTTACGCTGGAACCGTTATAGAATCTGATGCCTGACCAACCGGCGTGCAACTAAAGAGGGAAGCAAAGTTGTTAACTGTGACTGGGGTTGTCTACAATACATGCTGTCTGTCGTATAACATTTAAGTTGTACCCAATCTTTTTATATCGAAGAATGAATTTACGAAATTGGGTGCTGAAGTCATTGCGATTATATATTCTTTCGAATTCATATACTAAGTCACTATAAAATTCGGGTTCCGATTGACCTTGTTACAGAAGAGGTTTAAATCCAACATTGTATTTTGAAATTAAACCGGAATGACGTCTATAAATTTTGAAATTTATTTTCTTTCTTATGAATGTTTTCATTGCTCTTAAAGGAACTCATTTTTGATTTTTATTTGAATTGTTACTGGTGACAAGGCAAAAGACATTCACACGTCAAAACCTGTGATAGGAAGTTAGTCCCTAGCTCTCACTAAAGATGCGAAGTTAGCTACACAATCCTCAGCACATTCAGCTGTTGAAATAATCGAATCGGGAAGGGCATTCCAATCTCTAATGGTTCGCGGGAAGAACGATTCTTTATAAATGACAGTTCTTGCAGTAAGGGTCTGATATGCCAATGAATGATGATGTCTACAGTGCCTAGCTAGGGGAACAAGGGCATCTGTTGGAATGATGGCAGCACCCTTTAGACCTTTGTTTAAAAGTATGAGCCTACTGTCTTGTCTCTATTTCTTGAGATTCTCCCTTTTAATTTTCCTAGTATTCCAGTCATGCTCCCCGTTTCAAAGCAGCGATTGCTTGTTTCAAGTCTAGCAGCTCTTTGCTGACCCAATTCAATTTCTTCATTAAGGACCACTCCACTGGGGTCCCTGATACAACTACCATATTCCAAGATTGGGTGAACATAGTAAATACCTGATTAGTGTCTTTAATAATAAAATTTCGGTGAGCCTTAGACAATTTTATAGGGGCGAGCTTTAGCGAGCCCCTATGAAATTGTCGCGGCGAACCGATTATATTTTATTATTAAAGACACCAATCATGTGTTAAGTTTGTACAGCAACTTACAACAATCGAGGGGTTTGGCAATAATTAAGCAAATTACAACCCTGATTAAGAAGTGTAGCAGTTAACAATTTAATACGAATGTTGAAGTCCGTTAGATGACTAGCAGCCCTGGAAAATCGAATAAATTGCAAAATATAAATGCCATAGGAACAACACTATCCAAGAAAGGAAAATTAACAATCTTAAAATCAAAATCATCGCGTTTCATCACGAAAACACGGCTATATAATTTTGACCCCTTTGAACCCCACTTTTATATAGTAAAACTGGGGTTTCAGGGGATATCCCTTATTTTTTCTTATTTCTGCTCTAAAACATACATTGTGGGTACTCGTTAGAACCGGCTCGATGAGGCGGTTCTAACAAGTAACCACAATCTATATTTTGAGAAGAAATAAGAAAAATGTCACAACTTTTCATCATAAAATTTTCATTTTTTTCGGCGATAAAGGTGGCAATGTATTTGTATAGGGGTGTTTGCGTAATGTATCATACGTTTTCTATTAAGCATCCCCTCCCTCCCCCCTCCCCCCCCCCCCCAGTGAAATACATTTCAGTGACCATTTCAGTGCGGTTTTCCAGTAGCGGTTTATTTTTCTTAGAATTCGTCTTTGAATGCGTGTATTGCTTATATAGTTTTGTTTGGGATAGCCAAATGGCTATTTTAAGGGAAAGTAACTGTTCTTGTGGCTGTCCGCTGTTGATGTTTCCATTATGGTATAGTTTTTTCATGTGTGTGTTTCTTTCCGTTTGGTGCCTCTGATGGAAGGGGTGGGTTAATAATAACGGTTCTCCACCACTGCCTTGATAGAAATTTATCCAAGCATTTCCTTTGTAAATGTCATTGACGTTTATAAAATAGATTCTGGAAAGATGAGGTCGGATTACACCAATTTCCATGTATAAGGAAAATACGTGCCGCTCACTGACATATATGTTTTAAGTCAATCGTGATGAAATATAGGCATTCACCAGAAAGGCCTGAATAGACATCACTGTAATTGTCATTAACAACTATCAATTAAATTCCACAGAAAACAGTTTTGCACTTAACATTTTGCAAACCCTCCCCAGGCCCGGTCACTTTTTGTTTTCGAACAATCATCACGAGTTGAATAAATCGAAAAATCACCCGAGAAATAGCCTTGAAAACTGAAATAAAATCTACTAAGCATTTTTACGGGGAAAAAGATTGATTTTTGTATTATATATGACCAGAAATCCCTTTTCACTGGAGGTCAAATTTTAACAACTTCAGCTTGCTTAATATGAAAGGGCGTCGCCAAAGACCGTATTTGCAACAGTTCGTGAATAGCACTTGATTAAGTTCTATAACGATTATTAAGTGTTTTGTCACTTTCGTTGCCATGACAATAAGTGTTGCGCATGGAATAAAGCGATTCGGAGCATCTTAGAGCGAACATTAAGAGGTTGATGAGGCATTAATTGTGTAATATTAATAACAGTTTACTGAGGAAAAGCTGTGTTAGAGAAAAGTGACTGCATTCGGACATCGGTGGATCGGACTAGTCCTCCTTAGGTAGTTTGTGTTATAATGATGTAAGGAAAGGCGCCAGTAATGCATTCATGCTCCACTGCCTCAAGTTACTTTGTAGTGTCGAATTGTTTATTGGCTTCGTGCTGTTGGTTCATGTTCCGTCTGATGATTTTGTATGTGCCTCCATTTCCCTTACTTTCTTCAGGTGACTTGAGACGGTTGCGTTCTGCGGTCGTGGCCTTTCCTTGGTCACCTTTTCCTACTAGTTTACAGTCCTGTATTGTGCAAAAATAGGTCTACCTGTTCATTTCGACTTCTGCAGTTTTCTGGAAAGGGCAAATAAAATGTTAGAATGAGATGTAAATATGAAGTAATTCATGAAAAACCCCATATCTATAGAATGTTTGATCTTGTAACACTGTCTTCTAAGAACGTGAATTCCACTGTAATAAAGCGTTCGTTTTACAAGCAATATTTTACGCTCATCAGAGCAAGGAGAGCAATGTCCCGAATAGTCACATTTGATGGAATGGAAATTGGCGTCTTTCTCGATACTGGGAAACTTAAGAGCTAAAAGCCAAGACATTCGACGAATGGTATAATTGAATCAAGTGAATCAAAGTGTTATTCTTTTAGATTACCATTATCCGTATTAGCACTACTTGAACTAGCAATGGAACTACTTTTCTTTCATGGTGAAGTTTGCCAAAAATGGGATGAAGAAGGTTGTGAAGAGATACCATTATCAAACGCATTTTTTCTCCGTGTCGGCAGTACTGTTTGCAAGAAACAGAATCAATATTTATATGAGGGCATGTACTCTTGCTTCAGGATATACAGCCGCCAGCATAATTCAATATCTATCTATCTATCTATCTATCTATCTATCTATCTATCTATCTATCTATCTATCTATCTATCTATCTATCTATCTACTAATACTGCGATCGGTCACTTTTGACCATTGCTCCCACAATCTATGTTTAGAGCAGAAATAAGAAAAATATCAGATTTTTTATCTTTGTGGTGGTTAAATTTCCAATACATTTGCAAAGGCGTGTTTTCGTAATGAATATTGATAGATCCGCCAACAAGCTGTTGCTTTATGTGTTTTACCCGTCACCAAGGTCACAAAAATGGAGTTTTGATTATCGCCCGCAACTGTGGAGATGTGCGACATCCCAACCGTGTCTCTTTTAGTGTTCACAGTATTCATGTCTTCAACAACTGTGTATGATTTCTCCATTGAAACCACTATAAAACATCTTTCTGGCTCTTCGTCAGTTCTTTTTCACGTGCACTCGTTTCATACAAAATGATACTAGGGCGGGGGGTGGGGGCTCATTTTTTATGCATCAAGAATTCTGATAGTGAGTCTTCAGGGGGAACAACCTGCGTCACAGCAGTGACGCCAAAACCATTCGTAGGTTTGCCGGCGTTTACTACACAAAAGGCATTTGTCACAACAAGTAGGCGCAGTCGGTGCATTAGGTCATACAAGAATCAAACATACTGAAAGCGGTCTCAAATCAGCTTGTGTCGAATTATTTAAAGAAAAGGCAGCTGGCCTTTTCTTTCAATATTTCGACACAAGCTGATTTGGCAATATTGTCGGAACTATCATTGTTTACAGCGCCGAATCAAAACTTACGGCGAAGCTATCGAAGCCTTTTCAATGTTTCTAGGTAGAATTAGCTCACTGATGGGATGCAAATATTGTTCGTTACCAGCTGAAGTATGTTTTCTGAAGACTCTTAATGTAAATATCTTGTTTGAAGCATTTTATTTACCCTATTTACACCAATATGGCCGCTTTTGAAATGGGTACGACATCTCTGCTATGACGTAGGTTGTCACCCCTGAAGTCTTATTTCTGTTCAACTGGCTGTTGTTGTGTCGAGCGTTCATTTCGGGGGTCGTTGATGCCGTTTATCTTGCATCACTGGGGAATCCTGCTGAAACTGTCTTAAAGATGTGTAAATCATGTTGCACTTTTTGTTCGTTCGATTTGAGGTTTAATGTCCCCGTCGACACTGTAAACGTCATTTTGGAGACGTTGCTGCCAATTATGTGGGACTTTTACCCGACATTGAGATGAAATGACTTGCCAAGCTCTACCGCTTAATGAAACCAATAAGGTTTATAAGCATGGACGGCTTTGCATTGGCAGGCTTAGATCCTCTAAGCGGTTTTCCAGTACTCGTATGCGGGTCGGTTTCGTCTCTGCGTGGAAGCATCATGCAGCCCATTTATTTCTTCAAGCCCCGATGGGCGGGGCCGTCATGTTGTACTTGCAACAGGTAAAGGTACAGGGGGGGGATGGAGTTGTTATTTCTTCATTTTTTCACACTTCCATTCATTTTCATCTGTCTGCCAAGTGGCTCCTTTTTATCACCTTTACTATCTCTTCTACACTTTTTCTCTGGGGGACGATATAAAATGACTTGGAGACGATATAAAATTACGTGTCGTTGAATTCCAAATTAATCAATCATTTGATATCTATCTATCTATCTATCTATCTATCTATCTATCTATCTATCTATCTATCTATCTATCTATCTATCTATCTATCCTGTCTATGTAGTGTACACTCCGGTTTTTGCAGGAAGAAAGACTACACAGTAATCGTTCAATTACAGTAGGGGTCTTTAACCTGCGCAGGGGCTGACGCTCTCTGCACAAGGGGCCTCAATTTAAAGTCTCGACCCGAAGAACAGTGCTCTTTTTGATATTCATCCAGGGCTGCAAATGATGCCAATGGAATAATCACCCCACCGAGGATCGAACCGGGTGCCTCTAGCATCAGAGGCAAGTGCACTAACCACTGAGCTATCACGCTCCATAGCTATCACGCTCCGCGTCACGTTCAAACTGGCGGCGTCCATTAACGTCCGTCACTGTAAGAGGAAATATAGAAAACAAAAAGGTGTATGTGAAAATCCGAGAACATAACTTAGCGAGCAGTAAAGAAAATAATTTTATCACATGACGTCGTTGATAAGCAGTGTATAACGTCGTGTAATAAAAATCGTATGACCACACGTGTAATAACACTTTGGCGGGATCAAGTAACGTCATGACTACGTCCATGTCAACAATGCATTTTTCGTAGAAAAATTGTTAAATTACAAGGCGATAAAATACAATTTAAAAGAGTCATATGATAAAGAGAATCTTACACTCGTGGTCATTTCATATGATATTTATGAAACTCGCCGAAGGCTCGTTTCATAAATATCATATGGAATGACCACTCGTGTAAGATCCTCTATATCCGTGTTCGAGTTATTTCCGATTAACTGTTATCAGCGAAAATCAGTTTTCTGCAACAGCTTTATTGCATGGAGTTTCTTCAATCATTGCAGTATATTTTTTCATGCGCGGGTATAGTGCGAACAATTTGACATGCGACTGACTGCAAGGAATGAATTAGTCAGTGTTATCTCCTAATAGGTCGGCTTTCGTAAACTTTTCGTAAATTTTCGGCATCTCGTGAAAATCGGCCCATTTACCGACCTCTATGTATTGTATAACAATATCGCCATTTTCGGAAAACGACGAAGATAAATACATGCATTCAGTCAGGTCTGAAATCATGTTAATAGAGTTCACGAGTGTCAGGTCAATTTGTTCGAACTATATGTCTTTTCAATGATGGAATTAGGACTCCGAGATAATAATAGACCACATGAGAATGCCGAAACTTCGTAAACGACTCATTTGTACTGGTAGGTACGTATGAGGCCTAAAATAAACACTATAAGTCGAACCAAGCGCTTTTTTCCTTCTTTCTGGTTTTTCGACCTTATAAATATTGTATCACTTATTTCGGGCAAAGTGGGAAACAACCGGAGTGCGTATGAGAAAACAAAACAACATTCGAACTTCCATCGCACATCTTGGCGTCACACATGCAAGGCGAGTAAGCGTCAAAGCTCTTACCCGCCGGACAACGGAGGGCCCCAACATGTTGTACATACTGTTTTATTGATATACTGCAATGAGAAAAGAGGACAACAAAATACCTGGCAGTGATTTTCTTTGTTAGTTGTATGAAGTTTAGAGGCCCAATCAACATGATTAACCCTTTTTCAACCGAACGGAATCTTCCTTCTTATATAATTTTATAGACCGGGTCCATTTCAAAATTTAGAGGTTTCATTTTGCGTTTTCTTCACAACTGATTTGGAAATCGGTTTAACGTCTTGTTTTGCAAACAGTGTAGGCCCTGGTAAGAGGCCGCGTTCTGTGGCGTCTGATCTGCGCATGCACTGTTTGCGACGGTAACCGTTTAGGGCTTTCCAGTCTGAAATGGGTTAAGGCCCCAGCGAGCCGGTCATTTTACCTAACCACATTTTTCCTGACATGCCAGTACACATTCATTCGACGGAAACTGAAAGCTGACCTCCTTGAATCAGCGGAAGGTGAGAATCGCCACAAAAAACAAAAACAAACAGTATAATTATCAGTCTTTAAAAGGCTGATGAATACCTTGGAGGTATCGAGAAAGCGACCTTCTGAACATCAGTTTTGGAGCCACATGTATGCAAGGCCAACCACAACATAGATTTGACCAGTAACAAGATGTTTCATCAAAACCGAAAAACAATCGGCTTGATTATAGAGTACTAACCAAAATCGGTCCTGTTGCACAATATGGCCGGGCCGTGCAGTCTGTTTGTGTGTTTGTTTGATTTGGAGTTTAACGTCCCCGTCGACACTGTAAAGGTCATTTTGGAGACGTTGCTTCCAATTTTGTGGGACTTTTACCCGGCATTGAGATGAAATAACATCTCAAGCCCTGCCGCCCAATAAAACCAATAGGGTTTATAAGCATGGACGGACCGACTCGCACCGCATTGCATGGGCAGGCTTAGATCCTCTAAGTAAGCGGTTTACCAGTACTAGTGTGCGGGTCGGTTTCAGCTCTGCGTGGAAGCATCATGTAGCCCATCTATTTCTTCAATCCCAGATGGGCGGGGGCTAGCCGTGCAGTCTGGCAGTATTGTATTGACAGTATTGATTAAACGATTCAATATCCTAAATCAAACAGCATGTATCCCAGAATCCCATTGCGCTGACTGTGCGCCGATTCATTCATTAGGTCCCTCACGTTCCATTACCATAACACACCCGTGCGACATACTGCATTTATTCATATCTGCAAAGTGACTACTTTTCTGGTGAAAATCCTTGTTAGTTTTCTTAATTCTACTTCAAACATAGGTTGTGGGTGCCCGTTAGAACCGCCTCACTGAGGCGGTTCTAACAAATACCCACAACCTTTGACTTGGAGAAGAAATATGAAAAATAATGTATATCCCCGTAAACCCCAGTTTCCTCTATATAAAGCGGGGTTTAGGGGGGGGGCTTCATTAAACGGACTTGTTCGCGTGATGCGAGCCCGGTTCGAGTTATATATATGTGAGACGCCATGTTATGCAACATATTTCGAGTGCACAGGTCGGCGGAAACCGTAGTATCCGAGAAAAAACTTTCTGACCTTCCGTTACAGAACTTGGCGTCTCACCAGACCCACAGCGGTGAGAGACCTAATGACCATTACGGTAACACATCCTTGTGACATAGTGTATTCTTTCATATCTCCAAAATGATCAGTGTTCGGATTTTGCGATATATGTTTTATTTTTACTGCAAACAAAGGTTGTGGGTACTCGTTAGAACCAGTATGTCTTGGACCAGAAATAAGGAAAATAATATATACTTCGTAAACCCCCGTTTTCTCTTTGTAAAGTGGGGTTTAGGGGGTGTTCATTTCACGGACTTGACTTCTTAACGTGATGTTAAGCGTCAGCGCTCCTACCCACTAAGCCACGGAGAACCACTTTTTTGCTTTTCGGCTCGTGATTTTTGTATACTTTCTGACTGCACAAATTAATTTTCACCAGAAAACCAAGACCAATTCTCATCCTGCTAAAACAGCATTTTCCTAATTTGAATTAATACTTCGCAATCTGCAGTCCAAAACCATGCGATAATCACGATAAAACTCGGTATAACTTAAAATTCTATAGTTCGTATCATTTGAGCCAACGCACGAAAAACTGGCCTGTGCACCCAACAATGACTCAAATCTTATAGGCCAAATCTGACCTGACACATAGAAACTTTCTATACAACGCAAAGGCTGATCTGAGCCTTCGCTGATCGTAAGGACAATTCTGTTTTGAAAACTGGTGACAAAGTGGTGAAAAAAATGATTACCAGATCCGACAGTCACTTCAAACTCGATACGATTGTTCAGTCTGAATAATTTCAAATTTGAGAAGGACATTTATTATTTTCTCCATTGTGGCTAGGAACTGATTCCGTAGATACCAATGAGAAAGTCCGTTGCTATGAAGATGGTGTATATAATATTCTGTGGTCCTCTGTTTCGAAAAGAAGTCGGTCTTTGCTTATCCCCCAAATTATCTCAAATACCTAGTAATTTGAACAATTGATGGGCCAAGGCCAAGGGGAGGCCTGTGAGGTCAACATAAAGATTATAATTAATGCGACAAACAATGAATGAAACAAACAACTCAGCAAAAAGCTATTGTCTCAAGTGCAGCAGTTTTATTTCTTTATTCCTTTCTTTCTTACTTCATTATTATAAGTCTATGTTCTTATTTTCCATTTTCACAATAGCAAACATTGTTTTGTCGTGTTCAAATCCTAAGAAAAATAAGGACAGCAACCAAATATGCAGTTCTGCGTCTTCGATAACTGCATTTACACTCAGTGATGTAAAGTGCGTTTGGTCTCTCAAAACAGGTGAACAAAGCACTGCCATACCATTCGTTACGTGATAATGGGAAAATAATTCTTGTATAATCCATAACAGAAGTGCAAGACATCTATGCAAAACGCCGGATACTTTTTGAAAGACCCCGCGGGAAATAAATGAACGTCATCTGGATAACGTCGCGTTGAGTTTGGTTCCACTGACGTTGCTAAGACCGATATACAAGACGCAGTGAAACGTTGTACGTTTGGCACTTTCCAGTAAATGACGTTGGCACTCAAAAGGTTAAAGAAAAAAACAATGACGTTAGAAATAATGTTTTTTGCGCGTCAGTTGATGTTGCCGGTAAGAAACCGCGACGTCACTTATCAATAACGTCAGGAAACGTAGACCACATACTTCCCTATCTGGCTGTACTTTGAAAACCATCACGTGAAACGAACACCCCACTGAACCCTGAACCCCATTTTCTATAGAGAAAACTGGGGTTTACGGGGGTATACACTATTTTTTTTCTTCTTTCTGCTCCAAGACATAGGTTGTGGGTACTCGTTAGAACCGCCTCAATGAGGCGGTTCTAACAAGCACCCACAGCCTTTGTTTGCTGTATAAATAAGAAAAATATCACGGATTTTCATCAGTAAAGTAGCCATTTTTGGAGATGTGAAAAATGCACAATGTCGCACGGGTGTGTTATCGTAATGGTACCTGGCAGTCAAGGACTTTTTCAGCTTATTATAATCAGAAGTAGGATTGTCATAAAATATTAGATTTTTTTTTTAATCTATGGGCCTGTTAATTTGTCATATATGTCATATAAAACTAAAATATAAATTTCGGCGATTGTTGTTTTCGGACTCGCGTTGCCCTCCAAAGAAGCGATTAAAAATTTCAAGCGGTCCTTGAGCCTAAACGATGCTGGTGATCTATTCTTCGTTTTGCAGATTTTGATGCTTCATATTTAGCTTCACTCGAATGCAAAATAAAAATAAAACAACAACAACAACAAAATAAAATCTATGGGAGAGCCATTTATATATCTTCGACCTTAATATAGAAGAAAATACATGACGTCTGGTTATCAGCCCGGTCGGGCATAAACTGGTTATCGATGACAGTGTTCATAATCTTCGGTATGTTTCGCTGCTATCGCATAAAAAATATTATGCAAAATTGTGATTATGGATGTCAATATAAAACTAGTATGCGATAGCAGCTCATATAAATGTTTTTTTTTTTTTTAATAAGCTCATATACTTAACGATAAGCCGAACAAAGGCGGGATTTTCTTACAGCAGCTCATATGAAGAGGTTAAGCCAGAAACAAATGCGGATTCTCGTGAACCAACTGTGATAAAGCCCTAACAAAATTGGCATTACGATAGAATTTCAAATATTTCATATGTCCTAAACGGTTACTGTTTATGATGGTAATTAATGATATGATTCTTAACATAGATTGTGGGTGCTATAAAATGTAACCATTTGGACGCAAGGACTGACGACAAGAACTGGACACTGTGAAGTTATTTTCTGTTTTGGTCTATGAAAAATTATACTGAAAGTATAAATAAATTAAAATTCAGACGTTTTCGTGCTTCAAGTCTGTCTTCTTATGATTTTCCACCTTTTTCCTACGACTCCTCATAATCTTATAAAAGAAAATCTTAAGGACGTAACTGAATGGACGTTTCAGAGGGAAGATTTCCTCTATCTTGCATATAATGTAAGAAATGCTATTTTCACTTCCGAAGAGCATATATATTATACTTTATGGCCATGTCAGAAAGTGTGTGAAGCTCTCAAGTTTCTACTTGACAATATTTACATATTAACATAAGATTTGGAACTAAGCTATTTAGACAAATTGTGGGTATTTCGATGGGTACGAATTGCACATCCCTTGTGGCCGATCTGTTCTTGTTTTGTTATGAAAGAGACTTCATAATGTCCCTTTACGTTAAAAACCAATCTCAATCATTGAAGCCGTTAGCTCGATCTGAATATTTGGATAATTTAATAAATATTGACAATACCTATTTCGATGATTTTATCAGTCAAATGTACCCCCAGAACTACAGTTAAATAAAGCAAATGCTTCTGATACCGAGGCCCCGTTTTTGGATTTACATCTGTTGTAGATGGGTTTGTGTCCTGCAAAATTTATGATAAACGCGATGTTTTGATTTTGAGATAGTGATTTTTCCTTTCTTAGATGGTGTTGTTCCTCGTGCGGCATCCTATGGCAATTATATTTCGCAATTAATTGGATTTGCCAGAGTATCTAGTCATGTAACTGACTTCAACACTCGAAATAAATTGTTAATTACTAAACTTCTTAATCAGGGTTACCGGTATCAGGAACTACGCAAAGCCTTTTCAAAATTTTATAGACGTCATTCCGATTTAATTTCAAAATTAAATGTTGGACTTAAATCTCTCCTGCGACAATGTCTATCGGAACCCGAATTTTATGGTGACTTAGTATATGAATTCAGACAAATAAATGCTTGCAATGACTTCAGCATCAAATTTCGTAAAATCATTCTCCGATATAGAAAGATTGGATCCAACATAAATATTATGTCCTCACCGTTTTTCCATCACTTGGGTTGTTTGATGTTTGTGTTCTCGGAGATGTTGCACTGATGAGTTAGGCGGACTGCACAAATTATTTGTCTAAATCGCGACGGAGTCAAGGGCGAGGATTGCGGCCGCGTAAAATCGATTTAAGCCCATCCCCACCCCAGTGGAATTCGTTTAGCGGTCCGTTCCAAGGCGGTTCTCCTGTCGCGGTTTATTTTTGCTATGGTTTGACTTTGAGTGTGTGTATCGCTTGTATATTTTGTTTGGGATAGACAATTTGCCTATTTTTCATAGACATGAACACAGGCGGGGTAATCTGATGTGCGACGGACGAGAATGTTTTCCGGTGTGCATGTATGCCTCCACAGAGATGCCTCCACAGCGTACCATCGGGTCAGTATCAGAAGTTAAGATACCAGGGAGAGCCACAATCACAATATGTAGTCCGCGTTTTGTTCTAGGAGGATGAGTAATGCTCACCGGGAACTAACACATTAACAAGCACTTAACAAGCGTAACAATTAGCCATCTCTCCCTCAGACAGGGTGATTAGATTGCTAGAAAGCACTTAACAGCAAATGCACAATAACGTGCAACATTGTTTTGTTGAAATGCAACGGTGGAAGAAACATCAACTAACGCTAAGGTGAGCGATCCGCAAAAATGATGCATTTCAGCAACCATACAGTTCTACTCTTCTATGCCTATACACTGCATGCACCTGTTTGCTGTGACGAAATCATAATGACGTCAGTTGAATTGATATCTCTCTCTCTCTCTCTCTCTCTCTCTCTCTCTCTCTCTCTCTCTCTCTCTCTCTCTCTCTCTCTCCAACTTTTCATGCTTGCATATGGCGCATGTGTTTATTAAAACGACACCGACTTCTCGTGCGTGCGTACGTATTTGTGTGTGCGTGTGAGAGAGAGAGACTATATTAACATAGTGGTGCGCCGCCTATTATGGCACAATTTTGATTCGAGTATGATGTCACAACTGTCAGTAAATCCTTAACAGATCGCATTTGAATATACAGCATTTTACAGTTCACAGAATCCTTGCAGGATACATGCATTTTACAGAATGTTTCATGCTTATTTGAAGTCCATCTTATTATTAAATGGCATTTAGTGACATGCACCCAGCCAATCAATAATCGACTGTATGTGAAGCAATCCCCCATGGACCGCTGTTCAGGTTGAACAAATACACTGATTTACTCAAAAACTCGCGCAAACCCCTGCTCAGCATTTAAGTGAGACACTTCTGCCAAAAATAGCTAAATCTGTGCGGGAGAATGTTTGTGCCATTTTATCCTGAACTTTGTGTCGTCGACAGGGAGACATTCAAAATCACAGGGGTGCTGTTGACGGGACACCTATTCACTCATCTTTAATATATTCTAACGGTAATTAGCAAACCCGTTTTAACTATTCTAACTCAGAATAACTCGTACCAGAGTACAAAAGGCTCAAATACACAGGACGCTAGAATATTTTTCTTCCATTTTTTAATTTGACAAAATATAGTCCCAAATGGCGGAGGCGGATTGCAAACAGAATCTTAGCAATGGTCTTGGATGACGCCCTGTAGCAACTTTACACCGTTTCACTGCATGTACTCTTCGCAAGGCTATGTTGAGGTATAACCAGCGTTGGGGTGGCATGGGGTAATCAGAGATGGCAATTCATGTCTTGAAAAGTGAAACAAACCAGTCATGATCTTCTGTGAAATGCTTTCGTAGCAAACGTCATCCTAAAGAAATTTTTTGGTGTGATTGGTGAATTTATCAGCGAAGTTCCACTATTAATGGGTATGAAACACCCATCCAAGAGTATTTCTTTACCGTGTTTCTTAATAAATACGAAAAGTATATCCATTGTGGAAGATTGCTTTGTTTGTTCGATTTGAGGTTTAACGTCTCCGTCAACACTGTATAGGTCATTTTGGAGGGGTTGCTTCCAATTTTGAGGGACTTTTACCCGGCATTGAGATGAAATGACATGTCAAGCCATGTCGCCCAATGAAATTATTAATGTTTATAGCATGGTCGGTCCGACTCGCACCGCTTTGCCTGGTCAGGCTTAGATTCTCTTAGCGGATTACCAGTACCTGTGTGCGGTCGGACTCAGCTCTGCGTGGAAGCGTCATGCAGCCCATCTGTTTCTTCAGGACCCGTGGGTGGGGGACGAGTGGAAGATTGCAGTAGCAATTTATATTTTATGTGTTTATGTGGCTTTTTATATAATTATAGAAGAAAAGAAAAGTTGATAAAGTATTTTTTGAATCTTTTTCTTTGCTAGCTACCCGCCCAGGAAATGTGTCTGAACAGAATTGATGTCAAAGACATTGCCCTCAATCAAACCAGAAATCTCTTAGTCACTCGAAAGTTTACTTGCAAAAATTCCTCTGAGCTATGGGTCGTCCAAAAACTGAAGTTTGTTCAATTTTCTGACGGCTTTAATGTTATTTTCTGTAATCAGTTTGTGAAAAATTTGCCGCGGCGAGGATATTTATCTTGCATTAGACATTCTCCTTGGTTACGTCTTGATGATATTTATCTCCATGCGAAAAAGTGGCAAAATTGTCCTAGCGGTTTACAAGATATACCTTTGGCCGGCCTCCGTAGCTAAGTCGGATGTGAGTCTGACTGGTGATCAGGAGGCGAGTTCAATACCTGCCGGAGTCGGCAACATTCTTTCGTGGAGATTGATCATGAAATCTTGTCTACGGTTATTCTCTCCCTTACGCTGATTCAAGAAGGGCAGTTGTTAGTTTCTGGCGAACGAATGTGCACTGTACTGGTAAACTGCTTGCGAATAAGCCTGTCCAGGAAAAGTGTGGATAGGTAAACTGATCGGCTCAAAACTTATCTAAAATAGTGTTGACTGGTCTGTTAAACTCCAAAAACAAACAAACAAAGAAAGTTACACCTTCCAAAACATTTGCCTCGGCGAGGCTTTTTATAAAGCTATCTGGCATTAGTCAATCTCATTAGCTAGATCTTATTAATATACATCTGCATGTCAAAAAGTATCAAAATATTCCTGCTGGCGTCAGTTGGTAACAATTCTGCCTTGCCGATGCTATTTATAAAGAAAGTGGGCATTAATGAATCCAATTGGTTAGACGTTTCATTATCTATTTGCATGCCAAAAGTTGTCAAAATATTCCAAGCAGATTAGAACTAACGCTCCTAAATATTTTTTTTTTCAAATATTTCCCTCGGCGAGGCCATTAATTTTGTAAAGTAATCTGGCAAAAAACAATTTTGAGGGTTAGGTATTGTCAATATCAATCTGTACGCCGAAAATGATCAAACTATTCCAAGTGGTTTAGATAATATATTCCGTACTCATTTTTAATTAGGTTGCCTTAGCGAGGCCGTACATAAAGTTATCTAGCATAAAACAATCTCATGGGTTAGGTATTGTCAACATAAATCCGTATGCCAAACATGATCAGAATATTCGAAGAAGTTTAGACATTATACTCTGTTATCCTTTTCTTAAATATATATTGCCTCGACAAGGCCATTTATGAAGTGATCTGGCATAAGGCAATTTGTTGGGTTAGTTATTGTCAATATCAATCCGTATGCCAAAATGATCGGAATATTCGAAGAGGTTCAGACATTATTATCCGTAATAATTTTTAATATATATTGCTCGGCGAGGCCATTTATGATGTGATCTGGCATAAGGCAATAATACCAAACCCTATACCAAAACTGATCTTACTATTCCAAGCAGTTTAGACGTTAAACTTCGTTATGGTTTGTTTATTTTTTGTCTCGACGAGGGCATTTTATAAACCTTTTTAAGGAATCTGGCATGAGACAAGTTTGTCAATATTAATCCGTATTCCAAGAGGTTCTAAATTTACAGCGATTGTCACAAACTGATCAAGTACGGACGGACGGAAGGACTCGCAAGGTGATTATCTTTCTTCTTTCTTCCGTTACTTCTCAACCTCATAAGAGGACTACAGAAGGATATCCGGTATACCAAGTACTAAAGGGGGTAAGCTGAAATAAAAGACAAGCAAAGTAAGTGAAATGAGTTTGTACAGTGCGAAAAGAAGGTAAGTATAGTTAAAACAGAGTCTGATGATTTAGGGTGACCTATTCACCTCCTGGCAGACAGCATGACAACACTGTGCCAAGGTCGTTAGCATGACAATACAGGTTGGGAGAGCGTTCCAGTGTATAACTGATATTGGGGAAAAGCTATAATTGTAATAGTTGGTCTGAGTGGGGATTTGCTTGTAGGCCTAAGGGTGTATAAATTTCGATTATCTGCGATTTGGTGTTAGGTAATCTGAGACAGGGATTGCAACATGGTCATAGGTGACCTTGTATATCATGATAAGGCGATTGTCGATGCATCTCTGAACTATTGGACGCCACTGGAGTTTGCAAAGCATAGCTGTGACGCTTGATTGTGCCTACAGTATCGTGTTGCCCACCTGGCAGCTCTGCGTTGGACAGATTCGATTTTGTAGATATCTGTAGCTGTATGGGGTGACCAGACACTGGAAGTATATTCCAATTGTGGTCGGATAAGAGTTTTATATGCTGTGGACTTAAGGTATTGGTTGTGTTGATGTTTCTTTTAATGAATCCGAGTGTTTGGTTTGCCCTTTTTGTGATATTGTCCATGTGCGTTCCCCAGCTGAGGTCATCAGATATGGTGACCCCAAGGTACTTTGCAGCAGACACACTGTGGAGAAAGTATTTGGAGGGAATTGGTGTCTTCAGCTGGTGACATGTAAACCCTGACATTTTGTCGGGTTGAAGTGCATACCCTTCGGGTCTTGCAGTACCAGAACCACCGCCTTAAGAAAGTACGTGTCAGAGTGTGTGTGTGTGTGGGGGGGGGGGGTTTAAATGTTTTACTGCTGGCAAATCTTCGCCCTGTGCCTAGGTTAAGTCCCAACATTTAATATTTGATTCTGAACAGACTGCAAATGCACAGGTTGATCTAAGTCTCCGCTCGGCACATATTTATGTGTTTGCATTCGCCACGTGTTTATGTTATTGCGTTTTCGTCTGTCACACATATAACGGTACTTTCGATTGACTGTTGGTGAGCACTGTCGACCCTTACATAATTCAGATACTGCGTCGACTATGATAACACTTTATACAAGAATGCGGGTCCCGCCTATAGATTTTGCTACATGGTGCTTCAACGCAGAGCGGAAACATGGGTACTGGAAAATCGCCTAGAAGGTCTAAGCTTGCCCATGCAAATTGATGTGAGCGGAACCGTCCATGCATATTAACTCTTTTACTCTAATTGGGCGACAGGGCTTTAGATGCCATTGCATCTCTTTGTCCGGTAAAGTCCAATAATACTGGAAACAACGTCTCCAAAATGACCTTAATTATGTAGACGGGAACGATAAACTTCAAGTCAAACAAACGAATTTCTACGCAAATGCACCTGCGCAAGTCATTACCATTGCCAAACTGATTGATAATTGCGAGTATTATATGCATGCCAGTCCCTTCGTGCACTAAAGTGACTATTGCAGACACCGTTATGAAATATTAATATGACCTTTGGGACGAATAAGCACAGATTTGCTTATTTCTCTTATTTTATGACTGAATAGCCATAGGCCTGTTAGATTATCGAATAATATCGTACGCCGAAATAATTACGAAAAAATTCCAATGTACATCTTATACGTCGAAAATTTGTTTCAACTCTGGCACAGCAAATCCTGCAAGGCACGTGTTCGCAAAGACTTCGACCGGCCTGGCTACCTCTGCAATGTACCTGATTTTACTTATGTATGTATAGCCTGATACGACGTTAGCACGTCCGTGTAATAAGCTACGCTTGTAAACCCATCATTATAAAGAGACAGGGTGTTCACTGTTTTGTCTTATTTTGGTATGTTAAGACATAGATTATTGATGCTTATGTAAACCGGTTAAAACGCAACACCCAAAATCAATGTCAGAATTTTTATCTGAAAAACGATGATTCTTGCACACAAGATAGGAATTACTGGCGTAGAATATAAGAATTTTATATGGTTGTGAGGAGTGGATGGAAAAATCCGTCCCGAGGGTCACTGTCCGGCATCACGAGGCTTGTCTCGTGATGCCGGTCAGTGATCCCGAGAGACGGATGTTTGTATCCACCCCTCACACCCATATTGAATTCTTTTTCTTGCATACCTTCCATTTCTTAGCGCGGATTTTAATGCTGCAGTTACTTCGGTTACCGACGTCCGCCATATTGTGATGATACTGCAGGAATGAGTGACGTCACGTAACGTGCTGTGACGTCAACCTTAACGTCGGCGCATATGAGTTCGTATTCAGCCAGTGTATTTATCAAATATTCGAAAATATTCGGTTCTGGGTAAGAACACCAGGTTAATATCAGAATTTCTATCCAAGGGTAAAACTATGACTTTCCTTATCAGGTGTAAAAGATTTTTTTTATTAAGCTTAAGGAAAGGATGAAAATTGAACATTTCGTGTGTTTGATGTGCACTAGTTGAATAGCACGTTTCGTGTGCCTTTGTTAGGTTTGGTCTTTATCCTTTATCCCTGAGCTTTAAGTAGACAAAGATGTTTTGTGGGCTTTTGTTGTACCTTCCTTCTATTCGAAGGAATTATCTTCAGTAATTTTATATGCTGTTTTACTGAATGACCAGTATGAAGATCGCTTTAGTTTTGACGGTATCAAAACCTTATAAACCAACATGAGTATCACACATTCATTTAAACTATCAATATAACCCCTTAGGTTAGACTCTGCTTCTTCTGTACGGATTCCCCATTCTATTAAGAACTTTAATACTATAATGCCTTCGGTATTGGTCAGACAGTTAAATTTGTCTTCTGTAACTTCAGTTAATCGCAATGGAGCAGACAATACCAATATGTTTAAAAATAATATTCGTATAAGACTATCTCCTCTCAAGTCACCCATCCTTCGAAAATATACTAATCCGTGGAAAAGAAGTGGAATGTATCCCAGTATTTCTAAGTGCAATGCCAAGAAGTGCAGATGCTGTTCGCATTTAAGCACTGCGTCTATCGTTACTTCATCAGTAAACAGTATACGCTTCTCTGTAGATAACATGTCTGATTTGACATGACAGTCAACAGATTTAATTTATCTAATTACATGACGTGCTGCAAACTGTAATATGCAGTATGTCGGTCAAGCTAACCGCATGCTTAAAACTAGATTGAACGAGCATTATCGTAGAATGAGTAAGCCTAAGAAAACTGACACTTTCTTATACCGTCACTTTCGACGTACATGTCATTCTGTAAATAACATTGTTATACAACCAGTAGAAAAAACTTTACTACGATGCAAATTCTACATCTAGATTCAAAATTATCAAAAGACATGAGGCTGAACTGAAATGGATTAAATCTTTACAGACCCCTTTTCCACTGGGATTTAATGACAACATTTATCATGAGGATAATATTTCCAGAATGCCGGACTTTGATATTTTCTCGCTCCTGGAATGTCGAAAACGCAGAACTAGATCTAACGGCACCAGGAAAAATGGTAACTTTAAACGTAAATTACGTGCGTTTAAACGAAACAATACTAGACTGAAGTGACTGTCATATATATAATAAATCATGGAGGCCACACTATGCTTTCATTTTTAAGTTCATTGCCCGTTTCTGTTTTACGTCTTCTGGACACCGAGGCGAATAAATTCTACGATAGTTCTTATCAGTTATATGATCCGGCTCTCTTAACTAGAGGCTATACTCAGCATACTCTCCGTCCTTACACTGATTCTGAAATCAATCATAAACACCATTTCTTCAAAATATCCTTCATTAATAAGGGTATTGATTTTATAGATTTGCCTAGTATCCTCCGTAAGAGCTCGGTGCTTTCTTCCATTTCTGCTTATTTTCAAAATACTGAAACACCTATAATTTGCTATAAATATAACAAACCTGTTACATCTATCATTTTTAATTTCAATAAACTTGTTTCAGATCTTGATATTGATACTAATACTCCTGATTCATGTGATTGTAAAAACTCAGTGTATTGCTATCCTGCTCCTGGTAATGTAATGACTGGCAATTTGAAAATTATTCCTGATTCTAGGATAGGGAATATAATTTCTAAAGGACCGAAATATCGGTTTCCTTCTAAAATTGATTTCAGTAAATGAAGAGATGAAATCGCTGCTTCCTTGAATGAATTCGGTAATCGATGGTGTAAGGGAGAGTATGATAAGCATAAACCCCTCAAGGACTGGAAACTTAGCATTATAAAACTAGTGAATAAACGCATTTCTTTCTATTCTCAAAATACTAACTTATTACCTTCTAAGCCCAAGACGTCTTTACGTCATCTTAAACTAGGTATTCAAGAATGTCATAAGAAGTTTGTTTTGGCCCCTACAGACAAGTCCGCTAACAACGTCGTCGTTGTGTGACGGCTCCACTATGTTAACACGCTAGAGCAGGAGCTTGGTGGTACTAAGGCCTATGAACTTCAGCCTTTAGCTGAAGAGAGAGTTATATTTCGATGGTTTGATCAGTCAGATTTACCCCCCAGAACTTCAGTTAGATAAAGCACTTCTTCTGATACCGAGGCCCCGTTTTTGGATTTACATCTATCTATTGTAGATGGGTTTGTTTCGTGCAAAATTTATGATAAACGCGATGACTTTGATTTTGAGATTGTATATTTTCCTTTTTTGGATGGTGATGTTCCTCGTGCGCCATCCTATGGCGTTTATATTTCGCAATTAATTCGATTTGCTAGAGTGTGTAGTCATGTAACTGACTTCAACACTCGTAATAAATTATTAACGGCTAAAGTCCTTAATCAGGGTTATCGGTACCATAAACTACGCAAAGCATTTTAAAAATTTTATAGACGCCATTCTGATTTAATTTCAAAATTCAATATTGGACTTAAATCTCTTCTGCAACAAGGTCTATCGGAACCCGAATTTTATGGTGACTTAGTATATAAATTCAGAAAAATATATAGCCGCAATGACTTCAGCACCCAATTTCGTAACATCATTCTTCGATATAAAAATTTGTCACAAATTAAATGTTATACGACAGACTGCATGCACGGTAGATAACCCAATCACGGTTGGCAACTTTGCTTCCCTCTTTAATTGCACGCCGGTGGGTCAGGCCTCAGATTCTTTGACGGCTCCAACGTAAAGGCTTATTGAGAATTAGAGATATCTAATTCTTGATAATGCTGGTTGGTGCCCGATGCTCTGTCTCTGGTTGGGCCCATCGGAGTCTAACTGTTGGTTTTTTTTTCTAGCATTTCAGTGGTTTCTTGCTGTCGAGTCCTCACCGTTGTCTCACCTCTGTGGTTCTTTGATTTTTTGTGTTCACGGAGTTGTTGCACTGATGAGTTAGGAGGCCTTCATGCGGACTGAACAAATTATTTGTCTAAATCGCGACGGAAGTAAGGGCGAGGATTGTGGCCACGTAAAATCGATTTAAGCCCACCAGTGGAAATCTTTCCACTGACCGTTGCAAGGCGGTTATTCTGTGGCGATTTATTTATGTTGTTGTTTGTTACTTACTGTGTGTATCACTTGTGTCTTTTTATTTTGGATGGCCATTTGGCCATTTTGTGGGAAAGTAACTGGCCTTATAGCCAACCTTTGTTTAGGTTTCCATTATTGTCTGGTCGCTTAATGTTTGTGTTTCTTTCCCTTTGGTGTCTTTGATGGGTGGAGTAAGTTAATTTTATCGATTCCTGATCGTTGTTTTACTTCTACTTATAGTAGATAAACATATTTGTCATTCAACCACCAAGTTTGCTGGGTGTGTTACCGAAGGCCTACACAAGCTTCCTACGCCAAAACTTCATACAAGACCTTACAAAGCCGGTTTATTGCAAATTCTAGCTCTTGCACTACCACTGAACTTTCTAAATTATTAACTTTCTGTCTTACTGCTTTTAAAACCCTTGTTGTTGTTTGTTACTTACTGTGTGTATCACTTGTGTCTTTTTATTTTGGATGGACGTATGGTCATTTTTTGGGAAATTAACTGTCCTTATGGCCTTCCATTGTTTAGGTTTCCATTATGGTCTGGTCGCTTAGTGTTTGTGTTTATTTTCCTTTGGTGTCTTTGATTGGTGGAGTAAGTTAATTGTATCGATTCCTGATCTTTGTTTTACTTCAACATTTCCTACGCTATACTGGTTACCAAAACTTCATAAAAGACCTTACAAAGCACGGTTTATTGCAAATTCTAGCTCTTGCACTATCACTGAACTTTCTAATTTATTAACTTTCTGTCTTACTGCTTTTAAAACGCTTGTGATTAAATATTGTGATAAAGTCTTTGAAGATCAGGAAGAAATCTGTTTTGGTCTATAAAAAATTCGAATGAGGTTTTAAATAAATTGAAATCCAGACGTTTTCGTGCTTAAAGTCTGTCTACTTACGATTTTTCCACGCTTTACACTACACTTACTCATAATCTTATAAAAGAAAAGCTTAATGATTTCATTGAATGGGCTTCTCACAGAGAAGATTCTCTCTATCTTGCATGAAATGTCAGAAATTCATTTTTCACTCCTAAAGAGCATAAGAATTATACACTTTGGTCATGTCAGAAAGTGTGTGATGCCCTCACCTTTCTACTTGACAATATTTATATTAGATTCGGTACTAAGTTATTTAGACAAATTGTGGGTATTCCGATGGGTATTAATTGCACACCTTTCCATTGATAACCAATCAGAAATTATCGAAGCTTTTAGTTCTACTTCTAGATATTTAGATGATTTATTAAACATTGACAACACTTACTTTGATGGTTTGATCAGACAGATTTATCCCCTAGAACTTCACTTAAACAAGGCAAATTCCTCTGATACCGATACCCAATCACGGTTGGCAACTTTGCTTCCCTCTTTGATTGCACACGGGTGGGTCGGGCTTAAGATTATATGACGGTTCCAGCGTAAAAGCATAAATGGAATTTTATTTTATTTTAATATTCTTTATGTTGGTTGGTGCCTGATGCTCCGTCTTTGGTCGGGCCCCTCGGAGTCTAACTGTTGGTTTTCTTTTGCTCCAGCAATTTTGTTGTTGTATGTTGTCGAGTCCTCAACCTTGTTTCATCTCTGTAGTTTTTTTTTTATTTGTATGTTCTCGGAGATGTTACACTGATGAGTTAGGAGGCCTTCATGCGGACTGGGAAGGGTAGGTGTATACCGCAACAGAGCTAAGGGCGAGGATTGTGCCCATGTCAAATCGATTTAGGTCCTCCGGTGGAGTTCTTTCCACTGACCGTTCCGGGGCGGTTCTTCTGTGGCGGTTTGTTTGTGTTGTTGTTTGTTGCTTGCTGTGTGGGTCGCTTGTGTCTTTTTTATTTTGGATGGCCATTTGGCCATTTTGTGGGAAAGTAACTGTCCTTATGGCCTTCCTATGTTTAGGTTTCCATTATGGTCTGGTCGCTTCATGTTTGCGTTTCTTTCCCTTTGGTGTCTTTGGTGGGTAGAGTAAGTTAATTGTATCGATTCTTGATCTTTGTTATACTTCTACTTGACATCACTGCAAGTACAGGATCGTAAAACACGCCGCATAATTGTCATACAATTATGGCGGACGTCGATTTTCCAATTGACTGCATTACAAAACATCTACTTTCAGCAATGAAAGAAAACAAAAATGATCTTACTTAGGTGTGTGTGGGGGGAGGGTGGGGGACAGAAATCTCGGCAAGCTTCATGATGCCGGACACGGACAGTGACCCTCAGGAAGGATGTTTCTATCCACGCCTCACAACAATGTAAGATTCGTATAATTTGCAGCCACGAAAGACACCATAATATCCAATGGATGTGGTGCCGTATTGCCACAACCCACTTTGATGTTTCTATATGAAAAATATGAAAATCAGTAGAGCATATCGAGCGTTTGTTTGAGTTGTGTCAAAACAAATCCTGCAAAGCAAGAACACCTAACGGTTCAGATCAGCCTGTCAATCAGTCTTATTTTTTTTTTTTTTTTTTTTTTTTTTTTGTTGATGTTGTTTTGCTTTACATATTGACATACAAATTGAAACTGGAAACAAGAAATGTGGAAACTCAACGAAAACCAGGGTTTTCCAACATTTCAAATTCGGACTATTGAACTTATGTACTTTTTTGTCAATAATATTTATGTCATTTGAGATAAAATACGTGGTTTGTGAATATCATGTAATATTGAGACATCTGGATCCTACCGAGTATCATTAAAATATTTCAAACGGTAGTCGAGTGATGCTTCGGAAACAAAAGTGAAGTAAAAATATGGATCAGGGTAGGTGCTTCGAAAAAGAAGACAAGCGGAGTTCTTGCACGGGACACTCTGCACTGAACTGTTCTATAATCCTACCAAGTCTCATTAAAATATTTCAAGCGGTTCCATAGTTATGCTGCGGTATGTAATGTTGAATAACATTGAAGAGGTGGAGGTAACTTGAAAATAAAGAAAAAAAAAGAGTTGTCATTCGTGCACGCGACACTCCACACTGACCTGTTCTATAGTCCCTCCAAGTATATAAAAATATTTCAAACTTTTCTTGAGTTATCTCCAGAAACGTATCACGCGAACAGGTCTGTGAAATGGACACCCCCTTAAACCCACTTTAATATGGAGATAACTGGGGTTTACGGGGTATTCATTTATGTTTAATATTTCTGCTCCAAGACATAGGTTGTGGGTTCTAACGAGCACCCGCAACCTATGTTTGAAGTAAAAATAACAAAAATGTCACAGATTTTCCCAAGAAAAATAGCCATTTTGGAGATATGAAAAACGCACTATGTCGCACGGGTGTGTTCTCCGAATACGAACATGAAGAAATATTAGGTATCAGATGATATTTTCTAAAAATGAAGATGAACTGAGTTATCGTTCTTGCACAATCTACCCCGCACTTAACTGTTCTAGATTCCTACCAAGTATCATTAAAATATTTCAAACTGTAACTTAGTTGTGCTTCGGAAACGAAATGTTGAATAATATTGATCAGGGGAGATTATTCGAAAAGACAAACAGAGCTGTCATTCTTGCAAGAGATAATCCATACTTACCAGTTCTGTAATCCTACCAGTTAACATTGAAATATTTCAAACGGTTGCGGAGTTATTCTCTGGCAACGCATTATTGACACCCGTCCCATCGGGCGCCAACACGTCCGCCAACTAACCTCATTTTACGTCTATATAATTTTGACCCTCTTGAACCCTACTTTTATATAGTAAAATTAAGGTTTACAGGTGTAAACCTTATTTTTCTTGTCTCTGCTCTAAAAAAGAAATAATAAAAAAAAAATATCACCATTTTTCGTCTTAACGTATTAGTTTTTTCGGCGGTAAAGCTTACAATGTATTTGTACAGGAATGTTTTCGTAATGATAACCAGAGTTTTCCTTTGGAAAATATGTTCTATAAAAGTGTTATCATTTGGAAGCAAAGAATGCATCACAGAACTAAAAATATGTACTGTCCAATTTTTGGGGCCAGACAAGCTAGTTTTGGCCAATTAGGCCTCATCCGTGGCCCTAATATAATTTCAAGGTTCCACAATGGAATCAGTGTTCCCAAAGGACAAGAAAATATAACATACTACACTATTGTGAAACGGTTACAACCTCGTTAAAAAAGCTATCTGTCTCGTTTACGTACTGTACTGTTTGCTGAAACTCAATGGAAAACTCTCTTAGAAAGGATATTCGACAACTTTTACTATTTTACCGGATGGTCGGTGATTATATTTCTTCTCTAATAGTGCCTCATTCTGTACAACTTATGTTACTCAAATGGTCTACAGAGCTCAGATACTTAAACTAATCTATACTATTGATCTACCCTGCGGATAATGTGTATTCAACCATGTTAAGACACTCAACACAGATTAAACTTTTACGTTTTTTTTTTTTTTTTTAAATAAAAACTAAGCAGCAGAGTTAGAAATATAGGCAAAATAGTAAGTTTTCAATTTGATCCTTGATATTTTGTTCTTGTATGTGTTTGACACGTATAAGTACATTGTTTGTTAAAAAGGATGTTTAAATGCCAGACGAACGTTCCGTATTTTTATGTTAATTATTTAATTTAAATTTCCGGAAAATAAAAATGGAAATCAGGGTAATTCAGCAATAGAATGAAATACCAGTACGAAAACACGCCTATACTAATACATTGTAAACTTTACCGCCTTAAATACGAACATTTTCAGATGAAAAATTGTGATATTTTTCTTACTTCTGCTCAAAATATAGATTGTGGGTACTCATTAGAACCGCCTTATCGAGGCAGTTCTAACGAGTACCCACAATCTATATGTTAGAGCAGAAATAAGAAAAATAAGGTTTACCCCTGTATACCCCAGTTGTTCTATATAAAGGTGGGGTTCACGGGGGTCAAAATTATATAGGCGTGTTTTCGTGATGCTTGCTAAAAATGTATTAATAACATGTAGAAATATACTTTGTTAAAGGTTTGAGATTGTTTTGCTGGTTTGCCTTTGTCACATTTAGTGTAATAAGATGTGTTTAAACTATCAGGATACAGTCAGTAACACTAGCTTATGATCAGACTGCACATGCTGAAAAGTAGAAGTAAAACAAAGATCAGGAATCGATACAATTAACTTACTGCACTCATCAAAGACACCAAAGGGAAAGATACACAAACATTAAGCGACCAGACCATAATGGAAACCCAAACAAAGGCAGGCCATAAGGACAGATACATTCCCACAAAATGGCAACATGGCCATCAAAAATAAAAAGACACAAGTGATACACACAGTAAGTAACAAACAACAACATAAATAAATCGCCACAGAAGAACCGCATTGGAACGGTCAGTGGAAAGATTTCCACTGGGTTGCTTAAATCGATTCCACGTGGCCACAATCCTCGCCCTTACTTCCGCCGCGATTTAGACAAACAATTTGTTCAGTCCGCATGAAGGCCTCCTAACTCATCAGTGCAACATCTCCGTGAACACAAATAATCAAAGAACCACAGAGGTGAGACAACGGTGAGGACTCGACTGCAAGAAAGACTCCTTTCTAATATTCGGTCCCATTCTTCGATAAGTGAATCCCAGATATGTTTGTTTTGGCTAGCCATTTCGTGGATAAGTATCTGTCCTTTAGGCTTTCTGCTACTGGTTTTTCCATTAGGGTCTAGTTATTATATGCTCGTGTGTATTTCCCTGGAGGTGTCGGTTCATTGTATGGATTCCTGATCATTACATTGACTTCTATTTTAAATATGATGAGTTATAATAAAAATGGCTCACATTTTCTCTTTGTTATGTATTCTGTTGTTTCCAGGGCCTTTATATATATATATTAACTATTTATAGGAGTGCACAAGTGAAGCTCGGATTATTCGTTTGATCATTTTCAGTGCTACAGAACGAAACAAATCTATTTCAATTTTGAAATTATTGAAAATTAAAGAGATAATGTTGGTTGGTGCCTGATGCTCTGTCTCTGGTCGGGCTCATCGGAGTCTAACTGTTGGTTTTCTTTTGCTCCAGCATTTCAGTGGTTTCTTGCTGTCGAGTCCTCACCGTTGTCTCACCTCTGTGGTTCTTTGATTTCTGTGTTCACGGAGATGTTGCACTGATGAGTTAGGAGGCCTTCATGCTGACTGAACAAATTATTTGTCTAAATCGCGACGGAAGTAAGGGCGAGGATTGTGGCCACGTAAAATCGATTTAAGCCCCCCAGTGGAAATCTTCCACTGACCGTTCCAAGGCGGCTCTTCTGTGGCGATTTATTTATGTTGTTGTTTGTTACTTACTGTGTGTATCACTTGTGTCTTTTAATTTTGGATGGCCATATGGCCATTTTGTGGGAAAGTAACTGTCCATTTGGCCTTCCTTTGTTTAGGTTTCCATTATGGTCTGGTCGCTTAGTGTTTGTATTTATTTCCCTTTGGTGTCTTTTATGGATGGAGTAAGTTAATTGTATCAATTCCTGATCTTTGTTTTGCTTATACTTTAAATACAGCGGTTCAATACTAAAAGCCTTCGCATCGAGCAAAGCATATGCAATTACGTTCATCATTAATGTGTCGTTTTAATGGCATGCACTTTGTCATAGCTGACATAAGCCTTATTCGTTCGGATTTCAGGATAAGATACTATCATTATAATATCTGATACAAACCGCTGTTAAATGCAACTGTTATTGTACCAGTAACTTCTGTCATAATAGATATATCTCGGCATTAAATCCGTGTAATCAACAACCGGTAAACCATATGCCTCACTAGGAGAGCAGAATTCAAAGGTAAGCATCGATGCATAAATGAAAAACGAAGACCCCATAAACACCAATGAACCTTTGATGTTCAAGTTTTGCAATCCCTTCTTGGCGGGAGGCTCCTAATAAGGTTTAAAATACTGACGAACAGCATCAACGACGTCACCATCACTTTGAAAGTGGCAACCACGTATGTTGAAGTTCAAATTAAAGATCATCACGTGAACAAGTCCGTGAAACGATTACCCCCACAGTGAAAAATGAACAAAATAAGGACAAATACGCAATGCGAATTTTCACCAATACATACTGATACACTGGCAATACAGTACGTATTTACGTCCGTCTTGTGCGCAAATACGGAAATAATAAGCAACTGGTGTGACAAAGTTTACGCAACAAAACGTTTGCGTATTGGAGAACGTATTTTTGACAAATACAGAAGAAATAAGCAGCTGGTGCAACAAATGTTACGCAGCAAAATGTGTATGTATTGAAGGACGTATTTTAAAAAAATACAGTAAAAGTACGCAGCTTGTGTGGCAAACCTTGCGCAAAAAAACGCATGCATATTGGTTTATATACATTTGAAAAATACGGAAAAAATACGCTGGTGGTTTGACAAAGCTGAAGCAACAAAACGTGTGACTATTGAAGTGCTTGTTTGTGAAAAATACGGAAATAATACGTAGTTCGTATAACTAAGATGTCACAACGAATTCGGTTCGTGTTGATATGTATATTCATGACAGAATAGGTCTAGAAAAACTAGCCTGTCAGTTTCACATTGTGAAGCTATTCGTATACGTATTGTTTATATGGATCACAGAAAGTAACTATATATGCATAGTGCATATTGCTGGGAATATTGTACTTTAGGCCAAGATTTTACTGAAAAGTACATGTTTTGTATATTATTTTAAATACGAAATACAATGCATGTCCGACAAGAATTTCACAACAATATGATAATAGTGTACATGTAGACAAGGAACACCCAAAGATTCTTGGTTCATTCTGTTCAACATTGCATCACGAAAACACGCCTATATAATTCTGACCCCCATGAACCCCACTTTTATATAGTAAAACTGAGGTTTACAGGGGTAAGCCTTATTTTTCTTATTTCTGCTCTGAGTTATAGATTGTGGGTAATCGTTAGAACCGCCTCATTGCGGTGGTTCTAACGAGGCGGTTCTAATGTGTACCCACAATCTATTTTTGAGCAGAAATAAGGAAAATATCACAATTTTTCATTTAAAATGTTCGTTTTTAGATGGTAAAATTCACAATGTATTTGTACAGGCATGTTTGCGTAATGAATTCCAGAGTCAGCTAGGCTACAGTGTAGACCTACTAATGAAGCTGAAGCTATTAAACAGCAGGAAGCAACCACTAGCCCGTTCTTTGTATGCGCAGCTTAGTCACGCCCCGTCAAGTAGTTGTCGACATTCTATTGTTAGGTTAGCTTGTCTAAGGTTACGGCGGTTAGCAATTGCCAAAAATCGATCGAACTATTGGCTTGAAGACCTGTCAATCAATCCTGGCGGCGGACTAAATAGGTCCACTCCGGTTATAGCTGATAAGAAAAAAAATCTGTCAGTTTCAGAGTCAATACACTATATTTGTCTGGCATGGGGTTAATTTGAGGTTAACTGCACTTATTACAAATTAAAATCCATTCCTGAAGTGAAAATGAAATTGTGCAGATTTGGTGTGTAACATGCTTTAACAATGGTTACAAAAGATAGGTCTGCAGAAACTGTTGAAGTGACAATAATATGCCACATATGCAGGGTGTGAACTTCATTCCTTTCCCAAAGCCAAGTGTAGACAATGAAAATTGTAGGTTAAAAGATTAAATAATGGAATAGACTGTATTGCTTCGACTGATAGATTAAAATGACAACATTTTATATAGTTTTGTTCTTGTAATATCAACATTTTTCATCACTTTACAACCAATCTTTGACCCTGTGTATACTTTTTTTAACCTAGTAGGCACACAACGTCGAACTAACATCGATTCGATGTTTTGTTTGTTTGATATGAAGTTTAACGTCCCTGTCAACACTGTAAAGATCATTTTGGAGATGTTGCTCCAAATTTTGTGCGTCTTTTACCCGACATTGAGATGAAATGACATCTCAAGCCCTGCCGCCCAATAAAACCAATAAGGTTTATAAGCACCGCGTTGCCTAGGCAGTCTTAGATCCTCTAAGCGGTTTGCCAGTACTCGTGTGGGGGCTAGTTTTAGCTCTGCGTGGAAGCATCACATCACGTGAACAAGTCCGTGAAATGAACACCCACCTAATCCCCACTATATTTAGAGAAAATTGGGTTTGCGGGGTACACATTTTTTTCTTATTTCTGCTCCAAGACATAGCTTGTGTGTACTCGTTAGAACCACCTCATTGACCGCCTCAACGAGGCGGTTATAACGAGCACCCACAATCTATGTTTGCAGTATAACTAAGAAAAATATCGCAGATTGTCATCAGAAATGAAGCCATTTTGGGGCTGTGAAAAATGCACGCACGGGCCTGTAGTCGTAATGATGCAGCCCATCTATTTCTTCAAGCCCCGATCGGAGTAGGCCCAATCGATTCGATGTTAAATATATATTGGTACGATGATGATGTAGCTAGGTATGCTTCTAAATTGCACGACCCGCAGAAAAAGCGACCGACTGAAGTCGGTCGATTTTTCTAAGAGTGCCCTAAAATCACTGTGTCATTCTGTCAGTCTCTCAGTCTGTCTGTCCGTTCGTAACCCGTTTGTGAAAATTGGTGATAGTGACTTAACCGCTTGGAATACAATGAAATTCCGCTATTAAGACCACTTTCTAGACTTATAAAAAGCGGTCTTATTAGCGGGGTGGTCCTAATAATGGAATTGGTGAAAAAATATTGCTGGCAAGATGGATTTAAATTCTGTGTATTGTGTCTATATTATTGCTGTATAGTAAATTTTCCTTATTACATAGGCAACATTACACCAATAAAAATCACATTCATGAGTTCAATTGTTCCAAAATAATCTTCTTAATATCTGAAGAAAACAGCTGCACATTACCAAAATTATTAAAACTATTCAATTAGCCTTGATAGTGATACTCATAACACATCTTGTTAAAACAACAAATAGATTAGTACAGGTATACTGCTGTTATTCACGAATGTAGGAAAGAAAGTATCAGGAAAAAAAAGTATCAGTGAAAGTATCAGAAAAAAAAGTATCAGAAAAATATATCAGGAAGAAAGTATCAGTTTCATGTTAAAAGGATAGTACATATATATAGAATTAAGCTTTTAATGCAGTTGCCATCTTACGGTAATTTTAGTGTATCTTATGCATGTAGCATCTCAGATCATGTTCATTATGATACACACCCATGTGACATTGTGCATTTTTCAAATCTCCAAAATGGCTACTTGTCGGATGAAAATCTGTGATATTTTTCTTATTTATACTTCAAACATAGGTTGTTGGTCCTCGTTAGAACCGCCTCATGAGCCGGTTCTAACGAATACCCACAACCTATGTCTTGCAAGAGAAATAAGAAAAATAATGTATACACCCTTAAAGCCCAGTTTTCTTTATGTAAAGTGGGGTTTAGTGGGGTGTTCATTTCACGGACTTGTTATCGGGATGGTGGGACTTTTACCAGACATTGAGATGAAATGAAATCTCAAGCCCCGCCGCCCAATGAAACCAAATAGGGTACATGAGCATGGAGGTCCGACTTGCATACTTTAGTTGGTTAATTGGAGGTTTAACTTGTCCGTCTTCACTATATAGGTCATTTTGGAGACGTTGCTTCCAATTTGTGGGACTTTTTACCAGACACTGAGATGAAATGTCATCTCAACCCCTGCCGCCCAGTGAAACCAAATAGGGTTAATGAGCATGGAGATCCGACTTGCACACTTTATAGTTTGTTTAATTGGAGATTTAACGTCCCCCTCTACACTATATAGGTCATTTTGGAGACGTTGCTTCCAACTGTGGGACTTTTACAAGACACTGAGATGAAGTGATCTCTCTTCCCTTTATAAAGCAAGGGTTACAGAGATAGGTTGCAACATTGATTATTAAACTGAAAAACATACAAAAGTATCCTAATCATCAGAAGTGAATATGGATAAAACTGATAGTTTTTTTCCCGATACTTTTTTTCCAACCTAAAACTGATACTTTTTTCCGATACTTTTTTCCTGATACTTTCTTTCCGATTACCGTTATTCACACCTTTAGGGATATGTGAGAACATTACCAAGAGCTGGTGAAGAATCCAGTAAAAATTTATACCTGAACAGTTGACTAAGGGATACAAATTAACTTGACATGACCAAAAAGTGGTCTCAATGGCAAACAGTAATGTCAGATTAGGTCTTTTGAAAGCGGTCTTAATACTGAATAGCGGGGTGGTCTCTTTATCGGAATAAATAGCAACTAATTATATAGGAAATAATTTGGGTCTGGCAAAAACTGGTTTTAATAGCGTAGTGGTCCTAATATAGGGGTGGTCTTTAAGTGGAATTCTACTGTATTTAAACAATTTTTGGCTTACTGATAGATATCAATGAGATCTAACCAATGAACTTGCGAAATATTACATTCCATTTAGTATAGCCTCGCCGAGGCGAAAAATGTGAAAATTTTCGAACTGCTTCTCCTCGGAAACCGTTGGGCCGATTGAAGTCAAATTCCATATGGAGCCTCTATGGGATGTCGGGAACCAAAATTTGCTCATGGGGTCCAGGTCACATGACCAAAATGGCCGCCAAGCCATATATGGTCTGTCTGTCTGTCCGTCCGTAATTCGTTTGTGAAAATTGGTGATAGTGACTTAACCGCTTGGAATATTTAAACAATTTTTGGCATACTGATAGATATCAATGAGATCTAACCTATGAACTTGCAAAATATTACATTCCATTTAGTATAGCCTCGCCGAGGCGAAAAATGTGAAAATTTTCGAACTGCTTCTCCTCGGAAACCGTTGGGCCGATTGAAGTCAAATTTCATATGGAGCCTCTTTAGGATGGAGGTAACCAAAATTTGCTCATGGGGTCCAGGTCACATGACCAAAATGGCCGCCAAGCCATATATGGTAAAAACCCTTCAAAATAGTCTTCTCCAGAACCACTGGGCAGATTTCCACGAAACTTGATAAATAGCATCTGGGACGTAGGCCCATCATACATTGCTAAAATGGTGACCCTCTGTTGACCTTGACCTTCTTTGTGCCTAGGTCAAACTTTGACACATATGCTTTTGTATTGGAAAAGTGAGAATGCATTTTATCCTGCAAACGATTCAGAATACAGTACTAAAGTATAAGATATATTTTTGCTCCTTACGATAAGGCGCATTTATTGGGGGAACCGTTTTAGGTACAGGTCACATGACCAAAATGGCCGCCATACCCATATATGGTAACACTCATAAAGCTAAAAGCATCCGGCGGGTCGTGCACTTCAGATGAAGCACTGGTATCGAACAATCATCATATTCTGGTTGTCAGAAAAATGCCGTAAAATTAAATCTGAAACTGTCGTCTGCTATTGTTGTCTGCTGAAGCTTCTTGCAAAATTTGCACACATGCAAACCGTGTGGACCCAGATCAGACTACTCCCCTACTGCTCGACTACTACCCTACTGCTCCTAGGGGAGCAGTTTGGGGAGCAGTATGATCTGGGTCCACAATGTTTGCAAAAATAACTTTTAATTTAGTAACCGGAAGTCGACAAAGCAGACGACAATTTTCGTAATTGGCAATGGCATTTTATAGGTTAACCCATTTACATGTATCATTATCATTGCAGTTTAAAAGTGCGTAACACTGAAGCCCAGCCCAGCAAACAACTTGACAAATATAGTTAGGCAAAGTTACCCTCTTTTACACGAGCATAGGGCAGAACAAGTAGTCCCTTTATTATCTGCTTCCTCCGTTTTACTGAAGATCACCCGTAAATTATAGCATCGGGCTCATCACATTGACCTTTATCATTAGTTCTTGGACGAACCCGGGTTCACAGCTCTCTATAGGAATCACTGAGATTCACAGATTCAAGAAGAAGCACATAGCCATCCAGAAACGTTCCACAGGCTTACACATCTTTTAAACTTGCAAGATGCTATGTAGTTATAAATGTCAAAAATACCCAGTTGTGGCAGAATAGAAATGTCACGAGTCAGGATTAGGAGGAAGACTCGTTTCATTCCGTTGCAGAACAGAACAATTCCTTTATTCGAGCCAGGGCATACAGTGACATATGGACAAAAGCATGTTCAACATATAAGATGAAGCATAGTGATCAGCATTTTTAGTGATAAATATTTGACATTCAGGGACCGGTTGTTCAAAGCCTCGTTAGCTTAACGAGCTCGTTAGTGGTCATATTGCTAACTGTTTTAGCAAGTACAATATCAAAAATTTTTTTGTTTTATTTTTGCAGAAAAAATTGTGAGCAGCTTTTGCATTTGCGAAAGCTGCTCACATTTTTTAGCAAAATTATCTGCATATTTGCCATAATAAAAGATCAAAGTTTTAACGATTCGTTAACTAACGACTTCGTTAATTTTGAACAACTGCCCCCCCCCCCCCCAATCCCACTTTATACACAGAAAACTGGGATTTACGGGGGTATACGTTATTTTTCTTATTTCTGGTCCATGATATAGGTTATGGGTACTCGTTAGAACTGATGCGGTTCTAACGAGCACCCGCAACCTATGTTTGCAGTATAAATAAGAAAATATATCAAGTATTTTCATCAGAGGAGATGAGAAAAACGCACTATGTCACACGGATGAGTTATAATGTAAAAGCGCTACAAGCACTGCAACATGCCACTACATTTACATCAAGCAAGCATATCACTGTCAAAACGGAATTCAAAGTAAAGAATCATTAGTATTTCCCTAAAAAAAATGACAAGAATACATGACTTAGATGATTATTTGCAATGTTCAAATGGTCATAGCTCCATAAGGAAGTAAATCAGAATCACAGTTGTATTTTCTGCAGAACCCCTCATGGTGCCTTACCTTTGTGTGAAGTTTAGAAAAATATATCCTGTTTACAGAGTAGATACATGTATATCACGATTCGTTTATATAAAATGGTGCAGACAAGCCATATATTACCCAAACCTGACAGCTTTTAGGGCATTTGATCTTGACAGTAAATGCAAACCAAATATTTTGGAGTTTGCAACGATATAGTGTACAAATTTTGATCAAATGCCATCTATCCATTCATGAGATCGGGGGCAGACAAGAAAAAACGGACAGTTTTGGGGCCTCTGTTTTTGGAAATTAGGTCAAGGTCATCAAAATCTAAACAAATTTTTGGTTGGTTGGTTGCAATGATAAGTTGTACCAAGTTTGACCACATTTTATCAATTTGATCACGGGATAGAGTGCAGACACGACATTTTTGGTCCAAAAATGGACAGTTTTTGGGGGGCCCGTTGAAAATAATGGCAAGATCATCAGAACCTAACAGGTGTTTTCCTCTATCGTAGAAATGTAAACGTAAAATTTTAGTCTAAATTCATCAATAGGTTCAAGAGATATAGTGCTTCAAACATGATAAAAATGGCTATGTTCAATGTTTAAGGGGTAATGACCCCATAAACTGAAATTTATTTTCGTCGAGATGTATCATGGAAACTTTCCTACGGTTATTCTATCCCTTCCGCTGATTCAAGAAAGGCAGATGTCAGTTTCTGGCGTAAGAATGTGCACTGAACTGCTTATCTGCTTACGCATAAAATAGAAGTGGAGGCAATGATCAGGAATCGATACATTTAACCCACAGTTCCCATCAGAGACACCAAAGGGAAAGAAACACAAAATTTAATATGAAACAACAGACCCTAATGAAAACATCAATAGCGGAAAGTCAAATGGACAGTTACCTTCCCACAAAATGGTCAATAGGCTAGCCAAAATAAAATTACATAAGCGACACAAGCACCAAATGACAAACCATAACAAAAATAAACCCCGACAGAAAAACCGCCTTGGAACAATCAGCGGAAACAAATTCCACTGGGAGGCTTAAATCGAGTTTACCTGGCCACAATCCTCGGCCTTACCCCCGTCGCGATTAAGACAAATAATTTGTTCAGTCCGCATGAAGGCCTCCTAACTCGTCAGTGCAACATCTCCCTGAACACAAAAATCAAACAATCACAGTGATGAAACTACGGCGAGGACTCGGCAGCAAGACACCACTGAAATGCTGGAGCAAAAGAAAACTCCGGTGGGCCCGACCAGAGACAGAACATCAGGTACCAACCAACATAAGCCTTTACGCTGGAACCGTCATAGAATCTGAGGCCTGACCCACCGGCGTGCAATTAAAGAGGGAAGCAAATTTGTCAACCGTGATTGGGTTAACAACCATGCATGCAGTCTGCCGTATAACATTTAATTTGTACCCAATATTTTTATATCGAAGAATGATTTTACAAAATTGGGTGCTGAAGACATTGCGGTTATATATATTTCTGAATTTATATACCAAATCACCATAAAATTCGAGTTCCGATTGACCTTGTTGCAGAAGAGATTGAAGTCGAATATTGAATTTTGAAATTAAACCAGAATGACGTCTATAAAATTTTGAAAAGGCTTTGCGTTGTTTATGGTACCGATAACCCTGATTGAGAAGTTTAGCCGTTAATAATTTATTACAATTGTTGAAGTCAGCCACATGACTACACAATCTGGCAAATCGAAATAAATGCGAAATATAAGCGCCATAGGATGGCGCACGAGGAACATCACCATCCAAAAAAGTAAATTTACAATCTCAAAATCAAACTCATCACGTTTATCATAAATTTTGCAAGAAAAAAGCCATCAACAATAGAAAAATGTAAATAAAAAAACGGGGTCTCTGTATCAGAAGAATTTGCGTTAATTAATTGAGGTTCTAGGGGGTAAATTGGTAAATTTAACTGATCAAAACATCGAAATAGGTGTGTGTGTGTGAATTCGGGTTTTACGGCTCTTTCAACAATTATTCAGTCATATCACGACGGTGTCTGGTTGCGACACGGAGCTCAATGCTCACTTTTATAGTGCTGCCTCACTGAAGTATCATGTCCAAGACACATTACATGATACCACACCCAGTCACATTATCCTGACATTGGGTCGACCAGTCCTAGCTCTACCCCGTAATTTGAGTGCCAAACGAGGAGCAGCTTGTACCATTATTTGCGACTTTGGTATGTCGCGGCCCGGGATCGAACCCGTGACCTCCCGTTCCCCGGAGCGGACACTCTACCAACTGAGCTATCGGGGCCGGTTATCGAAATAGGTAGTATCAATATTTAATAAATAATCCAAATATCTAGAAGTGGAGCTAACAGATTCAACGATTTCAGACTGGTTTTCAGCAGAAAGGGACATCATGAAGTCACTCTCATAACAAAACAAAAACAGATCAACCACAAGTGGTGCGCAATTAGTACCCATCGGAATACCTACAACTTGCCTAAATAACTGAGTACCATATAATATGTAAATATTGACAAGTAGAAAGCTGAGAGCTCCACACATTTTCTGACATGACCATAAAGTATAATTTTTATGCTCTTCAGAAGTGAAAAAAGGATTTCTTACATTGCATGAAAGATAGAGAGAGTCTTCCCTATGAAAAGTCCATTCAATTAAATCATTAAATTTTTCTTTCATAAGATTATGAGGAAGTGTAGTGTAAAGGGTGGAAAATCATATGTAGACAGACTTGAAGCCCGAAAACGCCTGGATTTCAATTTATTTAAAACTTCATTTGATTTCTACCTGATCTTTCGAAGACTTGGCGCAATTTTTTATCACATGTTTTTGGTTGGCAGTAAAACATGAAGTTAATAATTTGGAGAGTTCAGTGGTGGTAAAAGAGCTTGAATTTGCAATAAACCGTGATGAGCTAGGAGGTCTTCATGCGGAATGAAACCATCTTTGTATAAATCGGTGCGGAAGTAAGTGCGAGGATTGTGGCCATGTAAAATAGATTTAAGCCGCCCCCCCCCCCCCCCAACCCAGTGGAATTCGTTTCCGCTGACTGTTCCAAGGCGGTTCTTATGTCGCGGTTTATGTTTGTTATGGCTTGTCTTTGTGTGTTTGTGTCGCTTATATTATTTCAATTTGGATAGCCTGTTGGCCTTTTTTTGGCTTTCCGCTATTGATGTTTCCATTAGGGTCTGATGTATTATGTTTTTATTTCTTTCCCTTTGGTGTCTCTGATGGGAGCTGTGGGTTAATTGTATCGATCCCTGATCATTACCTCCACTTCTTTTTGTATGTTTTTTTTGAATTTAGGTAACCAATATAACATAGGAAGCTTTTCTTGACCTTCTGTAACAAAGACAGCAAACTTGGTGGCTGAATGACAAATGTGGTCATCAACCTAAGCCTTCTCTACAGCTAAAGGCTGAAGATCATAGGCCTTAGTACCGCCCAGTTCTTGCTGAAGAGTGTATACCTAGTGAAAAGAAGTGGAGGCAATGGTCAGGAATCGATACAATTAACCCACGGCCTTATCAGCTAGAGCCAAAACAAACTTTCTTTTATCGATTCCTGATCTTTGTTTTACTACTGCTTTCCTATGAAATTCTTGAATACCTAGGTTTAGGTGACGTACTGACGTCTTAGATTTAGGAGGTAATATGTCCGTATCTTTTAGAAAACACGCCTATACAAATACATTGTAAATTTTACTGCCAAAAAAAACAACAAAAATATTATCATGAAAAATTGTGATATTTTTCTTATTTCTGCTCGAAAATATAGATTGTGGGTACTCGTTAGAACCGCCTCGATTTTTCTTATTTCTGCTCAAAATATAGATTGTTGGTACCCGTTAGAACCGCCTCATCGAGGCGGTTCTAACGTGTACCCACAGTCTATATTTTAGAGCAATCATACGAAAAATAAGGTTACCCCTTTAAACCCCAGTTTTACTATATAAAAGTGGGATTAAAGGGGTCAAAATTACAACGGCGTGTTTTCCTGATGTTTGCAAATAAAAAGAAATGCGTTTGTTCACTAATTTCAGAATGCCGACTCTCCATTCTTTAAGAGCTTTATGCTCAACATACTCCTGTTTACACCATCGATTACCAAATTCATTCGAGGCGGCAGCGATTTCATCTCTACATTTAGTTTAATCAATTGTAGAAGGAAATCGATATTTCTGTCCTTTAGAAATTATATTACGTATCCTACAATCAGGAATAATTTTTAAATTGCCAGCAATAATATGACCGTTAGCAGGATAGCAATACACTGAATTATTACAATCACATGTATCAGGTTCGTTCGTGTCAATATCAAGATCAGAAACAAATTTATTGAAATTAAAAGTAATTTAGGTCGTTGTACCAAAGCATTAATCCAAAATCATTAGTCCACAGACAAAATGGCAAATATCAATGTTCAGATCAACAGACATCGGCTCCAGAAGAGTGCAATCAGGCGTCCGCGGATAGTAAGCATTACTTGGTAAGCACGCTTCGCCTACCATGCCCATCGACCCGAACGAAGAAAAGGTGTAAATGCCGAGACGGGTATGTCCGAGATTTTGGAAGTCTTCCTATGGCTTTCCATTAGCAAACATATCAGAAATAATTCTGGAAATGGCCACATTGTACGGATCAACAAGATCATGGTGCCTCCCATAGAACTTCTTTTGTGTTGATACCAGTTTGGTTTTTTGATACCCCTGGCATAACAACCTGGTAGTGAGCACCTTCCCACGTTCCATTAAGTCCTGATACTTGGAACAGGCTCTAGCATAACGGATTAACTGTGAAAGGTAAACTCCATATGCTGGTGCAGACAGGATATTACTGCTCAGGAAGGGAAAGTTAACAATGGGAAAATTGAAGTCATCTCGTTTATCGTACAGCCTAGTAGTAAACTTCCCGTTGTCACTATAGAGATAACAATCAAAGTATGAGGAGGAGGTTGCAGTCTCTGTTGTTTCCCTTAATTTCAAGTTCACGTGGATAGATGAATTCCAACTACTCGGCGAATTTAGCATTTTTAAGGGACAATAAATCATCTATATATCTGTAGGTGAAATTGAATTGTTGTGCAAGGCGTTTCTTGCCTGCTTTAAGGAGACCTTGTACAAACTCCGCCTCATACGAGTACAAGAACAAGTCGGCAAGCAGCGGTGCACAGTTAGTATCCATTGGTATGCCAATTGTTTGCTGAAATAATAGGCCACTGAACTCCACGAAAATATTGCCAATTAGATATTCCAGCATCCTTATGACATCTGCATCAGTGTACTTTTGTGGTGCATCAGAGTGATCTCGAACGAAGTATGTGTCTTTGTAGCCAAGGACAACATACTGGTAGCGACGGTTACCTTTCTTGTGGAAAAAACATTGATTTATGATTTTCTTGAGTTTAGATTTCAATTTATCATGCGGAATAGTTGTGAAGAGTGTTGAAAAATCGAAATATTTTATGCTGTGTACTGAGAGGAAAGATTGTGACTGAAAATATCTACCAGGTTTATTGTATTTATAGCAAATTATAGGTGTTTCAGTATTTTGAAAATAAGCGGGTGGATGAAATAATCGAACTGTCCCGGAAGATACTGGGTAAATCTATAAAATCCAAACCCTTATTAATAAAGGATATTTTGATAGAATGATGTTTGTGATTAATTTCATAATCGATGAAAGTAGAATTTATTCGCCTCGGTATTCAGAATCCGTGATACAGAAAAGTGTAATGGACTTAGAAAAGCAAACATTGAGTGGCGTCCATGATTCAATAATATTCAGTCTGGTATTGATTCTTTTAAAAGCACGTAATTTGCGTTTATAATTACCATTTCATACGACTATCAAGCTATAGTGTGGATCGGTAAATTGACCGACTCAAAAATGACCTAAAATAGTTTTGACTGATCCGTTATCGATACAATTAACCCACAGCTTCCATCAGAGACACTCAAGGAAAAGAAACACAAACATAAAACGATCTGACCCTTATGGAAACATCAATAGAGGAAAGCCAAAAGGACAGTTATTTTCCAACATAATGGCTAATTGGCTATTCAAAACAAAATAATATAAGCGATGCACACACTCAAAGACAAACCATACCGACAAAAATAAACCATGACAGAAGAACCGCCTTGGAACGGTCAGCGAAACGAATTCAACTGGGGGGGGGGGGGGCTTAAATAGATTTTAGGTGGCCACAGTCCTCGCCCTCACTTCCGTCGCGATTTAGACAAATAATTTGTTCATTCCGCGTGAAGGCCTCCTAGCTGATCAGTGCAACATCTCCGTGAACACAAACATCAAACAGCCACGGAGATGAAAAAACGATGAGGATGAGGACGCGACAGCAAGTAAAAAATGAAAAGCTGGAGCAAAAGAAGACCAACAGTTTGACTCCGATGGGCTCGACCAGAGACAGAGCATCATGCACCAACCAACATTACATATAATTAGATGCTCTCTAATTCTCAGTCAGCCTTTACGCTGGAACCGTCATAGAAACGGAGGTCTGACCCAGCGGCGTGCAATTAGAGGGAGAAGCAAAGTTGTCAACCATGATTAGGTTAACTACCATGCATGCAGTCTGTCGTATAACATTTTAATGATGATTGTAAAACACCAGACATAATAATTGTTAAAAAGTTCTAAGAATTTGAAGTCAAGTATCACCTCATAGAACACTTCATGAATATTTATTTCAAGGGAAGTCATCATGTGGAGACTTTTATATATTTGAAATCTTACAGACTTTGAATTGCAATATCTCAGAAACTTATAAAGATAACCTGATCCAGTTTTCAAATATCACTTATCTGAAGCAATGTCCTTTTATTTGTTTCAGATTTCACTATCATGGTTATTGACCTTTAAATCGTTTTGACGTCTATGATATTTTGAAAAGGCTTTGCGTAGTTTATGATACCGATAACCCTGATCAACTCTTATTTACCGTCCCTGTTCCTTAGCTTCTACTAATGTAACATGTTCTTGACTGATAAACTCTGAAACAAGGCTATCGGTATCATAAACTTCGCAAAGCATTTTCGAAGTTTTCCCATAGACATTATGAATTGACTGATCAATATAATGTCAGCTTGAAGACACTTCTGCAACAATAGTTGTCGCAACGTGTATTTTATTGAGATTTGGTTTATAAATTTAAGAACATTTTAGGCACAGTAGAAGTAAAACAAAGATCAGGAATCGATACAATTAACTTACTCCACCCATCAAAGACACCAAGGGGAAAGAAACACAAACATGAAGCGACCAGACCAAAATGGAAACCTAAACAAAGGAAGGCCATAAGGACAGTTCCTTTCCCACAAAATGGCCATATGGCCATCCAAAATAAAAAGACACAAGTGATACACACAGTAAGTAACAAACAACAACATAAATAAACCGCCACATAAGAACCGCCTTGGAACGGTCAGTGGAAAGATTTCCACTAGGGGGCTTAAATCGATTTTACGTGGCCACAATCCTCGCCCTTACTTCCGTCGCGATTTAGACAAATACTTACAAAAACCTTATTTTTCGGAGGAATTCAAAAAGACTATAATCCGTTATTAAAAGGTTGGGTACAGATTCGAAATCATGCGACAGACCGCTCGTATGGTTGTCGACCGAATCACTGTAGATAGCTATGCTGGACTCTTTGATTGCACGATGGCGGATCATCCTTCAGACTCAATGACGGCTTCGGCAACAAAAGTTCTGTACAAAGAGGGCTGAGGCCTGATGCTATGCTGTCGCTGGGTTAACTATTTTTTTCTTTATTTTAGCTCTGGCCAACAGTGTAAGGGGAATCGGCTAGCAGCGCTTGTCTTTGCTTCATCTCAGTGTTTGATTTTGATTTAGGTCTCTGTGATGATGCATTGATTGAGTTAGGAAGATTGTGTTAGGAAATTCTTATGCAAACCGAATAGTTTATGTTTATTGTTGGGAACAACCAAGGGCGAAGATTCGGCCGGTAAACGATCATTAAGCACCCCCCCCCCCCCACAAACACACACACCACAAACACACGCAACAGTGGCATATGGTGCTCACCGCTCTAACGCGGTAGTTTTAGTGTTGGTGTTTTGCTGTTTTTTTGTTGTTTTTTTTTTTGTTGCTGTATGTCTGCGAAATTGTTGTGAGCTGGTGTTGAGTGTTTCAGTGTTAGTATAACGGAAAACCAAAATAATTCCTATATTAAATATAAGAAGAAGATCAGTATCTATTAGACAATGACTTTATTGAACCAAGCCAAAGTGAATGGAGTTCTCCTTGTATTCCTGTACCAAAACCTGATGGGACATATCGTATGTGTACAGATTTTGGGAAAGTTAAATCCTTAAGTAAAACAGATAGCTTTCCAATTCCAAGAATAGATGACTGCATTGATAACATCGGGAATGCCAAATACATAACTAAATTCGACCTTCTGAAAGAATTTTGGCAAAAGTGCTTGTCTCTGATTCTTGCTCTGCAACATTTCGAATTTTATGTTACTCCTACTACTGCACCGATTGTTGTTTTCAGTGATCACAATCCACTGACTATGAAAAACAAAAATCAGCGGTTGCTCAGGCGGAGTCTTATGCTACAAGATTATAATTTAGATATAACGCATATCCGAGGGAGAGATTTAATTATCCTGATGCCCTTTCAAAAGCTTGAGCAGTGTCAGGTATGTGTTTGTCTTTCATACTAAAGTGGATTGTAGATATATGTTATTTTATATGCTATGTTCAATATTTTATTATTCTAAAATAAAAGAAAGATTTACTGCATAAAACTTTCTTTTTTCCTCGAAGATGGGGAGTGTTACATGTATGCATAAGAATTTATTTTTTCTGAATTCCACTTTCACCCCACTGGGTGACCTAAAAATAAATTGTTTATTCTTCTTAAAGAACTTTCTAGAAATAAATGAGTCACAGATTAATTTATTTGAAAACAATCTGTTTACAAGGAAAAGAACTTTGAAAACTTCCAGAAAGTTCAGGTTTCTAACTGTTGGATCGGAGTCTAATTGTTGGTTTTCTTTTGCTCCAGCATTTCAGTGGTTTCTTGCTGTCGAGTCCTCACCGTTGTCTCACCTCTATGGTTCTTTGATTTTTTGTGTTCACGGAGATGTTGCACTGATGAGTTAGGAGGCCTTCATGTGGACTGAACAAATTATTTGTCTAAATCGCGACGGAAGTAAGGGCGTGGAAATCTTCCACTGACCGTTCCAAGGCGGCTCTTCTGTGGCGATTTATTTATGTTGTTGTTTGTTACTTACTGTGTGTATCACTTTTAGCTTTATATTTTTGATGGCCATATGGCCATTTTGTGGGAAAGTAACTGTCCTTATGGCCTTCCTTTGTTTAGGTTTCCATTATGGTCTTGTCGCTTAATGTTTGTATTTCTTTCCCTTTGGTGTCTTTTATGGGTGGAGTAAGTTAATTGTATCAATTCCTAATCTTTGTTTTACTTCTACTTTGCATTATTTTTAGAAAATTACCTGATCTTATTCCACAGCCCTCTAGAACGTTCTAGAGAATTCTTAGGGTCTATAAAAGAGCTTGATTTTTCTCTTTTAGTCAGACTTTGGAGTTTGATGTTTGGGCTCTTAAGAAAAGTTATTTCTAAATTCTGTGTTGGATAGTTAAAGGATATTATATTTTATTTCGGACTGTGAATTCTGTGGGGTCAAGGATATTTCATAACAGAGTTAAGTACATTTAATTTTCGTACTTCTACAGGTAAAAAGATACTTGGTAAATAAATTTTGTTAAATTTTTCCAAAAGGCTTGTTTACTTGTTCTTTCTACTACGCCAAGCTCGAAACAGTAATGAATATGTTTAAGCAAATATACACTGTACAAAGATCAGTGAAGTTGTGAGCAAGAATTTTAATGGCAGATTATATCTGTCATGAAAAGCTAGCACACACGTTTGCAACTTGGTTCAGACTTTCACTGCCATGGAAATGTGGATCAACACAAAATGTAGTCCGGCTTATATTCAGGTTTAGGCACAATCTCCCTCAAGTGATACACTGGAACATATTCTCACGCACATTTGAATAAATGTATTGGTTTAAGGTAAAAAAAGTCATGAATGATCAGTTGATTCATGCGTTTTGGAAAAAAAAAAACATCAGAAAAAAACAACAACGAAACATTCCTAGTTAAACAAGCGTGCTATTTGCCCTTAGAGTGCCATAAAGTGGTTTGAACCAGACGACTTTGTTATATTCCTTTTGTTCAGAGATAAGATTCAGCATATCCCATGAAATATAAAGTCACGTTTTCTGTAAAAAAATGCAAGAAAATAAATGAAAAAGCACTCTGCTACAGAAGAACAAACGTAAAATAATAACAAATAAAATACAATAGCCAGGTTAAGATTTCAAAAATAGAAGTAGAGGCAATGATCAGGAATTGATACAATTAACCCACAGCTCCAATCAGAGACACCTAAGGGAAAATTATACAAACATGGAGCAACAGACCCCAACGGAAATACCAACAGCGGAAAGCCAAAAGGACAGTTACTTTCCCACAAAATGGTCAAAAGGCTATCCAGAATAAAATAATATAAGCGACACAAACACCCAAAGACAAACCATAACAAAAATAAACCGCGACAAAAACAAACCCTTTCACCTCCGAGCTTCTGGAGTGCACTCTTCCATCACTGACCTTGGGCACTTCCATTCTGCTTCATATATATATTGATATAAAAGTAGTACTTACCAATCCCACAGCCCTGGCTTGAGTAAACTCGCAGCACACTGGTAGGCTGCAGAACGGTAAGTGGCGATAGTAGCGTGGTCAGCTCTCCGTGTTCCTCGTGCCCAAAGTTGGTCAGGTGACTATCTTTCGTCAATCTTCGTAGGTTTCCGTCTCTGGTCGGGCTCATCGGAGTCTAACTGTTGGTTTTCTTTTGCTCCAGCATTTCAGTGGTTTCTTGCTGTCGAGTCCTCACCGTTGTCTCACCTCTGTCGTTCTTTGATTTTTGTGTTCACGGAGATGTTGCACTGATGAGTTAGGAGGCCTTCATGCGGACTGAACAAATTATTTGTCTAAATCGCGACGGAAGTAAGGGCGAGGATTGTGGCCACGTAAAATCGATTTAAGCCCCCCAGTGGAAATCTTCCACTGACCCTTCCAAGGCGGCTCTTTTGTGGCGATTTATTTATGTTGTTGTTTGTTACTTACTGTGTGTATCACTTGTGTCTTTTGGTTTTGGATGGCCATATGGACATTTTGTGGGAAAGTAACTGTCCTTATGGCTTTCCTTTGTTTAGGTTTCCATTATGGTCTGGTCGCTCAATGTTTGGATTTCTTTCCCTTTGGTGTCTTTTATGGGTGGAGTAAGTTAATTGTATCAACACCTGATATTTGTTTTACTTCTACTTTGGTGTCGTAGTGGATCTTGTTGTTGTTGTCGAATGTGCATATAGCTACAGCCTAACGGCACATCACTCGCCTCCTTTTATGAAGAACCTAGAGGTGGCTAAAGAAAGCTATATGCACATTAGATTATTGTTAAAATTTTAAAGGAATCGAAATGGTTTTTACTACGCCTCCTTTTATGAAAAAGGAGGCTCAATAGAGAACATAGAATTTCGAAATTAGCAAGTGTAACAAACAAGATCTATTAATAAAATTTCTAATAAGCTAGAGGTTTCTTAACTTTTAATATAAATGGTTAATGAACTTATCAAAGGTTTTAGAGGAGCTGACCACTATGAATAGCTTGATTAAAGGTAATACGCATTTATGAAATGGATTTCTGTAAATGGCCTGAATAACTTAAGAATGGTGAATGATTTACTGAATAAGCAGTGTGAGACAATCTTGTTATATAAATGCATAGAGAAACCAATTTTGAGCTGATAGTAATTTACAGATCTATATATATCCACTGCACACAAGTTGTCAGTAACAAGGGACTACAAAGTGCTGCGCCCTGAAGGGACAACATAAAGCAATGTAAGCACTGGAGTCTCGGTTGATTTTAGATATACGACTAGCAATTACAAATAAAGAATTTTAACACTATAATGGCCAAATATCACTGCTAAATAGAAATAACACAACAATATAATTAAAACTGATAAAAGAACCATATCCAAGAATCACTGTAATGTGTATGCTTTACATAAACAGAGAGAACAAGCATCTGAATTTTTATCTATATATGTAATTTGGAAATACTGAATTTTTAGCTTGCTTGTTCCATATAATAAATATTGCTGCCAAGTGAATAGTATGTTCAAATATTTATATAAAACAAACAGAACAGAATCTACCACAATTAACTATTTCATATATGGCAAAAATCACACATGTACTACCCATGCACATGCATGAATAAATATCAAATTGGCATTACAAATATCACACATGCACATTATGCACATGCATGACAAAATATCACACTGGCATTATAAATATCACACATGTACTTCGTGTACATGCATGACAGAATATCACTCTGGTGCAATATATACGCCAGCATGACAAAGCACTCGCCATCTCGCAGTCTGACTCGCCGAGCAAAGCGTCGAGGCGTTTTGTCAGACTAAGATGACAAGTAATAAAATAAATATCACACATGTACCCTTCCAGCACATGCATGACAAAATATCACTCTGGTGTACCATATACACCAGCCTGACAAAAATACTCAAAAATATATCACACATGTACATGTATTGCTGCACATGCATGATGAAATATCACTCTGGTACAATGAACACACCAGCATGATAAAACAAATACTCAAAAGACAAGGCAAAGATTAATATGTGGTAAAAACTGTTACAATAAAATATGAACTGTAGTACATGCTTTGTTTACAAGAGGCACATGACTAAAGTGGACATACAAGATAATTTTAGCATACACATTAAAAGTAAAGCCTGGAATAATTTAGAACTAATAACAAATATACTAATTATACTTACGGCCTTTAGATTCTGCTGGAAATATATTGTTACATTATGAATATATATTTTTAAATAGAAACAGGACCCTTGCGACAAAACAAACCCAAATCTTATTTCCAGATCATGTTCAAATTTAGAGTTAATACTAATCACTGAGCTCTCCAGATCTGACAGTTTATGTACAAATAAGATAGAGAGCAACTGTTTTTGTTTAATACTGAACATTGTTTTATATGAAGTCAAAAAGGGGTGACAGAATAGAGTAGCCAATGAGGACAAGCCTGGACAACGCAGCATGGTTTAAAGAAGTAATCCAGGTGTCACACTCCATTCCCGCTCTCATATCAAATTCTGAGAAGGAGCTCCTCAGAAATGTTGACAGAACAAGTATGCAGTGGAGGGGTTCAAAAACTGAACCTTGACATACAGACAATGACAGAATGTATAAACAGAGTGTCGTTTAGTACATGCCCTGAACATATCACAGTGCACACAGTGTATAAACAAATATATTCAGATTTCTACAAGGTAGCATGTAACACACAGACATGTATCAGAATGAAAAGATAGCCAGCACTTTATGTACTGTTGAAAGGAGCACCTACAGAAAACCTGACAGTCCAAGGGACTAGTCAAATGTTTCAGAGGTACTCCTGCCAAAGACACAAAGCAATAAAACAGACATTATTTGAGGTTTTAAGGTTTAGGCAATATTAAGGTAATGTCGAGCCAGCCAGTCAACCTAACAGCACTTTTCCTGGGCAAGCTCAGACCTGAGCAGTTGACCAGTACAGTGCATATTTTAATACCTGCACTGTTCTGCATATGTGGACATATCAGCTGGTCAACATACAAGCTCTACCAGCCTCCATATCCACATACACAGAACACTGCTTCCAAATAAACAAACAAATCTACTGCCTAAAATACATAGGTGTGCCATACAATGACTACTTAGTTACTGTACCCTAAGTCCTAACAGAGCCATGAAACAGTTCCACAGAAATATGATAAGCCTCGAAAGTTCAGCATTAAAGCTACAAATGCAAGGGCACACACAAATTTGTTTATCATGCAAAATTAACTGTACTAAGTTCAGCAAGAAAGGTTCGAACATTGCCAAGAAAGATCTTAAATCCTAGTTTGGGAAAAGAAACCAATATTCATTTTCTACAATTCATGGAAAAGATGAATCATTCTACAGCAAAATAAAGGTAAAGCACATAGCCATTAATTTTGTCAAGAAGCTCATTTTGATGAATACTTAGGACAGTGTTGCGTGACCGACGCACATCACGGGGTATACTGAAAAGATAGTATAAGTTAAACGATACAAGTTACATGTATGTAAAGATAGTCAAACTATATGGCAAGAAATACACCAAGTTTAGCAATGTCATGCAGCAATGTATAGATATCCCTTCAAAGTTACAGAACTGCAAATATTTCACAAACCCTCAGTTCTAGCTCAAACAATACACATATAATCTCTCCCCCTTTCATAATAAAAAGCTATATTCCAGGCAAACATGAGCTGAAGAAAAATGCAAGGTAGAAAAATGGCTATGACATGTAAGAGAACAGATACTAAAGAAAAATATAAAACAGTTGAATAACCATGATCTAAATTGGCGCTTGTGTATACCAAGATGAAAATTGGCGCTTGTGTATACCAAGATGAAAATTGGCGCTTGAATATTAAACCAAGATGAAAATTGGCGCTTGAAAAACCAAGATGAAAACTGGCGCTTGAAAAACCAAGATGAAAACTGGCGCTGAATAACCAAGATGACATTTGGCGCTTTTATAACCAAGATAAAAAATTGGCGCTTTTATAAAACCAAGATCAAACGTTGGCGCTCTTATAACCAAGATCAAAAATTGGCGCTCTGTTGAGAATAAACGTTGTCGACGAGTGAAAAAATAAATCGTCGATATAATTAGACGACAACATCGGTGATAGTATTCGACGCCAAATAAACACAAAAAAATGTCTCAATGCAGGTTTCAGTCTGAAAAAGCCATCCGGAACATAGAAAATTATCGTCACAGGTAACGACAAAATTATACGTTCAAAACGTGAAAGCAAGGGCCATAAATCACTAAACTACCTTGAAATTTTCTGTAAAAACTTCCTATTATTACTTCCTTCCTTATTATTTCTGACACTACTTTCGTTTTTAAAAGTAAACAAAATAGGAGAAACTAAAATAGCCGAAAGGGTGTGTGTGCGAAAGATAGCCGAAATGGTGCATGGACGAAAGTAGAAAATAAAGAAAAATTTCCCTAAATATATTAAAAAATTAGGTTTGAAATGGACATTTAAATAATTATTTTAACATTTTAGAACAAATTTCGGAAGATTAAATCAATTTTAGAAACAGATGGCATGGGATTGACATGGTCGTATTTTCCTCGACGGAACAAGCCAGTTCCGTCGAAGGAAATACGAGCATATGCGGCTAAAAATAAATTCTTACCTTATGTAGTAGGCACGTGTAATTTCATCATCTGAATTGCTGTTGCTGGTCTACATGCTGTACTGTGCTTATGGTACAGATTCCCACCCACTTTGATGTCACAATATTTTTTTTCTTTAAGCTCCAAGTTTTGCTTCTTCTTGGAGTGATCGGTGCAAATCTTGTTGCTTACGACGAACATTTGTCTCCTCTGCTAAGTTATTCTGAGTTTTTCTTTCCTCGATGCCCGTACACGTCATAAAACGTGGTTAAGCTTGCGGATGTACATTCTTCTTTTGTCGTCCGTTGGCCGATAGGATCGCCCGTTTCCGTACAGTTCCGGAAATTTACGGAAACTTCTCTGTTACCGTACTTGAATAATTTCACAGTTACCAACCTTATACAGATTATTTTATCAGAAATGTATAAATTCTCATTTTCCCATTGGAAATGTCAGGGTAATCTAGTTCATAAATATAATACTTCTATATTATATTTTGAACTATGTTAAAGTGTACATTTCAAGTGTTATAGCCACTGGAGTTTAGAAACTCATTTCATTTCTGCCAGTCCTACTGTCACCAAACTTTTCTAATCAGTCGGTTATTCATAACCATTAGCGGAATCTTACTCCGCGGGCTTCTATTTGATAGATCACTGTATCTCATAACTACAGAAAGGTCGGTAGTTATGCCCCCTTATTATTTTATTGAGAAGCTGGCACGTAGGTGCTGAATAAGCTTGCTCGTAGGAGCAGAAAGCAATATTCCCCCCACTAGGTTTTCTGTATTTTTGTAAACCCATCTTATCTTTTGTAAGGGGGTTTAGGAGCACCTTCGAGTTCTAATCATGTCTTCATTCTAGCTAACACATCGTTTCCTTTTGCCAATGTTTAAACATCGGTAACTTGCCATTTCATGTCCATAATTAAAATCAGTTAGGAAACTGAAAACCTCTTCAAATATTTTGCTGCTACATGAGTCAAACCGTATCCCGGTGATCGGGCCTGACTATACGACTCACGGGGTTGCCGTAGAATCCAACCTGCGACACCCTAGGGGGCAGTGCTAGTCTTGCTTGAGCTGGATATGGCTTAAATTGGTCCAGTTTCGCTTGTCTAGAGTTTACGGCCTGTCAACACCATTCATGTCATATTCAGTTCGAAAGTTTTTCCTACTAGTAAAGTTTGGTTTGTCTGGCGTTTAACAACCTGTCAATACTATTTAGGCCATATAGGGTCGAGCAGTTTTCATCTTCATCCTATTCTTGGATAGACACAGGAGCCTTACAACTGCCCTTCTTGAGCCAGAGAATTTTTATAGTTCATCCGGCATATGAGTAGGACTGTTTGCTGGTAGCTGCCAAATTTAGCCTCCTACTACATTGGTGCCGTGACCAGGATACGAGTTAACGATTCGTGTAGTGTGCATTATATTTTATGTAAGGAAAAAAACTAGTGATAATAATTGTAATAATAAAAAAAAAGAATAAAGTTGGAATACAAAGTAGGTTGTTAATGGAAAAATTAAGGTGCCATTCATTTGAACAGTACTACATTTACAATAAAAATAAAAAAAAAAATGTCACAAACTGACTTGACCTTGATAAACCTTGATACCCCTGCACAACAACCAAATATAAATACAAGTGCATATACACCGTATACATCATGTATATCTCAATCGGGTATAAGTACAACCGGTCAGACAGGTGACCACGTTAATGTAAACACAACGCGAAGAGTGACTTTTGAGAATCCTATAAGTATGGAAGGTACAAATAGGTATGTAGGTAACGGTGGTCACTCTAACCAAGCCCAGGGGCAAACACCCACCCCATTAAGGGGTATGCAGCACAATGGTGAACCGAACCAAAGACCCTTGATGTATTCTACTCCTTTGACAGGTCCGCACCCTAATGTAGCCCCTCGGCACATGCCGACCCCAATGGGGTCAGCTACCCCGTTATCACCAATTAATAACTACCCCGGACCGTCGGGCTGGTCGAGTCAAAATGACTATAACAATTCCGTATACGTTAGAGGTGAAAGACAGCATGATATGTCTATAGCTAGAAATGATGTGTATTCTATTCCCTCTTATTATCAAAGAGAACACCGGGGAACCAGTTACGGCCCTGAAACATATGGAAATTATGCGAGGTCGTATGATCGGCCACCCATTTCACCCACATACAATGGGCGCGCAAATGATGATGCAGACTATAATTCGTATTGGGCCCCACAGTCACACTCTGCCTACTCAAACCCTCGGGAGAGTCGTGATAATACTTATTACCCGCAGTATTCAAATAACTATTACTCAGGGGACTGGCACAATTCGGGCGCGAATGCGTATTCATATAGCGACTCTCGAGTGAGAAATAAAATGTTAGAGCCCGAGACGTTCGATGGGACCTCTACGACAGAATGGTCCGATTACATATTACATTTCGAGCAAATTGCGGAGTGGAATAATTGGACAAGCCCACAAAAAGCAAAAATGCTTACAATTAAATTGCGGGGAGAAGCGCAGAGATTCGCAGGCGGCCTAACCCATGCACAATATTCGGACTTTTAATGTCGGTTGGTGCTCTGTCTCTGGTCGGGCTCATCGGAGTCTAACTGTCGGTTTTCTTTTGCTCCAGCATTTCAGTGGTTTCTTGCTGTCGAGTCCTCACCGTTGTCTCACCTCTGTGGTTCTTTGATTTCTGTGTTCACGGAGATGTTGCACTGATGAGTTAGGAGGCCTTCATGCGGACTGAACACATTATTTGTCTAAATCGCGACGGAAGTAAGGGCGAGGATTGTGGCCACGTAAAATCGATTTAAGCCCCCCAGTGGAAATCTTCCACTGACCGTTCCAAGGCGGCTCTTCTGTGGCGATTTATTTATGTTGTTGTTTATTACTTACTGTGTGTATCACTTGTGTCTTTTAATTTTGGATGGCCATATGGCCATTTTGTGGGAAAGTAACTGTCCATATGGCCTTCCTTTGTTTAGGTTTCCATTATGGTCTGGTCGCTTAATGTTTGTATTTCTTTCCCTTTGGTGTCTTTTATGGATGGAGTAAGTTAATTGTATCAATTCCTGATCTTTGTTTTACTTCTACTTTGAGATGTTGAAAAATTTACTTTCTCAAAGATTCAATCCCCAGGAAAGAGAAGTCGCGTTTAGGTGCGAGTTTCGTAACCGAAGACGGAACAAGGGTGAGAGCCCAAGCGACTTTGGCTATGCTTTACGGCGCTTAGCACAAAAAGCATTTCCCACTACACCGTATACAGCACTTGAGATCCAAGTTATTGATCAGTTTATTTTGGGGCTTGGTTCTGTTGAACTTCAAAAGCATGTTCAGTTCCACCATCCTGCAACTCTGGAAGCAGCAATCAATTTAGCAATAGAATATACGGCTGCAGTCGGAAATTTGGATAGGGTTACTAAACCAAACTTAGCGGAGTCCGATTCAAGGGAAATTATTACCACAGTCAATCAGCTCGAGTCCAACGCGGTTACTTCCCTTAGACCAATGGAATTTAAACCAAGCTTTTCTTTACAAGATCTCGAGCAACGCGTAGAACAAATAGTGACAGGCGTCGTGGATAAATTATTATTAGGAATTAAAGAAAGGACGTCGGATTGTAGGTCAAGGTCACGAGACCGCAGTTCTAATGAGAATACACAGCCCAGGCAGAGCAAGTCCCCATACCGTCGGCGTGACCAAACACCGCGAAATACGGACCCACCTGCAAATGAGCCCAGGCGGATAAAATGTGACTATTGTAAAAGAACAGGCCACGTAGAGTCTCGCTGTTGGTTTAAGGAAGATGATGAAGCAAAAAAGGCAGGACAGCCTTTAAACGCATAGGGGTTGATTCCGCGGCCGAGGGATTGACCCACAGTAAGATTCAAAAAGAAAGGCCGATTGTTCAAGGGGTTCAAACTCTTGATCAGATGCCCAGTTTACATGTTATAGATTTTTCTGAAAACAAAGTGAGTGATGGGACTCATTTACAAGTACCCAGCTCTCAAAACCTATCTCATCCTGTCCCCCAAATAAAAATACACCCTCCCTCAGAAAAGGTCACAGGCATAAATCAAGTTGAGGTGCCAGAAGAGGAACCGGGGATAATAGGGCATAATACACAAAATAAAACAGAAATAAAAAGTCAGTCTTTTTCAAGCCAGAATTTCAAAAATGAGACTGATCTGAGTTGTCCACCTTGTAATATGGGACACGGAGTACTAAACAAAGCCAGAAACTATAAGCATGTAGGGCATAGCATGTTGAATCAAGTAGAAAACAATTGTCAACCTGTGGAGGGTAAATTCCAGTCACCAAGAAAAATGGAAGTTTGTTTACAGGACCCTGTTGGTTACAGGTTTACAAATAATATAGAAACTTCATGTCGACCTGTGGCAGGTCAACGTTCAACAAATGAAATAGAAACCTGTTGGCAACCTGTTACAGGTCAACATTCAAAAACTGAAGTAGAAACTTCATGTAGACCTGTGGCAGGTCATAGTTCAACCAACAAAATAGAAACCTGCTGTCATCCTGTAACAGGGCAATGTTCAACAAATGAAATAGAAAATTCATGTCGACATGTTGCAGGTCAGCCTTCAACAAATGAAACAGAAACTTGGTGTCGACAGGTTGCAGGTAAATATTCAGCAAATGAAATAGAAACCTGTTGTCAACCTGTTGCAGTTCAACATTCAACAAATGAAATAGGAACTTCATGTCGATATATCGCAGGTCAACATTCAATAAATGAAATAGAAACTTCATGTCGACATGTCCCTGGTCATTATTCAACAAATGAAATAGAAATTTCATGTCCACATGTTAAGGATCAACGTCCAACAAATGAAATAGAAACTGCATATCGACATGTTGGGGGTTCACATTCAACAAATGAACTAGAAACTTCGTGTCGACATGTTAACAGTCAACATTCAGCAAATGAAATAGAAACTTCATGCCAACCTGATACAGGACAACATTCGAGTAATGAAATAGAAACTTGGTGTCGACAGGTTGCAGGTCAACATTCTGCAAATGAAATAGAAACCTGTTGCCAACCAGTAACAGGTCACAACCCCACCAAATAAAATAGAAAATTGTTGTCGACCTGCTGCAGGACACAGTTTAACACATGAAATAGAAACTTGCTGTCATAGTTCAGCAAATGAAAAACGAAACTGGCTATTCACCAGGTACAGGTCACAGTCCCACAAACAAAATAGAACATTGCTGTCGACCTGTTACTGGTCACAGTTCAACACATGAAATAGAAACTTGCTGTCATAGTTCAGCAACTGAAAACGAAACTGGCTATTCACCAGGTACAGGTCACAGTACCACAAACAAAATAGAACATTGCTGTCGACCTGTTACTGGGCACAGTTCAACACATGAAATAGAAACTTGTTGTCACAGTTCAGCAACTATAAAAGAAACTGGCTATTCAACAGGTATAGATCACAGTCACACAAATAAAATAGAAAATTGTTGTCGACCTGTTGCTAGGCACAGTTTAATGCATGAAATAGAAACTTGCTGTCATAGTTCAGCAACTGAAAACGAAACCGGCTATTCGCCAGGTTCAGGTCACAGCCCCACAAATAAAATAGAACATTGTTGTCGACCTGTTATAGGTCATAGTTCAATAAATGGAAAAGAAACTTGCTGTCGACCTGATATAGGAAATAAGAAAGACATTCACGGTTGTCAAAATACCGACCACAGTCCACAGAATTTAGTAGAAATTTGTCAACAAGACACAAAAGGTTATAGTTCACAATTTCAGATAGAAATATCTCATCATTCTGGTGTAGAGGGTCACGATTTGCTAAATAGTAAGGGAAAACAAAATAAACTTGCTACTGCTGACCTAAGTTCACAAACTGAAATAGAAGAATCCTGTCAGCCTGATACTGAAGGTCACAGACTACCAAATAAAATTGTTAATGCGTCTCAGACAGGTACTACTATATGTAATCAAGATCATCAAAACAAGGCAAGTGTCAACAAAAGAATAAAGGGTACAGTCAACAAATTGAAATAAAATTTCAAGAGGTTTCTGAGGAAAATCCCTTCAAGGAAATGGAAATAGAAGCCCCACCTTTATTAAATAGTCAATATCATACAAATGAACATAATAATCAGAAAGTAGGTTCTGATAGAAATGAAGAAGAGGGGAATTGTCATGCTGAACATGAAATAGAAAGTGACACTGTTCAGTATATAAATCGAGCATGCTATTATGTACACGGGAAAATAAACCAAACAAGATTGAATTTCTTAATAGATACGGGCTCAAGTATCTGTGTACTATCAGAAAATGTTTTTGAAAATATTTGTACAGACGATATTGTTTTGCAGAAAACAGATCGGAAAGTAAGTACGGCAAATGGTAGCCTTCTAAAAGTAAGAGGAATTTGCACCTTACCAGTACAGCTTGATCACATTCAGTTTGATCAGGAATTTATAGTAGCAAACATTGAGGAGCCTGGTATCTTGGGAATCAGTTTCTTTGATCAGTATGAAGTAGATATCAAAATTAGAAAGAAAATGCTTAAGTCAAATCGGGGAAAAATCAAATTACACAAACAAAGGCGAGATATTTGTTGCCGTGTACAATTATGTGAAAGTGTGACAATTCCTCCCCGCTCAGAAACATTTCTTAGAACCTATACGTCACAAAAAAGTTGTGCACACTTAAATATAGTGGAGCCAACACACAAACAGATACAGAGAGGCTTACTAGTGGGAAAAACACTGGTCGATACCTCTCAAGATCAAATGACAGTTTCTGTTCTAAATGTAAGTTCAAAAAGTGTGAAGCTAAATGAGAACATTACTTTGGGAACACTTCATCCAATAGAACAGATATCAATCTGTGATTTTAAATCTGAGAAATCAGCAGACATTTCAACTAAAATTGAGCTGCCGGATCATTTGAGGCCTTTAATTGAAAATGCCTCACCAGATCTATCAGAAACAGAAACACAAAGACTGTCAAGTTTGATCTTCGAATTTCAAGATGTTTTCATGTCTCCAAATGGGCAACTAAAACAAACCCATTTGGCAGAACATTACATCGATACAGGTGATACCAAACCTTTCAAAATGCCATGCCGCAGAATTCCAATGTTCAAGAAAGCCATTGTAGAGACGGAAATTAAAAAGATGCTCGATCAAAATGTCATTGAGCCCAGCAACAGCGAGTGGAATTCACCCATATGTTTGGTTGCAAAGAAGTCGGGCGAATGACGCTTTTGTGTTGATCTGAGAAAATTAAATTCTGTAACCAAATTAGACACGTTCCCTTTACCTTATATTGCTGAAACTCTTGACAGGCTTGCAAATTCAAGATATTATAGTACTTTAGATATGGTCAGTGGTTATTGGCAGCTGTCTCTAAATCCACATGACCGTAGTAAGACTTCATTTGCAATACCGGGCACAGGGACGTATATGTTCAAAGTCATGTGTTTTGGTTTAAAAATGCACCGAGCTCGTTCTCCCGTCTTATGGAGACAGTTCTGCGAGGCTTACAGTATGAGAAATGTTTGGTATACCTGGATGACATAATCGTTCTTGGTGAAAACTTTGATATGGCTCTTAATAATCTAAGACTGGTCTTCCTGAGAATGAGGCAGGCAAATCTACAGCTTAAACCAAGCAAATGTAAACTTTTTCAAAAAGAGGTTGTTTTCCTGGGCCATCTGGTTTCTCCTGCTGGAATAACATGTGATCCAGACAAAATTTCAGCCATAAAGAATTGGCCTCAGCCCCAGGATAAGACAGAAATCAAGTCATTCTTAGGCCTAGTAGGGTACTATAGAAAAATGGTAGAAAATTTTGCTGATATTGCCTTACCCCTCACCAAGTTGACAAGAAAGAAAGCTAAGTTCCAGTGGGGTGATGAGCAAGAGACAGCTTTCCAACAATTAAAGAAATGTCTCATGCAACCTCCTATCTTAGCCTTTCCATTAGAAAAGGGTGGATCGATGATACTTGATTGTGATGCAAGTGGTACAGCAGTAGGGGGTGTACTCTCACAATATCAGGACAATCAGGAAAGGGTCATCTCTTATGGCAGTCACACCTTAAATCAGGCCCAACAAAATTATTGCACCACTAAACGTGAGCTATACAGTGTTATTTATTTTGTTCAACACTTTAAGCAGTATCTTCTTGGAAGAAAGTTTATCTTAAGAGTGGATCACAAACCACTTCTTTGGTTGTGCAATTTCCAGGATGCAACTGGTATATACGCCAGATGGATCAGCATTCTTGGTGCTTATGAATATGATCTAGTTTTTAGGCCTGGTCATTTGCACACGAATGCTGACACCATGTCAAGAAAACCAAGGAGATTTTGCCCTTTTCCTGAATGCAGAGATTGTAGTCAATCTGAAGAGCCAATCAATGACCAAACTTCACAAGAATTCACAAATGTACATGAAACTGTTAACGTACTTCCAGCTCAGTCAGAAAACCTGCCAAATTGGCTTGAAGTATGGTCACAAGATCAAATCAAGGAATTTCAAAATAATGATTTGATATTAAAAGAAATTCTGAGGTTAAAACGAATTTCAGAAAATAAACCCCAGAAATCAGAAATTCTACATGCACACAAAGATGTCATTGCTCTGTGGAATCAATTGGAAAATTTAAAATTAATGGATGACCTACTTTACAGGGAAAAAGAAAATGAGTATGGGGAGAAGTCGTTTCAATTGCTGGCCCCAAAGGAAATTCGTGAAACAATTTTCCGTCATCTGCATGAGCAGAGATATGCTGGTCATTTAGGTAGGGATAGAACTTTGAGCTCCATTAAGAAACGATTCTATTGGCCATGCATGGATGTAGAAATAGCTAGATGGTGTAAGGAATGTCAAATGTGTGCTAGGGCAAAACCTGGTCCTGGTAGAGGAAAGAATGTCATACAGCAGTTTAAGGTCTTTTCACCTATGTCCGTAATTGCAGTCGATATTCTTGGTCCATTACCTCAGACTGACAATCAGAATTTGTATATTGTGGTTTGTGGTTGCTATTTCACCAAGTGGAAAGAGGCCTTTGCAATACCCAATCAGACTGCAGCTGTTGTTGCTGACAAGTTGGTAACTGAGGTATTTTTGAGATTTGGAGTTCCTTCCCAAATTCAGACAGATCAGGGGAGACAATTTGAATCTGAATTGTTTAAACGCATATGTGAACTTCTGGGGGTAGAGAAGACAAGAACTTGCCCATATAATCCAAAATCAGATGGTCTTGTTGAAAGATTGAATAGAACATTGATCAGCATGCTCTCTACATTTGTTAATGAGAATAGAAATGATTGGGATGACCATTTACCATATGTCATGGCTGCTTATAGGGCAACTTGTCACAAGTCCACTGGACCAAGTCCAAATTTAATGATGTTGAACAGGGAGGTAAACTTTCCCATTGACCTCATGGTAGGTCAACCCCCTGGAATTTCAGAAATAGATTGTCCAATTCAATATGTAGAATGGGTAAAAAGTGCTACAATGCGTGCTTTCGAATTAGCATATACCCAGTTTGGGGTTGCAGCATCAAGACAGAAACGGAATTATGACAGGGGGCTAAAGCCCAGAGAATATACAAGGGGAGATTGGATATGGAGATGGTACCCACCTACAGCTGGGGTGAAGCTTGGTTTGGGATGGGTAGGGCCATATTTGGTCATCAAGAAAATAACCTATCTTGAATATTACATCCAAAAAGATGTGCACAGTAAACCAATTACTGTGCATGTTGATGACATGAAACCCTTCGAAGGTCCTAGGCATCCAGAAAGCTGGATAAATGAAGCCCCTTCTGTGGAACAGCCTCTTGAGATCAATAGACCAACCCATCAAAGTCCCGATCGTTCCGCCAATGTGGCTAGGGAATCCATAAATGGCCCAAACAATCAAGACCAAATGCCAAATGATCAAGAGGTAACGCCTCAACCTGCGCCTCTGATAATTAGAACAAGGCGTGAGAGGGCGGTAAAACCACGTAAAATATATTCACCAGAGTAATGAACATCTGTGTGGGGTTTTGCTGGAGTAAACGTTCTGACAATTTTCATGATAAAAATCAGACTTGGAAATAAATTATATATTTTCTGTAAAAATAATTTATAGAATTGTTCTTAAAAATTGTAAATGCAATACTGCTCAAATGTCTAGTTTAGACATTTACTATGAAGTGTATAACAAGGAATTCACATGACTGTTGTGCTATTTCCTAGTCTGATAATTAGTTTTTAGCCATATTCTGATGTCATGCAAAGAGGAATTTCATTGTCCGAGTCAGTTTTTCTGTCTTGTACCTAAGTGACTCAATGAGCCTGAAGGTTGAATGTTATAAAAAAAGGCCATTGGGGTTTCCTCTTAAATTATTTAGACATTAGAACAATAGAATATAAATGTATTGTAAATTGATTCCATGTATGTGGAGGCACTGATTCCATATATGTGGGGCTCTGATTCCATGTATGTGGAGATACTGATTCCATGTATGTGTGGAGATTCTGATTCCATGTATGTGGAGGCACTGATTCCATATATGTGGGGACTCTGATTCCATGTATGTGGAGGCTCTGATTCCATGTATGTGGGGACTCTGATTCCATGTATGTGGAAACTCTGATTCCATGTATGTGGAGACTCTGATTCCATGTATGTGGAGACTCTGATTCCATGTATGTGGAGACACTGATTCCATGTATGTGTGGAGATTCTGATTCCATGTATGTGGAGGCACTGATTCCAAATATGTGGGGACTCCGATTCCATGTATGTGGAGGCTCTGATTCCATGTATGTGGAGACTCTGATTCCATGTATGTGGAAACTCTGATTCCATGTATATGGAGACACTGATTCCATGTGTGGAGACTCTGACTCCATGTATGTGGAGGTCTCGAATCCATGTATATGGAGATAATTTAATTTTTTCAGAATGGAATTTCCAGAGTTTGGGATGACATGCCCAGTCCAGGGTTGTCCAGGGTCCACCTTCTTCAAGAAGCACGATCAACTGAAAAAGCACTGGTATTACTTCCATGTCAGAGAAATCATGATGTTCAAGTGCGGGTTCTGTGGCAGGGACTTCGTACAGAAGAAGCAGGGAAAGCAACATACCAAAGGTCATGGCCAGGGAAAGGATAGTATTCAGCTGACCAGTTTCACGAAGAGGAACACCAGATATACGAGTCCTGGCGACGCTCAGCTTCCAAATCCACGCTCTTCCAAGCCCGTGTTGGATTCAACGCTGACGGAGAGACAACGGCCGGCAGAAAGTAGGAGGAGATTGGCCATGCAATGCCAACATTCTGAGGCGGCCGCGTTGAGTGAAAGGGGGGCATCGATTGTCACCAGGGACCAGGAGGTAGTTCAGCGCCATGGTCACAACATCAGGCAGCCTAAACGTCACTGGAGTGTTACTGGTGTTGAGTCGGTGGAGTTGGACTACGAAGACGACGTCTGAATGATCAGCGAGACAGCCAAGACGAGGACCTGCCGTCTGAAATTTTGGAATTTTGAAATTGCTATAACAATTTATGTTAGCTAGATTGAATTGTTTAAGGATTGGCAGAATATTTTATTTCCCCCTTTTTGATCATTTTTTTTCCTAAAAAATAATGTACCATTATTTTTTTTATTAAGGCCGCAGTAATGTAGTAGGCACGTGTAATTTCATCATCTGAATTGCTGTTGCTGGTCTACATGCTGTACTGTGCTTATGGTACAGATTCCCACCCACTTTGATGTCACAATATTTTTTTTCTTCAAGGTCCAAGTTTTGCTTCTTCTTGGAGTGATCGGTGCAAATCTTGTTGCTTACGACGAACATTTGTCTCCTCTGCTAAGTTATTCTGAGTTTTTTCTTTCCTCGATGCCCGTACACGTCATAAAACGTGGTTAAGCTTGCGGATGTACATTCTTCTTTTGTCGTCCGTTGGCCGATAGGATCGCCCGTTTCCGTACAGTTCCGGAAATTTACGGAAACTTCTCTGTTACCGTACTTGAATAATTTCACAGTTACCAACCTTATACAGATTATTTTATCAGAAATGTATAAATTCTCATTTTCCCATTGGAAATGTCAGGGTAATCTAGTTCATAAATATAATACTTCTATATTATATTTTGAACTATGTTAAAGTGTACATTTCAAGTGTTATAGCCACTGGAGTTTAGAAACTCATTTCATTTCTGCCAGTCCTACTGTCACCAAACTTTTCTAATCAGTCGGTTATTCATAACCATTAGCGGAATCTTACTCCGCGGGCTTCTATTTGATAGATCACTGTATCTCATAACTACAGAAAGGTCTGTAGTTATGCCCCCTTATTTTTTTATTGAGAAGCTGGCACGTAGGTGCTGAATAAGCTTGCTCGTAGGAGCAGAAAGCAATATTCCCCCCACTAGGTTTTCTGTATTTTTGTAAACCCACCTTATCTTTTGTAAGGGGGGTTAGGAGCACCTTCGAGTTCTAATCATGACTTCATTCTAGCTAACACATCGTTTCCTTTTGCCAATGTTTAAACATCGGTAACTTGCCATTTCATGTCCATAATTAAAATCAGTTAGGAAACTGAAAACCTCTTCAAATATTTTGCTGCTACATGAGTCAAACCGTATCCCGGTGATCGGGCCTGACTATACGACTCACGGGGTTGCCGTAGAATCCAACCTGCGACACCCTAGGGGGCAGTGCTAGTCTTGCTTGAGCTGGATATGGCTTAAATTGGTCCAGTTTCGCTTGTCTAGAGTTTACGGCCTGTCAACACCATTCATGTCATATTCAGTTGGATAGTTTTTCCTACTAGTAAAGTTTGGTTTGTCTGGCGTTTAACAACCTGTCAATACTATTTAGGCCATATAGGGTCGAGCAGTTTTCATCTTCATCCTATTCTTGGATAGACACAGGAGCCTTACAACTGCCCTTCTTGAGCCAGAGAATTTTTATAGTTCATCCGGCATATGAGTAGGACTGTTTGCTGGTAGCTGCCAAATTTAGCCTCCTACTACACTTATATAAATTGAATGTGCATCATCACTCACCCGCGCCAATTCTTTTCTCGCAGCGCCATTGATATAAAAGTAGTACTTACCAATCCCACAGCCCTAGCTTGAGTAAACTCGAAGCACACTGGTAGGCTGCAGAACGGTAAGTGGCGATAATAGCGTGGTCAGCTCTCCGTGTTCCTCGTGCCAAAAGTTGGTCAGGTGACTATCTTTCGTCAATCTTCGTAGGTTTCCGTCTTGGTGTCATAGTGGATCTTGTTGTTGTTGTCGAATTTGCATATAGCTACAGCCTAACGGCACATCAACATGGTGCATCTCCAATAATCGTCAGTAGAATTCAACATGTAGGCCCGGGTGAGTTTGCTAGGAATGAGCAGTGTCACTAGGACCTACACTGTTTTGCATAGGTTTCTGCACCATGCATCGTGGCTGAAAGGGTATGAAACTAATATCAAAGACTTGAGACGCGATGCAAGAAACTGTAAGCTAACTTTTGTAAGCTCAGTTGTGATAATAAATTAATTGCGCGCCACAAAACTTCAAACCTCGCTGAAATTTGAGATTTCATTCAATCACTTGACATTAGTTAGGTTGTAGACTGGTCAGAGCATTCACATCGACAAGAGGCAGTTAGATTTACTTTAGTCGAACTATTGTCGCTGTTACTTGTATTGTACCTTACGGCCTTTTAAGACAAGCCACAAATCAATGCCGAAGAAACAAACTACTGGTTCTAGTATTCTGTTGTGCTTTAGGGTAAACTAGAAACCAGTCAGCCCTAGTCGGACCGTTGTATCTCCGGGCCGAATCGTAGACCGCAAACTGACGTCATTTTCTCTAACCAAAGGCAATGCGATATAACCATACACGCAATTTAGTGACCGTAGTTTTGAGATCGAACTCGCTCATTATCAGACGAATGCAAATACTGGAATGCATTATTATTTTTAACGAACCAAATGAAACGCAACGACAAATCGTAGAACTAATTTGCGTGGTATGTTATATATCTCAAAAACGATAATTTTTTAATTACGAAAACAGGGCTATACAAATTCATTATGAATTTTACAGCCCCAAAACAAAGATTTGATGATGAAAAATTGTGATACTTTTCTTATTTCTGCTCAAAATATAGATTGTTGGCACACGTTAGGACCGCCACAGTGTACCCACAATCTATATTGTAGAGCAGAAATAAGAAAAATAAGGTTTACCCCCGAAACCCCAGTTTTACTACACAAAAGTGGGGTTCAAGGGGGTCACAATTATACATGGGCATGTTTTCGTGATGTAGCTGGAATGAACCTGAAAACTGAAAACTACACAAACAGCAGTCACGATTTTCATCCAATATATTAATAAATGACATTTTGACGGATTTCTTACGTTATATATTTCTTTTGCAAACTTTCAATTTTGGTCAGTTTACTAATGTTTGATTTTCGTTTGCTGTACAAAATGCTTACTGTCTCTACAATTTCAGAAGCTGAATTTGTAGCTCGGTGGTACCAGTGCCCAGGTTTCTCAAAGGTGCGCTATTTCCTGAATAACCGGGATAGGAAAGCATTATCAAAACACGCCTATACAAATACAGTGTCAATTTTACCGCCGAAATTACTAACATTTTAAGATGAAAAATTGTGATAGCTTTCGAATTTTTCCTCAAAACATAAATTGTGGTTACTCATTAGAACCGCCTCATCGAGGCGGTTCTAACGAGTACCAACAATCTATGTTTTACAACAGAAATAAGATAAATAAGGTTTACCACCCCCCCCCCCCCCGTAAACCCCAGTTTTACTATATTAAAGTGGGGTTCTAGGGGGTCAAAATTATATAGGCGTGTTTTCGTGATGTGTGCTTTTGAGAGTGAATGCTATGTGAAATTGGCGTTTCTGGAAGACATATGCTTTATTTTTTTCTGAATTTTTATCCTATTCTGACGGCACGCGGAGAAAACATTTGCTCTATTGAATGTTTTTCCATCGTATTAATTAGTCGAATGTTCGAAGAAAGGTTCGATAAAAGAAAAAAAAACTCTCTGAAAATGAATTGAAATAATGCCCTTAAATTTACGTAGAAACTATCTTCAAGAGCCTAATTAATCTTGGGAATTCAACAACTATCAGATTTTCATCGATATTTTCCAAGAGTTCCGCTGAAATAAACGGTCTTAATCGTTTAATAATCAAACAACAGGAGAGCCTTCTTTAGACTTGATTCTGTGTATCTCTTTATTATGGCGCCGTTTATCAGAGGAGGGCGGAAACAGATGTTACCGTAGAATAAATATCTAAGAATCCGTTGCAGAACTTAGCGTCTCACGTGTGACCCGAACGTAACTCGAAACTCACGCGGTGAGGGACCTCACGACAGCGGAGTCAGCGGTCTTTACCCACTAGGCCTCAGAGCCCCATTATTTCCAGGTGTATAGAACAAACACATATTGTTTTGCATAACATGTACAATCTCTAAAGGTTAACAAACTTGTCATTCTGCTTCTGAGATTTGCCTGAAACGCTTTCAATTTTAAATACGATTGTATAGAAATAGAACGCCTGTTTTTTTTTTTTTTTTTTGTTTTTTTTCTACGAAAATGAAAATTTAAAAGGAGAGCACAGCTGTTTGTAATAATTAGTGAGGCTAAAGTATCAAATTATGTTGGCAAACTTATCCACTTTTTTAGACTTGGTATTGTTAAAACTACAATTTTAATATCTACAATCATTTTACCACATTGCTAGGACTATTCCTTTGAGATTTTATTACGAAAACATGCCTATGCGAATACATTGTAAATTTTAACACCCGACTAAAAAAAAAAAACAAAAAAAAACCGAAAATTTAATATGAAAACTGGTAATTTTTTTCTTATTTCTGCTCAAACAAAGATTGCAGATACTGGTTAGAACGGCCTCATCGAGGCGGTTGTAACAAGTACCCACAATTTATATTTTAGAACAGAAATAAGAAAAATAAGGTTTATCGCAGCAAACTACATTTTACTATACAAAAGTGGGGTTCAAGGGTTCTGAATTACATATTAGGCCGGTTTTCGTGATGTTTTTTACTTAAAATCAGATTTTGTCCTTCTGCTTCCGAGATTAGACTGAAACAGAACGTCTGAAAGTTGTAGCTATGATAAAGGTAAACCCTATCCGCGCTATCTGGGGCTAGTTGTTCAAAATTAACGATGTCGTTACTTAACATGTTAAAACTTTGATCAACTAATATGCCAACATTTGCTAATAAATTTGCAAACGTTACTCCTATTTTCCAGCATGAATATCAGAGTATTAGTATTGTACTTACCATAACAGGTAGAAGCCTCTTTGGTGTTGTGGTTAAGTTATTCGCCTCATAAACCAGGCCTCGTGGGTTCGATTCTAGGTTTCTCCAGAAATTCAGGTCAGTCCTTAAACCTAGTGGTCTCCCTACGACCTTAAACCTTATCTTTCTGTTCACGACAACCCCTATCTTTGCAGTGCAGATCCAGATCAGATGGCTTCTTCAGAAGCCATCTGATCAGGATCTGCACTGTTTGACATTAAGTTTATGGCTTTGTAGGAATAAATTACATCAAGTAATTTGATTGGTTGATAGGCAGAAATTGGTGTGGCTTAAATGAATATTCAGCAAGATATTGGTTAACTGTTGGTGGCACGTACAACTCAAGCGCTTTTAAAAATATGACCACTAGCGAACTAGTTTAGCTGAACAGATGTGAAGGTCATCACGAAAACACGCCTATAAAATTTTGACCCCCTTGAACCCCACTTTTATATAGTAAAACTGGGGTTTACAGGGGTAAACCTTATTTTTCTTATTTCTGCTCTTAAATATAGATTGTGGGTACGCTTTAGAACCGCCTCGATGAGGCGGTTCTAACGAGTGCCCACAATCTATATTTTGAGCAGAAATAATAAAAATATCGCAGTTTTTTCATCTTAAAATTTTCATTTTTTCGGCGATAAAGGTTACAATATATTTGTATGGGTGTGTTTTCGTAATGTAAAGATCAGGAATCGATACAATCAATCCACACCTCAAATCAAAGACACCAAAGGGAAAGAAACACAGCCATGAAATAACTAGATTTCTTTCCCTTCTTTTTTTTCTACTGATACTGCGATCGGTCACATTTGGCAATTACTCGCAGGTGTACACTCCAGGTTCTGCAGGATGAAAGGCTACACAGTATTCATGCTATTACGGTAGATATCTTTAACCTGTACAGGGGATGGTTCTCCCTGCACAGGGGCCTCCAGTTAACGTCCCGATCCGAAGGAGCTTAATAGAAACATCAATGGCGGAAAAAATAATAATAAACCGCGACGGAAGAACCGCTTTGGAACGGTCAGTGAAAAGTATTTTACTTGGAGCTTTGAACGATGCTTTGAACAACTGACTTCTGATCACCATAGTGATTGCGGCTTCGATAGTACGACGCGTGTAATTATTCAGTAAAATTCCACTATTAAGACCACCTACAATTAAGAATAAATCTTCTTTCAAAAGCTCGTGATTGAGAAGATTTCAGTTAGTCTTTCTTTGTGTATTCTACTCCAAGTCTCTCCAGTTGAGAGACCACCTTTGGGACTATTTAAAAAATGGCTTTAACAGTCCCAACTGCTGTCCTAATATAGGACTTTTACTTTATGTATAAGATTTCAAGTCTTGTTTCTGGCTGGGTAGCTGAGCAGGTTGGTATGTGCCATACTTGTCGAAAACGCTCATCACATGAACACGTCTGTGAAATAAACACACATCTTAACCCCACTTTATACAGAGAAAACTGGGGTTTACTGGGGTATACATACTTTCCTTTCTTATTTCTGCTCCAAGACATAGGTTGTGGGTACTCTGTAGAACCGCCTCAGTTCTAACGAATACCCATAACCCAAGTTTGAAGCATAAATAAGAAATATATCACTATGCATCATCAGAAAAGTAAGCATTTTGGAGAACTGAAAGAACAAGCAATGCCTAATGGATGCGATATCGTAATTTATCATATGACGTCGCGTCTGAGAGTGTAATAACGCCATGCAATATTTACGATAATCCACTAGTGGATTAAATATGCAAATTAGCTAGATACGTCCCGTAACGTTGCATGTACGACGTCCTTAACGACGTCGCGTTTACTAATGACGGAATATTAATATTTTTTTAAACAATCGTGAATAAAATGCGTTTCAAATGTCATATGATAAATGGAAACTTGCATTCGAGCTCATGTACTATTGAATTTATTAAACTCGTTGAGGAAAAGGGAAAAAAATGCTCGGCAAAGCCTCGCATTTTATTCCTTTTCCTCAACTCGTTTAATAAATTCGATAATACATAAACACTTATGTAAGATCCTCTATGGAACGCAGGTTTTATCGCGACTGGTCCCATACATATGATTGCTATGATTATGATCATTACCACAACAAATCCGTGAGACATAGAGCATTGTTTCATATCTCAAAAAACGGACTTATTTGATGAAACGCTGTGACATCTTTCTTTCTTATTTCCAAACATAGGTTGAGGGTGCTCGTTAGAACCGTCTCGGTGAGGCGGTTCTAACGATAACGAAATGCCTCATTGAGGTTGTTCTAACGAGTACCCACCACCTATAGCTAAGAGCAGAAATAAAGAAAATATTATGTGCCCCAGTAAACTTATTTTTCTCTTAATTAAGTTGGGTTTAGAGGGGTATTCATCTAACAGACTGGTTTACATGATGATATTAACCCATATCCTGCTACATACTGTAATGTCATCACATCCAGTTTTGACTATCAGTCAATCAAATTACAAAATGTAAAGCAATAATTTAATTCACATACTGCATAAAAAACGGTAGATCTTGATCGTCGGTCCATCTGATCTGGATCTAGACGTAGCGAAGAAGAGATTGATGTGTTCAGTAGAATAAGTATTAAACTATATTTGTGATAAGTGTGAAGTCACAGAAAATTAAGTGCCGACTTAATGATTACATAATCTTAAATACACTGGGCAACTCAACTGTAGAATTATAACAAAGAACCATAGGTAGTTGGTGCTCGTTAGAACTGTCTCATTGATGCGGTTCTAATGAGCATCCGCAACATATTTAAGGAGTCTAAACAAGAAAACTTACAAAGTGTCTTCGGACAATTATGTAGTTATTTAGGGGATATAAGAGAATGCACTATGTCATAGGGATATGTTATCGTAATGATGCACTAACAAAGCTCATATTCATTGACGGTCTTCAGCATGCATGTGTTAACGTGCAAGTTTATATGTGCAAATCATTACGAAAAACAAACCTAAGCTAATACCATAACGCAAACACGCCAAAACAAATACACTGTATATTTTACCGCCGTAAAAATGAAATTTCTAATTTAAAAGCTTGTGATAGTTTTCTTATTTCTGCTCAATTTATAGATTGTGGGTACTCTTTAGAACCGCCTTATTGAGGCGGTTCTAACACGTAGCCACAATCTATATTTTAGAGCAGAAATAAGAAAAAATAAGGTTTAGCCCTGTAAACCCCAGTTTTTCTATATAAAAGTGGGGTTCAAGGGGGGTCAAAGCTGTATAGGCGTTTTTGCGCGATGATTGTAAATATTACCGCCGAAAAACGTAAAAGTTTCCGATACAAATTATGATATTTTTCTTATTTCTGCTCAAAACATAGATTGCGGGTACACGTTAGAACCGCCACATCGAGGCGGGTTTAACGAGTACCCACAATATATGGTTTTAAGATGCAATTCCCGATCAAAACATACATTGCGGGTACACGTTAGAACCGCCACATCGAGGCGGTTCTAACGAGTACCCACAATCTATGGTTTTAAGCAGAAATAAGAAAAAAAGAATGTACATCCCTGTAAACCCAAGTTTTACCATATAAACTTGGTGTTCGAGCGGGTCAGAATTATAAAGACATGTTTTCGTGATGATAATTATTTATCATATAGCGTTGGTGGTACTGAGTGGATAACGTCATGTAATAAAACTTATATGAACACACATGAAATACGTGTGACCACACATGGTTACTGGCATGCAGGGTCATGGCTCTGTCCGTGAGAACCCCTTGCGTTTCTTCTTTGGCCAGAAAATATGGTTTAAAAACATTATATGATTTACAGAATCTTACACTCATTTCAGATGAAATTACCCAAACTCGCCGCAGGCTCGTTAATACAGTATATTAAATAAGCACTCGTGTAAGACCCTCTTTATACAATAAATTTAAGAAAAATATTACACAATTCCATTTTTGAAGCCATAATTAGTGATCAAATGCAACGATTTTTTTTCTTTGAAAGTCAATGAAAGAAAAGGCGTCACAGAATACGAGGACTGTTCAAATATGAATGCAAGTAGAACGTTTTCTCATGCACTAATGCGAAAATCACCTGGAAATAAATATCACAGCGTAGAAAACATTTTACCTATACATTGATACCAAACCTGTTAAAATCCGTCCACTTTAGCCATGTATATCGTTCGATAAACACTGTCTACTCTTGTATACTAATACAAAACATGGTTGGAAGAAGGTCAGAGTACGTCGTTGAAAAACGGTCCTATATTAAGAATCGTTGTATTCTTGGTATACGGAGCAAAGACATTTTTGATGAAATATGTTCGGTTTATGGGCATAATGAAATGTCTTTTCCGACAGTTTTTCGTTGGTGTAAGAAATTCAGCTGTGGGCTAGGCTCAACAGAAGATGCACCACATGATCGTCGGCCGAAAAGAGCAACATCTGACAAGATGGTTGCTAGAGTGAAAGAAATAGTTGCTACCGATGCACGATACACCACTAGGCAAATAGCTAGAATGGTTGGAATCTCATTAGGAGCAGCTCATACAATTCGGAAACGGGATTTGAAAATGAGAAAGATCTGTGCTAGATGGATTCCCCATCTGTTGACAGATGAGCAGAAAAAGACACGCGTTCAGTGCGCCAAGGAGTTGCTTAAAAAGTTTCCCAATTACAATGCACGGTCTTTCACTAATGTCGTCACAGGTGACGAGACATGGGTTCACTTTTTTGAGCCAAAACGAAAGATTCAGAACAAAATGTGGGCAACAAAGTATTGCAAAAGACCATGCACTGCAAAGCGAACCATGAGCGTCAAGAAGGTAATGTATGCCATATTCTTTTCATATCAGGGCCCTGCTATTCAGGTTGCTGTGCATAAAGGCAAATCTGTAAATGCGAAGTTTTACAAGAATAAAGTTCTTCGAAAATTGAAGAAATATTTCAAAGAACGAAGGCCCGCAACTGGTTTGGCCAATGTCAGATCGCTACATGACAATGCGTCATCGCACAAGGCGTTCATTGTGCAAGACTATCTGAAGCAGGAAAAGGTTGTTGAACTCCCTCACCCCCCCCCCCCCCGTATTCCCCTGACCTTGCTGCGTGTGACTTTTTTTTTTTCCCCGCGGCTGAAAAATACCTTTCTGGTCGAAAATTTGTACAGCGCAAACACCTCGGTTCTGCAATATTCCAGTGCCTTCATAGTTTACCTCGAAAAGACTACCAAAATGCATTCAATGATTGGATCAGAAGACTGAAAGTTTGTATATCTGTTAAAGGGGACAAAATAAATTTTTCATCGAAATCTATCACGGAATCATTTTTATGTGCTTAGTTGCATTCATATTTGAACAGTCCTCGTATTGCACTGAAAACGCGTTGAAAAATTCCAAACGATTCGAAAGATACAAAGTTTTGAAAATGGCTTTTTGTAATCAACATCCCAAAAGGTTTTGCATTTCTCATTAATAGTCATGAGAGAATTTATGACGTCATATGAGGCTTTCGAGACATTTAAAAAGTGTTGATTTTTTTAACTGTTAAATTCAACTCCTAAAGCACATACTGACAAGTTCTGGTGGCATTTTTTATCCCCCGACCGAATAGGTTCGGGGGATATAGCGATCAGCCTGGCGTCCGTCCGTCTGTCCGTTCGTCCGTCCGTCCGTCCGTAGACACAACCTTGTGATGGCCATAACTCCTTTACCCTTTGAGATTCATTGATAGTTCTTGGCACAAGCGTGTCATTCGCAAGAACCAGAACTTTGGATGCCATACTTTTTTAGTTATCTCCCCTTTTAATAGAATAACTACTTTGTGTTGGCCATAACTTCAATACCCTTTGAGATATATTGATGGTACCTGGCACAGTTGTTCACAAGGCTGAGACAGCGTGTCATGCACAAGAACCACAACTGTGGCTGCCATGGTTTTTGAGTTATCTCCCCTTCCAATAAAATAGGGTGACTACTTTGTGATGGCCATAACTGCAATACCCTTTAAGATAAATTGATGATACCTGGCACAGTTGTTCACAAGGCCGAGACGGTGTGTCATGCACAAGAATCACAACTCTGGGTGCAATGGTTTTTTAGTTATCTCCCCTTCCAATAATATATAATCCCTACCTTGTGATGGCCACATCTCCAATACACTTTAAGATATATTGATTGTACTTGGTACAGTTTTACATGAGGTTAAGCAGGTGTGTCACATGCAAGAACCACAACTCTGGGTGCCTTGTTTTTTTTTAATTATCTCCCCTGACAATATAATCTTTTGATGGCCATAACTCCAATACCCTTTGAGATATATTGATTGTACTTGGCACAATTGTATACAAGGTTGAGACGGCGCTTCATGCCTAAGAACCACAATTCTGGGTGCTATGATAAATATTTGAGTTATCTACCCTTCCAATATAACAGTATGACCAGCTTGTGAACTCCAACACCCTTTGAGACATATTGATGGTACTTTGTACAGAAATGCATGAGCTTAAGCAGGCATGTCATGCACAAGAACCACAGTCCTGAGTACCCTGGTTTTTTATTTATCTCTCATGAAGTATAATCTTGTGATGGCCATAACTGCAATACTTTTGTGATATATTGCTGGTTTAATTCTGGTGCACTTTCTATTGGTGAACAATCTTCTGAAGGCCATATTGGCTTTTGGTCGAGGGATTTGCCATCTCTTCCGATGGTTATTTTTTTCTTCTTCTAATAATTGTACTTAAGAATATCTATTGTTAATGTAAACCTAAAAGTCTGATGATTATGATGATTTTTTTTAGATTTAAATTTCACTTCAAAAAATTTCATTTCATTTTCTGGGTAACGTTGACATTTTTTCTTGCGGTTCCTTTTTGGGCTAGGTCTAATAAGAAGAAATAAAATAATTTTCCGCATTTCATTAAATTGTTTAAGTTTAAAAAAAAAAACTTAACTTAAACGGTTATATTCTATTTCACATAATTTATTTATTGTACATATAAGTGCGTATACTATTCTGTACCCAAATATGACTCACATCAATTCTGATTGTATAATTAGACAGATATTTAAACTTCATATGACATCACAAAATTATGCAATGTGGGATAGAAATCTTTTTATAGAAACACAAACGTTTCTGACATAAAATAAGTGATGACTGAATTTGAATATTCATAACTTCTGAACGAAAAGGATATTTTTGATGCGGCTTTCAACAGTGATTTATGATTTTTAAACTAAATATTATAACCAAAAACGAAAAATTTTCATTTCATTTGACCCATTTAAATTGTATGTCAGCTGCCTCAAGTGAAAAAATGCCCGCTTATTTCGGAGATAATGTCATTCGGTAAACAGGTAAACAGCCGAGTTTACGAAAAACTGGCTTACCTGCTAATTAGTTTTTTTTTTTATTTTACCACACCCCGCCTCGCCCGCCCCAACCGCCGGTACCAGCAATTAAAACTGGCATGAAAGCGGTACTTTCGTTGTGGCTTCATTTGGTTTACAGCTGGTACGGTTCACATCACGAAAACACGCCTATATAATTTTGACCCCCTTGAACCCCACTTTTATATTGTAAAACTGGGGTTTAGAGGGGTAAACCTTATTTTTCTTATTTCTGCTCTAAAATATAGATAGTGGGTACTCGTTAGAACCGCCTCGACGAGTACCCACAATCTATATTTTGATCAGAAACATTACGAAAACACCCCTATGCAAGTACATTGCCATTTTTGGGCCAAAAATTAGAAATTTTAATATGAAAATTGTGATATTTTTCTTATTTCTGCTTCAAACATAGATTGCGGGGACTCGATAGAACCGCCTCCTTCAGGCGGTTCTATCGAGTACCCACAATCTATGTTTTTGAGCAGAAATAATAAAATAAAAAATAATGTATACCCCCTTAAACCCCACTTTTACTATATAATAGTTGGGTATGAGGGGGTCAAAATTATATAGGCGTGTTCTCGTGATGTAAGAAAAATATCACAATGTTTCACCTTAAAATTTTCCTTTTTTTTTCGGCGAAAAAGGTGACCATGTATTTGTATAGGTGTGTTTTCGTAATGCATTTTGAAATAGTTTCATTTTTAACGCTTCTGTTCAGTAAAGGTAACTGAGTTGCCTTCTATTTGGGAATCATTATGACAACTCACCCATGCGACATAGTGCATTTTTCATATCTCCAAAATGGTTACTTTTCTGATGAAAATCCGTGATATTTTTTTTTATAAATACCCAAAACATAGGTTGTGGGTGCTCGTTAGGACCGCCTCAATGAGGCGCTTCTAACGAGTAGCCACAACCTTTGTCTAAGAGCAGAAATAAGAAAAATATTGTATACCCCCGTATACCCCAGTTTTCTATCTAGGAAGTGAGGTTTACAGGGTCTTCATTTCACGGACGTGTTCACGTGATGGAACCGCTAATAAAAATAAACTCGCCTTGTCGCCTGTGATTTATTTTTGTTAAGATGCGTTTGTCCGTCTTTCACTTTGATGTTTGGAATAGGCTTTGGATGGTTCTGATTCGATGAGTTCCTGAAGTATCTCTACCCATTTGTTTTACGGTCGCAATGTTCCATTACGCAAACACGCCTATACAAATACATTGCCACGTTTATCGCCGAAAAAATGAAAATTGTATGATGAAAAATTGTGATATTTTTCTTATTTCTGCTCAAAATATAGATTGTGGGCACTCGTTAGAACCGCCTCATCGAAGCGGTTTTAACGAGTACCCACATTCTATATTTTTGAGCTGAAACCAGAAAAATAAGGTATACCCCGAAAACCCCAGTTTTACTATATATAAGTGGGGTTAAAGGTTGTCAAAATTATATAGGTGTGTTTTCCATAATGTTTTGATGGCGACACTTTAGGGAAGACATAAAACGAACTTGCGACCGTAAAAGCGACGCATTTTGGACTCTAAATGGCAATATTTCTTTCTCATGCATTTATTCATTTATCTCGTAAAATTGTCCCATATGCCGGAAAGATATTGCACTGCGTTGAAGAAACACCATGGTGTGGCCCCCGCCCATTTGGGATTGAAGAAATTAATGGGCTGCATGATGCTTCCACGCAGAGCTGAATCTGGCCCGCACACGGGTAATGGTAAACCCCTTAGAGGATCTAAGCCTGCCCAGGCAATGCGGTGCGAGTCGGACCGCCTATGCTTATAAACCCTATTTGTTTCATTGGGCGACAGGGCTTCAGATGTTATTTCATCTCAATGTCGGGTAAAAGTCCCACAGAATTGGAAGCAACGTCTCCAGAATGACCTACATAGTGCTGACGGGGACGTTTAACATCAAATCAATCAAACAAACAAACGCCATTGAATTCAACGTTACATGACGTCGTGTTTCCAATTGGACGTCGTCACATATGCACGTGCATTAGAATGTAATCTCCGAGTCTCACGGGTACGCACTCAGTCAGAATACATCGTGATATGCACGCATGAGCACACTAAAATATCGGGCGTTCACAAAATATAACCTTTCTCTTGAATGTCCAGATCCATTTACATTTTGTATCTGTTCACAAGTGTCAATGGACCTTTTTTCCGTCGTCCGTCGTCGTCTTCCGTCTACAATATCAAACATCATTACAAGCCACTGGGTCATCTTAAAGCAGTCTTTTTTATAGAACATCCACAGCGTGTAGCGGAACTCATTACGAAAACACGCCTATACAAATACATTGTAACCTCTATCGCCCAAAAATGAAAAAAAAAAAATAAGATAAAAATTGTGATATTTTTCTCATTTCTGTTCAAAATATCTATATTTTTAGAGCAGAAATAAGAATAATAAGATTTAACTTATTACCTCCTAAACCTAAGACGTCTTTACATCACCTTAAAGTAGGTATTCAAGAATTTCATTGGAAGTTTGTTTTGGATCCAGCTGATAAGCCCGCTAACAATGTGGTCGTTGTTTGACGGCTTCACTATGTTAACACTCTTCAGCAAGAACTTGGTGGTACTATGGCCTATGAACTTCAGCCTTTAGCTGTAGAGAGGGCTTTAGTGGATGACCACATTTTGTCATGCAGCCATCAAGTTTGCTGTCTGTGTTACAGAAGGCCAAGACAAGCTTCCTACGTTATATTGGTTACCTAAACTTCATAAAAGACCAAACAAAGCATGGTTTATTGCAAATTCAAGCTTTTGTACCACCACTGAACTCTCCAAATTATTAACTTCATGTTTAACTGCCATCAAAAAACATGTGATAAAATATTGCGACAAAGTCTTTGAAAGATCAGGTAGAAATCTATTTTGGTGTATAAAAATTCTAATGAAGTTTTAAAAAAATTGAAATCCAGGCGTTTTCGTGCTTCAAGTCTGTCTACTTATGATTTTCCACCCTTTACTCTACACTTCCTCATAATTTTATAAAAGAAAAACTTAATGTTTTAATTGAATGGGTATTTCATTGGGAAGACTCCGCTATCTTGCATGTAATGTAAGAAATGTTTTTTTCACTTCTGAACAGCATAAAAAATATACTTTATGGTCATGTCAGAAAGTGTGTGAAGCTCTCACCTTTCTACTTGATAATATTTACATAAGATTATTTAGACAAATTGTGGGTATTCCGATACGTACTAATTGCGCACCACTTGCGGCTGATCTTTTTTGTTTTGTTATGAGAGCGACTTCATGATGTCCCTTTCTGCTGAAAACAAGTCTGAAATCATTTAAGCTTTAAGCTCCACTTCTAGATATTTGGATGATTTATTAAATATTGATAATACCTATTTCGATGGTTTGATCAGTCAAATTTACCCCTCAGAACTTCAGTTAAATAAAGCAAATTCTTCTGATGCCAAGGCCCCGTTTTCGGATTTACATCTATCTATTGTAGATGGGTTTGTTTCGTGCAAACTTTATGATAAACGCGATGATTTTGATTTTGAGATTGTAAATTTTCCTTTTTTGGATGGTTGTGTTCCTCGTGGTCCATCCTATGGCGTTAAAATTTCGCAATTAATTCGATTTGGCAGAGTGTGTAGTGATGTAACTGACTTCAACACTCGTAATAAATTATTAACGGCTAAACTTTTTAATCAGGGTTATCGGTATCATAAACTATGCAAAGCCTTATCAAAATTTTCGAGACGTCATTCTGATTTAATTTCAAAATTCAATATTGGCCTAAAATCTATTCTGCAACAAGGTCTATCGGAACCCGAATTTTATGGTGACTTAGTATATAAATTCAGAAAAATATATAACCGCATTGACTTCAGCACCCAACCAGTGCTTCAGCAGAAGTGAACGACCCGCCGGATGCTTTTAGCTTTATGAGTGTTACCATATATGGGTATGGCGGCCATTTTGGTCATGTGACCTGGACCTAAAACGGTTCCCCCAATAAATGCGCCTTATCGTAAGGAGCAAACATATATCTTATACTTTAGTACTGTATTCTGAATCGTTTGCATGATAAAATGCATTCTCACATTTCCAATACAAAAGCATATGTGTCAAAGTTTGACCTAGGCACAAAGCAGGTCAATGTCAACCCAGGATCACCATTTTAGCAATTCATGATGGGCCTATATCCCAGATGCTATTTATCAAGTTTCGTGGAAATCTGCCCAGTGGTTCTGGAGAAGACTATTTTGAAGGGTTTTTACCATATATGGCTTGGCGGCCATTTTGGTCATGTGACCTGGACCCCATGAGCAAATTTTGGTTTCCCCCATCCCATAGAGGCTCCATATGAAATTTGACTTCAATCGGCTCAACGGTTTCCAAGGAGAAGCAGTTCGAAAATATTCACATTTTTCGCCTCAGCGAGGCTATACTAAATGGAATGTAATATTTCGCAAGTTCATTGGTTAGATCCCATTGATATCTATCAGTATGCCAAAAATTGTTTAAATATTCCAAGCGGTTAAGTCACTATCACCAATTTTCACAAACGGGTTACGGACGGACAGACAGACAGACCATATATGGCTTGGCGGCCATTTTGGTCATGTGACCTGGATCCCATGAGCAAATTTTGGTTTCCTCCATCCCAAAGAGGCTCCATATGAAATTTGACTTCAATCGGCCCAACGGTTTCCAAGGAGAAGCAGTTCGAAAATTTTCACATTTTTCGCCTCGGCGAGGCTATACTAAATGGAATGTAATATTTCGCAAGTTCATTGGTTAGATCTCATTGATATCTATCAGTATGCCACAAATTGTTTAAATATTCCAAGCGGTTAAGTCACTATCACCAATTTTCACAAACTGGTTACGGACGGACAGACAGACAGACCATATATGGCTTTGCGGCCATTTTGGTCATGTGACCTGGATCCCATGAGCAAATTTTGGTTTCCTCCATCCCATAGAGGCTTCATATGAAATTTGACTTCAATCGGCCCAACGGTTTCCGAGGAGAAGCAGTTCGAAAATTTTCACATTTTTCGCCTCGGCGAGGCTATACTAAATGGAATGTAATATTTCGCAAATTCATTGGTTAGATCCCATTGATATCTATCAGTATGCCAAAACTTGTTTAAATATTCCAAGCGGTTAAGTCACTATCACCAATTTTCACAAACGGGTTACGGACGGACAGACAGACAGACCATATATGGCTTGGCGGCCATTTTGGTCATGTGACCTGGATCCCATGAGCAAATTTTGGTTTCTCCCATCCCATAGAGGCTCCATATGAAATTTGACTTCAAACGGCCCAACGGTTTCCGAGGAGAAGCAGTTCGAAAATTTTCACATTTTTCGCCTCGGCGAGGCTATACTAAATGGAATGTAATATTTCGCATGTTCATTGGTTAGATCTTATTGATATCTATCAGTATGCCAAAAATTGTTTAAATATTCCAAGCGGTTAAGTCACTTTCACCAATTTTCACAAACGGGTTACGGACGGACATACAGACTGACAGACTGACAGAATGACACGGTGATTTTAGGGCACTCTTAGAAATCAACCGACTTCAGTCGGTCGCTTTTTCTGCGGGTCGTGCAATTTCGTAAAATTATTCTTCGATATAAAAAGATTGGGTGCAACATAAATGTAATACGACAGACTGCATGCCTGGTAGTTAACCCAATCACGGTTGACAACTTTGCTTCCCTCTTTAATTGCACACCGGTGGGTCAGGCCTCAGATTCTATGACGGTTCCAGTGTAAAGGCTTATTGAGAATTAGAGAGATCTAAGGTAATATTGGCTGGTGCCTAATGCACTGTCTCTGGTCGGGCCCATCGGAGTCTAACGGTTTGTTTTCTTTTGCTCCGGCATTTCAGTGGTTTCTTGCTGTCGAGTCCCCACCGTTGTTTCATCTCTGTGGTTGCTTGATTATTTGTGTTCACGGAGATGGTGCACTGATGAGTTAGGAGGCCTTCATGCGGAATGCACAAATTATTTGTCTAAATCGCGACGGAAGTAAGGGCGAGGATTGTGTCTACGTAAAATCGATTTAAGCCCCAGTAGAATTCGTTTCCGCTGACTGTTCCAAGGCGGTTCTTCTGTCGCGGTTTATTTTTGATATGGTTTGTCTTTGTGTGTTTGTGTCGCTAATATTAATTTATTTTTGATAGCCTATTAGCCATTTTGTGGGAAGGTAACTGTCCTTTTGGCTTTCCGCTATTGATGTTTCCATTAGGGTATGTTGTTTCATGTTTATATTTTTTCCCTTTCTCTGATGGGAGCCAGTTTTATTATATAAACGTGGGGTTCAAGGAGGTCAAAATTATATAGGCGTGTTTTCGTGATGTGAATAAAGCAAGCTGAAATGCTCGAAGGCTAATTAAAACAAAACTGGCATTATTGCTTTCTACTTGTAATTTCATAATTATTCATAATGAAGTTTCTGTTTGTTTGTCCTTCTGTCTCGTAAGGTAATTGTATCAACTCCTTGTCATTGTCTTTCTTTCTGTTTGCGTATTTGGTACAGGCAAAATCGGGAAAGCTGGATTTTGTTTAGAGTAGGCATGACAGCCAGGGCTTGAGGACTCCATCTATCCTGGATATAACTACACAGATTCGGTAATCAGATATGCAGAAACAGTAACTTAAGTTTTTTATACAGATAGTTATACTTTACACGCAGCTGCCACAAAGGTACTGATCAGACTGCGCGGATGCTGTTCTAACATGCCGTAAAACAGAAGATATCACAACGGGGCTCGTGTAAAAAAACATGATTTTGGATACACGCATTGCTGTATATGTCGTGGCGTTTTCAAAACATTTTGAAGGATAAAAATCTACGTTTTTATATGTTTATATGCTTTTCTTTCTTTCTACTTATACTTCGAGCGGTCACATTTGACCATTACTCGCAGGTGTACATTACATACACTCCAGATTGTAGGGAGGAAAGCCAAAAGGGGCACCGTCCTTCGGATCGGGACATTAACTGGAAGAGGTTAAAAAACCCTACCTAAATTACAGGATTACTGTGTAGGGCTTTCGATGTATAAGTAAAACAAAGATCAGGAATCCATACCTTTAACTTACTCCAACCATCAAAGACACCAAACAGAAAGAAACACAAACATGAAGCGACCAGACCATAATGGAAACCTAAACAAAGGAAGGCAATAAGGACAGTTACTTTCCCATAAAATGGCCAAATGGCCATCCAAAATAAAAAAGACACAAGTGATACACACAGTAAGTAACAAACAACAACATAAATAAACCGCCACAGAAGAACCGCCTTGGAACGATCAGTGGAAATAATTCCACTGGGGGGCTTAAATCTATTTTACATGGCCATAATCCTCGCCCTTACCTCTGTCGCGGTATACACTAATTGTGTTTAGTCCGCATGAAAACTTTCCAACTCATTAGTGTAACATCTCCGAGAACATACAAATAAAAAAACTACACAGATGAAACAAGGTTGAGGACTCGACAGCATACAACAACAGAACTGCTGGAGCAAAAGAAAACCAACAGTTAAACCCTGCAACCTGGAGTGTATGTAATGTACACCTGCAAGTAATGGTCAAATGTAACCGATCGCATTATAAGTAGAAAGAAAGAAAAGTCCCATCTATTTCTTCAAGCCCCTATGAGCGGGGGGGGGGGGGGGGTGGCGGCTGAAGTTTTAAATGTAAATGATGGTGACCATCGGAATTCATAAAAGTGAATTGAGCGTTTAATTGCCCGAAGTGTATTAAATTCATTATTGAGTGATGATTTTAACGAGGCGCTACATAACTGACCCACTGGCCCCGATAGCTCAGTTGGTAGAATGTCCGTTCCGGGGAACGGGAGGTCACGGTTCGATCCCGGGCCGCGACATACCGAAGTCGTTAAGAATGGTACCAGCTGTTCCTCGCTTGGCACTCAGATTTACGGGGTAGAGCTAGGACTGGTCGACCCAGTATCTGGATAATGTGACTGGGCGTGGTATCATGTAATGTGTCTGGGACATGATACTTCAGTGAGGCAGCACTATAAAAGTGAGCATTGAGCTCCCTGTCGCAACCAGACACCGTCGTGATATGACTGAAAAATTGTTGAAAGCGACGTTAAACCCGAATTCACACACACAATACATAAATGACCTAAGCCCATTTAAGCCGAATAAGTTATTCCGTCTTAGACGAGTGCAGCCAATTCAAAGTGCGAAATGGGCGAATGTTTTTCTGATTAATTTTCAATATGCATTCACCCACCTACGACCGTGGGATGTTTCCGTCTTGCTGGAGTATTTCATAACCCGTTGTAACGTTGTAAGGTTTAGCTTCTGTTAAAGGATGACAAAGATGTGCCGTGTTTATAAATAAAGACTTTTTTGTAGGCTGTAATTCCATTCAGATCGTGAAAAGCCGGACAGTTCGTATATTGTTAGACAATGGCGATGTATATAAAATAAACTATTCGAAGTTAGAAAAAACATCATATAAATCTTTATGCCATTTAGGCTTGATATGGTGGCGCATTTAATGACTCAGTGCGCTGGACGAATGCTTTCTCATTATCGATCCACGGTCTATTATCATAAATGGTCTAACCCATATATGGCAATGGACTCTCCCGCCTAATAAGTATGGTGTGTTCCATTTTCCAATAGTTAGTGGTTAGTGAGGTAAGATCTACATCGGTCTGAAAGGTCATCTAGGGACAGCCGACATATTAAACAAAGAGTTTAGCCATTTTGCAATCATTTAGTGACGAGGCAGCAAAGAGCGTAGGCTAAATAATGCGAGTTATTTACTTGATACCTGTGTTTTTATTGTCGTCTACTAAATGTTTTCGCATCTTATTTCAACGGAGGATAAAATTCAAAAGAAGAAGGGCTTGAGCTTCACCGCTCCTATCCGGTTCCAAATGGCTCGGATCGAAATGGACAACTTCGCGAAATATGGGTTGATAGGAAGTACACGTACTGGTACGTTGGAACATGAAGTACGAGTCTTGGTTACCCGAAGCGCTATTCTTTATTAATGCTTGGATGACCCAAGAAGAAAGATACCCGAACCGGATGTGAAGCTCTACTGTTAACTGGTAGAAAACACCGTGCCCTAGCCCATAGGGGCTTGAAGAAATATATGGGCTGCATGATGCTTCCACGCAGAGCTGAATCTGGCCCACACACTAGTACTGGTAAACCGCTTAGAGGATCTAAGCCTGTCCAGGAACCGCGGTGCGAGGCGGACCGTCCATGCGTATAAACCCTATTGGTTTCATTGGGCGACAGGGCTTGAGATGTCATTTCATCTCAATGTCGGGTAAAAGTCCCACAAAATTGGAAGCAACGTCTCCAAAATAACCTTTACAGTGTTGACGGGGACGTTAAACCTCAAATCAAACAAACAAACAAACAAACACCGTGCCCTAGGACCCGTGGTCTAGGGCGTTTCTACTAAACGCGTCGCCCCCCTCCACAAAAGTCATCCAGCGACCCCGCGCAAGGTGATCGAGGGTCAAACAAGGTCAGAAATGGCGGCCATCTTGGCCTCAAATCCCACATTGAGGGTCATCAAGCGACCCCCGTGAGGTCATGGAGGGTCATCCGACTTCCTTATATGGCGGCCATCTTGTCGACAATTTTGTGACGTCATTTACCCTACTCACTGCTGCTCACATTTCCCTCTGCAACAATTTCATAGTTTCCATGTCAAATGATCAAAGGTTAAACGATATGTTAACTAACGACGTCGTTAATTTGAACAACTAACTCCTGAAATGGGCTCGGAAATCCCAAATGAAATTAACTCTTGAACAATTTTAAAGTAGTTTTTTTTTTGTTTTTGTTTTTCAAAGTGAGCAAAGGTTGTTCTTTAATATAAGATCTATTTTAACATGAGAAGCACAAAATGTGTGTGAATTGTATACCTCCCCTGGCGACATATCCCTTCACCTTTGTGTAAAAAATATGTGCGTTTGACACGCCGCGTATATCCGATGCTGATTTACTAGCTGTGGTGAGAATATATAATGGCTAATAAAGCTGTCAGGTGATCGAATTGAATTTGCACAAAACACCTGCTCCTTCTCATTTAGATTGTTAATTGCACGTAAAAGCCACCTATGATACAGCATGTTGTTCCAATCCATTCGCTAGACTACTGACGTTTACTGTGCCCTTCGCCATCAGGGTCTTCTCGCTGTCCTGTAGGTGTAGTTCGCAGGTTCGTTTTTAATAAAGTTTTAAACAAACAGCTTTTCCGTGCTAATTACAACACTAATGTAGAAGCATATGACCTTTATTTCGAATTTGCCAGCATTAAGTGTGTTTTCTCATCCCTTATCATTTCGCTCGCGGACTTTACGATTACGTGATGGAAGACACGATCAACATTGCCATTCGAAATACCAGTAAATCGCCATTTTCACTTGACGATTTCAAAGAGGGTAATTTAATTGACCTAGTTATCTGACCCAGAATATATATTCTTTAAAAGTATTTCTCCTCTCTCTCTCTCTCTCTCTCTCTCTCTCTCTCTGTCTCTCTCTCTCTCTCTCTCTCTCTCTCTCTCTCTCTCTCTCTCTCTCTCTCTCTCTCTCTGTGAGTGTTTACAAACATTCATTACGAAAACAAGGGGATCGCAATTATATAGGCGTGTTCCCGTGATAAATGCTTTTGTAAACCACCAACCGTTATAGAATTCAATAGCACAGGTCTTCTCACGTAAAACTGTCCTCGAAAGGAAGACACCTCTTAACCCCACTTTATACTTTGTCAAAATTGCTACACATATCTTATGCCGATTAAAAACATTGGAATCTAGAATGTGGTGTCTTTTGAGAATTGGCATTTGACTTTTGTACGCATAAAGGATTCAACCAGTAACTCAATGATACGTGGTCTCGTGGGACCAGTAAACATTAGACAACTGCGTTTTGGGGGATTGCTTTAGACAACACAATAGAAGCTTTAATTCAATTGCCATGCAGTCGGAATATATTAATGCCTAGGGATATTTGATGCGGAAGTAACTTCAATATTTGGTACCGTCTGCTTATATAGAAATAATAAACCAGTGTAATGCGTTGCTAAATATCACGACTAAAGACTTTCAAAATGCAAATATCTATCATTTCAGTTTTCTGTATTTGCCATTTAAGGGAAATGGGACACCTGACAATTTTTCCGCCACATTTCAAATGGAGACAACTTTCGGGACTTCCTAATCGCTTTTCTATAATCCCTGTTCCACTGAAAAAAGGATCAACTCTTAAGGGAAATAATTTGCTCCTTTCCTTTAACAGTTGACCCCTATCTACATGGGAGACTAAAATACTTTTGCAGGAATTGACTCCACTGAAGGTGTTCCCACTCCCATTCCCCTTAAAACACTTTGACAATATGATTACTTGCATGTGTTCCGAGTAAACCTTTTGAAGGTGAAAATTTGTCATTTTTTTCTCATTTCTGCACATATTTTTTTGGTTTCAAAAATCTTTTGTTCTTCATTTGAACAAATCCGTGAAATGAAAATCCGTCTTAACCACACCTTATACAGAGAAAGGTGGGCTTTAGCTAGTCTGGCCCAGAAAACATGTACACTCCATATTTTCCTGTTTTGTGGTGTATTCCTTGCTTCCAAAGGATAACCCTTTTATAGAACATATTTAACGTCACTACAGCTGATGTGTGTGAATGTGTGGCGGCCGTAAAAAGTCTCCCTGCCCTACATCATAGTGTAGTATATATTTTCTTGTCCTTTGGGATCATTGATTCCATTGTGGAATTTTAAAAATATTTTGAGGGTCACTGATGAGGCCTAATTGGCCGAAACCAGTTAGTCTGGCCCAGAAAACATGCATACTCCATATTTTCCTGTTTTGTGGTGTATTCCTTGCTTCCAAAGTATAACCCTTTTATAGAACATATTTACGTTGTATTTATTATTTATATTATACACATAGATTGTGGGTACTCAGTTAGGACCGCCTCACTTTCACTGAAGCGATTCTAACGAGCAATTGCATTCTATATTACGACTAGAAATAAGAAAAATATCAAACAGTTTCATCTGAAAATATTCTTTCCAGAGATAAGATAGACGTCCATCACGTAAAAAAGTCCGTGAAATGAACACCTCCCACCCCACTTAAAACCAACTTTATATAGAGTAATTTAGGGATGTACGGGGTATACATTATTTTGTTTATTTCTGCTCATAGACATATGTTGTGGGTACTCGTTAGAACGAGGCGGTTCTAACGAGCACCCACCACATTTGTGTGTAGTTTAAATAAGACAAATATAACGGATTTTCACCAAACAAAAAGCCATTATAGAAATGTGAAAAATGCACTATGTCACACGGGTGCGTTATCATGATTGTAGCGTACGGATGGGTAATCGTAATGATCTTAGCGTAAGGGTGTTGTTATCGCCATGATTCTAGCAGTAGGGTGTGTTATCGTAATGATTTTAGCGTGCGGGTGTGTTATCGTAATGATTTTAGCGTACGGATGGGTAATCGTAATTATTTTAGCGTACGGATGGGTAATCGTAATGATTTTAGCGTACGGGTTTGTTATCGCAATGATTTTAGCGTACGGGTGTGTTATCGCAATGATTTTAGCCTACGGATGTGTAATCGTAGTAATTTTAGCGTACGGATGTGTTATCGTAATGATTTTAGCGTCGGGTGTGTTATCGCAATGATTTTAGCGCGCTGGTATGTTATCGCAATGATTTTAGCGCGCGGGTGTGTTATCGTAATGATTTTAGCGTACGGGTGTGTTATTGTAATGATTTTAGTGCGCGGGTGTGTTATCGTAAAAATTTTAGCATACGGGTGGGTAATCGTAATGATTTTAGCGTACGGATGGGTAATCGTAATGATTTTAGCGTACAAATGGGTAATCGCAATGATTTTAGCGTACAGATGGGTAATCGTAGTGATTTTAGCGCGCGGGTGTGTTATCGTAATAATTTTAGCGTACGTGTGTGTTATCGTAATGATTTTAGTGTACGGGTGTGTTATCGTAATGATTTTAGCGTACGGGTTTACTATCGTAAAGGATAGGATAAGAAAAGAAAGGATAAGAAAAATAATGTATATCCCTGTAAACCCCATTTTCTCTTTATACTGTTGAATTAACAGTGGTCTGCATTTAACTGTTTAGCATGACGGATTCTGGTAGAGAATTGGAATTTTTTCACAGTCTGTAGATTGTGCTTAAAGCCTTCAAATGCCGTAGAATATTCTACCGACGGAAGTATATTGTTTTTCATTGTATTATAGCGCAATCTTTGAGGAGATTATTCATCGTCATGTTATACAGAAATAAAGCTGCCTAAAAGTTTAAATCTCTCTTAAGCTTACTTTGTGAGACACAGGGAAGAGCACATGGTTCAGTGCCTGCACATTTGTTTCAGTGATCTCTTGACACGGGTTAAATACCCAACGAATGACCTCTTGCAACCATCCATCGCCTCCTCGAAATGAGACTGACATTCCAGCTTTGTAATTTCCTCGAACGTATAGTACGCTAACCTATCATGGCTCACTGCGATGAAAACAGATTTGCCATACAACCTAACTACATTCAGGAAAATTCACAGTTGTGAAACGCAGCTTACCGATGAAATACAAATGACTGGATAAAAACAAAAAAGCGAAGGCAATGGTGATTGAGTGTTTGAGTTTTACGTCCCACCAAAAGCTAAGGTCATACGGAGACGGGACCTCGGTATAAGACTCATCCGAAAGTCTGGAGAAGCCCGGGATCGATCATGCGACCCCGTGTAACCACTATACCACGGAGGCTTCTACCGAAGGCAATGGTAAGAAATCGATTACCTCACACCTCCCATAAGAGACACCAAAACGAAGTAGCTAAACTTTATGAAAACATCACTAGCGCATGGCCAAAAGGACAGGTTTATATGAAGACTTTGCATGTATGATTTGCTTATATATTTTTCATTACATAAACACGCCTATACAAATACATTGCCACCTTATCGCCTAAAAAATGAAAAATTTATGATGAAAAATTGTGATATTTTTCTTATTTCTGCTCCAAATATACATTGTGGGCACTCGTTAGAACCGCCTCGATGAGGCGGTTCTAACTAGTACCCACAATCTATATTTTAGAGCAGAGAGAAGAAAAATAAGTTTCACCCCTGTAAACCCCAGTTTTACTATATAAAAGTTGGGTTGGAGGGGGTCAAAATTATATAGGCATGTTTTCGTGATGGTATAGTTTGAATAGCCGTTTTCGCCATTTTGTGGGAAAGTAACTGTTCGTTTGGCTTTCGGTTTGTGATGCTTTCATTAATCACCTTATTTGCATTATATGCTGGTTCCAAGTCTGAAAGTTATCAGTCTCTGAAAAAACAGGTAACCAGACCCCCCCCACCTGACCTTCAAGGTCAGGGGGGTCTGGTTACCTTTTTTCCAATATTGACAATGTGCAAGCTGGGAGCCAGCAAATAAAGGACATATGATGAAAGGTTTAGTTATTTCATGTTCGTGTTACTTTCCCTTTGCTGTCTCTGATGGGAGGAGTTGCGTAGTAGTTTACACCGGAGCCGTCGTAGAATCTGAGGCCCGTCACGCCTACATTCAGTCAAAGCTTTACTGACAGTTCGAAGGTGTTGTTTCTGTTGTGCTTTATTATTAACTCATCTGACCAAGATGTGCTAATTTTGAGCTATTGTTGGTCAATGTCCGCGTACTTTGCCAGTCGTGTGTGGTCAACCAATTATTTTCAATACCAAATCCTACCGAATCCTTAGTACAGTTCATAAAACGTAACAAGAATATTGCCTAGGTGGCTTCCAATCAGGAAAGCTAACATCGTTCCCTTAAAAACAAGATGGCCACCAGAGCTAAATATAGAAAACATATTTAAGCGTCAACTCCTTCTATAATCCTCGGTCAGGTTAATTCAAGCTCCATATGAACTTTGTTTAGGCGACCCACTACCGATGTAGCTAAGAGGTTTTCGCCCCAATGCACAACGTAGCCACCAACGTTAAAAATAGAAAAAAGTTTCAAATGACAATGCCTCCTATGCCCCTGGTTAAATTTCATTCAAGCCACACGGGAATATTGCTAAGGTGACACTCTACAAAATAACTCAAACAATTCCGCTCCATTAAACAAGAGGGTCACCAGAGCTGAAGCTAGAATGAAAATAAATGGCTATTCCTCAAGTAAAAGCGCTCACTAATAAGGTTGGCAAGAAGCCATAGTCTGCATATGCACTTCGAAAATATTCTTTAAACATAAACGTAAACTAACTCGTCCGGTTATGTTAATTCAACTATGACACAAACAAAGCTATGGTGTATATATATCCGTTTGGTCCGCTGGAAAAAAAAAGACAGGCGAAAGGCAAGATAAAATTACTGAACACCTCTTATCCTAGACAGAAAAGGGAAAGAAACGCAACCATTAAACAACTTCACCATATAGAAAACGCCACACGCGGAAAGCCAAAAGGACAATTACTTTTGCACAAAATGGCCAAAATGCTGTACAAAATAAAAATATATTAGCACTAAATACATGCGAAAACGAAATATAGCAAATATTATAATAAAACACAACAGAAGAGCCGAATTGGAACGGTCAGCAAACAGTTTTTAGCTCACCTGACCGAAGGTCATGCTGAGCTTTTGTGACTGTGAGATGTCCGGCGTCGTCGTGCGTCGTGCGTCGTGCATGCGTAAACATTTCTTGTTAACACTCTAGAGGCCATATTTTGATCCAATCATCATCATTTTGATCCAATCATCATCAAACTTGCTCATAATGATCATCTTGACAATATGTCGGACAATATGGGTCATGAATATGGGTCATGTCGGGTCAAAAAGTAGGTCACCAGGTCAAATCAAAGGAAAACCTTGTTAACACTCTATAGGCGACAGTTTTGGTCCAATCATCCTCAAACTTGCTCAGGATGATCATCCTGATAATATCTCGGTCAGTTTGAATATGGGTCTTGTCAGGTAAAAAATTAGGTCAGTAGGTCAAACCACAGAAAAACCTTATATCACTATAGAGGCCACAGTTTTGGTCCAATCATCATCAATCTTGCTCAGAATGATCATCCTGACAATATCTCGGTCAAGTTTGAATATGGGTCATTTCGAGTCAAAAAGTAGGTCAGTAGGTCAAATCATAGAAAAAACCATGTTAACACTCTAGAGGCCACAGTTATGTTCCAGTCATCCTCAAACTCAAACTCATCCCCTGCAGACAAGGCCGCTAACAACGTCGTCGTTGTGTGACGGCTCCACTATGTTAACACGCTTAAGCAGGAGCTTGGTGGTACTAAGGCCTATAAGCTTCAGCCTTTAGCTGAAGAGAGAGCTATAGTAGATAAACATATTTGTCATTCAGCCACCAAGTTTGCTGTGTGTGTTACCGAAGGCTAAGACAAGCTTCCTACGCTATAATGGTTACCAAAACTTCATAAAAGACCTTACAAAGCACGGTTTATTGCAAATTCTAGCTCTTGCACTACCACTGAACTTTCTAAATTATTAACTTCGTGTTTTACTGCTATAAAAACGCATGTGATTAAATATTGCGATAAAGTCTTTGAAAGATCAGGAAGAAATCTGTTTTGGTCTATAAAAAAATTCGAATGAGGTTTTAAATAAATTGAAATCCAGACATTTTCGTGCTTCAAGTCTGTCTACTTACGATTTTTCCACTCTTTATACTACACTTCCTCATAATCTTATAAAAGAAAAGCTTAATGATTTAATTGAATGGGCTTTTCACAGAGAAGATTCTCTCTATCTTGCATGTAATGTCAGAAATGCATTTTGCACTTCTAAAGAGCATAAGAATTATACACTTTGGTCATGCCAGAAAGTGTGTGATGCCCTCACCTTTCTACTTGACAATATTTATATTAGATTCGGTACTAAGTTATTTAGACAAATTGTGGGTATTCCGATGGGTACGAATTGCGCACCTCTTGTGGCTGATCTGTTCTTGTATTGTTATGAAAGAGAGCACATTTCAGTACTGGTCATGAACAAACTCAATAAAACCGAGTCTGTTATTTTCGTGTGTTTGATGAATTTTTGCTTCCAAAGGATCTAGCTAGTCAGAACTTATTTATCTTCACTGCAGCTGGTGTTGTGCCGTGTGGCGGCCGTAAAAAGTCCCCCCCGTACATCCATCATAGTACAGATTATATTTTCTGGTCCTTTGGGATCCTTGAGTTAATTTAGAATCATTTTGAAAATAGTGTTCTGCTTAAGCCGGTGCTAGGGGGCGTGGTCGGTGTAGCACATTTCAGTATTGGTCATGAACAGACTCAATAAAACCGAGTCTGCTATTTTCGTGTATTTGATGAATTCTTTGCTTCCAAAGGATCTAGCTATTCAGAACTTATTCATGCTGTCGCTTTCCATTGATAACAAATCTGAAATTATTGGAGCTTTTAGCTCCACATCTAGATATTTAGATGATTCATTAAATATTGATAATACCTATTTCGATGGTTTGATCAGTCAGATTTACCCCCCAGAACTTCAGTTAAATAAAGCAAATTTTTCTGATACCGAGGCCCCAATTTTTGATTTACATCTTTCTATTGTAGATGGGTTTGTTTCGTGCAAAATTTATGAATAACGCGATGACTTTGATTTTGAGATTGTAAATTTTCCTTTTTTTTGGATGGTGATGTTCCTCGTGCGCCATCCTATGGCATTTATATTTCGCAGTTAATTCGATTTGCTAGAGTGTGTAGTCATGTAACTGACTTCAACACTCGTAATAAATTATTAACGGCTAAATTTCTTAATCAGGGTTATCGGTACCATGAACTACGCAAAGACTTTTTAAAATTTTATAGACGCCATTATGATTTAATTTCAAAATTTAATAATGGACGTAAATCTCTTCTGCAACAAGGTCTATCGGAACCCGAATTTTATGGTGACTTAGTATATAAATTCAGAAAAATATATAATCGCAATGACTTCTACACCCAATTTCGTAAAATCATTCTTCGATATAAAAAGATTGGGTACAACATGGATGTTATACGACAGACTGCATGCATGGTAGTTAACCCAATCAAGGTAGACAACTTTGCTTCCCTCTTTAATTGCACGCCGGTGGGTCAGGCCTCAGATTCTATGACGGTTCCAACGTAAAGACTTATTGAGAATTAGTGAGATCTAATTCAAGGCAATGTTGGTTGGTGCCTGATGCTCTGTCTCTGGTCGGGCCCATCGGAGTCTAACTGTTGGTTTTCTTTTTCTCCAGCATTTCTGTGGTTTCTTGCTGTCGAGTCCTCGCCGTTGTTTCATCTCTGTGGTTGTATTATTATTTGTGTTCACGGAGATGTTGCACTGATGAGTTAGGAGGCCTTCATGCGGACTGAACAAATTATTTGTCTAAATCGCGACAGAAGTAAGGGCGAGGATTGTGGCCGCGTAAAATAGATTTAAGCCCCCCACCCCACCCCCAGTGGAATTCGTTTCCGCTGACCGTTCCAATGCGGTTCTTCTGTCGCGGTTTATTTTTGTGTCGCTTATATTATTTTATTTTGGATAGCCTATCGGCCATTTTGTGGGAAAGTAACTTATGGCTTTCCGCTATGGATGTTTCAATTAGGGTATGTTGTTTCATGTATTTGCTTCTTTCCCTTTGGTGTCTCTGATGGGAGCTGTGGGTTGATTGTATCGATTCCTGATCATTGCCTCCACTTCTATTTTGCATTCCTGACAAGATGTTTTAACCAGCATGCCATTCGACCATATATCGATTCTGAGGTATTTTGTTATGAATAAAAGAATCAATATTATTTACTTATCTAGTATCTTGAAGGAAAGGTCTGTAACTTCGCCCATCCTGGAATACGTGTTTTTGGAAATCAAATATTATGAACCTAATATAAACACTTTATTTATCTTTTACTGGAGGAGAGGTGGGGTTGGGGTGAGGGTCTTGAATCGATTTTACAAGGCCATAACCCTTCGCCCTTGGTTCTGTCGTGGTTAAGGCAAATAAATTGTTCAGTGTCGCATAAAGGATTCTAACTCAACAGTGCAACAACTCCGAGAACATAAGATGCAAAGGAATACAAAGATGAAACAGCGATGAGAACTCAACAGAAAAAAAGAACAAGAGGTCGACCATGAACCAAATTCGCTCACTCAGTTATGGTGCACTTACATTGTTGTATACAGGTTGTTTTTCTATAGTTAGATCTGACAACATTTTGTACAGCAGAGCAAAACTAATTAAGCACTTATGGTAGAGGGGTCACCCAAGGAACATTTGTTTCACGTGAGTTTGAAACCGGGCCATTGACATAGGAGATGATCCTTGAAAGTTTTTTCTATTTTTACTTCTGCTGTTATATGGTCATTTTAGCAGAGCAAATCCATTTCAGCATTTTAAGCAATCGCCTTTACAATTATAACTACTTTCAGGCTACTAGCATTTATAGTTCCTGATAATTTTGGATCAATCGTTTTAATTTTGTGCGAAGTTTAATAAGCACAAGCAGTTCCTTAGTTCTTAAGTCCATCTGACTATCGTTTAGGCGACAAAACTTTATTTATATATTTGCAGAAAAGATCTCAGCTATTCTAAGATCAAATAGGTCAGTTTTGCATCATGGAAAAGAAATCTAGACTGGAGTGACACAGATCAAGTGTCATCACGGAAACACGCCTATAAACTTTTGACCCCATTGAACCCCACTTTTATATAGTAAAACTGGGGTTTGCAGAGGTGTACCTTATTTTTCTTACTTCTGCTCTAAAATCTAGATTGTGGGTACTCGTTAGACTCGATGAGGCGGTTCTAACGAGTGCCCACAATCAATATGTTGAGCAGATATAAAAAATGTCACAATTATTCATCTTAAAATTTTCATTTTTTCGGCGATAAAGATTACAATACATTTGATTAGGCGTGTTTTCGTGATGGAACAAAATTTGAGCTTTGTGAATTCATGCATAGAGAAAAGCTTGCATCTTGACAGACCGATAGAGAATAGTGAGTAGATGACCTGATCAAATTTGCGAAAAACATCTGTTTTTTTTTTTTTTTTTTCTTTTTCTTTTTTTCAGTTATGGCCCGTTTATCAGTGGGGGTGGTGTACAGTTGACAGACTTGTTCACGTGATTTTGTCAGCAAAATATCTCAAAATCTATTAGAACTATAGCTTTGAAAGGTGATGAGTGGATTGTTAGTGATGAGTTGGTGACCTGATTACCTATTGAATAAAGTCTGGAAAAACTTCATGAATTTTGGCCCTTTGGAATACTGGGTATTTAACATTGCATGCCTTGTGATGCATAGTATAACTTGAGCGTTATGTATGCTAGTGCTTTGAAATTTCACATATGGATTCCCCATGAAAAACACGGTCGACACATTATTTTTTTCTCTTCCAAAATGTGCCCCTTTCCTGAATTATTTCCTTTTGAAAAACAAAATGGATGCAATCTTGTCACCAAAACATCCCATTACGAAAACACATCCCTGCAACTTAGTACACCCTTTCATTTTTCATAAACGGTACGTGTTCTGATAAAAATGGTCATATTTTATATTATTTTTTTTACACTCAAAACACAGATACTAGGTACTTGTAAGAGCCACCTCATCCAGGCGATTCAAACGTATGTTTTACAGAAGAAATAAGAAAAATAATGCATACCCCTGTGTTCTCCAGTTTTCTCAATATCAAGTTGGATTTACGGGGTTATTCATTTCAAGGACTTGTTATCGTGATGCCAAGAACCATATAAAGTCGGGCCTTGAAAGTTAATCATCACGAAAACATGCCTATATAATTTTGACCCCCTTGAACCTCAATTTTATATTGTAAAACTGGGGTTTACAGGGGTAAACCTTATTTTTCTTATTTCTGCTCAAAAATATAGAGTGTGGGTACTCGTTAGAAACGCATCGATGGGGCGGTTCTTACGAGTACCCACAATTTATATTTCGAGCAGAAATAAGAACAATATCACAATTTTTCATCTGAAAATTTTCATTAGTTTTGTGGTAAAATTTCCAATATATTTGAATAGGTGTGTTTTCGTAATTGTTTGCATTGGTAGGGATGAGTAGATGACCTGATTAACTTTTGAATAAATTCGAAAAAGAAAAACAAAACACACATCATGAGCTTTGGCCATTTGTAACTTTAGGCATTTGCACATTGCATGCTTATGATGCATAGTATACCTTTAGAACCATGTATGCCAGTGTCTTGAAATTTCATATATGTATTCCTTATAAACATAGATGACGTGTGTTTTTTCTCATCAGGATTATGCACTTTAATGCGTTATGCTCTGATTGAAATCTTGTCAGCAAAGCACTTTAACAACTGTTGATTTTTTGTTTGATTGATTTGGAGTTTAATGTCCCCGTCAACACTGTAAAGATCATTTTGGAGACATTGCTTCCAACTTTGTGGGACTTATACCCGACATTGAGATGAAATGACATCTCAAGCCCTGTCGCGCAATTAAACCAATAGGGTTTATAAGAATGGACGGGCCGACTCGCACCGCATTGCCTGGGCAGGCTTAGATCCTCTAAACGGTTTACCGGTATTCGTGCGTGGGTCGGTTTCAGCTCTGCGTGGAAGCATCATGCAGCCCGTTTATTTCTTCAAGCCCCGATGGGCGGGGGCTAAAGAACTATTGAAGCTAGAGCCTTGAAAATTCATGAATGTACTGGAAGTGATAAGTATATTGCCTGATTAATATTATAATAAATTTTGAAAAAAATGCTTCTTTTTATGTAAGTTTTGTGTTTGTTATGTCACATCACGAAAACATGCCTATGTAATTCTGACGCCCTTGGACCTTGGTCCCCACTTTTAGAAAGTTGAACTGGGGTTTACAGGGGTAACCCTTATTTTTTTCTTATTTCTGCTCTAAAATATATATTGAATAATATTTTGAGCAGAAATAAGAAAAATATCACAATTTTTCATCTTCAATTTTTTATTTTTTCGGCGATAAAGGTGGCAATGTATTTGTATAGGTGTGTTTGCGTAATGCCTTTAAATGTTTTGTCCATTTTAACCTTGCAAGCAAGATGTTTCAACAGCTTTGTAGTGTTTTGCCTTGAGACTCGATAGACTGATAGGGGATGATGAGTAGATGACCAGATCCACCTTTTTTTTAAAAAAAAATCTGATTTTTCCCTTGAGTTATTGAGAAAAGTTTAGCATTTGAAACATGTCAAAGGGCAAGCAGTGTTGGACGCATAGTGTTTCATAAACACAAGCTCTATTTTATGTCTGTAACTGGTTTTCATGCGGGCTGAACAATTGCGGCTGCGTAAAATCGATTTAAACACCCCCACCCACCCACACTGTGTGATTTGTTTCACTGACCGCTCCAAGGCGGTTCTTCTGTCGCGGTTTATTTTCATTATGGTTTATCTTTGAGTAAGTGAAATGCTTATATTTGTTTGTTTTGGATAGACAATTTGCCATTTTGTAGAACAGTAACTGTCCTTTTTGTTTTCTGCTATTTATGTTATCATTAGGTACAAATTATTTCATGTTTGTATTTCTGTCCCTTTGGTGTCTCCGCTGGGAGCTGTGGGTTAATTGTATCGATTCCTGATCATTGCCTTCACTTCTATTTTGTTACAACGCCAACATGTATATGCTTTATCTAACCAGTAATTCAGTGGAATTTTCTCGTTAACCAAGGATGCCTGTAACTTTAACCTTACTGATCAAGTTAACAAACGAACACAATGCTGATGCGGGCGACAAACCTAATTAACGTTTTTCGGAAAACTCGGTTCTTTAATTACATCAGCTATTGACTGTGCTCATAAATTCTTAACAATCCTTATTTGCCTCAAACTTGTTGCTTCTAAAATATTACATAAACGGGTGTGGGTCATACATTACGAACATACATTGTAAACTTTACCGCCGAAACAAAAAACATTTTAACCCTTATCTTCCTGTTCACGACAACCCCTATCTTTGCAAACAGTGTAGACCCAGATCAGATGGCTTCTGAAGAAGCCATCTGATCAGGATCTACACTGTTTGGCATTCAATCTATGAATTTCTAGGAATAAATTGCATCAAGTAATTTGATTTGTTGATAGACAGAAATGGGTGTGGCTTAAATAAATATTCAGCAAGAGAAGGGTTAAGATTAAAACTGTGATATTTTTCTTATATCTGTTCCGAAATATAGTATGTGGGTATTTGTGAGAATCGCTTGATCGAGGCGGTTCTAACGAATACCACCATTCTATATCGCAGAGCAGAAATAAGAAAAAAATAATGTTTACCCTTGTAAACCCCAGTTTTACTTCATAAGGCCGCCACAATGCCCTAAATATCCTGCTGTTACGGTAGGTATTGTCTAGAAAAGATAGGTATAGTGATACGTATTGAACTGTTAATTCACGCAAACATCACTGTGGCAAAAGCTTAAAGCTAATGTACCAAGAAAATGTAGAAAAGGGTGCCCAGTAAAATCCGCAATAAAATATAACAGCCAGCCGAAACATCTTATACATTTGCTTCAAAAGGAATTAGCTTCTTTTCAGCAAAGGACAAGTGTTTTCGTTACAGTACTCATCAGAGCAACATCTCCGATAACATACAAATCACACGAATCATCACGAAAACACGCCTATATAAATTTGAACCCCTTGACCCCCACTTTTATATAGTAAAACTGGGGTTCCGGGGGTATACCTTATTTTTCTTATTCCTGCTCTAAAATATAGATTGTGGATACTCGTTAGAACCGCCTCGATGAGGCGGTTCTAACGAGTGCCCACAATCTATATTTTGAGCAGAAATAAGAAAAAATGTCACAATTTTTCATCTTAAAATTTTCATTTTTTCGGCGATAAAGGTGGCAATGTATTTGTATAGGCGTGTTTGCGTAATGACAGAGATGAACGAAATCGACGAGGACTTGTCAGCATGAATTGGCTAAAATTCTGGAACAAAGGAAACCCAACAGTTGGACTCCAGTGGGGAACGAAAAATTATAGAGTGTACACGCTGCAACTAAACATTACGATCGATAACACAAACCCGTGCGACATAGTGCATATTTCTAATCTCCAAAATGGCTACTTTTCTTATGGAAATCCGTGATATTTTTCTTATAAATACTGCAAACATAGGTCGTGGGTGCTCGTTAGAACCGCCTCATTGAGGCGGTTCTAACGAGTACCCACAACCTTTGTCTCGGAGTAGAAATAAGAAAACTAATGTATACCCCCGTAAACCCCCGTTTTCTCTATATAAAGTGGGGTATTGGGAGTCTTTATTTCACGGACTAGTTCAAATGATGAACATTGTGGAATGTACATGTTAGACTAGCCGGTTTCGGCCAATTCGACCGCATTAGGGACCTTAAGAATTTTCACAATTGCACAACACAATCAATGATCCCAAATGACTAGAACATACAATCAATCCCTATTAAGTATGTAATACATCAGTGACACTCAGATAGTTTCACGATTCCACAATGGAATCAATAATCCCGACAAACTGGAAAATTTAATGCACATGATGAATCTTAGGATGACATGTACGGTCCCCACATGTTCCCTTAGCACCAGCAGTATATATACGGCCGCAACACGTTCCCTGAGCAGTAGTATCGACACCAGCATTAACGCTGTTTAAAGTCTCCTTACTTTAACACACTTGTTATTCGTCCAAAATAGAAATGAAGACAATGATCAGGAATCGACCTAACCAGTCACAACACATACGGACAGAAGCAACGCATAAAGCAACGACACATTAATTAATCCAAGCGAATGGTACAGATTCTTTTTCAAAAAATGGACAAAATGAAAGCGAACTACAGTACATACATGCAAAGGCAAACAATGCCAATCATAAACTATAACAGAAGCATCTTGCATTACGAAAACCCGCCTATACAAATACATTGTAACCTTTAAAATACTGGGGTACATGTAGTACACTATCTAAGCCTCATATATGTTTACTTACTATATATGAGTTACCCGTGAACATAGTTGGGCCAGGAGGGAGGTGTGGGCACTACTATATCGATTTCACCTCCTCGTCCATTCGCTGCTAAGCATTGGTGTAACTAGGGTTCCGTCATATGAATAGAATCATATCACTAGAACAAGACTATACTGGTTTCAAGTAAAGTACAATGTATGTGTAATCAAAGAATAGACAGAAGCTATAATGGTTTAAATCTTCAGTACCATCTCTTCCCTGCTTAATGCATTCACATGATGTATCATTCCTTCTGAAGTTTGGATTAAATCCGATTTGTAAAGTAATGAGTTGGATTTTTATTTCCCAGGGGGGTCGAATGGTTAAGTTATGAGATTTAACGGAAAAGACAGCCACATTTGCATATAGAATTGTTTTAAACGATATTTCAGACATTCACCGTGTCACAAGTACTGCAATATGGAAAGCATGACACTCGCAGTGACGGGGCAATCCTGAAATGTCAGTTTTTGTTTTATATTGTGTTTGTTTTTTCACGCCACAGCGCCAAGTAAAGCACACAAGTTAACTCGAATCGGTCGCAGTTGTTGAATCGAATGCGCTTCTAGCTGTTGATAAGGATGTTATGGGTTCGTACCTGCCAGCTTATGCACCATCATTTGCGGAGATACATCATGAATTCTTTTCTGCGGTCATTTTCTCCCTTCCGCTGTTCCTGGTGAGAGGACGTGCTTTGTGCTGTAACTGATTGACACATTTAGTACAAGAAACCCCAAAACGGATACCCTGGCAAACAGTGCAGGCCCAGATCAGACGCCGCAGAACGCGGCGTCTGATCAGGGCCTCCACTGTTTGCAAATCGTTCAATTTTGAAGAAAACACAACTTGACACCCCTTAAGTTTGAAATGAACTCATGTTGTATATAAGGAGGAAGATTCCATATGATTCAAGCCGGCCTCGGTAGCTCAGTCGGATGCGCGCCTGACTAGTGATCAGGAGGACATAGGTTCGATACCTACCGGGGTCGGCAACATTCTTTCGTGGAAATTGATCATGGCATCTTTTCTACGGTTATTCTGTCCCTTCCGCTAGTTCAAGAAGAGCAGTTTTCAGTTTCTGGCGAATGAATATGCACTGTACTGGTTAACCGCTTACGTATAAACCAGCCCAGGAAAAGTGTGGTTAATAGGTAAACTGATCAGCTGAAAAATTACCTAAAATATTGTTGACTGGGCCGTTAAACTCTTATACAAAAAAACACATCCATATGGTACAAAAAGGGTTAATATGTATAATAAATAAAAGTGAAGGCAATGATTTTACCTTACACCTTCCATGCAAGAGAGCAAAGCATTAGGAAAACCTGTCCTATGAATTAATGGCGTACAACATGGTGTCAGACGTGAGAAATATGAGATAAATATTGTAGCATCTTTCTTTTTTCTAATTTCAACATAAATAGTGGGTGCTCGTTAGAACCGCCTCAATGAGGCGGTTCTAACGAGTACCCACAATCTATGTTTTTGATCAAAAATAAGGCAGATAGAATATACCCCGTAAACCCTACTTTTCTCTATATAAATTGGGGTTTAGAGGGGTGTTCATTTCACGGACTTGTTATCGTGATGGGAAAATGCACAAGACGGCTTGAAATAAATTATTGGTTTAGACTCATATTCTAGACAGGTTTTAAATTATTTGGACCCCATTTTGATTTATATCAGTCTTTGAATCGACTGCCTATTCGAAATTCGCAAAATTGCAGTATGTTTCCTCTGGCTTTCGTTGCCGGATCATTACAGGGTCACTGATGAGGTTTTATTAGCCGAAACTACGTAGTATGACCCATCTTCTTTCTTATGAATGTTTCCATTGCTCTTAAAGGAACTAATTTTTGATTTTTATTGACCTTCACTGCAGCTGGTGTTGTGCCGTGTGGCGGCCGTAAAACGTCTCCCCGTACATCAACCATAGTGCAGTTTATATTTTACTTTTGGTCCTTTGAGATCAGCTTGAATATTCTGAGAAATCGGAAATAAATTATTGGTTTAGACTCATATTCTAGACAGGTTTTTAATTATTTGGACCCCATTTTGATTTATATCAGTCTTTGAATCGACTGCCTATTCGAAATTCGCAAAATTGCAGTATGTTTCCTCCGGCTTTCTTTGCCGGATCATTACAGGGTCACTGATGAGGCTTTATTAGCCGAAACTACGTAGTATGACCCATCTTCTTTCTTATGAATGTTTCCATTGCTCTTAAAGGAACTCATTTTTGATTTTTAATTGACCATACGACTATTCAAACAAAGAAAGTACATGCAATGACAAACAACGATAATAGTTAAGCACAAAAAATAACCGCTTTGGAAGGATCAGTAACAAAATCGATTTACGTGGCCGATATCCTCGCCCTTCGTTAGCCTTCCCACAAAGAGTGGTAAATTAAACTGACCTGCTCGGTATGACCTTAACAGTATTGACTGGGTCATTAGCTCCAAAACAAGCAAAATAAAACTAACATAAACCAACAAGAAAACACGCCTTTATATTTTTGACCCCCTTAAACCCCACTTTTATATAGGAAAGCTGGAGTTTGCAGTGGTACACAATATTTTTTTCTTATTTCTGTTCTAACGAGAATCCACAATCTATGTTTTGAGCAGAAATGTGAAAAATATTAATATTTTTACCTGGAAAATTTCATTGTTTGGTGGTAATATTTTGTCAATATATTTGGATAGGCCTGTCTTCCTCGAAAATAGAGGCTAGTCAGGGTATATATCATTTTACACATCAGATATACGTTTTTTAAATAAACCAGCTCAGGTGGTAAGTGACATTTAAGCACCGGGGAGCATGGCAGGTACAGGTGAGCCTGTTTATATATACAGCCTTGCCTGAGCATTTGCTGCCAGGGTTTATGCAGAAGAGCCCTTGTGGTAGATTCATGCAAAAGATCGTGTATCTTCATATAATCTGGCGCTGAAGAACTATCAGAACGGCCATCGGCAAAATAGAAGTGAAGGCAGTGGCCAGGAATCGATACAATCGACCCACAGCCTACACCAGAGACACACAAGGGAATGAAGCACAAACATGAAACAACCAGACCCCAACGGAAACACCAACTGCGGAAAGCCAAAAGGACAGTAACTTTCCAACAAGTGTGAATATTGGTCATTTCCGGTGAAAACGGAGGTCAGTAGGTCAGATCAAAGAAAATACCTTGTTATCACTCTAGCCACAGTTTTTTGTCCAATTATCATCAAATTGCTCAAAACGATTATCTGGACACTATCTTGACCAGATTCGAACATGGGTCATGTCGGGTCAAAAAGTAGGTCAGTAGGTCAAATAATAGAAAAAAAGATGTTAGCATTCGAAGAGCCTAAAGTTTTGGTCCAATCATCAAACTTCCTAAGAATTGTCTCGGTCAAGTTCGAATATGGGTCATGTCAGGTCAAAAGATAATTAAGTAATGGAAATCATGGAAAAAATTCTTGTAAACACTTTAGAGGTGACAGTTTTGGTCCATTTATCAGTAGGTCGGTAGGTCAAATCATAGAAAAATACAGTTAAATCTCTAGTGACCATGCTTTAGTCCAATCATAATCAAATTTTGTTCAGAATGATCGTCTTGACAATATCTGGGTCAAGTTCTAATATGGGTCATGCCGGATCAAAAAGTAGGTGAGTAGGTTGAATCAAAGAAAAACAATGTTAAAACACAAATAACCAAAGTTTTGGTCCAACCATCACCAAATTTACCCAGGACGATCATCTTGGCAATAGCTCGGTCATTACCGAATATGGGTTATGTCAAACACCAGGTCAGTAGATCAAATTGTAGAGAAAGCACCGTGTTAAACACTCTAGAGTCCACAGTATTGGTTTATTTGTATTGGAGTTTAACGGCAGAGTCAACACTCTTCTGGTCAATTTTGAGCCGGTCAGTTTATCTACACACACTGTCCCTGGGCAGGCTTCTTCCACTGACCGTTCCAAGGCGGCTCTTCTGTGGCGATTTATTTATGTTGTTGTTTGTTACTTACTGTGTGTATCACTTGTGTCTTTTAATTTTGGATGGCCATATGGCCATTTTGTGGGAAAGTAACTGTCCATATGGCCTTCCTTTGTTTAGGTTTCCATTATGGTCTGGTCGCTTAATGTTTGTATTTCTTTCCCTTTGGTGTCTTTTATGGATGGAGTAAGTTAATTGTATCAATTCCTGATCTTTGTTTTACTTCTACTTTTTATACGTAAGCGGTTAATCGGTACAGTGCTCATACTTTCGCCAGAAACTGACAACTGCCCTTCTAGAATCAGCGGAAGGGAAACAATAATCTCAGAAAAGATTTCATGAAAAATTGTTGCCGTCACAGTTTTGTATCGATTCCTGATCATTGCCTCCACTTCTACTTTTTATATGTAAGCGGTTAACCAGTATAGTGCGCATTCCTTCGCCAGAAACTGACAAATGGGAGAGAATGGCCGTAGAAAAGATTTCATGATCAATCTCCACAACAGAATGTTGGTCATAATGATCATCTTAATAATATCTTTGTCAGGTTTGAATATAGGTCATGTCGGAACAAAATTTGGCCAGTAGGTCAAATTGTAGATAAACATTTTTAACGCTCTAGGGGCCACAGTGTTGGTCCAATCGTCATCAAACTTGGTATTGACAATATCTTAGTCAGGTTTAGATATGCGTCATTTCGGAACAAAAATAGGTTAGTAGGCCAAATTGAAGAAAAACACTTTTAACGCTCTAGAGACCACAGTGTTGGAGCAATCATGATCAAAATTGGTCAGAACGATTATTTTGACAATTTTTAGTCACGGTCGAATAAGGGTCATGTTGGGTCAAAAAACTAGGTCAGTAGGTCAAATCTTTGACAAACCTCGTTAACACTCTAGAGACCACAATTTTGTTCTGTCATCATCAAATTTGCTCAGTATGATCACCTTAAATTATCTCAGTTAAGTTCGGACATGGGTAATGTAAGTCAATAATTCAAATCATAGAAGAAAAAAAATGTTTAAATAGAGGCCACGGTTTTGGCCCAATTATCAATAACAATACTCAGAATGATCACCTTGATAATATTTATGTCACGTTCGAAAATGGGTCATGTCGAGTAAAAAGTAGGTTAGTAGGCCAGCAAATATAAAAAACCTTGGTAACACTCTTGAGGTCACAGTTTTGGTCCAGTCATCATCCAACTTGCTCATAAAGATCATCTTGACAATACATGTATCTTAGTCAGGTTTGAATATAGGTCATATCTGAACAAAAATAGGTCAGTAGGTCAAATCGTAGAAATAAACATTTTTATCGCTCTGGAAGCCACGGTTTTGGTCTTATCATCATCAAGCTTGGTCGGAATGATCATCTTGACAATATCGCGGTCAGGTTAGAGTACATGTCATGTTGCGTCGAAAAAAGGTCAGTAGGTCCAATCATAGATAATCCTAGTTAACACTCGAGAGGTTGGTCGTTCGAATCCGGCACCCGGTATCGAGTTGTGTCCTTGGGCAAGACATCCAATGACACTGCCTTACTTCGCTCAGGTGCAAATGGGTAGCAGTGGTGTAATAGTCACTGCCTCTCTCGCGCGCGCGTGAAAACATCCGGAGTGAGTGTTCGATAGCGGTTAAATAAGCTCGAGGCTTCCATCTCAATCGAACTAAATTAAATAGTATAAACTACTAAAGGGTATACAAATTTGGAACCGCTCTTTTACACCACAAGGCATTGTAAATTACGTTGAGCTAGTTTATCTCCGTCTGGTGCACTAGGGTCGAATCCTGAATGTCCACAAGGTGCCCAGATAGATACATACAAGACCGTTCTGTATTGTCAAAGGGAACAACCGACTTACGAGTCTAGCTTCTGATGACACCCCCATCCTTTGTCACCACGAGACATTGTAACTTTGACGAGTTGGTTCATCGCCGTCTGGTGCACTTGGAACTGATCCTCACTGTACACAAAGTGGCCAGGTAGTACTGTAATGTCCAAGGGAACGTTTGAAAATTTTTATCCTCAAAAAAAAAAAAAAAAAAATCGAAGCAATGTTCGATGGGCAATCGACCCTATGACAAAATTGCTCAAAATCCGTTCGCTCCACTGAACATGATAGCCACCAGAACAAAACATTATACAACCGTTAAAATGTCTTCTCCTGTCGCGGTTTATTTTTGCGATGGTTTGTCGTTGGGTGTTTGTGCCGCTTATATTATTTTATTTTGGATAGCCTATTGGCCATTTTGTGAGAAAGTAACTGTCCTTTTGGCTTTCCGCTATTGATGTTTCTATTGTGGTCTGTTGTTTCATACTTGTGTTTCTTTCCATTTGGTGTATCTGATGGGAGTGAGTGAGTGAGTGTTTGAGTTTTTACGTTCCACCAACAGCTAAGGTCATACGGAGACGGGAACTCGGTTTAAAGACTAATCCGAAAGTCTGGAGAAGCCCGGGCTCGATCCTGCAATCCCTGGTTTACAAGGCGTATCTGATGGGAGCTGATCATTGCCTCCACTTCTATTTTCCACTCCTAACTAGCTAGACTGACTTTTAAATATTTTCACAGAAATGTTACTTGGGTTACTGTCAACGTAAATTGCTCAACCATCCACTCCTCCATATATCATCTGCACTTCAGTTATAAAATAAGGGCCAGGTGTGCGATACAGGGCCATTATGGCTCTCTTCTTGATGTTTTGTTTCTGCGACGCTTAGCTCGTGACATAATTTACAGAGATAAACCAACGGCGAGGACTCGATAGAAAGAAGACCATTTCCCAGCCAAGAGACAACCGACTCATCAATGTTGTCAGTGCTTTGATTGGAGAAATGTTTTGAACCTTATTCTCGCTCAACGTTTTCTTCTTTTTTGCGATATCTTGGAGCAAACGTTACGTTAAAGTGTCGATTTACCTGACGTAATTAGACTTTGATTTAAGATAAAAAAAAAAAAAAATCGGCACTTGATTTGCGACAGGATCGGCACTTGATATGAGAAAAAAAGAAGGCCATCAATTTTCAATGCAATCGGCCTTTGGTTTGGAAATCGGGCCTGGACATGGAGACCGGTCGTCGCTCTGTGTCTTACATATATATAAAAGAAATGGACGCAAGCTTCTTAAGTAATTTATTAGTGACTTCCCCCAGCATGAGGCTACTCTTCTAGCAGATATTTCAAATCCGTCACCCCGGCGTCATATACGTCTATGGGTCACCGTAGGTCTATATGTGACAGTATTGTCGTTTGTTAAGACGTGTTCTTCTTTCCGTTATGTGTCCTGTTATAAAACTGATTCAATTCGTTATTATTATCTGCCTTTCTTTTTCCATTATCGTTATTTTAGAATCCCCATAGGCACATAGTTATCGTTAACATCACTTTTTCACGAAATTTAAATTCGCGAATATCAAAGGGAGCGCTATCACTTATTTCACTTGATCCAACCATGAAATATCAAAATGAAGACAAAAGAACACACACTGAGTAACGCTTTTTTTTAACAACCCTTAGCTAAGCAAACCTCCCAGTCTAGCGCGCACTCTCACCTAAGCGTTCGCATTTCGTGGTCTGAAAACCCTCTGTATTGTCTCCGAACACTTAGATCAAAGTTTATTTTATTGTTCGCGTTTGCTGCAACTGACAGACGCCTTCTCCTCTTACAGACATACTGCTTGAAATAGCCATATATAACTAAGTTCCACACCCCTCTCGTATAATATAATAATACGGCGGCATCGTAGAATATGTCTGTTGATAACGTGCTCTCGTCAAAGCTATTTTTTACAACTGTAGCTACTTCGACTGGGCAATGGCATATAACGAAAACTATAAAGACATAAATTAGAAAGCGCATTATGTAGCAATACGCTTCAAATCGTTGTTTGAGATTCCCGTGCATTCTTCGCACTGTCAGATAAAACTGTATTAAAAGTATGCACAATGGCAGTATGAAAAGCACCATTACATCCAGACTTATAAATACAGGTTTCAAGTAGTAAAATCGTGGCGAAAAGAAACAGCGTCTCCCATACATACCTATGGAATTATCAAACAGAATTTCATCTGTAGCGTTACTGTAATATATTGTATAAAATACTATTGTCCATACATTATAGGCAGCGGAAAAGAACCAGACAAGACTAATAAAGAATAAACATCTTCCTGCAGTGATGAGTCTCGAGGGTCTTAATATGTTGACAATCTTTTCCGTTGTAAGTAAAACAATAGTGTAAGACACAGCTGTTCGTGAAATGCAAAGGGAATAGAAATAACCCTTGCATAAATATACCGACATACTGAGGTTCAGAACTTGTAGTAAATGGTAAGGGATTGAACCAAGACAGCAAATTGTGTCCGCCATGGCGAGAGAAAACACGGAAATATTCGTTGTTCTTCCCAAAAGTCGTCGTTGGCAGATAAGAACCAATACGACAGAATTACCGATCAAATTCAGTGTACTAACAATGATGTCAACAAGGAAGATTATGTATTGATATTTCTGGATAGCATATTGCTGAATGAATAAAGAATCTATCGTATCATTGATGTGTTCTGTCTCATTCATGATTCGAAAGTCATCAATATACGAATTACTTATTAAATCTTAACCACGTATCGTCTGTGTGAGACTGCATTGATTATCTTACATTGTTGCAAACCATGAATTATCATCTACAGTCGAATTAGTAATACACGGCTTTTCATTTAATTTAAATTCGATAAATGTTCAATGATTGTCGTTGGGTTTTATAAGTATCTATGATCTTTATTAGTTTCAAAATGCATTAAAATCTGTTAAATAAAAGGAAATGTCAACGAGATCTTAATGTAGCCGATCCTACATGGTCTATACATTTGTGCGATACTTTATCTTAGCATGTGTCAAAACATTCAGTAAATGGCACAAGCGGCAATGAGAAACAATAATCCAATCGTGGTTATCTGCTCTAAAGGCAACCCTCCAAATATCCGATACTCAAGTGTTTTTGTTGCTTTTATCGCCTCATTCTATCCATTTGGACTGTCGCTTGCGCAAAGGGACATCACAATTATGAGTTATGAAAACCGAGTAACGATATACCAATACTGTTCCCTGAACACCACTTTTCCCTAGAATCTAACATTGCCTGCTTAGCTTATTATTTCAACTCCCAATTGCTCGATTCCTTGTAATCACAGTAAAAGGTTGAGAAGTATGAACGCTCAGACTTACACCAATCAAATGTCACTTTTGCAGCGAATGTCTCTGCGAAAGACAGTTTGGCGTGACAAAAACTGTTCCTGACTTTTTCCGTTTCCGGATAAGCATTTTGCCAGTTCTGCTGTAGACACTTTACCAGGGTTCACACGACCACGACAGGAGACAAGTGGATTACAATTTATCTATTAGATGGTTTTCTTGTGTCATTGCGCCTACTGTATAAATGTGCAACTGTCTACACCTCTCAAGCAAACGAAGATAGATCAGGCAATAATTAAATTACATAAACCTTTTGAGACAGCTTCTGTCACAGTGTCTGTGGCTTTACAGCTTTCTATCCATTACTTGAGCGAACAATGTTACATTCAATACACTGAACGCACAACTTAAGACCTCATTTGTTTTATCAATATGAACTTGCACCTCTACTATGAGAATACCATAAGAATATCCCCATTAGCAATGCGTACGCAGATCTTGAATATTTCCATTTCTTAGTGTGTTTTTTTTTTCTTCAAATAAACGTATTTTTGTTAGACGCTTCTTTTTCATTTTATAACCGGCATCCGCATTCTATTTCCCTTTTGGCACCGCATGGTGTTTCATTGCAACTGCATCTGTCGTAGTATAAGATCTGAAAGTATAACAATAACATTTTGAGTAATAAAGATCGCTATTTATGGTGAAAGGTAACATCTGACCAAAGTATTTACCACCCCTTTCAAAATAGAAGTGACGGCAATTATCATAAATCGATACAATTAACCCAAACCACCCATCCGAAACACCATGGGGAAAGAAACACAAACACTAAATAACTAGACCTTTATTGAAACACCAATAGAAAAAAGCAAAAAGGACAGTTTCGTTCCCACAAAATGGCCAATTGGCTATCCAAAACAAGAATATATAAGCGATACATACACTCAAAGACAAACCATAACAATAATAAACCGCGACACATGAACCGCCTTGGAACGGTCAGTGAAACGAATTCAACTGGGGGATTTAAATTGATGAGGCTTCCAAATCGATTTAAGCCCCCCCCCCTCCCCCCCCCCACACACACACACACCCAGTGAAATGTTTTTCATTGACCGTTCCAAGGCAGTTCTTCTGACGCGGTTTATTATTGTTATGGTTTGTATATCGATTACATCTTTTTGTTCTTGTAACATATGATGTAACGAGTCCGTGTAATGAACACCCTCTAAACCCTTTTTATATATAGCGGAAACTGGGGATTAGAGGGAACTATACATAATTTTCCTTATTCTGCTCCAAGATATAGGTTGTGGCTACCCAATACGACTGCCTCCGTTAGAGGTTATTAACGAGCAGCCACAATGTTTAGAGTATAAATAAGAACAAATATCAGAATTCTTCACCAAAAAGTATCCACTTTGTAGCTATGGAAGAATGCACTATGTGACACGAATGAGGAATGAGGAAAAATAAGAGGGCGTCTCAAAAACAGCAGCTTACAAAACACGGGTCCATATGTCAGGTGTATTTACACCCTAATTATACCATGCATTATAGTAATAGTTAAATATTACGCAACAGCCTACAAAAAGATGTCCGATTAAGCTTATTCTTCTGACCCCGAAGCCCCATTGGTGGACTTACTGGCCATATGGCCATGTTTTGGGAAAGTAACTGTCCTTATGGCCTTCCTTTGTTTAGGTTTCCATTATGGTCTGGTCGCTTAATGTTTGTGTTTCTTTCCCTTTGGTGTCTTTGATGGGTGGAGTAAGTTAAGTGTATCGATTCCTGATCTTTGTTTTACTTCCACTTTAATTAATTCAAAAGATTGTTTAGTATCAAAGGAATGCCTATGGAGTTCTGCATTCAATCCAGTTCACAAATCTTGAAACTAAATAAAACATAAGATTTAAGACGCACTTATCTAGAGACAGACACCAGCTCATGGAGGGAGTCAGTTAGAGTGGCCTCCTGAGTCCTACTTTGATTTATATAATTTATTAAATACATTTTATAGGTTGCATATGCTGAGTTACTAATATACAAAGTTTAAAGAAAAAATATGCATGGGCAAAGATGAAAGACCCCCTTTGCGCCATCCTATGGCGTTTATATTTCGCAATTAATTCGAGTTGCTAGAGTGTGTAGTCATGTATCTGACTTCAACACCCGTAATAAATTATAGACGGCTATTAATCAGGGTTATTGGTACCATAAACTACGCAAAGCATTTTCAAAATTTTATAGACGCCATTCTGATTTAATTTCAAAATTCAATATTAGACTTAAATCTCTTCTGCAACAAGGTCTATCGGAACCCGAATTTTTAGTGACTTAGTATATAAATTCAGAAAAAATGTATAACCGCAATGACTTCAGCACCCAATTTCGTAAAATCATTCTTCAATATAAAAAGATTGGGTACAACATGGATGTTATACGACAGACTGCATGCATGGTAATCAACCCAAACACGGTTGGCAACTTTGCTTCCCTCTTTAATTGCACGCCGGTGGGTCAGGCCTCAGATTCTATGACGGTTCCAACGTAAAGGCTTATTGAGAATTAGAGAGATCTTATTCAAGGTAATGTTGGTTGGTGCCTGATGCTCTGTCTCTGGTCGGGCCCATCGGAGTCAAACTGTTGGTTTTCTTTTGCTCCAGCATTTCAGTGATTTTTTTTTTTTTTTTTGCTGTCGAGTCCTCACCGTTGTCTCACCTATGTGGTTCTTTGTTTTTTTGTGTTCACGGAGATGTTGCACTGATGAGTTAGGAGGCCTTCATGCGGACTGAACAAATTATTGGTCTAAATCGAGACGAAGGTAAGGGCGAGGATTGTGGCCACGTAAAATCGATTTTAAGCCCCCCCCCCCCCCCACCTAACCTCAGTGAAAATATTTCCACTGACCGTTCCGAGGCGGTTCTTCTGTGGCGGTTTATTTATGATTATGTTTGTTACTTACTGTGTGTATCACTTGTGTCTCTTTATTTTGGATGGTCATATGGCCATTTTGTGGGTAAGTAACTGTCCTTATGGCCTTCCTTTGTTTAGGTTTACATTATGGTCTGGTCGCTTAATGTTTGTGTTTCTTTCCCTTTGGTGTCTTTGATGGGCGGAGTAAGTTAATTGTATCAATTCCTTATCTTTGTTTTACTTCTACTTTACATTTGAGTGTTTCTAATGGTAGTGTCTCTTCAAAAACTGTATGATATAAAGGGATGATGTTGGAATTGTAAAATATCTTTTTTTAACTGTAACGTCCCTCAGGCTATGTCTAATGGGATTTATATTTCACAACATATACGTTTTGCAAGAACTTATTGTGATCGTGATGACGCAAAGGTTCGAAACATAATTTTAACAGAATCAAATCTAATACAGGGCTATTGGCATCATAATCTGCGCAAAACATTTGCAAAATTTTATCGTTAACATTATGACATTATTTCTAAATACATGTATGACGTCTATTTTAAGATGCTTGTGCAACAGGGACTGTCGGAACCTGAATTTTATAGAGATTTAATTTATTAATTCAGATGAGTATTAGGTAGTTATAACATTTCTGGTCAGTTCAGGAAATTGTTGCAATAAACAATAAAATTTGTTATAGCATGGATGTTATGCGACAGATCGCGAGTTTCGTTGTCGATCCTTTTACAGCGGACACCTTTGCTTCGTTCTTCGGTTGCACGGTAGTAGGCCTGACTTCAGAATCTATGAATTCAAGAGGTGTGGAGCCTGTATTACCTACGTTCGAACCCCAGCCCCATGATCTAACGGGTGGTTTTCTTATGCTCTGACGTCTGAATTTTGTTGAGTCCCCAACCCTGATTCATTATTGTATTAATCTATACATGATCGTTTTACTGTGTATTTTATTGTGCAATACTGTTGAACTAGGAAGCCTCCATGCGGATTAATTTGTTGTTTTTTTATGTTTGATACTGTACTATAGCTGAGGGTGAGGTTTGAAATTTAATAAACTCCGGACTTGAAGCCTCCATTGATTTTACTACTGACCGTCCTAAGGCGATCGTTTGTTTGCAGTGTCTGTTTTGTTTATTGGATTTGTGCCGTTAGTTCATGTTTCGTCTGATTGTTTCTTTGTGTTCCTCCATGTCGCTTACATTCTTTAGCTCTCTTGAGATGGTTGTGTTCTTTGAGTGTGGACTTTCCTGAGGGATATTTTCTTACCAGTTCACAGTGAGACAATACGCCCGGTTGACAGACTCAACTTTTATGGACATGTCAGAAAGTGTGTGAAGCGCTCGTCTTTATACTTGACATTTACATAAAATTTGGTACTAAGTTATTTAGACAATGTGTGGGCATTCCGCTGAGTACTAATTGCGCACCCGTTGTGGCTGATCTGTTTTTGTTTGCTATGAGAGAGACTTCATGATGACCCTTACTGCCGAAAACCAGTCTGAAATCATTGAATTTTTAACTCGACTTCTAGATATTTGGATGATTTATTACATATTGACAATAGAAGTGGAGGAAATGATCCGGAATCGATACAGTTAACCCAAATCTCCCGCCAGAGACACTAAAGGAAAAGAAACACAAGCCTGAAACAACCTACCCTAATGGAAACATCAATAGCGGAAAGCCAAAAGGACAGTTACTTTCCCACAAAATGGCCAATAGGCTATCCAAAATAAAATAATATAAAGACACAAACACCCAAAGACCAACCATAACAAAAATAAACTGCGACAGAAGAACCGCCTTGGAACGGTCAGCGGAAACGGATTCCACTGGGGGGGGGGGGGGGCTTAAATCGATTTTCCGTAGCCACAATCCTCGCCTCGCCCCTACTTCCGTCGCGATTTAGACAAATAATTTGTTCAATCCGCATAAAGGCCTCCTGAACACCTATTTCGATGGTTTGATCAGTCAAATTTACCCCACCCCCATCCAGAAGTTCAGTTAAATAAAGCAAATTCTTCTGATACCGAGGCCCCGTTCTTTGGATTTACATCTATCTATTTTAGATGGGTTTGTTTCTTGCAAAATTTACGCGTTGATTTTGTTTTTGAGATTGTAATATTTACTTTTTTGGATGGTGATGTACCTCATGCGCCATCCTATGGCGTTTATTCTTCGCAATTAATTCGATTTCCAGAGTGTCTAGTCATGTAACTGACTTCAACACTCGTAATAAATTGTTAACTTCAAAACCACGCAAACCCTTCTCCAAATTTTATAGACGTCATTTTAATTTTATTTCAAAATTCAATATTTGACTTAAATCTCTTCTGCATCAAGGTCTATCGGAACCCGAATTTAATGGTGACTTAGTATATAAATTCAGAAAAAAAAAACATAACCGCAATGACTTCAGCACCCGATTTCGTAAAATCATTCTTCGATATAAAAAGATTAGGTACAAACTAAATGTTATACGACAGACTGCATACATGGTAGTTAACCCAATCAAAGTTGACAATTGTGCTTCCCTCTTTAATTGCTCGAGAGATATAATTCAATGTAATGTTGGTTGGTGCCTGATGCTCTGTCTCTGGTCGGGCCCATCGGAGTCTAACTAATGGTTTTCTTTTGCTCCAGCATTTCAGTCGTTTCTTGCTGTCGAGTACTCACCGTTGTTTCATCTCTGTTGACGTTTGATTTTTGTGTTGGTTTAAACAATATTTATTTGCAAATAAATTACAAAGACATACATATATACATACACGCAAAATGACATAGGATCTGACGGTAAGCATAGTGCTTATATGAAAGTCATTTCCTAGGTTCAAGTATTGTATACAGTGTATTCGAATAATGGTTCAATATCAACTTCAATATAAAACCAAATCGTTGTGTTCACGGAGATGTTGCACTGATGAGTTAGGAGGCCTCCATGCGGACTGAACAAATTATATGCCTAAATCGCGACGGAAGTAAGGGCGAGGATTGTGGCCATGTAAAATCGATTCAAGCCCCCCAAGTGGAAATCGTTTCGCCGTTCTTCTGTCGCGGTTTATTTTTGTTACGATTTGTCTTTGTATCGCTTATATTATTTTATGTTGGATAGCCAAATGGCCATTTTGTGGGAAAGTAACTGTCCTTTTGGCTTTCCTCTATTGATGTTTCCATTAGGGTCTGTTGTTTCATGTTTGTGTTTCTTTCCCTTTGGTGTCTCAGATGGGAGCTGTGGGTTAATTGTTTCGATTCCTGATCATTGCCTCTACTTCTATTTTGTCGATAGCACAAGTTCGTGGTATTTCAAAACAAAAAAATTACAATCGAGGGAAATAAATGCCAGATGCATACCCGATTGGTTGACAGATGAACCAAGGAGGGCCCATAAAGCCAATGCAAAAACAATCTGAAAATGTATCCAAAATTTACCAAAATGCTTTCGACGATTTAGTAACTGTTGATGACCCTGCTGCAACAGGTCATATCAGAACCGAAGTTTGATGGAGAATTGGTTTATAAATTTCGAAACATTAAAAAGAAATCTGATTTTCCGAATCAATTCAAAGCGATCATTAATCCTAATAAAAGAGTGGTGTACGGTATGAGTGTAATGCATCACGTTAATCTGGTTATGGTTGATGGCCATGCTTCCCTATTTCATTGCACGACGGGGATCATGTCTCTGACTCGATCACGACCCAAAATAAACTTAAGATTTTTATTAGTGGTTGGTGCCTGGGGCTTTGTAATTTGCTTAACTCTACGTGGTATATCCGGTGGTTTTCTTAATTCCGGCTAGCAGAGTGTGGAACAAGCTACGAGCCCTCATTTTTGTTCCATCACAGTCATATAATTTGATTTATATTTCAGTTTGTTCTAATTTGTAGCTATTCTATGATGGTATATTGATTTAGTTAGTAACCTTCAGGTGGACCAACTAGTGTATGTGATGTAAATACAATTAGAACCTACATGGAAGGTTGGGTCCATAGAATCGATTTAAACTCCTCAGATGTTCTCGCTACTGACCGTCGAAGGCGGTGATTCTGGTGTTGTTTAGTTTAAATGTGCTTCGTCAGGTTTTTGCCTTCACTTCTATTTCCGAGTGGGCGTTTCATATTGCATGGGTTTATGCGTGTGTGCTTTTATTATTATTTATTTATTTTTCATTACTTGTGCTTGTTGCACCGCGGTAAACTCTTGTTGGGGAAGAGGGAGCTGGTTGCTATGCTGATTGTAGATCGTTTATTCCATATTTTGTTTTCTTCATTATTTATTACTCAGACTGCCTCACGGGGCAATTGATAGGCTGTAATCTTCGGTTTGGACTTTTCCTGGGTATCTATTTCTACATATTGTTTAACCCAAGCCGCAGTGTTCCAACCGAAATCGGATCACCAAATATGCGGGACGTACAATTATTGCTAAACAAATACGAACGGTGAAACCGATTTAAACCCACCCAACCCCTCCCAGTGGAATTAGTTTCACATACACTTCCAAGGCGGCTCTTCTGTGGCGGTTAATTTTTATTATGGTTTGCCTTTGAGTTTGTGAATATTTTATATATTTTTGTTTTGGATTGTATTGTATTGTAATGGCCATTGTTTGGGAACGTAACTGTCTTTTTGCCTTTCCGCTACTGGTGTTTCCATTAGGGTCTAGTTATTTTATATTTGTGTTTCTTCTCCTTTGGTTTCTCTGATGGGAGCTGTGGGTTAATTGTATCGATGCATGCTCATTGCCTTCACTATTGTATGTAATTACTTCAATAATAAGGCCCCAGTCATGCAAATTCCGGTGCTAAAAGGCAAAACAGTCACAGCAAAGTTCTATTATCTATAATCAAAGCCCTGAACGGAATGGAATTGTTCGGTACTTCAGAAAATACTGGCAATGGTTGTTATATTAAATTATAAACAAATACATTCGACATATATATTTGACCCTTTGTTTTGGAAATGTAACATGAATTTGTTGAAATTTATTGAGGCTTTAAATACTTGAGGCAGGAAAAACTCATTTTGGACAATACTATTTAACAAGCTTAATACAGTCCAACCTGTGTTAAGCAAGCACCCCAGGGATGATCACAATATGCTTGCTTAAGACAGGTGCTTGCTTACAGGTGAATATTAATGCATTTACCTTTTTCGGGAACTAAATGCTTGCTTGCTTAAGACAGGTGGCTTGTTGAATAGGGGTGGAAACTATGACAGGTTTGACTGTAATATCAATATTTGGGGTAAAATCAATAGGGGTTTCATCAGGAATTTGATATGGAGGCAGAAATGTAAAAGTAAAATGTACGGTGTTTCGTTTGGCCCGGATAAATGTCGGAACTTAAGCTCTCTCATTGATCTTTGTCTTTTTTTTTTTTTTTTGGTCGGCGCCTCCTCCCCTATCCGACCCCATTGTTTCATTGTAAGACTTATTGCACACAGGCCTAAAACCAGGCCTTGTGTCGTGTCATCGGACGATTGCGCACAGAAAAGGACTCAAAACAGCCTGCATAACCGCTCGGTCCGATTGCGGCTTTAGCAGCACGCATGACATAACGATAACATACCCGTGCGACATAGTGCATTTTTCCATCTGATGAAAAAACATGACATTTGTCTTATTTATACTCCAAATATGAGTTGTGGGTGCTCGTTAGAACCGCCTTATCGAGGCGGTTCTAACGAGTACCCACAACCTATGTCTTGGAGCAGATATAAGAAAAAGGAAGTACACATTCGTAATCCCCAGTATTCTCTATACAAAGTGGGGTTTAGGAGGCCTTGTCTAAATCGCGACGGAAGTAAGGGCGAGGATTGTGGCCACGTAAACTCGATTTAAGCCCCACAATGGAAATCTTCCACTGACCGTTCCAAGGCGGCTCTTCTGTGGCGATTTATTTACGTTGTTGTTTGTTACTTACTGTGTGTATCACTTGTGTCTTTTGGTTTTGGATGGCCATATGGCCATTTTGTGGGAAAGTAACTGTCCTTATGGCCTTCCTTTGTTTAGGTTTCCATTATGGTCTGGTCGCTTAATGTTTGTGTTTCTTTCCCTTTGGTGTCTTTTTTGGGTGGGGTAAGTTAATTGTATCAATTCCTGATCTTTGTTTTACTTCTACTTTAGAGTGTAGTTCATTTCAACGATATATTATTGTGATGAAGACAATTCGAGTAAAGCGGCATCCATGTATTGTCCTTCGACGATCATACTGCGAACATGTCCGAAGAAAGAGTTTCGCGGAACTAAACTTCCATTACGATATCACATCCGTGTGACGTAGATCTCCGAAACGGATAATTTTCTGATGAATATTTATGAAATTTTACTTTTTTATCCCAAACATATATTGTGCGTGCTCTCGTTAGAACCGCCTCAATGAGGCAGTTCTAACAAATACCCACAACTTATGTCTCTTAGCAGAAATATTAAAAAAATATGTATACCACCGTAAACCCCACATATCGCTGTATGAAGTGGGGTGTAACATATTTCTATCATATCTTTCGATAAAGTGGAGTTTGGAGGGTTCCTTATGGCACGAACTTGTAAACGTGATGCGACTCTTCCAAGATAATGTTTTCATCATATAGCGTCGTGTATGAGAATGTAATAACATCATTTATCATGTGACGTCGCGAATGTAATAACGCCATGTAATACATTCGATAATTCACTAGTGCTAATTCGTTAGATACGCCCGTAGTGTTACACGTACAACGTTCTTAACGACGTCGTGTTTACCGATGGAGAAATATTGACATTTGTGTTAAAGAATCGTGAATCAAATGCGTTTTAAATGTCATATGGTAAATAGAATCTTGCATTCGTGTATCATTAAATTTATTAAACTCGTTGAAGAAAAGGGATCAACTGGTAATGCATGTATTATTGAATTTATTTAACGAGTTCAGGAAAAGGGATAAAATGCGTGGCTTTTGCCCATGTATTCTTGAATTCATTAAACTCGTTGAAGAAAAAGGAGATACAATGCAACCCTTAGACAAAGCTTAGCATTTTAACCCTTATCCTCAACTCCTTTAATAAATCCAATAATACATAAACACTCATGTACGATCCTCTTTTTACATGATGGCCAAATTATTAACCTTATATTAGGGTAACACGTCCGGGTGTTGAACGGCCTAGTAAACCCACTTCATAAAAAGAAAATTGGAGTTTGCAGAGACATACATTATTGTCCTTGTTTTTATTATGCAAAAACATAGTTAGAGCCGCTTTATGATGAGATTCTAAGGAGTATATTTTTTGCGATCGTAACGCCATCCCCTATGTAATTAATAACAGTGGTCTATACATCACCGGATCAGTGACAAATTCAATACATCACGAATGTTAAAGTGCAGACATGAACTGAAACATAATCGGTCGCATTCGTTGGAGACGCTTGTATATTCTTGACACAAACACAAATTTAAAAGCACAAACATAAACCTTCTCCCAGGGAAAAAGACCGACGCTTTGACAGAGGCTGTTATAAAACGACTTTGATGAGGCCTAATTGGCCGAAACTAGCTAGTCTGGCCCAGAAAACATGTAAACTCCATATTTTTCACTTCTGTGGTGTATTCCTTGCTTCCAAAGGATAACCCTTTTATAGAACATATCTGTAAATAAGTTATGTAGAACTGTCTAAATAAGCTTAACTGTAACAATTCCGTCAAATGAACCAAAACAGGGGTTTACAGGGTATACTTTATGTTTTTTGTTTCTGCTTCAAGACACGAATTCTTATTTCTGCCGTAAGACATGCATTGTTGGTACTCTTTTTAGAGCCGCTCAACGTGCACGCAATATCTATCTTCTGAGTAGAAATAAGAAACATGCCATCGAAACAAACCCTTTAAAGAGGTATGAAATAATTCATTATGTCACACGGATGTGTTAGCGGACAGGGTACGATGTATAGAAGATCTTTTAATTCTGCAATACGGTCTTTTGGAACCCGAGTTTTACGGTGACTTGGTATATAAATTCCGAAAACAAATATATACTTGCAACGACTTCAGCACCCGATTTCGTACAATCATTCTTCGGTATAAAAAGATTCGGTACAACATAAATGTTATACGACAGACTGCATGCATGGTAGTTAACTCAATAAATGTTGACAACTTCGCTTCTCTCTTTAATTGCACGCCGGTGGGTCAGGTATCAGAAAATTTAATTTTATATAATGTTGTTTGGTGCCTGGTGCTCTGGTCGGGCCTATCGGAATCCAACTGTTGGTTTTCTTTTGTCCCAGCATTTCAGTGATTTCTTGCTGTCGAGCCTCATCGCTGTTCCATTTCTGTGGATGTCTGATTTTTGTGTTCTCGGAGATGCTGCACTGATGAGTTAGGAGAAACTAGTGCGGACTAAACAAATTATTTGTTTAAGTCGCGACGGATGTAAGGACGAGGATTGCGGCCTCGTAAAATTGTGGATTTCGTTTCACTGACCGTACCAAGGCGGTTCTTCTGTCGCGGTTAATTTTTGTTATGGTTTGTCTTTGACTGTTTGAGTATGTGTATCGCTTATATGTTTTTTTTTTGATAGCAGCCTGGCCGTTACCCCCGCCCATAGGGGCTTTAAGAAATATATGAGCTGCATGAGTGTTCACGCAGAGCTGATTCCGGCCCGCACACTAGTACTGGTAAACCGCTTAGAGGATCTAAGTCTGTCCAGGAACCGCGGTGCGAGGCGGACCGTCCATGCTATTAAACCATGTTGGTTTCATTGGGCGACGGGGCTTGAGATGTCATTTCATCTCAGTGTCTGGTAAAAGTCCCAAAAAACTGGAAGCAAAGTTTTCAAAATGACCTTTACAGTGCTGACGGGGACGTTAAACCTCAAATCAAACAAACAAAAGCCACCTGGCCATTCTGTGGGAAAGTGACTGTCCTTTTGGCTTTCCATTATTGGTGTTTCCATTGAGGCCTATTTAAGTTGCTTCATGTTTATGTTTTTTTTTCACTTTGGTGTCTCTGATGGGAGCTGTTGGTAAATTGTATCCATTCCTGATCATTGCCCTCACTTCTGTTTTTTATTTAATGCATTCAGTGCCTTAGATTTGTAATTTTTATGTCATTTGCCTTTTTAAAATTCTAGTGTTTTTGTTTTGATTTTTTGTTCTTGGAATTCTGAAAAGCCGTTACCACATTCAGTCTCAAATTATGCCGACGTAATCATCCAACACAAATGTGTGTAATACTTTTCCTGTGTATTTCCCTTGGTAGATTAATTTTGCATATGCATGTTTTATCGCTGTAGTATAATGAACACCATTGAAAACACGCTGTACATACAGAATAAAAATCAAAAATGAGTTCCTTTAAGAGCAATGTAAACATTCATAAGAAAGAAGATGGGTCATACTACGTAGTTTCGGCTAATAAAGCCTCGTCAGTGACCCTGTGATGATCCGACAAAGAAAGCCAGAGGAAATATACTGCAATTTTGCGAATTTCAAACAGGCAGTCGATTCAAATACTGATATAAATCAAAATGGGGTCCAAATAATTAAAAACCTGTCTAGAATATGAGTCTAAACCAATAATTTATTTCCGATTTCTCAGAATATTCACGCTGATCTCAAAGGACCAAAAGTAAAATATAAACTGCACTATGGTTGATGTACGGGGAAAGCTGTTGTGTGTTTTTTTGGCAACACAAACTCGATTTATGCTTCCTTCCCAGGCATTTTTAATGTCCGCTCCAAGGCAGTGCTTCTTTTGTGGTTTATAGTTGTCAATTTCTTTCTTTACAAGTATGTTCGGCTATATTTCTGATTATTTTGGTCATTTTCTGAGACGAAAGAGTACTTACTGGATATACGCTTGTGATGTTTTAAATAGGCTGTCAATTCCCTATATACCTCATGGTGTCTTGCATGGAATGTGTACGGTAATTGTATCGATTCTGCTTCTATTTAATCGTTACCGTGACTCTTACGGGCACTCACAACCTATGTTTGCAACATCAACACACACACACACACGCACACAAAAAAATCATCACAAACTTTTCTGAATCCCATGTCATTTCAGAATCATTGACTATCTTCATTTTATAATTGTGTATTTGACTCATGCATGGTATTGTTGCAATAATGTTCAGGCCTGCAGGGAGCAATTGTCTATAATTTGCTAGAAAACAGTTTGGTCTTAAATGAATGCAATAGTAATTTACGTGAAAAGTAATTTCGCTATGTGGTCGGTTAATTATGCAGACCGCCAGACTATGCTTCTGACTTCCAGCGGAAAAACATGAACGAACCTTGTAAAACAGACAATGTAGTTGCATGTAATTGGCATAAGTCCGTGGCTAGTTTATGAAAGAATCTTGTAAATCGATGTTTTTGTATTGATGTTCCTTCCAGAGTGAACAATATAAGTGAGAATAGGATGAAAGAACGTGGAGGCTTTTTATTTTATCCATTTATGTCATGTTGTAAGACGTCGGTTTATTGGGTCTGGTTGTTTAAAGAACGAATTCAATAAACTGATGGAATATTTAACGACTTTTCTTTCTCGCCTACAGATTTTATAATCTTTTGAATATCCGACAGCTGATGGCGAATGGTAATTTCTGAAATGATTGTTTATTGCTCGTATGCTTCGTATTTCGAAATAAATCCTTCGATAGTTGCGCCCCGTTTCGTACAGGCGGATGTGAATTGAGAGAACAGATGAACATTGTTCATTACAGTATTTTACCCTTACGGCGTCCTCGTACAATAAAACCGTCGTTTGGCCATTTTATGGGACAGAAACTGTCCTTTGGCTTACTGCTTGTTGCTTCATGTTGGCGTTTCTTTCCGTTTGTCTCTAGGGTCATCACGTGAACAAGTCCGTAAAATAAAGACCCCCTAAAATAGAATTGGAGGCAATGATCAGGAATCGATAGAATCAACCCACAGCTCCCACCAGAGACACCAAAGGGAAAGAAACACAAACATGAAGCAACAGGCCCTAATGAAAACATCAATAGCGGAAAGCCGAAATGGCCAATAGGTTATCCAAAATAAAACAACACAAGCGACACAAACACGCAAAGACAAACCATAACAAACATATACCGAGACAGAAGAACCGCATTGGAATGGTCAGCGGAAACGAATTCCACTGGGGGACTTAAATCGATTTTACGTGGTCACAATCCTCGCCCTTACTTCCGTAGCGATTTAGACAAATAATTTTTGCAGTCCGCAAGAAGGCCTCCTAACTCATCAGTGCAACATCTCCGTGAACACAAATAATCAATCAACCACAGAGATGAAACAATGGTGATGACTCGACAGCAAGAAACCACTGAAATCTGGAGCAAAAGAATACCAACAGTTAGACTCCGATGGGCCCGACCAGAGACATAGCATCAGGCACCTACCAACATTACCTTGAATTAGATCTCTCCAATTCTCAATAAAGCCTTTACGCTGGAACCGTCATATAATCTGAGGCCTGATATAGAGAAAACTGGGGTTTGCGGGGGTAAACATTGTTTCCTTATTTCTGCTCCAAGACATAGGTTGTGTGTACTCGTTAGAACTGACTCAATGAGGCCAAAAAATAGCTGTGTTTCCGCTAACCAGACCGACACTGCTTCAGACTCCCGATTCTACTATGTTCATCAATAAAATAACAAAATAAAAATTAAAACACCGACCCAACCATTTTCAATTGCCGACCCTTCCCAGTGTAATCTTTGCATTTTCCCATAGTAATTTCGCGTTTCAAGTACATTTTTGTTAGTGTTTGGCATTTAGTACCTTCCAAAATACAGAAATGACATTTTTGAGCATCTAAAATGAATTATGATATACATGTACAGTGCAAATAAAAATAAAAAATGAGTTCCTTTAAGAGCAATGAAAACATTCATAAGAATGAAGATGGGTCATACTACGTAGTTTTGGCTAATAAAGCCTCATCAGTGACCCTGTAATGATCCGGAAAAGAAAGCCAGGGGAAACATACTGCAATTTTGCGAATTTCGAATAGGCAGTCGATACAAAGACTGATTTAAATCAAAATGGTGTCCAAATAATAAGTCTCAACATGACAATTTTATTAACAAAACACATGACATTGTACAAAAACAAAAAAAAATATATATAGGTCCGGCCCTGTTTTTTTATCGGAACATAAAATACAAAAACATTTTTTTTCAGCATGTTAGTGGAAACACAGCTATTTTTGGTTACGTCTTAGGAAACTGTGTGAAGTTACAGAAAGAAGAAGTAAAACAAAGATCAGGAATCGATACAATTAACTTATTCCATCCATCAAAGACACCAAAGGGAAAGAAACACAAACATTAAGTGACTAGACCATAATGGAAACCTAAACAAAGGAAGGCCATAAGGACAGTTACAGTTGCCATTAAACCTGTCGTTGGAACAAAATGCTTTCCTCCACAGTTTTCCAGGAAAGAGGATATAGTATTAACACGACTGTGCATTGGCCATACTAGAGTTACTAATTCTTATATTTTAAATGGTGATGAACAGCCTTCCTGTGTAGGCTGTGATCAGCCATTCACTGTGAAACATATTTTAATTGAATGTGTAGACTGTGTTCACGGAGATGTTGCACTGATGAGTTAGGAGGGCTTCATGCGGACTGAACACATTATTTGTCTAAATCGCGACGGAAGTAAGGGCGAGGATTGTGGCCACGTAAAATCGATTTAAGCCCCCCAGTGGAAATCTTCCACTGACCGTTCCAAGGCGGCGCTTCTGTGGCGATTTATTTATGTTGTTGTTTGTTACTTACTGTGTGTATCACTTGTGTCTTTTGGTTTTGGATGGCCATATGGCCATTTTGTGGGAAAGTCACTGTCCTTATGGCATTCCTTTGTTTAGGTTTCCATTATGGTCTGGTCGCTTAATGTTTGTATTTCTTTCCCTTTGGTGTCTTTTATGGGTGGAGTGAGTTAATTGTATCAATTCCTGATCTTTGTTTTAGTTCTACTTTCCCACAAAATGGCCATATGGCCATCCAAAATAAAAAGACACTAGTGATACACACAGCAAGCAACAAACAACACCATAAATAAACCGCCACAGAAGAACCGCCTTGGAACGGGCAGTGAAAGACTGTTTCTTTATATTCAACTGTTAAAATTGGAGGGCTGAATAATTACGTAGTCGGATAACGTTCGAAGACGTACATCGTAGTGGAAGACCCGTGAACGCTACTTATGACGTCACCAGTGAAACTCTTAGGAAGTTTCAGAAATAGCTAGAAGATGAAGATATCTGAGGGTATCGTTTTTCTCATTTTACTTGAACGGCTGGGCATGAGGAAGTTATCAGTGCGTTTAGTGCCAAAATGGCTTTCTAAAGAGCAACAACACGCCGGTTACCGCGGTACAAAGAATGCGACTGGGTAAAACGAACGCTACTGAATTCACAACAGCATTTTCAGTAAGAAACGGTTTATTTTAATCATAATCCTTATCTTCTTGGGTGGTTATTTTGCATAGCTGGAGAATAATGGAATAACCATTTCAGGTACAGTTGCAGAGAATTCTTCTATTCATTACAAACGAAAATAGAAGCATGTTTTCTTTCGTCTAGTGTATTTTCACCAACCTACCAACTCAAGCATACTTCGGTCAATATTTTGTGACAGTAACACTTCTTTTATGCACATGACTTTGTGATTATATGTTATTGTGATTTCAGAGCTTCCATTGATGCATTTGCTTGGGCCCCAGTTTGTGGCAATACCCATTGAATCCGAGGATGGTTCAAAGCTTGGTTTGTTGTTATGGTACATCTTACCACCATAACGCGGTTAGTCAGCACAATTTGAGTATAACAAACACGGATTATAATCTTTATAAATTGCGACATAATGGTATAATCCGGCATCGAAGTCACTTTACATGATGCTGTTTTTAATTCAACACGATCCATTTGGCTGTAACATACTCTTTCATGCGTGTCTGATTCTCATTATTATGATCTCTGAACTTATACAAGGTTGTAAATGATTGGGGGGAAATCTTGGACAACGGGGAATATGTGAACACATTTACTCTGGCTTTCGAAAAGGTTTTTACCTCATCCACCCACTCATGAACTACTGAAATCCAAATTATTGTGTTTCAGCATTAGGTGGACGACTCACAAAAGCATAGATTCCTTTCTTTGCTACAGAAAACAGCGAGTTGTTGTTAACTGTGAATCTTTGGAGCGGGTTCCAGTTTTGTCTGCGTTCCCACAAGGGACTGTTCCTGGGCCACTATTATACTCCCTGTACATTGATGACGTTTTCACTGACATTGACTCAGAAAAAAGACTGTTCGCAGACGACTGGGTTTTGAAATTAGGTTTGGAAATTAGAGATACAGATGACTAATTGAAACTTCAGAACCATATGTATAGACTAGGATGTTAGACATGAAAATGGGGCATGAGATTTCAGTCCGTTAAATGCAATATATTATGCGGATAACTAGGAGGAAAACCAATAAAATTGAGACTTCTTACACCTTAGATCGGATGGTCCTCGAGAGTGTGGTTTCCATTAACTACCTCATTGTGACAAACATGATTTCAGATGGTATACACACATTAGCAACATGTGTACTAAGGAAAATAGAACGTTTGTTTCCTGAGACAACATCTTCATCAGTGTCCTCCGGATGTAAAGAGGCAGCAAATAAATGTCGTTTTGCCCAATTTCGGAATTATGTCCCCAACCGGAGGGGCGGGGACATATTGATTTTGTAGCGGATCCCATTAGCACCGGCGTCGTCGTAGCCTGTTTGAAACACTATATCTCCTGAACCTATTGATGAATTCTGACGAAACTTGCATAGTCACATCATTAGGATAGTGGAAAAGAGCCATTAGGGTTAGGATGAATTTGACCTCATTTTCAAGGTCACAAACCCCCTAAAAAGCATTCACTTTGAGGCCACAAATGAATTCTCTGCACTCTATCTCATTGACGAAATGATTAATTTTAGTCAAACTTGGTTCAATATGTCAATACAACATACCGCACATTTATTAAGATTTTGGTAACCATGACCTTTTTTTCAGGGTCACAGGCCCCCAAAAACAAGTCCATTTTGGGCCAAAATGGCTTTTCTGCCGTCTATCTCAATCACAATTTGATAAATTTAGTCAAACTTGGTACAGTATATCATTACAACTTACTGCAGATGTGAATAGATTTTGGTGACCTCGACATTTTTTCAAGGTCACAGGCTCCTAAAACATTCAATTTTGGTCCCAAACTGGCTTATCTGCACTCTACCTCACTAACGAATTGATTAATGTTACTCACATAATTACAGTATACCAAAGACTTGATTATATTTTGGTGACCTTGACCTTTTTTCAAGGTCACAGGCACCCAAAAACCGTCAATTTGGGTCGAAAATGGTTTGTCTGCACTATATCTCATTAACGAATTGATTAATTTTATTTTAAACTTGGTACAATATATCAACATAATGCACATTTGATTAGAATTTTCTGACCTTGACCTTTTTCAAGGTCTTAAACAGGTCAAGGTCACAGCGCCCCGCACCCTACAACAACAACAGCCATTTTGGCCAAAAATGGCTTGTCTGCGGCCTAAGGTCAAGGGCTCCCAAAAACTGTTCTTTTGGGAGCAAAAATGGCTTATCTGTACACTATATCATTTAAGAATTAATGAATGTTGGTCAAACGCGGTGCAATATTTATTACAGTCTACCAAATTTTATTAGATTCTGGTGATCTGAGCTTTTGAATGACTGTTATTTTTAGGTTCACGAGCTCTCGAAAACTGTTATTTTTGGGGGCAAAAATGGCTTGTTTGCAGCTTACATCTTGGTGACCTTATCCTAGTTATTAAAGTCAAATGGGTGTTTAAGATATATTTATGGTGGGGGACATTGTTTTCCTCTGCAAACATTTCTAGTATGGATCAAATATCATTACGAAAACAAGCCTCTTCAAATAAACACCAACCAATTAAAATTTTCAAATAAACCAATTCTAATATTTGTTCATATTTCTGCTCATAACATAGATTGTGGGAACTCGTTAGAAGTGCTTGGCGAGGCGTTTTTAACGAGTATCAACATTCTATGTTTTGAGCAGAAATAAGAAAAATAAGGTATATGCCTTAGACCCCTGAAATCCCAGTGTTGTTTTTTGCTCTATTTAAAAGTGGGGTTTAAGGGTGTCAAAATTATATAGGCGTGTTTTCGTGATGGTAATTCATTACTCGGCGGGGCGGTTCTAACGAGTACTCTCATTCTATGCTTTCGAGCAGGACTGCTGCTGATTATTCTTCGCTTTATTTGTTCATTTTTATTTTTCTCAAAATGCCACATATTGAGAATTTGGAGGCAAATTTGTGTCATAGTATTCTCAGGAACTACTGGGTCATTTGATACAGATGTGGTTAGTGGTTCATTAAGTTGTGTATACCAGAATAAGGCTGCTGCTGCTTTTTTTTCCCTTTACTTGTTCATTTTTTTTTCTCAATTTTTTTCCCATTGAAAATTTGTGTCACATTTTTCTGCGGAACTATAAGGGCTTTAAAGTTGAAACTTAAAAGGATACACAAATTGATCATGACGTTTACCAGAATAAGCCTGTTTGTGCTTATTCTGCCATCTGTTAGTTTTATTTTCTCCAACTTGCACATACTGAAAATTTGTGTCACGAATTTCACAGAAACAACTGGGCCTACGATGTTGAAATCTTGTATTCATGTGACTTATTATTCGATTTATTTGTTCATATTTCTTTTTCTCCAACTTGCAACCGCAGAAGTATGTGACATTTATATTACCATTTTCAAAAAAAAAAAATAATAATTAAATAAATAAAAAATGAACCATCAGACCTGTATCGATTCCTGATCATTGCCGTCACTTCTATCTAGATACTCTGGCTTTAAGTCTTTAGTTCATTACGAAAACACGCCAATGCATATACATTGTCAATTTTAGCACCGAAAAATGAAAACTTTTAGATGAAAAATTTCGATATTTTTCTTATATCTGCTCTAAATATAAATTGTGGATACTCGTTAGAACCGCCTCGACGAAGCGGTTCTAACGAGTACCCACAATCTATGCTTTTGAGCAGAAATAAGAAAAAATAATGTATACCCCTGGAAACCCCAGTTTTACTGTATAAAAGTGGGGTTTGATGGGGTCAAAATCATATAGACATGTTTTCGTGATGTTTACCTATTTTTAGACGTAGTTTTATAATCTCATTTCTGACCTCCTTTTGATTTTATTACGGAAAGCAATTGATACCAAAACAAATAACGAGTTACTTGATTTTTTTTAATATTCGATATAAGCTGAAGGAAAGTACATGCGACAAAAAAAAAAAAAAAACGTTTGCATACAAGAATTTGTGTATTCAATAACAATACAAAGTATGACATTTTAGGACCTTAGATTCTGATAAAAGATATTTTGGTTTATCGAGATACTCGTCAGTGTTGACATCGACATTCTATTATCGGAAAATATAATAAAACGCATGCGCATACGGTAGTCAACGAAATAGTTCATTTAAAGAGACAGACGTGTTTAAGATATTTTTGTTGTTGTTGTTGTTTTTGGCTCAGTGGTTTTGCTTCCTTTATCGTGTAATTTATTGCGTCAAATTCCTGTTGAGTTTTATGTCAGCTCAATCGTTCAATCAATCGTCACAAACATTTTTTTTGGTGTGGCAAAATGGAAAAAATAGTTGCTGAAACTAATGACGGCCTTTTGAATGACTTTTACAACACATTCAACTTAGCGTATTACTGGCGGTATTCGACTTGGGGGAGAGAAATGTGAATTGTATTCGACTGTAAAATAGAAGTAAAGGCAATAATCACGAATCGATACAATTAACACACAGCTCCCATCAGAGACATCAAATGGAAAGAAACACAAACATGAAACAACAGATCCTAATGAAAACATCAATAGCGGAAAGCCAAAAGGACAGTAACTTTCCCACCAAATGGCCAATTGGCTATCCAAAACAAAATAATAGGATTGTGTCAACGAAAAATCGATTTAAGTAGAAGTAAAATAAAGATCAGGAATCGATACAATTAACTTTCTCCACCCATCAAAGACACCAAAGGGAAAGAAACACAAATATCAAGCGACCAGACCATAATGGAAACCTTAACAAAGGAAGGCCATAAGGACAGTTATTTTCTCACAAAATGGCAATATGGCCATCCAAAATAAAAAGACACAAGTGATACACACAGTAAGTAACAAACAACAACATAAATAAACCGCCACAGAAGAACCGCATTGGAACGGTCCACCCCACCCCCAGTAGAGTTCTTGTCTCTGACCGTTCCAAGGTGGTTCTTCTGTCGTGGTTTATTTTTGTTATGATTTGTCTTTGAGTGTGTGTATCGCTTATATATTTTTCCTTGTTTTGGATTGCCAATTGGTCATTTTATGGTAAAGTAACAGTCCTTTTGGCGTTCATGTTTGTGTACCTTTCCCTTTGGTGTCTCTGATCGGAGCTTTGGGCTAATTGTATCGCTAATTGTAGAGCGCTGTGGTGCAGCGGTAAAGCGGATTTGAGTTCGAAAGGTAGCCCGTTCGATCCTCGCAAGCGCCAAGTGTTGTTTCCTTGAGCAAGAAACTTTATCAAGATTGCTTCGTACTGGCTCCTACCCAGGAAAAGAGGGCCACATGGCAGATTAGTACTAGTACTAAATGTGTTACCCTTTATATAATAAGGTCGATTATTATTATTATTCCTGATCATTGGTCAACGATTGGGACTTCATAGCAAGAAACTTCTGAAATACTGGAGCAAAAGAAAACCAACATTAAAACACCGATGGGCCCGACCAGACAGAGCATCAGGTACCAACCAAAATAGAATTGAAGGCAATGATCAGGAATCGATACAATTAACCCACAGCTCCCATCAGAGACACCGATGGAAAGAAACACAAACATGAAACAGCTAGACCCTAATGGAAACATCAATACTGGAAAGCCAAATGGACAGTTACTTTCCCACAAAATGGCCGATTGTCTATCCAAAGCAACACTGGTTTAGAGGTTTCGGAACAGCACGTCCTTTGAAATATTGATGGCCCTGCGATCCAATGGCGTAGGTTCAAGATCGCATAATTACCGTATATCATGATCATAAAGCCTCAGATGTCTTCGACTATCGCATTGTCTTAACGTTTCTCTATTCAAAGGCCTAAAGGATCAAATTGACTTTTGGCTGTCCTTGTGGTTTTCCGATAATGGTGGTTCCATTAGGGTCTAGTTATGTTATGTTTCTGTTTCATTTCATTTGTTGTCTCTGATGGGAGCTGTGGGTTAATTGTATCGATTCCTGATCATTGCCTTCACTTCTTTTTTGCCTTAGAAAGGTTGAAGTCAACCTAGGGTCATTATTTGAACAATTTTAATCTACTCGCTTACTTGATGCTACATACTTATTTTCTATGAAATTTGATCCAAGTTGGCCTGGTGGTTTCAGAGTAAGAATTATTTGGAAATTGTGAACGAACGGACGACGGTACATACTGTTCTATTAGCTCGCCCGGTGCCTTTGGCATAGGGGAGCGGTAGGGCAGTCTTTTTAAAACTATTGTTATCAACACACACCACATGAAAAGTAGAAGTAAAACAAAGATCAGGAATTGATACAATTAACTTACTCCACCCATAAAAGACACCAAAGGGAAAGAAATACAAACATTAAGCGACCAGACCATAATGGAAACCTAAACAAAGGAAGGCCATAAGGACAGTTACTTTCCCACAAAATGGCCATATGGCCATCCAAAACCAAAAGACACAAGTGATACACACAGTAACAAACAACAACATAAATAAATCGCCACAGAAGAGCCGCCTTGGAACGGTCAGTGGAAGATTTCCACTGGGGGGCTTAAATCGATTTTACGTGGCCACAATCCTCGCCCTTACTTCTGTCGCGATTTAGACAAATAATTTGTTCAGTCCGCATGAACCCTAGTCGCCTATTAACCGATTGCTCTCGTTACATTTTTTATTTTATTTTATTTTATAGTATGCACGTCTCAAAGCATTTGCCGCAAAAGCACACAACAGCATCAAAAACAAAATCATGAACAGATCTCTGTTTGAGCGAACCGTACATCTGCAGGGCAATATGCGTGGTTAAGATATCAAGAGAATGTTCAGGTTGCGTGTTTTGTTAGGGATGTCCAGAGGTGACGATTCAAACGAGCATGCACAACAAAACTACATAAATGGTATCCAAATATATAAAACTATCATGTGTTTATACCAGAACATGTTGTTTCAAGATCTACGACAGATTACGCTATATTAAATACTGCTGGTGTTATATCCGAATTCTTTCGCCACTGTAGATGGACGATTTATTTTACTTCGTCCTTTATTTATTGGCACAGCTTTCTGACGCCTATACGAGGACTGTTCAAATATGAATGCAAGTAGAACGTTTTCTCATGCACTATTGCGAAAATCACCTGGAAATAAACATCACAGCGTAGAAAAACATTTTACCTATACATTGATACCAAACCTGTTAAAATCCGTTCACTTTAGCCATGTATATCGTTCGATAAACACTGTCTACTATTGTATTCTAATATAAAACATGGCTGGAAGAAGGTCAGAGTACTCCATTGAAATACGGTCCTAAATTAAGAATCGTTGTATTCTTGGTATACGGTGCAAAGACATTTTTGATGAAATATGTTCGGTTTATGGGCATAATGAAATGTCTTTTCCGACAGTTTTTCGTTGGTGTAAGAAATTTAGCTGCTGGCTAGGCTCAACAGAAGTACAGCACATGATCGTCGGCCAAAAAGAGCAACATCTCCCAAGATGGTTGCTAGAGTGAAAGAAATAGTTGCTACCGATGCACGATACACCACTAGGTAAATAGCTAGTATGGTTGGCATCTCATTAGGAGCAGCTCATACAATTCTGAAACGGGATTTGAAAATGAGAAAGATCTGTGCTAGATGGATTCCCCATCTGTTGACAGATGAGCAGAAAAAGACACGGTTCCATGCGCCAAGAAGTTGCTTAAAAAGTTTCCAAATTACAATGCACGGTCTTTCGCTAATGTCGTCACAGGTTACGAGACATGGGTTCACTTTTTCGAGCCAAAACGAAAAATTCAGAACAAAATATGGGCAACAAAGTATTGCAAAAGACGATGAATTGCAAAGACCATGAGCGTCAAGAAGATAATGTATGCCATATTCTTTTCAAATCAGGGCCCTGCTATTCAGGTTGCTGTGCCTAAAGGCAAATCTGTAAATAAGATTTACAAGAATAAAGTTCTTCGAAAATAGAAACTATACACTTTTAAATTGTCTCGCCTGACGAAACAAGTGAATAATTCAGTTAAAGATTACTTATTAAGGATTTGACTAACTATAGACATGAATCCTGTAACAATTTAAAGAAAATCTGGTGTTCAAAATAAAAGATTTTGGGGAAAATGTAAAAAAGTGCATTTTTTCACAAAACCTGATTGTAATCGAATTTTGATTTCATTTTTTTCCGTATAGGTAATTTGTTAAAAACAAGGAATAAAAAATAACATAAAATCTAAAAATTATCGAGAAACAAACATTTTATTGAAATCTCAAGAACTGCTTTTTTTCCGCGAATTTTTCAAAATAATGTTGCAAGCCAAAAATCGACCCAAAAGTGCTTTCAATCGTTTTAGCAACCTCAGCTGTGCCTAAATATTGATTAAAACAAAATCCGCAATGAGAAATGCCATACTTTCCGCCCACTTCCGGTGGTTTGGTCCAATATTTAAAGGTCGATAACTTTTCAACCATTGGGTAAATTTTCATTTTGTTAAAAATATTCCCAACGTTAGGTGATGAGTAATAACTGGTAAAAATGGGAATCACATTCATGACACAAAATGTTTGACTCAATGTAAACTTGAACAGCAATATTTTAACCCTTGCTTTGAACTTGTGGCTTTACCCGTTAAATCGTAGCTATCATTAAACATTTTATTCGATAAAGCAGACATGCCACTGATGATGATTTATATAATTGAAATTCAAATTTCATTAAAATGTTTTGCCAGTGACAATTGAAAAATGAGTGTATAGTTTCTATTTCCGGTGAGTATATTAGGATTGTGTCAACCAAAAATCGATTTAAGTAAAGTAGAAGTAAAACAAAGATCAGGAATTGATACAATTAACTTACTCCACCCATAAAAGACACCAAAGCCTACCACCCCACCCCACTCCCTGTGGAGTTCGTTTCACTGACCGTTCCAAGGTGGTTCTTCTGTCGTGGTTTATTTTTGTTATGGTTTGTCTTTGAGTGTGTGTATCGCTTATATTTTTCTTGTTTTGGGTAGCCAGTTGGTCAGTTTATGGTAAAGTAACTGTCCTTTTGGCGTTCATGATTGTGTACCTTTGCCTTTGGTGTCTTTGATGGGACCTTAGGGCTAATTGTATCGATTCCTGATCATTGATCAACGATTGGGACTTCATAGCAAGAAACTTCAGAAATACTCGAGAAAAAGAAAACCAATATTTAGACGCCGATGGGCCCGACCAGACAGAGCATCAGGTACCAACCAAAGTAGAAGTGCAGGCAATGATCAGGAATCGATACAATTAACCGACAGCTCCCATCAGAGACACCAATGGAAAGAAACACAAACATGAAACAGCTCGACCCTAATGAAAACATTAACATTGGAAAGCCAAATTAACAGTTACTTTCCCGCAAAATGGCCGATTGTCTATCCAAATCAACACTGGTTTAGAGGTTTCGGAAAAGCACCTCCTTTGAAATGTTGATGGCCTTGCGATCTAATGACGTAGGTTCAAGATCGCATAATTACCTTATATCATGATCATAGAGCCTCAGTTATTTTCGAATATCGCATTGTCTTACCTTTTCCCTATTCAAAGGCCTAAAGGATCAAATCAGACTTTTGGCTGTCCTTGTGGCTTTCCGATATTGATGGTTCCATTAGGGTCTAGTTATGTCATGTTTCTGTTTCATTTCATTTGTTGTCTCTGATGGGAGCTTTGGGTTAATTGTATCGATCCCTGACCATTGCCTTCACTTCTTTTTTTCCTTAGAAAGATTGAAGTCAACCTAGGGTCATTATTTGAACATTTTTATTGTGATCGGTAACTTGATGCTACATGCTTATTTTCTAATCAATTGGACATGCTGTTCACGGGAAGATTTTTTTATTATTATTTTATTTTCCAGAATTTTGGGATGGCGGCAGTCTCCTCCGTTTGTCAGATGGATGCATATGAAATTTAATCTAAGTTGGCCTGGTGGTTTCAGAGGAGAATTATTTGGAAATTGTGAGAACGGACGACGGGGCATACTGTTCTATTAGCTCGCCCGGAGCCTTTGGCATAGGTGATCGGTAGGGCAGTCCTTTTAAAACTATTTGTTATCGACAAACACCACATAGGCCCCCGCCCATAGGGGCTTGAAGAAATATATGGGCTGCATGATGCTTTCACGCAGAGCTGAATCCGGCCCACACACAAGTACTGGTAAACCGCTTAGAGGATCTAAGCCTGTCCAGGAACCGCGGCGCGAGGCGGACCGTCCATGCTAATAAACCCTACTGATTTCATAGGACGACAGGGCTTGAGATGTCTTTTCATCTCAATGTCGGGTAAAAGTCCCAGAAAATTGGAAGCAACGTCTCCAAAATGACCTTTACAATGTCGACGGGGGCGTTAAACCTCAAATCAACCAACCAACAAACACCACCTGAACCTAGTCGCCTATTAACCGATTGCTCTCGTTACATTTTATTTTATTTTATAGTATGCACGTCTCAAAGCATTTCCCGCAAAAGTACACAACAGCATCAAAAACAAAGTCATGAACAGATCTCTGTTTGAGCGAACCGTACATCTGAAGGGCAATATGCGTGGTTAAGATAATAATTATCAAGAAGATGTACAGACTGCGTGTTTTGTTAGGGATGTCCATAGGTGACGATTCAAATGAGCATGCACAACAAAACTATATAAATGGTATCCAAATATATAAAACTGTCATGTGTTTATACCAAAACATGTCGTTTCCATCTCTACGACAGATTACGCTATATTATATACTGCTGGTGTTATATCCGAATTCTTTCGCCACTGTAGATGGACGATTTATTTCACTTCGTCCTTTAATTATTGGCACAGCTTTCTGACGCCTATACATGTTTTGTTGGAGTCGAATAATTTAATTTACGCAGACTAATGTTTACGATCTGTGAATGTAACATAACCACTTACTCTTCTTCTTTATTAGGTTATCATGGAATTGGTTTTATCTTCAAAGTTCAACCAACAGATACTTAATTCCATATAGATTCCCGGAGGACACACAACACCAGTAATAAAGATAAATGATCATTAGTTGTAAAATTATCTGAAAATGTGGTGAGGTCGATCTTTGACGGCCTTGTAATATCACGTATTGTTATGAATACACATGTGTTATAGCAAATGCAACCGCTGACCATATAGCCCAGTAAAGTTACTCCCAAAAGGTCATAACTTTCCTCTCGTTGAGTCGAAGCAATATATAGTGAGTAAGGCTTTGAAATATTGTGATAAAGTCTTTGAAAGATCAGGAAGAAATCTGTGTTAACCTATAAAAAATTCGAATGAGGTTTTAAATAAATTGAAATCCAGACATTTTTGTGCTTCAAGTCTGTCGACTTACGATTTTTTCCACTCTTTAAACTACACTTCCTCATAATCTTATAAAAGAAAAGCTTAATGATTTAATTGAATGGGCTTTTCACAGAGAAGATTCTCTCTATCTTGCATGTAATGTCAGAAATGCATTTTTCACTTCTAAAGAGCGTAAGAATTATACACTTTGGTCATGTCAGAAAGTTTGTGATGCCCTCACCTTTCTACTTGACAATATTTATATAAGATTTGGTACTAAGTTATTTAGACAAATTGTGGCTATTCCGATGGGTACGAATTGCGCACCTCTTGTGGCTGATCTGTTCTTGTATTGTTATGAAAAGTATTTCATGTTGTCGCTTTCCATTGATAACCAATCTGAAATTATTGAAGCTTTTAGCTCCACTTCTAGATATTTAGATGATTTATTAAATATTGATAATACCTGTTTCGATGGTTTGATCAGTCAGATTTACCCCCCAGAACTTCAGTTAAATAAAGCAAATTCTTCTGTCTTCTGATACCGAGGCCCCGTTTTTGGATTTGCATCTATCTATTGTAGATGGGTTTGTTTCGTGCAAAATTTATGATAAACGCGATGACTTTGATTTTGAGATTGTAAATTTTCCTTTTTTGGATGGTGATGTTCCTCGTGCGCCATCCTATGGCGTTTATATTTCGCAATTAGTTCGATTTGCTAGAGTGTGTAGTCATGTAACTGACCTCAACACTCGTAATAAATTATTAACGGCTAAACTCCTAAATCAGGTTTATCGGTACCATAAACTACGCAAAGCTTTTTCAAAATTTTATAGACGCCATTCTGATTTAATTTCAAAATTCAATATTGGACTTAAATCTCTTTTGCAACAAGGTCTATCGGAACCCGAATTTTATGGTGACTTAGTATATAAATTCAGAAAAAATATATAACCGCAATGACTTCAGCACCCAATGTCGTAAAATTATTCTTCGATATAAAATGATTGGGTACAACATGGATGTTATACGACAGATTGCATGCATGTAAGTTAACCCAATCACGGTTGGCAGCTTTGCTTCCCTCTTTAATTGCACGCCGGTGGGTCAGGCCTCAGATTCTATGACGGCTCCAACTTAAAGGCTTATTGAGAATGAAAGAGATCTAAATCAAGGTAATGTTGGTTGGTGCCTGATGCTCTGTCTATGGTCGGGCCCATCGGAGTCTAACTGTTGGTTTTCTTTTGCTCCAGCATTTCAGTGGTTTCTTGCTGTCGAGTCCTCACCGTTGTCTCACCTCTGTGGTTCTTTGATTTTTTGTGTTCACGGAGATGTTGCACTGATGAGTTAGGAGGCCTTCATGCGGACTGAACAAATTATTTGTCTAAATCCCGACGGAAGTAAGGGCGAGGATTGTGGCCACGTAAAATCGATTTAAGCCCCCCAGTGGAAATCTTTCCACTGACCGTTCTAAGGCGGTTCTTCTGTGGCGGTTTATTTATGGTGTTGTTTGTTACTTACTGTGTGTATCACTTGTGTCTTTTTATTTTGGATGGCCATATGACCATTTTGTGGGAAAGTAACTGTCGTTATGGCCTTCCTTTGTTAATGTTTCTATTATGGTCTGGTCGCTTGGTGTTTGTGTTTCTTTCCCTTTCTGTCTTTGGTGGATGGTATAAGTTAATTGTATCGATTCCTGATCTTTGTTTTACTTCTACTTCGTAAATTTTCAATTATTTTCGAACGAGAATCAATATAGAGGTGAAGGCAATGATCAGGAATCGATACAATTAACCCACAGCCCCCTACAGAGACACCAAAGGGAAAGAAACACAAACAGGAAACGACAAACCCCGGTGGAAACATCAATAGCGGAAAGTCAAAAGGACAGCTACTTTCCCACAAAATGGCCAATTGGCTATTCAAAACAAAATAATATAGATACAAACACTCAAAGACAAACCATAACAAAAAAACAAAACCGCGACAATAGAACCGCCTTGGAACGGTCAGTGAAACGAATTCCACAGGGGAGCTTAAATCGATTTTACGAGGCCACTATCCTCGCCCTTACTTCCGTCGCGATTTAGACAAATAATTTGTTCCGTCCACATGAAGGCCTCATAACTCATCAGTGCAACATCAAAGCTGAGCATGGTTGTTTTGTAAACTATTATCTTTGTTTATATATAACAGACTTGGGCATAAGTGTCCGTTGAATTATGTCATACGTGTCAGTAGTGTCATATGTCACCCCATTTTAAATTATTTCACAGACAATGAGTATAGTGCGGAACCGTGGAAGGGACATGCACTTTATTTTAATTTATAGTGCGGAAAAGATAATAATATCTTGTTCGTACAACTTACTATATCTCGCGGACAAATTATCTTGTTTGCACAACATAGCTCTTGTGCGGACAACATAATATCTTTTGCGTACAACTTATTATCTTGTTCGCACAATGTAATATCTCGTGAAGGTAATATCTTGTGCGCACAACATATTATCTTGTGCGCACAACATTGATCGTGTGCAGTCAACATAATATCTTGTGCGCACAATATATTATTTTGTTGACACAACTTAATATCTTGTGCTTACACTATAATATCTTGTGCGCACAGGATATTATCATGTGCGCACAAGATTGAATCTCATTCGCACAACTTAACATCTTGTTCGCACAACATATTGTTTTGTTAGCACAATTTAATCAGACGCATTAGATATACCGCATCTGTTTTGTGCAAACAAGATTATATGTTGTGCGAGCAAGATAATAGCTTGTTCGTACAATATATTATGTTGTCCGCACAAGATATGTTGTGCGCTCAAAATAATATCTTGTGCGCACAAAATATAAAATAAAAGAAAATGCATGTCCCTTCCCGAGTGCCGTAAACCATATAGAATTATGTCAAATTATGCCATAATTTACAATTCATGTTGCATTGGTCGATATAATGATGTTGCTTGACAAAATACCAAAAAAAAAGATAACAATAAAGTACCAAACTCACAGAGCATAGACTATCAAGGCATCAAGAGGAAGAGCAAACAAGTCCATTACAAAAACACGCCTATTCAAATATATTGTAACCTTTATGGCCGAAAAAATGAAAATATTAAGATGAAAAATTGTTATATTTTTCTTATTTCTGCTTTAAAATATAAATTGTGGGTACTCGTTAGAACCGCCTCATCGAGTCGGTTCTAACGAGTACCCACATACTATATTTTAGAGCAGAAATAAGAAAAATAAGGTTTACCCCCGCAAACCACAGTTTTTTATATATAAAGGTTGGGTTCAAGGGGGTAAAAATTATATAGGCGTGTTTCGTGATGGATACGATTAAAACATACACAACGGAAAGCAAGGCAACCACCCATGTCTTCTACGATTATGTGACTACAGTGCCACGACAGAAAGAAAACATCGATGCATCAAACAGGTCTTAGCATGATAACCACCGTGAGAGTTCATTGGGGTGGCCGTTAAACTATGCTACACTTTTTATAAGTGGCCAAGCACCATGGCTCTTATAGTGTCACGTCGTTTTCTGGAACCCATTATACAATCTTGTAAGTTTGATCGTCCCAGAAAGTCAAATTGGTTCGGGAACCAGACTGAAAAAGCCGCTTAAAAGTTAGCACAAGCACAAATTATTTCACGCTAATTTCGGTCATTATTTATTTTATTTTTTTTTATCTCTCAATGTTACGTTTGTGTCTTAAAGGGGCGTTTCTGGAGAGAATTCCAAATCCTTTATGGATAAATTACAGTATTTCAGTACAAATAACTCAAATAAAATGTTAAAAAGGCATGTTTATGTGTTTGCTATAGCTAACAAAAATAGGGACTTTGTCGTCATTTTAATGTCGCAACACAGACTTATGGCAGTTTAAGTTTTCGTTGGCAATGTGCGTATTTAGATTACCTGTTATATCAGCATGCAATTATATTTTGAGCATATAATTTGAACAACAACCTATATTTTGTGCATTTAAAAGAAAATTATCACAAATTTTAATCAGAAAAAATAGCCATGTTAGAGATGTGAAAACTGCACTATGTCGCAAGAGTAACTTTTCGAAATGCAATTGGCCATTTTATGGGACAGTAACTGTCCTTTTGGCTTTCCGCTATTGATGTTTCCATTAGGGTCTAGTCATTTCATGTTTGTGCTTCTTTCCCGTTGGTGTCACTTATGAGAGCTGTGGGATAATTGTATCGATTCCTGTTCATTGTCTTCACTTCTATTTTTCATAAATACAATCACAATAAACGACCGGTTCCACGTTATATTCTGACCAGAATTTAAACTCATGGTCATTTCATTATTATTGAATTCTGAAAATCAACGGAGGTTCATTTTATAAATTTTCAGCTTGAATTACCGCATTCAAAAGTGCACACGTTTCACTTTTGTATACCTCAAACTACAACGAAGTTGTAGAGGCATGTTGTCTTTGCCCCTTTCTGGAGTTATGCCCCGTTGCCAAAATGCAATGGAATCTTATAAGCCAGCTACCTCAAAAAGTATTTGAGGTATTATCTTTACACTTAATTTGCTGATAGCGGATGATACGTAGATGTTCTGGCTCTTTGAATGTCGTTTTACATTTTAAGCTTGTAAGCAAAGCATCTCAATAACCGTTTGATTGTGTTTGCTTGATTTGAGGTTTAACGTCCGCGTCAACACTATAAAGGTTATTTTGGGGACGTTGTTTCCCAATTTATGGGACTTTTACCCGACATTGAAATGACATCTCAAGCCCTGCCGCGCATAGAAACCAGTAGGGTTTATATACATGGACGGTTCGAGTTGCACAGCTTTGCCTGGTACCAGTACTCGTGTGCGGGTTGGTTTCAGCTCTGCGTGGAAGCATCATGCAGCCCATCTATTTCTTTAAGCCGTATTTGGCGGGGGCCGAAAAAAAACCCGTTTGAGCCATCAGCTTGAAACATTACAAAGTGAGCCAGCGCATGACAAAACCTACAATAAGACATGTGCGCCCAACGAAGACTCAAATCAGCCTGCGCAACCGCACAGTCTGATCAGAGTCTTGGTTTTGCGCTCTAAGGATAGCTAAAGGGCCCAGTGCTCCTTCATGCAGCAAGAGAAGTCTCTGGTTAGACTGTATGGATGCGCAGGTTGATCTGAGTCTTTAATGGGCGCACATGTCTAATTGTAGGTTTTGTCGTGCGCTGGCTCAAGTGGTAGAAGATGAAAGGAAGATAGCCTGGTATTTTTTTGGAGAAAATTCTTTTTGTTTTGGCCCTTTGAACGTTTTGGCATTTTTTCTTTGTACGAAAAATGCAAAACTGTTTGAGTTCGTGTCTTGGAACTTGAAAGGGTTATATGAGATTATGAGTAGATGACCTGATTAACTTTTGAAAAAAAAAAACATAATTGTCTTTTTGACTTATGGCCCTATCAACAATTTAACATTTTTACCTGGTAAGCAGTATATCTCGAAATATTTTGTCATATTACCTTGAAACTTGAGGACTGATTATAGGAAATGGTAACCAGATGACCTGATGTGCTTTTGAAACACAAAAGCCTGATTTTGTTTTCTTGTGCCCTATGACAATTTTTGCTTATTGAGCTGTTGTCTTGAACTTGGTAGCCTGATAGGGAATGATGACTTGGTTAACTTTTGAAAAAAAATGAATTCTTCTTGTGTTTTGGTGATTGAACAATTCATCATTTTTATCTTATGCTTGGGGCATAGTTTTTTTCACAAACACTATTTCTAGTATCGCCTTGTATTGTTCTAATTTTCGTTGGATACAAAACGGAAGTGAAGGTAATAATTAGGAATAGAAACAATTACACTACATCTCACATCATTATGAAAACAAGCCTATACAAATACATTGTAAATTTTACCACCGAAAAAATGACAATTTTCAGATGAAAAATGTGATATTTTTCTTATTTCAGTTAAAAATGAAAAACATAGATTGTGGATACCCGTTAGAACCGCCTCAGCAAGGCGGTTCTAACGAGTACACACACTCTAAAGATAGACTGTGGATACTCGTTAGAACCGCTCGGCGAGGCGGTTCTAACGAGTTCCAACAGTCTATGTTTTTAGGCAGAAATATGAAAACAAATGTATACCCCTGCAAACCCCAGTTTTCCTCTATAAAAGTAGGGTTTAAGTGGGTCAAAATTATATAGGCGTGATGTCAACGCAGCAAAGCGAAAGAAACACCAACATAAAGTTCAGTCGCTGTAATCAAAATATTACACGCGAAAAGCCATGAGGCAGTTTCTTTCTCACAAAATGACCAAACGTCTATCCAAAGTATTCAAAAAGAGGCCCATGGGCCTCTTTGCTCACCAGAGCTCACAGTGGGGTGACTTCCTACTGGCAGTAATGTATTTCAACAGATCATAGAAGCCCTGCGCCCAAGGATGTTACAGATAAAATTAAACCCAATCAGCCGAGTGGCTTCAGAGATCTGATGTCGCTTGAATGTCATTTTTCAATTGTCCCCGTTGTAAGTCAAATGAAATTCTAAGTTTTCATAGCAACCAAACTTAAGAGCCGAATTTCATTTATAAAAAAAAACAAAAAAAAAAACAGAATCTGTACAGACGAAAATGCTGCATATTTCCATTAAGTCTCAGCCCAAACAGCATATGCTTTCTAAGGATATGATTTTTTCTGTATTTGTTTTTTGTTTCATTCAAGTATCTATGACAACCAGAAAAACATGAGCAGTAGGCCTAAAATCATATAGCAGATAGTAGATTTCTTAAGGAACATTTCTATGAAGGTTTGGCAGTTAATCCCATTTTTTTTCCATTTTCCCCATTATATGACTATGGAAACTCTAAGTTGCCATAGCAACCAAACCAAAGAGCCAAATTTCATAAAAAAACACAAAACCTGTAATTACAAGGCGAATATGGTGAATATGTCTATAAAGTTTCAGCCTCATAGACCGTATTGCTTCTGAGGAGATTATTTTTTAAGTATTTTTTTTTTTTTTTTTTTCATTTTTGTTTCCATGATAAGCAGAGAAAACGAGCAGTAGACCTTTAATCATATGGCAGATAGAGGAATTTCTTAAGGAACATTTTTATGTAAGTTTTGTTAAAATATCTGCAAAGGCTTGACAGTAAATGCCTTTTTTCAATTTTCTCACTTATGTCTGTGGAAACTCTAAGTTGCCATAGCAACCAAACTTATGAGCCGAATTTCATAAAAAAAACCTTTCAATCCCCTAACCCAAGGATGAAACAGATTAAATGTGAGCTCAATCGGCCCTTTGGCTTCAGAGGAGATGTCGTTTGAAAGTGTTAATGCCAAACGACGTCAGACGACGTCAGACGTCGACGACGACACCGGACAACTGCCTGTCCTATTAGCTTCCCCGGAGCCTTCGGCTCTGGTGAGCTAAAACTATCACCAGTTTTTGTTTGTTTGTGCTGATGTTTAACGTTCTCGTCAGCACTATGCAAGATATTTTGGGGACGTTTCTTCTTAGTTATGGAAATATTACCAGGCATCTAGATGAAGTGACAGTTGGACACCGACTGGCCTGATTAGAGACAGACCTTAACGCACCCAACGACTTGCTTATAAAGAAATTCCTTAGGCCGGAACCGTTGCCATGAAGCTAAGTTGTAAACAGTGATTGCACCAATTACCGCGCATGCAGTCTGTCGTAATATATTTGTGCCGTACCCAGTCTTTTTATATCAATAATGATCTTACGTATTTGGGTACTGCAATCATAACCCGCATTAAGTTTTTCTTAATTTATATTATAAGTTTCTATCAAATTCAGGTTCCGACAGGCTATGTTGCAGAAGAGTTGTTCGTTCAACATCGAAGTGTGAAGCTAAGTCGAAATGACGCCTTTAAAATTAAGAAAAACCTGAACAAGTCTGAGAAGTGAACATCCTGTAAAATAATCTTGGTAGACAAAAGACCAACCAGTCAACGTTGGCCCGACATTGATATGACATTTCCACGGCTTATCGATGTCGGGTTGGCTTTGGCCTGGCCCAGGACTCATTCCTAGCTTGGAGGGTGTATATAATATTAGTTAGGGATAACTATTCAAACTTGTCATTTTGGAAGGTAAATCTGAGGTTTTCGATCGCAAATTTCGTTTTAAGGCGACGCGTTTGCGGAGCCGTAAAACGTAATTTCCGATCGTAAAACCGACGATTTACCTTACCAAATGACAATTTGCAATACAGTTATCCCCATTGTAATGCACTTACTTGTGTGTTTTGTTAAAAAATCGTACTATTTTGCACAAAGCGACAAGCGCTGTGAGCTGCGTAAAACCAAATGCCAGCCAATGAAAGGCGACATTTAAGAAATGAAATTTATTTTTCTGCAGTTCATGGAAGTATGAACGCAGTGGGTCGCGTGCAAAGTAAATGAACCCCGAAGGGGTTCATGTAAACTTTGCCAGCGACCCACTGTCGTTCATAATTTCATGAAAAGCAGAAAAATTAAATTTATTTTTTTATATTTACATTATTTGCCCCTCATCACTGGGCGAAAAAATGCTTGTAGGGCAAACTTTTAAAGCTGAAAAATATTTACACGCTGTTTTTCTATAATGAACGGAGCAGCGTTGACGTCATCATCGTCCGTAGAGAACAATGGTTTAGAATGACGTCACTTAACGTCACTAAAAGTCATGCGATTCGATGCGTTCATGGAAGTATGAACGCAATTGTTTTCTATAGGTTAACATTAGACTTTACACTGGAAATGTAAATATTACGTGATGACGTCGGATTTCTAACAGTATATCGCAGATAATACTGTCGCATATTTTTGATGTTATCCAACCAGACGTCGCGTTACATGCGCAAGTGCGTTAGAATGTCTTATTTCTGCATAAATGCTTGGATATTCGGTATTCATAACAGACACTATCTATGTTTGTGCAGAAATAAGTCAAATATGAATGGTTTATATCATTTAGAGGCATGCGAGAATGCATGGTCGAACACACCTGTGATATACTAAGGCGGTTTTCGCAACTTCACTGTGCTCCTGAAATGGTACCGCAAGACAAAATGGTTTGTGAATTGTTGCAGTTGCTGTGTATTTTATATGCTACTGTATTATACCAAATTATTTAAAAATACCAAAAATAGTTTACCCGCTATCCTGCTCGTTCAAACAAGAAGTATCTTGTTTACAAAACTAGTTCCTTCCCGTAATCCATGCATTGTATTAATATTTATACACTGTGTTTCGCGACAAAAGTATGTACTTTTTAACTTCCAAATAGTTTGATGTTCGTGTTTCGCAATAAAAACATAAATGTATGGCTGTACATCGCATTCGTTCGCTTTCTGGAGGATTAGAGCTTCAAGAAATAAACAAGAAGGCGAGAGACAGTGCAATTTATTATCTGCGACGTCATCGCCGAATAGCTTTGAAAACTAAAATAGCTTTAAATGCAGACATACGTAAGTGAAAATAGTATTTTTCCAACACATAACTGTCATTCCACATCTTGATGGCTATCATAAACAGAAACTTCACTATTCCGCGAGAATTTCTTCAATACTGCTTTAGCCTTGAACAATGGTATTGGAGAAAGCCATGGATTATTGGAGATTTGCCCTGAAATACGTTCGAATAACTAGCCCATTTTGTACCGGAAACCCCAAAACGGGTAGTTGGCAAACAGTGCAGGCCCAGATCAGACGCCACAGAACACGGCGTCTGATCAGGGCCTACACTGTTTGCAAAACGTCCAGCCAATTTCCGAATAGATTTGAAGAAAACATAACCTGACACCCCTTAATTTTGAAATGGACTCTTGCTATATATAAGGAGGAAGATTCCATTTGGTACAAAAAGGGATAGAAAAGGTGCTTCAGCGTTATTTGATTCACAGCGCTTCAAATATTCCTACATCTTAAATACGCCCGAAGAAAAGAAGTCTACCAGTACAGGAAATAATTTATCTTGTGGGGCCATTATAGATTTCTACCACTCAAGTTTTGCTAAGCAGCACATCACGCAAACACGTCCGTGAAACAAACGACCCGCTAAGCCCCACATTGTACCGAGAAAACTGTTGTTTACAGAGGTTTGCTTTATTTATGTCGCACGGATGTGTTATCGAAATGATAAAGTCAAAACAGTTTGGGCAGTTTCCTTATATTCGTTGTTTCAAACATTTGTCCATATGTAACAACTTTTGATTGCGCTCTTTCGAACTGGTTTCGTTTGTTTGTATCGGAGTTAAACGGCATAGTCAACACTGTGTAGGTCATTTTTGAACCGGTAAGTTTACCTATCTACACATTTCCTGGGCAGGCTTATACGTAAGCGGGTAAACAGTACAGTGTACATTCTTTCGCCCGAAACTGACAACCGCCCGTTTTGAATCAGCGGAAGGGAGAAAATGACCGAAGAAAAGATTTCATGATCAATTTCTACGAAATAATGTAGCCGACCCTGGCAGTATCTAACCTGCGTCCTCCTGATGCCAGTAAGACCCGCATCCGACTGAGTTACGGAGGCGGCTCGAACCAGTTTCTAGCAGTCGTTAAAATGGTAGTGGTGTACATGGTGTAATCATAAAGAAAACACACTCATGTGGTGTAATGCGTTATTGCACAGTTGCTGAAATTGCATTTGTCTCTTAAAAATCCTATTTCAAATATAGACTGTGGGCGTCCATTGGATCTGCTGAATGAGGAGGTTTTAACGAGTACATTGAGTCTGTATTTTAGCTCAAAAACTACCGTAATGAATATCACTGTAAAAATAGACAGGAACGTAATGTCCATCACCCGAAACAATTACCTCACATCTCCCATTCAAGACACCGAATGGAAAGAAATACAAACATAAAACAAGGCATCGCAGGCGGTACAAATCCCTCGCACAAGACTACTTCGTGTGTGGACAACACTGAACTGGCAAGAGTCCAACTTTCTTGAGATATTATCATATGCAACATTTGTGTGAAGGTTTATTAAAATCCATCATTAAATGTAGGCTCTAGAGCGATGAAAAGGTCCCTTTTTCTAAAAATAGCCAGTGCCCTTGACCTTTAGCCAGGACCCCAAAGTCGAACTTGATCGTGATATTCACATTTCCGACATTTGTGAAACAGTTATAGCAACAATCATCAGTAAATGCAGGCGCTACAGCGATGGTGGAGTTATTCTAAAATAACCACATTGACAATGACCTTGACTTTAGGACCCTGAAAATCGAACCTGCTCGAGATTTATCATACCTAACATTTGTAAGAAGGTATACTAAAGTATATCAATAAATGTAGGCACTAGAGCGTTGACAAAGATTTTCTAGAAATAGTCAAATTTACCATGACCTTGTGCCGAGGGTCCTGAAAGTCCAAGGAGTTCGAGACATTTTCATACCCAACATTTGTGTGAAGTTACCTCAAAATCTATCAATAAGTGCAGGCGCTAGAGCAATGACGAAGTTTTTCTAAAAGTAGCCACAGTGATATTGAACTTGACCCCAGGATCCTGAACCTCAAACTCCCTCGAGATATTATCATACCCAACATTTATGTGAGGTTACAGAGCGATGGCAAAGTGTTTCTCAAAACTAGCGACAGTGACCTTGACCTTTAGGCAGTGACATTGAAAGTCGAACTCGCTCAAGATATTATCATTGCAAAACTCGTCTGGAGATATATAAAAATCCATCAATAAATATAGACACTAGCGCGATGAGAATGTATTTTTTCCAAGAAATAGCCACAATGACCTTGACCTTGAGGCAATGACCTTAACTTCGAACTCGCTCGAGATATCATCACTTCCAACATTTGTGTAAAGTTATAGCACAATTCATCAATAAATGTTGCCGCTACAGGTATGACAGAGTTATTCTAAAATAGCAACTGTGACCTGCCCTTGCCCTCAGGACTCTGAAAGTCAAACTTGTTCGATATACTATCATACCAATCATTTGTGTAAAGTTACATTTTAATCTATCAATAAATTTAGGTGCTGGAGCGATGACAACATTTTTCTTTAAGTAGCCACAGTGACCTTGTCGTTGACGCCATGACTTGACAGTCGAACACGCTCAGGATATTATCACAAGCAATATTTGTCTATAGCAAAATTAAAATCCGTGAATACGCTCTAGAGCGATGTGAATTTTTTCTAAAAATAGCCACAGTGGCCTTGAACTTAAGGACATGATCTTAAAAATCTAATTCGCTCGAGACATTACAATTTCCAACATTTGTGTAAAGTTATAGCACAATTCATCAATAAATGTAGCCGCTACAGGGATGACAGGGTTAATCTAAAATAGCAACTGTGACCTGTCCTTGCCCTCAGGACCCTGAAAGTTACACTTGTTCGATATACTATCATACCCATCATTTGTCGCGGAGATACCGCGAATTTAACATATCATTTATGTCTAAGGATATTTTGTAGTAATTTTGCAAAGTTTTGATTTCTGTATTGTTAATTTCTTTGCATTTGGGATGTTTAGTTGACTTAACGTCAGACGACGTTACGTAAAATAACTTAAACGTCGGTATCCGACGTCAGTTACTAGGTAGAATAGTAATTTAAAAGTAGAAGTAAAACAAAGATCAGGAATTGATACAATTAACTTACTCCATCCATAAAAGACACCAAAGGGAAAGAAATACAAACATTAAGCTACCAGACCATAATGGAAACCTAAACAAAGGAAGGCCATATGGACAGTTACTTTCCCACAAAATGGCCATATGGCCATCCAAAATTAAAGACACAAGTGATACACACAGTAAGTAACAAACAACAACATAAATAAATCGCCACAGAAGAGCCGCCTTGGAACGGTCAGTTGAAGATTTCCACTGGGGGGCTTAAATCGATTTTACGTGGCCACAATCCTCGCCCTTACTTCCGTCGCGATTTAGACAAATAATTAGTTTAGTCCGCATGAAGGCCTCCTAACTCATCAGTGCAACATCTCCGTGAACACAGAAATCAAAGAACCACAGAGGTGAGACAACGGTGAGGACTCGACAGCAAGAAACCACTGAAATGCTGGAGCAAAAGAAAACCAACAGTTAGACTCCGATGAGCCCGACCAGAGACAGAGCATCAGGCACCAACCAACATTATCTCTTTAATTTTCAATAAGCCTTTACGTTGGAGCCGTCATAGAATCTGAGGCCTGACCCACCGGCGTGCAATTAAAGAGGGAAGCAAAGTTGCCAACCGTGATTGGGTTAACTACCATGCATGCAGTCTGTCGTATAATATCCATGTTGTACCCAATCTTTTTATATCGAAGAATGATTTTACGAAATTGGGTGCTTAAGTCATTGCGGTTATATATTTTTCTGAATTTATATACTAAGTCACCATAAAATTCGGGTTCCGATAGACCTTGTTGCAGAAGAGATTTAAGTCCAATATTGAATTTTGAAATTAAATCAGAATGGCGTCTTTAAAATTTTGAAAAGGCTTTGCGTAGTTTATGGTACCGATAACCCTGATTAAGGAGTTTAGCCGTTAATAATTTATTACGAGTGTTGAAGTCAGTTACATGACTACACACTCTAGCAAATCGAATTAATTGCGAAATATAAACTCCATAGGATGGCGCACGAGGAACATCACCATCCAAAAAAGGAAAATTTACAATCTCAATATTGTCAAGTAGAAAGGTGAGGGCATCACACACTTTCTGACATGACCAAAGTGTATAATTCTTATGCTCTTTAGAAGTGAAAAATGCATTTCTGACATTACATGCAAGATAGAGAGAATCTTCTCTGTGAAAAGCCCATTCAATTAAATCATTAAGCTTTTCTTTTATCAGATTATGAGGAAGTGTAGTGTAAAGAGTGGAAAAATCGTAGGTAGACAGACTAGAAGCACGAAACTGTCTAGATTTCAATTTATTAAAAACCTCATTCGAATTTTTTATAGACCAAAACAGATTTCTTTCTGATCTTTCAAAGACTTTATCACAATATTTAATTACATGCGTTTTAATAGCAGTAAGACAGGAAGTTAATAATTTAGAAAGTTCAGTGGTAGTGCAAGAACTAGAATTTGCAATAAACCGTGCTTTGTAAGGTTTTTTATGAAGTTTTGGTAACCAGGATAGCGTAGGAAGCCTGTCTTGGCCTTCGCTAACACACACAGCAAACTTGGTGGCTGAAAGACAAACATGTTTATCTACTATAGCTCTCTCTTCAGCCAAAGGCTGAAGTTCATAGGCCTTAGTACCACCAAGCTCCAGCTTAAGCGTGTTAACATAGTCGAGCCGTCACACAACGACGACGTTGTTAGCGGCCTTGTCTGCAGGGGCCAAAACAAACTTCTTATGAAATTCTTGAATACCTAGTTTAAGATGACGTAAAGACGTCTTGGGCTTAGGAGGTAATAAGTTGGTATTTTGAGAATAGAAAGAAATGCGTTTATTCACTAGTCTTAAAATGCTAAGTTTCCAGTCCTTTAGGGCTTTACACTCAACATACTCTCGCTTACACCATCGATTACCGAATTCATTCAAGGAAGCAGCGATTTCATCTCTACATTTACTGAAATCAATTTTAGAAGGAAACCGATATTTCGGTCCTTTAGAAATTATATTCCTTATCCTAGAATCAGGAATAATTTTCAAATTGCCAGTAATTACATGACCAGCAGCAGGATAGCAATACTTTGAGTTTTTACAATCACATGAATCAGGAGTATTAGTATCAATATCAAGATCTGAAACAAGTTTATTGAAATTAAAAATGATAGATCTAACAGGTTTGTTATATTTATAGCAAATTATAGGTGTTTCAGTATTTTGAAAATAAGCAGGAATGGAAGAAAGCACCGATCTCTCACGGAAGATACTGGGCAAATCTATAAAATCCATACCCTTATTAATGAAGGATATTTTGAAGAAATGACGTTGATGATTAATTTCAGAATCAATGTAAGGACGGAGAGTATGCTGAGTATAGCCTCTAGTTAAGAGAGCCGCATCATATAACTGATGAGAACTATCGTAGAATTTATTCGCCTCGGTGTCCAGAAGACGTAAAACAGAAACGGGTAATGAACTTAAAAATGAAAGCATAGAGTGGCGTCCATGATTTAATAATATAATTGACAGTCACTTCAGTCTAGTATTGTTTCGTTTAAACGCACGTGATTCACGTTTAAAGTTAACATTTTTCCTGGTGCCGTGAGATTTAGTTCTGCGTTTACGACATTCCAGGAGTGAGAAAATATCAAAGTCCGGCATTCTGGAAATATTACCCTCATGATAAATGTTGTCATTAAATCCCAGTGGAAAAGTAACATGGATGACAGTAGGACAGCGAAAAGCCCAAGATAAAAGATAACAGGGATAAAGAAGATATCCAGGCAGGAAGCTTTGCGGAATGCTAGAAAAAATGGATAGAGAATTTTCCACAAACAATGGACAAGCAGGAAAGATTTTTTATTAATAAACATTGTGGAATTTCTTTCTGTGGTGAAGAACAGCTACATTAAATTAACTTTTATGCTCTCCCTATTTGTCTTCGCCACATCATTTGTGTGAAGTTATATTTTAATCTCTCTATAAATTTAGGTGCTAGAGCGATGACAACATTTATAAAAATAGCCACAGTGACATTGACCTTGACAGTCGAACTCGCTCGAAATATTATCACAAGCAACATTTGTCTCTAGCTTCATAAAATCCGTCAATAGGCGCTAGAGCGATGTGATTTTTTTTTCTCTAAAAATAGCCACAGTGACCTTGACTTAAGGCCATGATCTCGAAAGTCGAAATCGCTCGAGATATTATCAATTCTAACATTTGTGTAAAGTTTTGTCTAAGCCGCAGAGACCATGATTTGATCTATGGACTCTGAAATTCGATCTTCCTGGAAGTACTATATTGAGCAACATTTGTGTGAAGTTGTTTTAAAATCCGTCAATAAATGTAGGCGCTAGAGCAATTACAATGTATTTTTATAAAAGAAATAGCCACAGTGACCTTTACCTTAAGGCCATAACCTTGACAGTCGATCTCTCTCGAGATATTATCATAAGCAACATTTTTTTAAACATAGCCACACAGACCTTGACCCCGAGGCCATGCCAATGAAAGTTGAACTCGCTTGAGATATTATCATAAGCAACATTTACATGAAGAATATTAAAATGCGTCAAAAATCTAGGCGCTAGGGCGATAACAATGTTATTCTAAAAATAGGCTCAGTGACCTTGAACTTGAGGCATGATATTGAAAGTTGAACCCCCTTGAGATATTATAATTAGCAACATTTGTGTAAAGTGCGTAATGGCAAAGTTTTTTCTATAAATAGCCATAGAGACCTTGACCTTGATAGCTGAAAATCGATCTTACTCGAGGTACTTTCTTGAGCAACACTTGTGTGAATTTTTATTGAATTCCGTCAATAAATGAAGGTGCTAGAGCGATTACAATGCTGCTTGTTTTCTTCTAAAAATGGCCACGGTGACCTTTACCTTAAGGCCATGACATTGACAGTCGAACCCTCTCGAGATATTATAATAAGCAACATTTGTGCAAAATTGTATTGAAATCCGCCATTAAATATAGGGGCTAGACTGATGACAATGTTTTTTTTTTTTCTAAAAACAACCACACAGACCTTGACCTTGAGGTCATGCCCATGAAAGTTGAAATTGCTTGAGATATTATCATAAGCAATGTTTGTGTGAAGTAATATTAAAATCTGTCTACAAATATAGGCGCTAAGACAATAACAGTGTTTTTTTTAAAACAATAGCCACAGTGACCTTGACCTTGAAACCATGATCCATAAAGTATAACTTGCTCGAGATTTTATCATACGCAACATTTGTGTGAAGTAATACTAAATCCGTCAATAAATATAGGCGCTAGAGCGATGACATTTTTTTTCTAAAAAAGACACAGTGATCTTGACCTTGAGGCCTTGTCCTTGAAAGTCGAACTTATCGTGGTGTTGTCCTAAGCAACATTTGTGTGAAGTTATATTAAAATCTGTCAATAAATGAAAGCATTAAAGCGATGACAAACGTACGTACGTACTTACGTATGTACGGGACACATGCTATATCTCCGCTCACAACTATGAGGAAGCTCGACAAAAATAGAAGTGATGGCAATGATCAGAAATCGATACAATTATCCCACAGCTCCCATCAGAAACACAAAAGGAAGGAAACACAAACATGAAATGGAAACATCAATAGCGGAAAGCCAAAAGGACAGTAACTTCCCCACAAAATGGCCAATTGGCTATCCAAAACAAAATAATATAAGCGATACACACACTCAAATACATAGTACTATAACACACATAAAACCGCGACGGAAGAACCGGCTTGGAATGGTCAGTGAAACGAATTCCACTGGAGGCTTAAATCGATTTTACGTGGTCACAATCCTCGCCCTGATTTCCGTCGCGATTAAGACAAATATTTTGTTCAGTCCGCATGAAGACCTCCTACATCTTCAGTGCAACATCTCAGTGAACACAAAAATCAAACAACCACAGAGATGAAAAAAATCGGTGAGGATCCGACAGCAAGAAACAACTGAAATGCTGGGGCAAAGGGAGACCAACAGGTAGACTCCAATGGGCCCGACCAGAGACAGAGAAGTTAAGTTTAGTTTGGCTGTTGTTACTTTTATTGCACCTGTCCAGTATAACAATTAATCAATACTTACGAAATAAATTAGTTCTAGTGTTCTGCAGTGCTTTTGGGGAAAACTGGGCTCCAGTCAACCATGGTCGAACCAACCTATATTCGTTGGTTGGTTGAACCGTGGAAACTGAGCTGATGTCATTTCCTCTAACCAAACACAGCTCGATCTTACTTAATCACAGATTAGTGACCGCGATTCTTACATCGAAATTGCTGTATGTTGTGCGAGGGGTTAATATCTTCACTATAATGAAAACTTAACAAACGGGAACCCACAAGTTAAGTTACTTTCCCGTAAACTGGCCAAACGGCGATCCAAACTAAAAAGATATAATCAATACATAAATGCAAAGACAAACTATAACAGTAATAAACCACAACAGAAGAACCCCACTTGGTACGGTCATTAAAACGTTTTTACCGGGACTTTAAAAGCATAAGAATTATACACTTTGGTCATGTCAGAAAGTGTGTGATGCCCTCACCTTTCTACTTGACAATATTTATATTAGGTTCGGTACTAAGTTATTTAGACAAATTGTGGGTATTCCGATGGGTACTAATTGCGCACCTCTTGTGGCTGATCTGTTCTTGTATTGTTATGAAAGAGACTTCATTTTGTCGCTTTCCATTGATAACCAATCTGAAATTATTGAAGCTTTTAGCTCTACTTCCAGATATTTAGATGATTTATTAAATATTGATAATACCTATTTTGATGGTTTGATCAGTCAGATTTACCCCCTAGAACTTCAGTTAAATAAAGCAAATTCTTCTGATACCGAGGCCCCGTTTTTGGATTTACATCTATCTATTGTAGATGGATTTTTTTCGTGCAAAATTTATGATAAACGCGATGACTTTGATTTTGAGATTGTAAATTTTCCTTTTTTGGATGGTGATGTTCCTCGTGCGCCATCCTATGGCGTTTATATTTCGCAATTAATTCGATTTGCTAGAGTGTGTAGTCATGTAACTGACTTCAACACTCGTAATAAATTATTAACGGCTAAACTCCTTAATCAGGGTTATCGGTACCATAAACTACGCAAAGCCTTTTCAAAATTTTATAGACGCCATTCTGATTTAATTTCAAAATTCAATATTGGACTTAAATCTCTTCTGCAACAAGGTCTATCGGAACCCGAATTTTATGGTGACTTAGTATATAAATTCAGAAACATATATAACCGCAATGACTTAAGCACCCAATTTCGTAAAATCATTCTTCGATATAAAAAGATTGGGTACAACATGGATATTATACGACAGACTGCATGCATGGTAGTTAACCCAATCACGGTTGGCAACTTTGCTTCCCTCTTTAATTGCACGCCGGTGGGTCAGGCCTCAGATTCTATGACGGCTCCAACGTAAAGGCTTATTGAAAATTAAAGAGATAATGTTGGTTGGTGCCTGATGCTCTGTCTCTGGTCGGGCTCATCGGAGTCTAACTGTTGGTTTTCTTTTGCTCCAGCATTTCAGTGGTTTCTTGCTGTCGAGTCCTCACCGTTGTCTCACCTCTGTGGTTCTTTGATTTCTGTGTTCACGGAGATGTTGCACTGATGAGTTAGGAGGCCTTCATGCGGACTGAACAAATTATTTGTCTAAATCGCGACGGAAGTAAGGGCGAGGATTGTGGCCACGTAAAAGCGATTTAAGCCCCCCAGTGGAAATCTTCCACTGACCGTTCCAAGGCGGCTCTTCCGTGGCGATTTATTTATGTTGTTGTTTGTTACTTACTGTGTGTATCACTTGTGTCTTTTAATTTTGGATGGCCATATGGCCATTTTGTGGGAAAGTAACTGTCCATATGGCCTACCTTTGTTTAGGTTTCCATTATGGTCTGGTCGCTTAATGTTTGTATTTCTTTCCCTTTGGTGTCTTTTATGGATGGGGTAAGTTAATTGTATCAATTCCTGATCTTTGTTTTACTTCTACTTTAGTTGATTTTATGTGCTACAATTATCGCTTGGTTGTGCCGTGCTTTAGGCAAAAAAAATGTTCTGTCCGCACGGTGGATTTCTAACTCATCAGAGGAACATATCCGAGGACACAAATATCAAACAAATACAGAGATGAAACAACGATAAGGACTCAACAGCTCGATATAACTGAAATGCTAAATCAAACGTAAACCAACAGTTTACCTACGGCATTAAAAATGCGAACCTGTTCTATTCAAGAAAATTCAAACAGCATGTGGAAACAAAGTAACAAATAAGTATGAAAACATATTATTCATTTATCATATGACGTCGCGGCTGAGAATGTAATAACGTCAGGTAATAAACGCGGTAATCCTGTAGTGGATTACATGTAGATATGTAAATTAGTTAGAGGCACCCCGTAATGTTACATGCACGGTGACTTTAACGACATCGCGAGTTCTAATAGCGGACTATTGACATTTTTGTTAAGCAATCGTGAATAAAATGCGTTTCAAATATCATACGGGGGCTGATTGATATGTTATGAGCCTCGCATTGAAGGCGGTATGCAGGGATGTTCTTTTAAGTTCTACTAGTCTTTGACTATAAAGAGCCGTGCTCCCAAGGAAGGGTCTCATTTAGTCAGTTTATATCGACGAGGTAGCACTCTAAAGTAAACAAGACAAACAGCTTTTGCAAAATGGAGAAAATCGGTGCAAGAGCAGTGATCCAATATTTGCATAAAAAAGATTAACACCTGAGGATACCAATAATGATATGGTAGCAACGATATCATATGCTACAGTGAAAATGTGGGTGGCGGAATGTTAGCTCGGCAGACAAAGCTTTGAGTATGACCCCCGTCATGGAAGGCCTGTCAATGTTGCCACCCCCAGAAATGGTCAATAAAGTCCATGATATTGTTTTGACTGACAGACTAGTCACAGAAGGATATATAGCCAGTAAAGTTGATATTTTACAGGAAAGAGTACATTCCATTCTCACAGAGGATCCTGCAATGAGAAGGCTTTCGGCCCGATGGATATCAACACTTCTGACAGTTGATCAGAAGCAAACCAGGCGCACATTGTCGCGTCGTAATCTTAACCTTTTTGACCCAGAAAACATGTACACTCCATATTTTCCAGTCCTGTGGTGTATTCCTTGCTTCCAAAGGATAACCCTTTCTATAACATATTGTCACTACGGACGAAACATGGTCCATCATTTTACACCAGAGGCCCCAAAACAATCGAAACAATAGAAGCATCCTGGCTCACCGCCGCCAAAGAAGTCAAATACTGTTCGATCAGCTGGGAAGGTTATGTCCTCGGTTTTCTGGGATGCAGATGTAATTCTGCTGATAGATTATCTGCAAAACGGACAAACAATCAATGAGGCACACTATGCTTCACTTCTGAGCAGTTACTGGATAATATTAAACTTAAGCGCCGCGGAAAGCTGACTGAAGCTTTGTTATGCCATCATGACAATGCTTCTGTTCACAAGTCTGTCAGTGCTATGGCTGCCATTTACGATTGTGGCTTTGATTTGATTGAGCATCCGCCTTATTCACCTGATCTCGCGTCATCAGACTTTCATTTATTTCCAAAATTGAAAACGGCTATTTCAGGCACCCACTTTCAGTCCAATGATGATGTCATATATGCAGTGAATGACTTTCTGAATAGCCAAGAAAAGGAGTTCCATAAAAGTGGCATTGGAACCCTTAAATATGTTCTAGAAAGGTTAAACACTGCTGGCAAAGGTTTATAGATACTAAAGGGGACAATGTTGAAAAATAATACAGTATGTCCGACAAAATTCAAATCCTTCAATATGAGGCTCACAACATATCAATCAGCCCTCATATGAAAAATAAATTCTTGCATTCGTGCTCATGTATTATTGGAGCCGAGCATTTTATCTATTTTCTTCAACGAGTTTAATAAATTCAATAATACATTCTGATACCGGGGCCCCGTTTCTGGATTTACAGCTATCCTTTGTAAATGGGTTTGTTTCTTGCAAAATTTATCATAAACGCCATGATTTTGATTTTGCGATAGTAAAGTTTCCTTTTTTGGATGTGACGTTCCTCGTGCGCCATCCTATGGCGTTTATATTTCGCAATTAATTCGATTTGCTAGATTGTGTAGTCATGTAACTGACTTCAAAATCGTAATAAAATGTTAACGGCTAAACTTCTTAATCAGGGTTTGTGCCTGATGCTCTGTCTCTGGTCGGGCTCATCGGAGTCCAACTGTTGGTTTTCTTTTGCTCCAGCATTTCAGTGGTTTCTTGCTGTCCAGTCCTCACCGTTTTATCACCTCTGTGGTTCTTTGATTTTTGTGTTCACGGAGATGTTGCACTGATGAGTTAGGAGGCCTTCATGCGGACTGAACAAATTATTTGTCTAAATCGCGACGGAAGTAAGGGCGAGGATTGTGGCCACGTAAAATCGATTTAAGCCCCCCAGTGGAAATCTTCCACTGACCGTTCCAAGGCGGCTCTTCTGTGGCGATTTATTTATGTTGTTGTTTGTTACTTACTGTTTGTATCACTTGTGTCTTTTGGTTTTGGATGGCCGTGTGGCCATTTTGTGGGAAAGAAAATGTCCTTATGGCCTTCCTTTGTTTAGGTTTCCATTATGGTCTGGTCGCTTAATGTTTGTATTTCTTTCCCTTTGGTGTCTTTTATGGGTGGAGTAAGTTAATTGTATCAATTCCTGATCTTTGTTTTACTTCTACTTTATCGAGCCCATAAACTACGTAACGCCTTTTTAAAATTTTATAGACGTCATTCTGATTTAGTTTCAAAATTCAATATTGGACTTAAATCTTTTCTACAACAAGGTCTATCGGAAACCGATTTTTATGGTGACTTAGAATATAACTTCAGAAAAATAGTGTAAAGGGTGGAAAAACCATAAGAAGACAGAAGCACGAAAACGCCTGGATTTCAATTTATTAAAAATTTTATTATAATTTTTATAAACCATAACAGATTTCCACGATCTTTCGAAGACTATGTCGCAATATTTTATCACATGTTTTTTATGACAGTAAAACATGAAGTTAATAATTTGGAGAGTTCAGTGGTGGCACAAGAGCTTGAATTTGCAATAAACCGTGCTTTGTATGGTCATTCATGAAGTTTAGTTAACCAGTATAACATAGGAAGCTTGTCTTGGCCTTCTGTAACACAGACAGCAAACTTAGTGGCTGAATGACAAATGTGGTCATCAACTAAAGCCATCTCTACAGTTAAAGGCTGACGTTCACAGGCCTTAGTACCACCACTTTCTTGCTGAAGGGTGTTAACATAGTGAAAAATAGAAGTAGAAGCAATGATCAGGAATCGATACAATTAAACCACAGCTCCCATCAGAGACACCAGAGGGAAAGAAACACAAACAAGAAGCAACAGACCCCAAAGGAACCACCAACAGCGGAAAACCAAAAGGACAGTTTGTTTGCCACAAAATGGCCAATAGGCTATCCAAAATAAAATAATATAAGCGACACAAACACCTAAAGACAAACCATAAAAAACATAAACCGCGACAGAAGAACACCTTGGAACGGTCAGCGGAAATGAATTCCACTTGGGGGGCTTAAATCGATTTTACGTGGCCACAATCCTCGCCCTTACTTCCGTCGCGATTAAGACAAATAATTTGTTCAGTCCGCATGAAGGCCTCCTAACTCATCAGTACAACATCTCCGTGAACACGAAAGTCAAACAACCACAGAGATGAAACAAAGGTGAGGACTCGGCAGCAAGAAACAACAGAAATGCTGGAGCAAAAGAAAACCAACAGTTAGACTCCAGTGGGCCCGAGCAGAGACAGAGCATCAGGTACCAACCAACATAAGCCGTCAAACAACGACCACATTGTTAGCGGCCTTATCAGCTTAAGAACGTTATGCTCAACATGCTCACGTTTATACCATTGATTACCAAATCCATTGAAGGCAGCAGCGATTTCATCTCTGAATTTATTGAAATAAATTTTAGAAGGAAATCGACATTTCGGTCCTTTAGAAATTATATTACGTATCCTAGAATCAAGACTAATTTTTAAATTGCCAAAAATAATATGACCAGCAGCAAGATAGCATTACACTGAATTTTTACAATCACATGCATCAGAAGTGTTGGTGTCAATATCAAGATCAGAAACAAGTTTATTGAAATTAAAAATGATAGATCTAACAGGTTTATTGCATTTATAGCAAATAATGGGTGTTTCAGTATTTTGAAATAAGCAGGAATGGATAAAATAACCGAACTGTCCCGGAAGATACTAGGTAAATCTATAAAATCAAAAGCCTTATTAATGTATGATATTTTGATGTAATGACGTTTGTGATTAATTTCCGAATGATTATCGATGAAAAGAAGAAGAGCCTGCTGAGTATAACCTCTAGTTAAAAGAGCAGCGTCGTATAATTGATTAGAACTATCGTAGAATTTATTCGCCTCTGTATCCAGAATCCGTAATAAAGAAATGGGTAATGAACTAAGAAAAGCAAGCATTGAGTGGCGTCCATGATTCAATAATATTATGGACAGTCACTTCAGTCTGTTTTTTTTTCTTTTAAAAGCACGTAATTTACGTTAAACCTCATTCAGCCGACAGCTTCGGCACTATTGCATAGAGTGTGTAACTGTTTGAAAAAGGAACCAGTCTGTGCTTAAATGTGGAATACCCGACTTCCTTAAGGCCGTTACATGTCTACAGTGTTTATATGTCGATGCAGTGACATGGGACATACCCAGAACCTGCTACTGTGACACTCTACATGCAAGAACAAAACACAGCCTTTTCTAAGATTCTGTACGGTATGCCTAGAATAAATGTATATTTGAACAATACACATCAATTTCAGTTTTAAGAGTGAGTGAGTGAGTGAGTAAGTGAGTGAGTGAGTGAGTGAGTTTCACGTCTCCCCAACAGCTAAGGGCAGTCGGAGAAGAGACCACGTATTACAGATTCATCAGAAAGTCTGAAGAAGCCCGGGATCGATCCTGCGATCCCGCAGGTTTACAAGGCGAGTAACATAACCACTACAACACGGAGGTTTCTTAAATATAATCAGAACCTGCGATTGAGACATGCTACATATTGGCAAATTCTGTGCTCTCCCAGATCTCGAAATCAATTAGCATGTCGATCAATTTTGAATTAGATCAAAGATACTGACGCGATTTCTGATCTGCTGCTATTGATAAAGGTTGAATTTATTCGATTGAAGTCACAGAAGGAAATGCTAAAATGAGTGCGCAGATCAATTTGCTATAGCGACGTTAAAATGAAAAATAAACATTTACACGCAATAAAACGTCTTAACCTCTAGTGTCAATGAAAATTTGCATTAAAAAGATACGACATATCTTCGCGCAACTTCACATGTTTCGCAAAATTTCATCTTCTCAAAACAAACCACAACAGAAGACGAAATTAACACCCCTCTAAGCCTCACTTTAAATAGAGAAAAGTAGAAGTTTACGGGGCTGTTCATTATTTCAAACATAAATTGTGATTACTCGTTAGGACCGCCTCACTGGACTAGAAATTTGAAAAGTAGCAAGCATTATCATCTGAAAAATGCCAGTTTTAGAGATAGGAGTGAAGCCATTTTAGCACTAGGGCGCGCTATCGAAATAAACGAACCAATCACAGGTATTAACCCTTGGCCTGCAGAATATTTTGTATATGCCACGCCCACCACTGCTTATCAACCAATCAAATTTATAGATGCAAAATATTGCAACAAATTCACAAACTAAATGACATAAACTGAAGAACCTGCTCAGATGGGTATTTCAGAGCCATCTGATCTTGATCCACATTGTTTGAAAGATAAGACATATCAGAGCCCAGCAGGACAAGGGTTAAGACCGGAGTCTTATTTTTAGACGCTGTAACACCAAAAACGGCTTGGAAATCGAAAAGCTGACGTTTCGTTGTAGCTTTGTTTTATAGTTTGATGGTCCGCTGAACATTATTAAATAACCCTTTGCATGCGAGATGTCCCTAAAGGGATACCTTGGTAAACAGTGCAGACCCAGACCAGACGCCGCAGAATGCAGTGTCTGATCAGGGCCTGCACTACTTGTTAACAGAATTTTCCAACAAAAATAGAAGAATAAAAACGAAAAGAAACGCCTGACCCCCTTTAATATGGATTTGTCCAACATACAGAAATGGAAGAGTCGGACAGTATATAATGGGTTAATGTCAAGCCGGTCACTTAACTTTGCCCGCATTTTTCCTGGGCAACCTTAGTCCTTATAAGCAGGTAACACGTCTGGTACTGATGTGGTCATTCATGATCAAATCTTTAAGTAGTGTCTTTGGTCGGGCCCCTCGGAGTCTAACTGTTGGTTTTCTTTTGCTCCAGCAATTCTATTGTTGTATGCTGTCGAGTCCTCAACCTTGTTTCATCTCTGTAGTTTTTTGATTTGTATGTTCTCGGAGATGTCACACTGATGAGTTAGGAAGCCTTCATGCGGACTAAACAAAATTAGTGTATACCTCGACAGAGGTAAGGGCGAGGATTATGGCCATGTAAAATCGATTTACGCCCACCCCCCCCCCCCCAGTGGAATTCTTTCAACTGACATTTCCAAGGCGGTTCTTCTATGGCGGTTTATTTATGTTGTTGTTTGTTACTTACTGTGTGCATCACTTGTGTCTTTTTATTTTGGATGGCCTTTTGGCCATTTTGTGGTAAAGTAACTGTCCTTATGGCTTAGGTTTAGGTTTCTTTGTCTTTCCCTTTGGTGTCTTTGATTGTTGGAGTAAGTTAATTGTATCGATTCCTGATCTTTGTTTTACTTCTACTTTGGCTGGTTGCTTAATAAAACATTTAGCTAAACGGATATTTTAGAAATAATTGTAAACAGTTAATGAGGGGTTTGTTAAAACATATACCTCTTACCGAAATTGGGGTCTTGGACTTATCCGTGGTCTTGGAAGCCGCCAACGAAAATTGAGAATGGGAGGCGAATAACACGCCAAGCATATTCCTCCAATTATGAATCTTCCTTCTTGTAGTTCTTGGGGACACCTTGACGGTCGCAATGACATAAGAGAGAACTAAGTAAGGAACCACAGACAGCGAAATATGGAGGGGAATCCCGTTGTTTCTTACCTTACACGTTATACTTTGTCGACTATGTATAATAGTTCGGAAAGGTAAATAACATTTTGTTCCGAATAAGTAACGAAAGTCATCCTCTGAAGCTTTGATCTTTTTTGCTGTCGTTTCTTTCTTTGTCTATAAATGTCCTTCTCCAGTCCAGCAGCAACTTTGATAGGCGGTTACTGGCTAAATCATTTTATTATCATTAGGCGTAAACAATATATGTGTTTCCGCTAACATGCTAACAAACTTTGGTCTGTAGGTAGGAGAAACTTTTTTTTTATTATTTAATTTTTTCTCCGGGCAAAAACAGGGTCGAACCTATATTTTTATGTGTGTTTGTTTTTGTACATGTTTTTGTTAATAAAATTGTCATGTTGAGAAATGCACTGTATATCCTAATTCATTTTAGATGCTCAAAAATGTCAGCTCTGTATTTTGGAAGGTACTAAATGAAAAAAAAAAACTACAAAAATGCACTTAAAACGCGAAATTATTATGGGAAAATGCAAAGGCGATACTGGGTAGGGTCGGAAATTGAAAATGGTAGGGTCGGTGTTTTAATTTTTATATTGTTCTTTTGTTGATAAAAATAACAGAGTCGGGGGTCTGAAGCAGGGTCGGTCGGGTTAGCGGAAACACAGCTATTGTTAAGGCCTTATTATCATTATTAATATTATTATTAACAACTTGTTGCATCCTAGCAAAAAGAGACTAACACATCACGTGAACAAGTCCGTGAAATGAACACCCCCTTACACCCCACTTTATATGGAGAAAACTGGGGTTTACGGGGGTAAACAATATTTTTCTTATTTCTGCTCCAAGACATAGATTGTTGGTACCCGTTAGAACCGCCTCAATGAGGCGGTTCTAACGAGTACCAACAACCTATGTTTGCAGTATAAATAAGAAAAATATCGCAGATTTTCGTCAGACAAGTAGCCATTGTGGAGATATAAAAATTACACTATATCGCACTGGCCTGTTATCGTAATGAAAAGTGAGACTCGCTAGAGCCTTTGCTGCCAACAAACTACATACCATAACGATAACACATCCGTGCGATCAAGTGTATTTTTTCACATCTCCAAAATGACTATTTTCAGATGAAAACCCGTGATAATGTTCTTATTTATGCTGCAAACATAGGTTGTGGGTGCTCGTTAGAACCGACTCACTGAGGCGGTTCTAACGAGTACCCACAACCTAAGTCTTGGAGCAGAAATAAGAAAAATAATGTATAACCCCGTACACCCCAGTTTTCTCTAGATAAAGTGGGGATTAGGTTTTGTTTATTTCACGTACTTGGTCACGTGATGCAATGGAGGCATTTGGGTATCTACATGCGTATATACAAGCAAGTCATACCAGTTACGTTCACACACACATATTTGAAGAACATAGATTGGATAGCACTACCATCACGTGAACAAGTCCGTGAAATGAAGACCCCCCTAAACCCCACTTTATATAGAGAAAACTGGGGTTTAAGGGGGTATACAATATTTTTCTTATTTCTGCTCCAAGACATAGGTTGTGGGTACTCGTTAGAACCGCCTCAATGAGGCGGTTCTAACGAGCACCCACGACCTATGTTTGGAGTAAAAATAAGACAAATATCACAATTTTTCATGAGAAAATTCACCATTTTGGAGATATGAAAGAGTACACTATTTCGCACGGATGTGTTATCGTAATGGAACCTTTTTCTCAGTCTATACATTTCAACTACTTCCGGTGCCGGCGTTGGCGTTGGAATTGGCGTCGGCGTTCACATTTTAGATAATGTTTTTAAGGGCACACAATTTCCAAACAGTATGGTGGATTTGTTTCATATTTGGTATAATGATAGATATGGATCCAATGTTTTAGTCAGCAATGCCCTCGCCTAGGATTATTACCTCGAGGTCAAGGTCGAGGACTTAGAAAATTTTTGTTGATGTTTATAATAGTTTATCGTTTCCCAAGCCATATAAAGGATTTGGTGCATATTATTTATATATGATGATAAATTCAGGCCAAACATTTTATTCAGCAATGTCCCTCGCCCTGGTCCATGACATCAAGGTCAAGGTCACATACTTAAAAATTGTATGAAGTTCTTAATTTTCTATACAGTTGATTGATTTGGTTTATATTTGTATGATGATAGATATAGGTCCCAAGTTTTATTCAGCAGTAACCCTGCCCAGGTCCATGACCTCAATGTCAAGGTCATGGACTTAGAAAATTTTATGTCAAATGTATTAGAAGCTCATATTTTACAAGCCAAATGATGTATTTTGATGATAGATATCAGCATGAATACCCCATGCCGAGGCCCATTACTTCAATGTCAAATGATGGATTTGGTTCAAATTTGGTATGAGGATAACTATAGGTCCATATTTTTATTCAGCAATACCCTGCCTGTGCCTATGACCTCAACGTCAAGATAAGCTCATTTTTTCAAACCATTTGATGGATTTGGTCCAAATTTGGTAGGTCCAAGAATTCATACAACAGTACCCCACCATACTCATGACCCCATTGGTCAAGGTCACAGCCTCGGAAATTTTATGTTATATATTAAAGGTTTAAGACCTATGTTTCCCAAACTATATAATGCATTTTGTGTCAATGTGTATGGTGATTAAGTCCCAAAGATTTATTCAGCAATATCCCTTCCTCTGTCTATGATCTCTAGGACACTTCAGGCGAGCTATGCTGTCTAATGTTTCACTTGTTCTTCCTACTTTTGCATTTATAATGCATACTCGTCTTATTCCATGAAATTCGAAAGAGTAAAATTACTTTTTCCCCAGTGTTCCCTTCAGTTATCCAGAAAGCAAGAACATTTGCACTAAGCACAGCAGTGAGTATTTATTTCAATGATCAAAATGCAAGGAAATTGCACTATTTCCTTTGAGCTAATTACTTTCAGAAATAGAATCAAAACTGTTGCTGGTAGCACGTACACTGGCATTCACTCGTCAGGACCTGTGACATAGGACAATAAATTAGTTCAAACCAGAATGATACTGTTGTTGTACTGTCCTCTGCGCTTTCTGGATAGACATGTTCATATCTGGAAATATATTCCAATCCTTGGGTCTTGAGTGACGAAAAACTGCTTGTCATTACGAAAACACGCCTATACAAATACACCGCACGTTTTATCGCCGTAAAAATGGAAAATTTACGATGACAAATTGTGGTATTTTTCTTATTTTTGCTCAAAATATAGCTTGGGGGTACACTTTAGAACCGTCTCATCGAGGCGGTTCTAACGAGTACCACAATCTATATTTTAGAGCAGAAGTAAGAAAAATAAGGTTTACCCCTGTAAACCCAAGTTTTACTATATAAATTGGGGTTCAGTTGGGTCAAAATTATATAGGCCTGTTTTCGTGATGGAACGCCAGTTCGTGCGGATGACGAAGATCTGCAATGTCAGTGAATTATGGTTTATTCAAGGTCTACTTAGGAGAAAACGAACAGTTGTTTAAATGCTGGCAGGACACTTTAAAGTTTTTAAGAACTTATGTCTACTTCTACCTTTCCTTCTTTCATCACGCAAACACGCCTATACAAATACATTGCGACTTTTATCGCCGAAAAAATGAAAATTTTAAGATGAAAAAAAATGGGATATTTTTCTTATTTCTGCTCTAAAATATAGATTGTGGGTACTCGTTAGAACCGCCTGGTTCTAACGAGTACCCACAATGAGGCGGTTCTAACGAGTACCCACAATCTATATTTTAGAGCAGAAATAAGACAAATAAGGTATTGAGGCGGTTCTAACGAGTACCCACAATGTATATTAAAGAGCAGAAATAAGAAAAATTAGGTTTACCCCCTGAAACCCCATGTTTACTATATAAAGTGGGGTTGAAGGGGGTCAAAATTATTTAGGCCTGTTGTCCTGTTGTCCCATCACGAAAACATGTATATATAAATTTGAGCCTATTTAACCCAACTCGTTAGCACCGCCTCGCCCAGGCGGTGCTAAGGCGAGGCGGTTCTAACGATGACCCGCAAACTATCTTGTGAGCAGAAATAAGAAAAATATCAGAATTTTTATCTGAAAAATTTCATGTTTGGTTGTAAAATTTTCAATATACTTGAATAGTCTAGTTTTCGTAATGCATATTGCCGACTGTATAACGGGAAGGACTTAACATGAAAATGTCCGCGTATAAGTAGTCGCAGATAAGATTAACTAGGCGGAGCTATCGTTTGTACCTGCCTTTAGAATCCTCTATTTGACATGTCTATCCTACGAGGACTGTTCAAATATGAATGCAACTAAGCGCATAAAAATGATTCCGTGATAGATTTCGATGAAAAAATTATTTTGTCCCCTCAAAGTATTCCCCTTTAACATATATACAAACTTAAAGTCTTCTGATCCAATCATTGAATGCATTTTGGTAGTCTTTTCGAGGTATAGTATGAAGGCACTTGAATATTGCAGAACCGAGGTGTTTGCACTGTACAACTTTTCGACCAGAAAGGTATTTTTTCAGCCACGGGAACAAACAAAAGTCACACGGGGCAAGGTTAGGGGAATACGGGGGGTGAGGGGGTTCAACAACCTTTTCCCGCTTCAGATAGTCTTGCACGATGAACGCCTTGTGCGATGACGCATTGTCATGTAGCAATCTGACATTGGCCAAACCAGTTGCGGGTCTTCGTTCTTTGAAAAATTTTCTTCAATTTTCGAAGAACTTTATTCTTGTAAAACTTCGAATTTACGGATTTGCCTTTAGGCACAGCAACCTGAATAGCAGTGCCCTGATTTGAAAAGAATATGACATACATTACCTTCTTGACGCTCATGGTCCGCTTTGCAATGCACGGTCTTTTGCAATACTTTGTTGCCCATATTTTGTTCTGAATCTTTCGTTTTGGCTAAAAAAAGTGAACCCATGTCTCGTCACCTGTGACGACATTAGCAAAAGACCATGCATTGTAATTTGGAAACTTTTTAAGCAACTTCTTGGCGTACTGAACGCATGTCTTTTTCTGCCCATCTGTCAACAGATGGGGAATCCATCTAGCACAGATCTTTGTGCTTTTCAAATCCCGTTTCAGAAATGTATGAGCTGCTCCTAATGAGATGCCAACCATACTAGCTATTTGCCTAGTGGTGTATCGTGCATCGGTAGCAACTATTTCTTCCACTCTAGCAACCATCTCGACAGATGTTGCTCTTTTCGGCCGACGATCATGTGATGCATCTTCTGTTGAGCCTAGCCCACAGCTGAATTTCTTACACCAACGAAAAACTGTCGGAAAAGACATTTCATTATGCCCATAAACCGAACATATTTCATCAAAAATGTATTTGCATCGTATACCGAGAATACAACGATTCTTAATATAGGACCGTATTTTAACTGCGTAATGACCTTCTTCCAACCATGTTTTATATTAGTATACAAGAGTAGACAGTGTTTATCGAACGATATACATGGCTAAAGTGCTAGGATTTTAACAGGTTTGGTATCAATGTATAGGTAAAATGTTATTCTACGCTGTGATATTTATTTCCAGGTGATTTTCGCATTAGTGCATGAGAAAACGTTCTACTTGTATTCATATTTGAACAGTCCTCGTAATCCGATACCGACACCTGAATCTGATATATACGACTTCGAATCAGGTTTTTAAGGGACTGTCTCAAAAATAAATGGTGTTAAAAATCAATTACATAGCCACAACAAAATGTTGTTCTTTGAGGCATGCAGTTTACTGCTTACAATAAATTCTACAAGAAGCATACCGAATGTTTCCTAAAATCGCCTTAACTTACCTCTTGCATTGTGCAAGTGAAATCCATCTCAATGTCGGGTAAACGTCCCACAAATTGAAAGCAGCGTCTCCAAAATGTCAAATACAGTGTTGATGGGGACATTAAACCTGACATCAATCAAACAAATAAGAATAAAAGCATACACGAACCAAAGGTTCAGAGACATGCTGTGATGCTGCAGGTTGACAAAGAACATATCTCAGACAATTTAAGAGAAGTTTCTTAACAGTTTCACGTGATGGCAAATACAAATTCCACATGCCTATTGCCCTGCCCGTGAAAGTGAATGGCACCGCTCATTTCTAAGCATTATGCGGAAAAACATGAAATCAAGTACAGTCACCCCTCGCTATGTCAAACGCCAAGGAAACGAAAGTTTTGTGTCAACCTCTGTGGGTCATTTTGTGTTGTCACCCAGGGAAGGGAGAAAGAGATAGAAAAGATTGTAGTTAAGATGATAGCAAGGGACAGAGAAGAAAGAGGAACTTTAACAGAAGTGTAGAACTAGAAGATACACCAACACTCACCCTCTACCGTTACGTGCTGCAAGGACAACAGGCCTTGCACATCTGTAAGCCAAGATCATTTGGATGCCCCAGTGACGAAAGATACATATCACCTTTGTCTTACCCAACCACAGCCTGTTTTGAGTTATAAGAATTGTAATTATTTCATCTGAGTTTTACATCCCTTTAATATATTTGGATCGTATCGAGCACTGTAAGTGAGCCTTACCGCACAGTTTCTGGACAGGTTAGAATTGCCACAGAAAAAAATCTAGCACCGACTCTCGACGACAGGAGTGACCGATCAGGGACCCGATCTCACACGATCCGCGTATAATCATATTACTGAAACCCTGACGCGCTATCATGGCTCGACACAGTATGATAGTATTATTAAGAAATATGTCGACTCTAGCAAATAACTGTATGGCAATAATAGCTGAACAACGGACGGTCCGGTGGTTCTTCTCAGGGTGGTCCGGTTCTGTACACCTCTGATAAACGTTCGACTCGATATAAATGAAATAATTTTGAAAGGTCAATAAAACCAAACCCCATATAATGATTACCTTTGGCTCGTCCGGATGCCCACGAGGCCGCTAGGCCCATGATTCAAATATCTTGCGACTGACCCGGCAAATTTAATTTTAATGAACTGTCTATGGATTCTCATTATTTTTGCATATTGTAAGATTCCGAATGCAAAATGCAACGAAACGCCACAAATCTATATATATACTTGTGAAATGCGACCGCAAAAACACCATGGCCCTAGTCCAGAACATTCTTAACGATGACATCAGTTTCGCAATGGCAACGCTGGCTCATGACTTATTACAAAATGCTACGTTCAGGACGGTAACATTACGTCACTCAACGTAACAAAAATAAAGCAAACCACGTACCACTATCACAAACTTATATTATTTTATTTTGGATAGCCTATTGGCCATTTTGTGGGAAAATAACTGTCTTTTTGGCTTTCCGCTGTTGATGTTTCCATTGGGGTCTGTTGTTTCATGTTTGTGTTTATTTCCTTTTGTTGTCTCTGATGGGAGCTGTGGGTTAATTATATCGATTCCTGATCATTGCCTCTACTTCTGTTTTTCAAACAACACATCACAAGTATATTTATTTATGCGAGAATATGTGGGCACCGCCCATATGGTGCTTCCATGCAGAGCTGAAACCAACCGCACATAAGCAGTGGTAAACCGCTTACAGGGTGTAAGCCTGCCCAAGCAAACACCGTCCCTTAATAGAAAACCTTTCGCTTTGTTTGGGCGACCGGGATTGAGACGTAATTTCACCTCAGTTTTGGGTAAGGTACATTTTTGGAATTTTTTCGCATTTAGTACCTTCAAACTACAGACTCTGAGCTGACTTTTTGAGCATCCAAACTGAATTATGATATACAGTGCGGTACAAGTCTTAATTTGACAATTTTATTAACAAAAAACATGTACACAAACCCATACAAAATACAAGCCCGACCTTGTTTTTATTTATTTTTATTTTTTTTGTTTGTTTATTTAGCTCGGCTGTTTTCGAAGAAAACAACGAGGTATTGTCATAGCTCTGGCGTCGTCGTCTGCGTCGTCGTCGTCGTCATGCAAAAACTTGGACATTTTGTATCTCATTAGGTCATTTCTGAACATATTTACTTGAAAATTGGATTACTTGTCCATTATGAAAAGTGGAACTCAAACCAATAGGTGCGGTAACCTTCAAAATATTTTTGGCACAGTTATGTCCCTTTTTCGACTTAGCATTTTTGCAAAACGTTTTGTAATATCTCTGTCATTACTGAACATATTTACTTGAAACTCGGACTAGTTGTTCATTATGAAAACGAGAACTCATACCAATAGGTGAGGTAACCCTCAAAATATTTTTGGTTCAGTTATGCCCCTTTTTCGACTTAGACTTTTTGCATCCGAGCGTTGGCACCCGCATGCGGTGCTCTTGTTTTGTTTGTTTTGACAGAAAATACATAAATTAATAAAAACAAATGTTTCTCCTACCAACCGACCCAAATTTTTGTCAGCATGTTAGTAGAAACACAGCCATTTTTACGCCTTGTATGAACTAACAAATTCTAGTATATAATATGCATGGACACGTATGATTTCATTTGTTGTATAATGAAGTTTTAAACACAGAATCTTTTTTTTCTTTTATCAGAAATTTGGTCAGTTTATTTTTGAATCCCTTTAGTATGATAAAATAAACTGTGTGAGAGAAAATGACTGCAATAGGCATCCTTGCACTAAGTTTCAGAAAGGATTTAAAATTTGAAAAGTGTCTTCAATTTGATCAGTTTGATAGGAGTGTCTAAATCGCAACGGAAGTAAGGGCGAGGATTGTGGGCACGTAAAATCAATTTAAGCCCCCACCCCAGTGGAATTCGTCTCCGCTGACCGTTCCAAGGCGGTTCTTCTATCGGGGTTTATTTTTGTTATGGTTTGTCTTTGTGTGTTTTTGTCGCTTATATTATTTTATTTTGGATTTTGGATTTGTGGGAAAGTAACTGTCCTTTTGGCTTTCCGCTATTGATGTTTCCATTAGGGTCTGTTGTTTCATGTTTGTGTTTCTTTCCTTTGGTGTCTCTGATGGGAGCTGTGGGTTAATTTTATCGATTCCTGATCATTGCCCACTTCTATTTTACGGGGCTATACAATATCTTTCCTATTTCTGCTCAAAGACATGATTGTGGTAATTCGTTAGAACCGCCTCATTGAGGCGGTTCTAACGAGCACCCACAACCTATGTTTGCAGTACAAATAACAAAAAATATCACGGATTTTCCTCAGAAAAGTATCCATGTTAGAAATGTGAAACAAATACACTATATCGCACGGGTATGTTATTGTAATGGTTAGACATGAAGAACACCAGCAACAGCACCACAGTGTCGTATTACGAAAACACACCTATACAAACAAATGCTCATTTTACTAAAAGCGAGAGCCAAGGCATCACCAACAGAGCTGTCTTCCTCTAACCATTTTTGTTCTATCTGCTACAGACAGTTCGGAGCTCCAACTGGTCAGCCAATCTCAGGCGAGATTGTCCTTATTAGTGATCTCGACCCTTTCGAAGAAAGAGTCAGGACAATCTCTTACTCCTCACCTTAAGCCCCCAAAACACTGTTTTAACCTGTCTTTAACTACACCTCATCTGCATCAACACTATAAGCTTTTATCATGTCTCACTTTCAGACTTTTTATTCTCCTTAAATCTCACTTATATTCTCTGCAAAGACAGCGCAACTGCACATAATACTCATGAGAGGGTGCTGCAGTATTTTAGATCAGAGCCGCCATAGAGTCTGCTACCCCTATCGCCATCGCGCAACCAAAAAGGAAAGAAAAGTCGTCAGCCATGATTGGGTTGAAAAGCAAGATCGCAGTTTGACGCTTTAAATCTATTTTATAATTTTTCCTTTTTGTTACGAAAACAATTTTAGGGAATTGTTCGAAAATATTTGATTTACCACTGCTTTTCTTATATAACTGAACTGGGACACCTTAAATTATTTCAAAGGTAGACAAATTAAGGGACTTCCTGTTCTCTTTTCTATAAGCTCTGTCCATCTGAAAAAACTGGTCTACTCTTACAGAAAAGATGTTGTTCCTCATGAGCAAATTCTTTCCTTTAAGAGTAGACCTCTATTGATACGGGAGATAAAATAAATTTCGTGGCTCTCTCCTGAAGCTGCTCAAATTCCCCTTAAATGATGTTCACTTGGATAGGTCTACTTAATCATCCGTTCAAAAAAAAAAATTCTATTTTAAGTAAGCCTTCCAGGTACACAAAATCATAATTAAAAAGCTTTAACATCATCATTCTATTTTTGTTCGATTCATTACAAAATAAAACATAAATACAAATTCGCAACAAGAGGAGTACATTTGTGCGCACATTGTCATATTGTCATATTTGGTTTCTTCTTACAGAGCCAGGTATTGGAGAACCAATAAAAACTTACCACTTTTGAAAACTTGGCGAACACGTACTGTATATGCTCTTTTTTATATCCTGGGGAATAGAGTGAAGAAACCAAGATCTCCATTAAAATATTGTATTAGTGTGCATACTGCTTTTACGTGTATACCATCTGCAACCATGTGTAACTGTCACTTAAAAGTATGTAATGGAATACATATTTTCGAAGACAGTTCCCTCTAAGATGATTGATTCTCATCACGAAAACACACCTATATAATGTTGACCCCTTTGAACCCCACTTTTATATAGTAAAACTGGGGGGTCTGGGGGGATACCTTATTTTTCTTATTTCTGCTCAAAATATAGATTGTGCGAGGCGGTTCTAACGAGGACCCACAATCTATATTTTGAGCAGAAATAAGAAACCTATCACAATATTTCATCATAAAATTTTCATTTTTTCGGCGATAAAGGTGGCAATGTATTTGAAAAGGGCGTGATTGCGTAATGTGGATTTATATTGCAATATTTACATTTTCAGTGCATTTACAGAAAACACCTACAGTTAACTATTTGGGTGTAATGTTGTTCATACTCATATGATTGGACGATTGGCTCTAAAACATAGATTGTGGGTACTCGTTAGAACCACCTCGTCGAGGCGGTTCTAACGAGTGCCCGCAACCTAAGTTTTGGGCAAAAATAAGAAAAATATCGTGACTTGTCATCTTATTTTTTATTTTTTTTTTTTTAATTTACGGCGGTATATTTAAGACTGTATTTGTATAGACGTGTTTTCGTGATGATTTCAGGACAGTTTTATGTTTTATGTGTGTGTGTGTGTGTGTGTATGTGTGTGTGTGTGTGTGTGTGTGTGTCATAATTTCCATCCAAGGAATGGTGGAGATAGTCCTATTATCCTGATAGAGAATACGCCTATCAGCCATTTCTCCAATGCATGAAGTTTCTGCATACGAGTAACCGTTAAGGTACTTTCCCCTTGCAAATCGTACCCCATTCTCAAACATTACGAAAACACGCCTAAACAAATACATCGTAACCTTTATCGTCGAATAAAAAAAAAATTTCAGAGTTTGGTCTTAATGCTGCTGAAAATATAGCGCCGCTGTCAATAGAAGAACTGCGTGCAATTGGTTTCTTATTTTAATTTAGCCATAAACAAGATTGATGGATGGGGAAAATGTAAAACATTTACCTAACTATAAATAACATCGGAGGGGTTCACTTAAACCTTTCACTTGACCCGATGGTGTTATTACTTCAATGAACTTAAAAATAAATTGCATTCATTTCTTAATTAAACTGGCTGGAATTGCATACACAAGTGCTTGTTCAACATCCTAACCATCTATTTATATCTTTCCAAGTTTCAATGAATCTACTGCTTGTTTCATTTTACGATTCTGATTGTTTGTTTTGGCGTTTTACGGCAGAGTCAACTCTACGTCATATCGAACCTGACAGTTTACTAAACGGACATGTTATATATAAGCGGTTAAACAGTACAATGCACATTCTTGAACAGCGGAAGAGGGAGAACGACCATTTAATATATTTTATGATCAATGTCCAAGAATGAATGTTGCCGACAATAGCATGTATCGAACCTGCGATCTCTTAATCACCAGTCAAACGCGCATCCGACTAAGCTACCGAAGCCGGCTGATTTTGCAATACAATCAGCAAAAAGTCACGGTCAATTGGAATATAATCTCTAGACCAAGAGAACAGCGGTGGAACCTTAATGAGCTCAAGTGGGTCCCCAGAGAGATCCGAACCCACGCTGTAGTTTCACAATTGACAGCACATTTATATTACAAATAAAAGACAATTGTCCACCTGGGTGTTTCACCTCACACAAATGCCATATTCTTATATTTTCTTTCAGGAAGTTCATAAGCGGGGGCGTCTCGAAATGATGAATAAACGCAATAACCTGTCCCGTATTTTTAAATGATTTTATCGTGTTCATTTGAGATCAATACCTGTGCCTTCTCCTAAATACATGCTGCCTGTCCTTCCTCCAGGTTTTCAAGTGAGCGATGGTATTTTGGCTTTATTGCAAGCATTATCATGGCATTTTGTTATTTGTGTTCTGCATTATTTGCAAGCCATTTCAGGACAGTTTTATTTGTGTGTGTGTGTGTGTGTGTGTGTGTGTGTGTGTGTGTGTGTGTGTGTGTGTGTGTGTGTGTGTGTGTGTGTGTGTGTGTGTGTGTGTGTCATAATTTCCATCGAAGGAACGGTGGAGATAGTTCTATTATCCTGATAGAGAATAAGCCTATCAGCCAATTCTCCAGTGAATGAAGTTGCTGCATACGAGTAACCGTTAAGGTATTTCCCTTTGCAAATCACACCCCATTCTCATACATTACGAAAACACGCCTATGCAAATACATCGTAACCTTTCTCGCCGATTTTTTTTTTAGAGTTTATTCTTAGTGCTGCTCAAAATATAGATTGTCGGTATTCGTTAGAACCGCCTCGATGAGGCGGTTCTAACGAGTACCCACAATTTATATTTTAGTGCAGAAATAAGTAAAAATATGTTTACCCGTGTGAACTCCAGTTTTACTATATAAAAGTGGGGTTCAAGTGGGACCAAAATTATATAGGCGTGTTTCCGTGATCGTTTGATACTTTTGTTGGTGTCAAAAGGGCGATAAAATAGATATATCTAACAATGTGACAATAGTTCTTAGTCATAGAAGGAGGTCAATATGGTGATATTCTTCTCCAGCGCACCATAAAATTAGATAGTGCAATTAGTTTATTTTGTCTTTTTTATATATCTTTTTCACCCATTTTATTCAGGCTAACCCAACTTGATTTATCTGTTTACTGTTTCTTATATATGTTTCTCCTGAAATTATTAAAAATAGAAGTGAAGGCAACGATCAGGAATCGATACGATTAACACACAGCTCCCATCAGAGACACCACAGGGAACGAAACAGAAACATGAAACAACTAGACCGTAATGGAAACATCAATAACGGAAAGCCAAAGGTACAGTTATTTTTTCACAACATGGTCAATTGGCTATACAGAAAAACAAAATACAAGCGATACACAAAGTGAAACGAATTTCACTGGGGAGCTTAAATCGATTTTACGCGGCCGCAATCCTTGCCCTTAGTTCCGTCACGATTTAGACATATACTTTGTTCAGTCCGCATGAAGGCCTCCTGTGTTGGCCTCCGGAAAGCCTGTTTTGGTTCTGACTCACATGTTTTGTATTATGCTGTTGAGGGCTGTATAGAGAATAAGAAAACAACTAAATGTTGTCTGCATCGTAAAAACAAGAAAATGCTGGACAGACTAGCAGACTGAACACATTATTTGCTTAAATCGCGATGCGGCCGCGTAAAATCGATTTAAGATCCGCCGCGCAGTGAAATACTTTTCACTGACCGTTCCAAGGCAGTTCTTCTGTCGCGGTTTACTTTTGTTATGGTTCGTCATTTGATGTGTGTATTACTTGTATATTTTTGTTTGTGGTTAGCCAATTGGCCATTTTCTTGGAAAGTAACTGCCCTTTAACCTTTCCGCTATTGATGTTTCCATTAGGGTCTAGTTATTACCTGTTTGTGTTTTTTTTTTTTTCGCTTTGGTGTCTCTGATTGGAGGTGCGGGTTTATCTATCGATTCCTGATTATTGCCTCACTTCTATTTTGTCTTCTTGCAAGAGTCGAAATATTATCTCTCTTTTTTTTTCGAAATTATTGCATGATACACATTTCAATACATTATTGTTGTCTGGCTTTGTTGAATGGCGTCAGCTGATACCTGATGCTCTGCCTCTGGTCGGGTTTACCCTTGTCAAACTGTCGGTTTGCTTTTGCTTCAGCATTTCAGTTAATTCGTGCTTTCGAGTCTTCATCTAAACTCGTTCAAAATTTATGTTCTCGGAGATTTTGCGCTGACGAGATAGAACCCCTATCCGCGGAGTGAACAAACTAAGGGCGAGGGTTTTGGCCATGTAATATCCATTGTTCCTTCCTTCTATTACGGTATATCGTTGCCATTATTTCTCTTCGCAAGTATGGTCTGGTAATATATTTCGTTTTGCGTAGCCATTTTTTGCCATTCTGGGAGAAAGAAACTTTCCTGTTGGCTTTCTTTTTTGTGTTCACGGAGATTTTGCACTGATGAGTCATGCGGACTGAAAAAAAATATTTGTCTAAATCGCGAACGAAGAAAGGGCGAGGATTGTGGCAACGTAAAGTCGATTTAAGCCCCCCCCCCCAAACTCCAGTTGAATTCGTTTAAAAACTGGGGAGTCTGGGGGGATACCTTATTTTTCTTATTTCTGCTCAAAATATAGATTGTGCGAGGCGGTTCTAACGAGTACCCACAATCTATATTTTGAGCAGAAATAAGAAAACTATCACAATATTTCATCATAAAACTTTCATTTTTTCGGCGATAAAGGTGGCAATGTATTTGAAAAGGCGTGATTGCGTAATGTGGATTTATATTGCAATATTTACATTTTCAGTGCATTTACAGAAAACACCTACAGTTAACTATTTGGGTGTAATGTTGTTCATACTCATATGATTGGACGATAGCGAACCTTATGCTTCTTATTTCTGCTCTAAAACATAGATTGTGGGTACTCGTTAGAACCACCTCGTCCAGGCGGTTCTAACGAGTGCCCGCAACCTAAGTTTTGGGCAAAAATAAGAAAAATATCGTGACTTGTCATCTTATTTTTTTTTTTATTGTCGGCGGTATATTTAAGACTGTATTTTAATAGGCGTGTTTTCGTGATGATTTCAGGACAGTTTTATGTTTTATTTGTGTGTGTGTGTTTGTGTGTGTGTGTGTGTGTGTGTGTGTGTGTGTGTGTGTTTGTGTGTGTGTGTGTCATAATTTCCATCCAAGGAATGGTGGAGATAGTCCTATTATCCTGATAGAGAATACGCCTATCAGCCAATTCTCCAATGCATGAAGTTGCTGCATACGAGTAACCGTTAAGGTACTTTCCCTTTGCAAATCGTACCCCATTCTCAAACATTACGAAAACACGCATAAACAAATACATCGTAACCTTTATCGCCGAAAAAAAATATTTTTTTCAGAGTTTGGTCTTAGTGCTGCTGAAAATATAGCGCCGCTGTCAATAGAAGAACTGCGTGCAATTGGTTTCTTATTTTAATTTAGCCATAAACAAGATTGATGGATGGGGAAAATGTAAAACATTTACCTAACTATAAATAACATCGGAGGGGTTCACTTAAACCTTTCACTTGACCCGATGGTGTTATTACTTCAATGAACTTAAAAATAAATTGCATTCATTTCTTAATTAAACTGGCTGGAATTGCATACACAAGTGCTTGTTCAACATCCTAACCATCTATTTATATCTTTCCAAGTTTCAATGAATCTACTGCTTGTTTCATTTTACGATTCTGATTGTTTGTTTTGGCGTTTTACGGCAGAGTCAACTCTACGTCATATCGAACCTGACAGTTTACTAAACGGACATGTTATATATAAGCGGTTAAACAGTACAATGCACATTCTTGAACAGCGGAAGAGGGAGAACGACCATTTAATATATTTTATGATCAATGTCCAAGAATGAATGTTGCCGACAATAGCATGTATCGAAGCTGCGATCTCTTAATCACCAGTCAAACGCGCATCCGACTAAGCTACCGAAGCCGGCTGATTTTGCAATACAATCGGCAAAAAGTCACGGTCAATTGGAATATAATCTCTAGACCAAGAGAACAGCGGTGGAACCTTAATGAGCTCAAGTGGGTCCCCAGAGAGATCCGAACCCACGCTGTAGTTTCACAATTGACAGCACATTTATATTACAAATAAAAGACAATTGTCCACCTGGGTGTTTCACCTCACACCAATGCCATATTCTTATATTTTCTTTCAGGAAGTTCATAAGCGGGGGCGTCTCGAAATGATGAATAAACGCAATAACCTGTCCCGTATTTTTAAATGATTTTATCGTGTTCATTTGAGATCAATACCTGTGCCTTCTCCTAAATACATGCTGCCTGTCCTTCCTCCAGGTTTTCAAGTGAGCGATGGTATTTTGGCTTTATTGCAAGCATTATCATGGCATTTTGTTATTTGTGTTCTGCATTATTTGCAAGCCATTTCAGGACAGTTTTATTTGTGTGTGTGTGTGTGTGTGTGTGTGTGTGTGTGTGTGTGTGTGTGTGTGTGTGTGTGTGTCATAATTTCCATCGAAGGAACGGTGGAGATAGTTCTATTATCCTGATAGAGAATAAGCCTATCAGCCAATTCTCCAGTGAATGAAGTTGCTGCATACGAGTAACCGTTAAGGTATTTCCCTTTGCAAATCACACCCCATTCTCATACATTACGAAAACACGCCTATGCAAATACATCGTAACCTTTCTCGCCGATTTTTTTTTTAGAGTTTATTCTTAGTGCTGCTCAAAATATAGATTGTCGGTATTCGTTAGAACCGCCTCGATGAGGCGGTTCTAACGAGTACCCACAATTTATATTTTAGTGCAGAAATAAGTAAAAATATGTTTACCCGTGTGAACTCCAGTTTTACTATATAAAAGTGGGGTTCAAGTGGGACCAAAATTATATAGGCGTGTTTCCGTGATCGTTTGATACTTTTGTTGGTGTCAAAAGGGCGATAAAATAGATATATCTAACAATGTGACAATAGTTCTTAGTCATAGAAGGAGGTCAATATGGTGATATTCTTCTCCAGCGCACCATAAAATTAGAAAGTGCAATTAGTTTATTTTGTCTTTTTTATATATCTTTTTCACCCATTTTATTCAGGCTAACCCAACTTGATTTATCTGTTTACTGTTTCTTATATATGTTTCTCCTGAAATTATTAAAAATAGAAGTGAAGGCAACGATCAGGAATCGATACGATTAACACACAGCTCCCATCAGAGACACCACAGGGAACGAAACAGAAACATGAAACAACTAGACCGTAATGGAAACATCAATAACGGAAAGCCAAAGGTACAGTTATTTTTTCACAACATGGTCAATTGGCTATACAGAAAAACAAAATACAAGCGATACACAAAGTGAAACGAATTTCACTGGGGAGCTTAAATCGATTTTACGCGGCCGCAATCCTTGCCCTTAGTTCCGTCACGATTTAGACATATACTTTGTTCAGTCCGCATGAAGGCCTCCTGTGTTGGCCTCCGGAAAGCCTGTTTTGGTTCTGACTCACATGTTTTGTATTATGCTGTTGAGGGCTGTATAGAGAATAAGAAAACAACTAAATGTTGTCTGCATCGTAAAACCAAGAAAATGCTGGACAGACTAGCAGACTGAACACATTATTTGCCTAGATCGCGATGCAGCCGCGTAAAATCGATTTAAGGTCCGCCCCGCAGTGAAATACTTTTCACTGACCGTTCCAAGGCAGTTCTTCTGTCGCGGTATACTTTTGTTATGGTTCGCATCACGTGAACAAGTCCGTGAAATGAAGACCCCCCCCCCACCCAATAACCCGCTATATATAGAGAAAACTGGGGTTTACGGGGGTATATACTATTTTTCTTATTTCTGCTCCAAGACATAGGTTGTGGATACTCGTTAGAACGGCCTCATTGAGGCGGTTCTAACGAGTACCCACAATCTATGTTTTGAGTTCTAACGAGTACCCACAATCTATGTTTGGAGCATTTATAAGAAAAATACCACAGATTTTCATCAGAAAAGTAGCCATTTTGGAGATGTAAAAAAGGTACTATGTCTCACGGGTGTGTTTTCGTAATGGTCATTTGATGTGTGTATTGCTTGTATATTTTTGTTTGTGGTTAGCCAATTAGCCATTTTCTTGGAAAGTAACTGTCCTTTAGCCTTTCCGCTATTGATGTTTCCATTAGGGTCTAGTTATTACCTGTTTGTGTTTCTTTCGCTTTGGTGTCTCTGATAGGAGGTGTGGGTTTATCTATCGATTCCTGATTATTGCCTCACTTCTATTTTGTCTTCTTGCCAGAGTCCAAATATAATTTCATTTTTTTTTTCGAAATTATTGCATGATACACATTGCAATACATTATTGTTGTCTGGCTTTGTTGAATGCGTCAGCTGATACCTGATATTCTGCCTCTGGTCGGGTTTACCCTTGTCAAACTGTCGGTTTGCTTTTGCTTCAGCATTTCTGTTAATTTGTGCTTTCGAGTCTTCATCTACACTCGTTCAATATTTATGTTCTCGGAGAGTTTTCGCTGAAGAGTTAGAACCCCTATCCGCGGACTGAACAAACTAAGAGCGAGGGTTTTGGTCATGTAATATCCATTGTTCCTTACCGTTCCAAGGTAGTAGTTCTATTACGGTATATCGTTGCCATTATTTCTCTTTGCAAGTATGGTCTGGTAATATATTTCATTTTGCGTAGCCATTTTTGCTATTCTGGGGAAAAGAAACTTTCCTATTGGATTTCTTTTTTTGTGTTCACGGAGATGTTGCAATGATGAGTCATGCGGACTGAACAAATTATTTGACTAAATCGCGACCGAAGAAAGGGCGAGGATTGTGGCAACGTAAAATCGATTTAAGCCCCCCCCCCCCCACACACACACACACACCAGTGTTTCGCTGGCCGTTCCAAGGCGGTTCATCTGGCGCAGTATGGTTCATCTGTCGCGGTTTATTGTTGTTATGGTTGGTTTTTGGGTGTTTGTGTCGCTTATATTATTTTATTTTGGATATCCAATTGGCCATTGTGTGGGAAAATAACTTTTGGCTTTCCGCTATTGATGTTTTCATTAGGGTCGGTTGTTTCATGTTTGCGTTTCTTTATGTTTGGTGTCTCTGATGGGAGCTATGGGTTAATGGGCCGATTTCTGATCATTGCTCCCACTTCTATTTTGTAATGTTTTAAGCTTAATGTCGTTTCTTTATGTCTGTTCTTCTTTCCCTTCGTTTATCTGGATGGCTGGTGTATTGTAGTTACATCGATACCTGATCATTGCCTTCAGTTCTGTATATAATACAGTGAAAGTTTGAAGGCCCGAGCACCGATGACTTATTTCCCCAATGTTACATATATGCTTTGTCATGCACTGCTGAAGCATATATGATGCCGGGACAACGGATTGTGACTTTCCTATTGGGGGAGTTTTCCAAGTATTGGGCAAACTCAATGAATTCTAATTTAGCTTAGAATACAATATGATTCAAATTTTACAAACATTACAATAACACGTACATAGACACTAATTTCATAGTCTATCCCACTTCCATCTTTTTGCCAAATGCTTGTATAGTGACGCTGTCCCCTGGACGGGGGCATCCGTGTAATATTGCCACATTTTTTTTTTGTTTCTTTATTATTCTAGAAAGGTCTCAGGGGAATATTTGTTGCTGCTCATAAACTTTGACAATTATGTAGTTTGTGCATTTAAGTGTTTTAAGTGTTACGAGCCAGGCGTAGCAGAAAGAAAAAGCAAACAAGCCTTTTGGAAAAATTTAACAAAATTTATTTACAAGTTAACTTTAACCTGTAGAAGTAAGAAAATTAAATGTACTTAGCTCTGTTATGAAATATCCTGAATGAATCTATTTTCCTTGATCCCACAGAATTCACAGTCCAAAATGAAAAGTAATATCCTTTAACAATCCAACACAGAATTTAGAAATAACTTTTCTTAAATGCCCAAACATCAAACTCCAAAGTCTGACTCAATGAGAAAAATCAAGCACTTTTATAGACCCTAAGATTTCTCTAGAACATTCCAGAGGGCTGTGGAATAAGATGAGGTAATTTTCTAAAAATAATGCAAACCTGAACTTTCTGGAAGGTTCTGAAGTACATTTCCTTGTAAACATGTTGTTTACAAAAATAAAATTAATCTGTGACTCATTTTTCTAGAATCTTCTATAAGAAGATTAACAAGATATTTATAGCATTATTAGGTCACAGTGGGGTGAAAGTGGGAATCAGAAAAATAAATTCTTATGCATAACACTCCCCCCCTTCGAGGAAAAGAAAGATTTATGTAATAAAGCTTTCTTTTGCTTTAAGAATAATAAAATATTGAGCATAGCATATAAAATTACATGTATCTACAACCCACTTTAGTAGGAAAGAAAAACACAACTCCTGACCCTGCTCAAGCTCTTGAAAGGGCATCAGGGATAATGTTATCTCTCCCTCTGATATGTCTTATGTCTAAATTATACTCTTGTAGCATAAGACTCCACCTGAGCAACCGCTGATTTTTGTTTTTCATTTTATGTATGAAAGTCAGTGGATTGTGATCACTGAAAACAACAATCGGTGCAGTAGTAGGGGTAAGATAGACTTCGAAATGTTGCAGAGCAAGAATCAGAGACAAGCACTCTTTCTCTATGGTAGAGTAATTTCTCTGATGCTTATTAAACTTTTTGGAAAAGTAGCAAACTGGATGATCCACACCATTTTCATCTTCCTGCAACAAAACACTACCTGCACCTACGTCACTAGCATCTACAGCTAGCTTAAACTCCTTTTCAAAGTTTGGTGCCAAGAGAACTGGTTCACTCTTGAGTATGGCTTTAAGTTTATCAAAAGCATTTTGGCATATTGCATTCCAATGGAATTTTGTTCTTTTGCTGAGCAAATTTGTCAAAGGCTCAGCAATGACAGAGAAATTATTACAGAACTTTCTGTAATAACCAGCCATACCAAGAAATCGCATCAGCTGTCTTTTGCACGTGGGTACGGGAAAATTTGAGATAGCCTCAACTTTAGCATCAATGGGTTTCACATGACCTTGACCTACAACATGACCTAGAAATGTCAAACTTGCATGGCAGAATTCACTCTTAGCAAGATTGATTGTCAATTTGGCATTACTCAGTCTATCAAAGAATGCTCGAATAGTCCCAAGATGTTGATTCCACTGGTCGTTGTATATGATAGCATCATCTATATAAGCACTGCAGCCTTCCAGCCCCGCAATTACCATGTTTATTAAGCGCTGAAATGTTGCCGGAGAGTTTTTCGTTCCAAATGGCATGACTTTATAGTTAAATAATCCATCTGGTGTTGTGAATGCCAAAACCTCCTTTGCTCTATCTGTGAGTGGAATTTGCCAAAATCCTTTCAGAAGGTCGAATTTCGTTATGTATTTGGCATTCCCGATGTTATCAATGCAGTCATCCATTCTTGGAATAGGAAAGCTATCTGTTTTACTTAAGGAATTAACTTTCCTAAAATCTGTACACATACGATATGTCCCATCAGGTTTTGGTACAAGAATACAAGGAGAACTCCACTCACTTTGGCTTGGTTCAATAAAGTCATTGTCTAATAGATACTGAACTTCTTCTTTAAGATATTTTTGTTTCACAGGATTCATCCTGTATGGGTGTTGTTTTACAGGTTTAGACCCATTTATGTCCACATCGTGAAATATTTTGTCTGTCCGTGTTGGAATGTCAGGAAATAAGTGTTCATATTCAAAAATCAGCTGTTTCAGTTCATTCCGCTGATTTGGCTCTAGATGTGACAGTTTCTGGTCAAGATTCCGTAGAATGTCAGAATTCTGAAGTTTTGATGATGTGGGATCCGACTTCACTGAATTAATATCCTCACAGTCATTGTCACATAAATTAAGTGGAACAGAGCTAATTAGATTGACTGATGTTAAAGATGTATTGTCCCTATCTATGTATTCCTTAAGCATGTTAATATGACATAGCTGCTTTAGCTTGCGCCTCCCAGGAGTGTTTATTATGTAATTTACGTCACTGATCTTTTTGTCTACAGTGTATGGACCATAATACCTGGCCTGCAACGATTTTCCTGGAATAGGCAAAAGAGCTAGTACCTTATCACCTGGTTTAAAATTCCTTTCTTTTGTCCCTATGTCATATAGCTGTTTCATTTTCCTTTGGGCTGACTGAAGGTTGGTTCGAGCAGCCTCACAAGCTTTTGAAAGTCTAGTTTTGAAATCAGACACATACTGAAGTAAATTCAGGGAGGTGTCATCATTGGAGAGAAATATTTCTTTGAGAAGTTTCAAAGGACCACGAACAGTATGGCCAAATACTAATTCAAATGGACTGAAGCCAAGAGATTCTTGCACAGATTCTCTAACAGCAAATAAAAGGAGATGGATGCCTTCATCCCAATCCTTCTCTGTGTCAAAGCAATATGATCTTATCATGTTTTTCAATGTTTGATGGAATCTTTCAAGGGCGCCTTGACTTTCAGGATGATAGGCTGATGACTTATACTGTACAATGCCAAGTTCATGCATTACTTGTTGAAATATTCCAGACATAAAATTTGAGCCTTGGTCTGACTGAATCGATTTAGGAAGCCCAACAAATGTGAAAAACTTCACTAAGGCCTTGACGATTGTCTTAGTTTTGATATTTCTTAAGGGAATGGCTTCAGGAAAACGTGTGGAAGCACACATAATAGTCAAAAGATATTCACAGCCAGACTTAGTTCTGGGCAAGGGACCCACACAGTCTATAATTATTCGACTGAAAGGTTCATCAAAAGCAGGTATAGGCTGCAAGTGAGCCTTAGGTATAGTCTGATTGGGTTTTCCTACCATTTGGCATGTATGGCAGGACCTACAATGCTGAGAAACATCTGATTTTAACCCAGGCCAGTAAAAATGATTAAGAATCTTGTGATAGGTTTTATTTACACCTAAATGTCCTGACATGGGAGTTTCATGTGCCAAGTTTAATATTTGGGAACGGTAAACCCGTGGAACCACTATCTGGTGGTTGACAGTCCACTCGTCTTCTGCTGAGACGTCTGGTGGACGCCATTTTCTCATAAGAATGTCATTTTTGACATAATAACAGACTGGGACCTGAGATACTTCCTGCTCATCTAAGGCCCTTTCAAATAAAGGCGAAATTTCAGGATCCTTATGCTGTTCTATAGCTAGTTGAGACCCAGACATTATGTCATGGCCTAGAGCTAAAGATGAGTTATTCTCATGAAAATCTGTCTGCTTATCAGGCAGGCTTGAAGACAGAGACCTTGTTATCTCGTCATTACAAGACTGACCCAAAAAGGTATCAGTTAAATCAAAATCCTGTTTCCCATCAGTTTGCTTGGCCTTACGTGCCATCGCCCTTGTGACTGCACAAGACGGATAAAGATCAGGAATTTCCTGCTCAATGGGATCAGGCGGTTTGTCTATGCAAGGATTAGTAGTCAAAAGTGGGTTTACCACAACCTTATCTCCAGCTAAGTCATTGCCTAGCAACAAATGAACACCTTTAAAAGGTAAAGAAGGTCTAATACCAACAGCCACTGAACCGGATACCAAGTCTGATGACAAATAAACGTTATGGAGCGGAACATTAACAAATCCACATTCCACACCCTGAATAAGGACACTTTGGCCCAAAGAAGTCTTCTCAGAAAAAGGCAGAGTATCTGCTAGAATAAGAGATTGAGAAGCTCCGGTATCTCGTAAGATTTTAATAGGGGTAGGATGGGCATAACTGTCACCATTTAGTGACACAAAACCATCTGATAAGAATGGTTCATAACACTCCATAACTGTATCAGTCTCAGATAATTTGGTATCAGAAAGAGTTTCCTCCCTTACACAAGACTGTGGTTTTGGCCTTATAGAAGTCAAGCCTGTAGGCTTAAGTTCCTCTTGTCTTTCTCTTTCTTTCCTTCGCTTTAATTTTAAACACTCAGAGATCAAATGACCTGTATTTTTACAATAATAACAAACTACTTGAGATTGAGATAAGGGATTCTGGTCTTTGTTTTCACCAGAAGGTTTGGGAAAATTTGGGCTTCTGTTTTCACCAGAAGGTTTGGAAGGATTCTGGCTTTTATTTTCACCAGAAAGTTTGGGCATAGTACTAGATGTATGGCTATAACTACCAGAAGGATTACTGGGATAGAATCTTGGACCTGTCTGTGGATTATAAGGTTTTCGAGGATAAGGCCTGTTCACAAATGAGACTTTATGAGTCAAAGCATAATCATCTGCCAAACGAGAAGCTTCCTCCAAAGTTTCAACCTGTCTCTCATCGAGAAAAGATTTAATGTCTGAATTTATGCACCGTTTGAACTCTTCAACAAGGACAAGTTGTCTAAGTTTGTCATGATCAGAGCCTACTTTTTTAGAAGAACACCACCTATCAAATAGCTGTTCTTTGGTTCGAGCAAATTCTACATGGGTCTGGGAAATTTCTTTTTTGCAATTCCTAAATTTCTGCCTGTAAGCCTCAGGGACCAACTCATATGCCTTAAGAATAAGCTCCTTAACCAAATCATATTCTGAGCTTTGCTCGACAGTCAGCTGAGTGTATATGTCTCGAGCCTTTCCGACAACAACGCTTTGCAAAAGTAAGGTCCAATGCTCTTTTGGCCATTTTAAATTTTCTGCAACTTTTTCGAAATGCAAAAAATACTTATCTACCTCTTTTTCCTGAAATGGCGGAACTAATCTGATGTGCTTTGTGGCATCAAAGTAACTACCAGAGTCAAAAACAGGGGTAGGTTTCACCCTATCTTGACCCTGGAGTTCCATTTCCTTCAGCCTTAATTGAAATTGCCTTTCCCTTTCTTTTTCCTCAATACTATATTTCATTTTTTCCTTTTCTAACTCAATCCGTTCCTCCATTTCTCTTTGTTTTTCTTCCTGTTCTATTTTTTCTTTTCGAATTCGTTCTTCCATTTCTAATCTTTCCATCTGCATTTGTCTCTGCATTTCTCTTTCTTTTGCCTTCTCTCTTTCTTCCATTTCTCTTTGCTTTTCCTTCTCTCTTTCTTCCATTTCTCTTTGCTTTTCCTTCTCTCTTTCTTCCATTTCTAATCTTAACTTCTCTAATTCAATTTGCCTTCCTATTTCAATTTGTCTCATTTGCAATTCAGTATGTGAAACCATAATGAGAGACAAAGCAGATGGATCGAAAAGTTCTTCATCAACAAAAAACTGTACCAAAATATTCTTAATTTCATGCTTCTTCATGCTTGTTTTGACAGCAGTGACCCCATAATGGGAAGCAATTTCTAGCAAATCTGTCCTTTTGGCCAGATTAAACAACTCCTGAGTAGGCTGAGCCAAAAAGCTTCTCAAATCAAACGACATGTTTGCCTTTTGTTTGTTTTATAAAGTATTTATGGAAATACAGATTGAGGTTAATTTGACAAAGTTTTTTTTTTTTTTTTAAATGACAAGCCCAACGAGAATTTCACATGAAATGACAAGTACTATTTCACCTGAAATGACAGTTCACATGAAATGACAATCCCCTATATGCCTATAGGGAAATACCAATTCTGTGAAGCAACTGCAAAGTCTATTTGATAAGAAATGACAATTACCTGCGTCACATGAAATGTCGGTTTTAAAATGCTTAAAATGGTTTTATCCCGGGCGAGCCCCCAATTTCTGTTACGAGCCAGGCGTAGCAGAAAGAAAAAGCAAACAAGCCTTTTGGAAAAATTTAACAAAATTTATTTACAAGTTAACTTTAACCTGTAGAAGTAAGAAAATTAAATGTACTTAGCTCTGTTATGAAATATCCTGAATGAATCTATTTTCCTTGATCCCACAGAATTCACAGTCCAAAATGAAAAGTAATATCCTTTAACAATCCAACACAGAATTTAGAAATAACTTTTCTTAAATGCCCAAACATCAAACTCCAAAGTCTGACTCAATGAGAAAAATCAAGCACTTTTATAGACCCTAAGATTTCTCTAGAACATTCCAGAGGGCTGTGGAATAAGATGAGGTAATTTTCTAAAAATAATGCAAACCTGAACTTTCTGGAAGGTTCTGAAGTACATTTCCTTGTAAACATGTTGTTTACAAAAATAAAATTAATCTGTGACTCATTTTTCTAGAATCTTCTATAAGAAGATTAACAAGATATTTATAGCATTATTAGGTCACAGTGGGGTGAAAGTGGGAATCAGAAAAATAAATTCTTATGCATAACATAAGTAACATAACAGCCAGGACATTTGTTTCATGCATTCGAATATAAAGTTTCGTTTACTTTAGGAGACTATATTTTCTTTGGGCACCAGTCGATAAGCACCTCTACAAACTAAGTGTAGCCAAGACAGACGATAGCCCGATAACAGCCATCTGATAACGCCATTTACGTACTTTATCTAAACAGATCAGACAGAAATGTTCCGCGATATGTACTCAGCTAAAAATATGAAAAATAAGAAACAAAATCAACTTTTCTTTGTCAAATATATGCGTTTATATATGGTCCGGTTATAACAACTCATACAAAAATGTTTGTAGCACTATATATTCTTGTTTACAGGTCTTTGTCACTGTTTTCAATAACCCATGTTACTTCGTGCCACGTGCAAAAACGCCACGTGTATGAATCGACTATTCTTTTGCTGTGTAAGCAATATCTAACATTCTGTGATTAAGAAAACCACTCTCTGCTGCTTTTAAATGACGACAAACGAATTCAGGCCATAGTTATGCTCAACATTGGCCAACCGTTAAGCGAAATTAGCCGAGCATTGAGTACACTAGGTGTACTGCTATTCAGATGTTGACCAATCGTTTCCGGCAGAGTGTCAATATAAGGGACCGTCTTCGCAACGGTAGACCTCGTGTGGCCGCGGTAAGTCAAGATAGCTATATGCCGTTGACAGATTTGCGTCAACCACTGTCACGGGAGGGGGGGAGGGCGGTACGAAATTTCAGCACAGACATTCGTATCAGGGCCAGGCATAGGCAACAGAGTGCTTACAGTCCTTACCACGGATACATTTTAACAATAACCCATAGAGCCGCTCGAGTGAACTGGTGCTGACGTCATTGCCGGTTCCAACGCACCGACTGGGACAACATTTTGTCGCAGGACGAGTCTGTGTTTAACTTCAGGCACGCAGATGGTCGTGTAAGTGTCTATCTTAAGAGCCGAGAGAGATTTGTTGATGCATGCATCCTTCAAAGAACCAGCTTTTGTGGCAGCAGTGTTATGGAATGGAGAGGTATGTGGTGGTGGGATTTGAAGATGTGTCATATATATATATCGAGGCAAGTAAATTATACAAAAATATATATATCAAACAAACAAACAAGCATAGCAAAAGTAACAAAATGCAACGCACCAAGATATGGGTTGTGCATATATATAAAAGAAGGTCCACATACAGCTTTAGCGGCAAAGTCTTTACTGCGACTTGTGACTTGTGCAAAAGTAACAAAATGCAACGCACCAAGATATGGGTTGTGCAAATATATAAAAGAAGGTCCACATACAGCTTTAGCGGCAAAGTCTTTACTGCGACTTGTGACATGTCATGTACCGTTAAAAATGACATTTATGTTATAGAATGTAGGGGATGTAACAAATATTACATTTCAGAAACAAACAATTTGAGAAAAAGAACGACCCTACATAACCAGCACATAAGAAACGAAAACTTGAGAATGATACCCCTTAGTGGACACACTGCCTCTTGTTCGAAACAAGATCCGAAATATTCCATGTTTCCATTATACAAGCTGAAAACAGACAGCATAATTGAAAGAAAAGAAAAAGACAATTTAAACCAGAACTTAATTCAACATAAAAGCTTGTAGATAGTGGAGACGCCAGTTTTGATATCACTTCTTTCCAATGTTTATTGAAGGACCATGTTTATTCATTATTAATACGTTACATAACAAATACCGACAGAAGGGAAGTTCCTGACGTTACGTTACGTAACGTTACGCCAACTTCCTAAGTAACAAGACGCCAGTATATGGAAGTCACTGCAATTCAAAAAAAGCTTTGAAAATTGACTAATGCCATGAAACCGGTTAGCCAAAAATAAAAAAATGTTGTGCATCAGCAGCAAGGAGGGTGAATGGATTTTTTTTTACCTCAGAAGCCGCATTCAGCCAGTCAAGGTTCCCAGCATATTTTGGCCCAAACATAATCTCTTTTTGGTAAATTAAGCTTCCCAACCCTAAAACATCAATATACGAATCTCGGCGTGTTTTTTGGCTTTTGTTTGGAGTTTCCGTCCAATAAATTTCCCGCCTACACCCAGCAACCCACACACAATCGCTCCAGCTTGGAGGCCAAGGGCGACATGCGCCGCGATGATAGTTGACAAGAGCCCGACGCTAGTCGCAATCCGATCAACAACATTAGCCTCACGTCTGTATTTCTTTTACAGTGAGGCTCTGAAGTCTCGTTCTTTTTCGAGACGGAATTTGACCTCGGCCACGTGCTGAAGGCGGTGTTTGTCTCCAGTATCAAGTGGTGGATAGAGAGTCATCGTACTAATATGATCTAACCTTTCGCTCTAAATGAATATTACTTATTGCATGAGCTCATTGGGCGTAAATCTCTGACCTCGGCCACATGCTGAAGTCGTTGATTAACTCCGGTTTCAAGTCCTGGGTAGCGGCCCGTCGTGTACTACCCCTCGAGCTGGGTGGTTCTGCTTAAGCCGGTGCTAGAGGGCGTGGCCTGTGTTGCACATTTCAGTACTGGTCATGAACAGACTCAATAAAACCGAGTCTGCTATTTTCGTTTTTTTGGTGTATTCTTTGCTTCCAAAGGATGTAACTAATGAGAACTTATTTATCTTCACTGCAGCTGGTGCTGTGCCGTGTGGCGGCCGTAAAAAGTCTCCCCGTACATCCATCATGGTGCAGACAGGGTCCTGGCAAGATTGAATGGCACATCATTTTGAACGCCGGTGAGTGTGATGTACATAATAATAAAATTATTAACTTGAACAGCACAACAACACCAAAATGGGTATGGATACAAAGGCATTAACGTTTAATAGCTTGGCAAAATATCAGGCAGGCGGCCATTTCAAATATAAGGAGTCAGCAGCAAGGGCGCCCACCATATCCATAATGGTCGGCGATAAGGGAAGCCTCTTCCTTGCTAAGAACCCGGTCATTTTCGCCGATTATCATAACTCTCCGCTTCCGGGGACGTCTATATGGCAAACAAGGCGTGGAGCACCTGGCAGCACGCCCCCTTCAGCTGGTGGCAGTGCCAGCTGAACTTTGCGGTTTGGTGCGCAATCGCTGGATGTGGTGTTTCATTCCAGGACCATCTCCAAGTGGAGGCGCCCCTTCTTGCAAGTGTGTATTGTTTTCATGTCTGTTATACGACGAGGCGTCTGCTTGAGGAGCTAAAAGTCGCCCTCCCTGGGGGCAAGTCCAATTCATGGTTCGATAACCAATAAGACTCCAGCGCCTACAAGCGGCTTTGCGAGGAGTTCGCCGTTTCGCCTGATACGGATTGGAGGCAAAAGCTGGACCATGGGTGTCAAGGCCTCGGATATGTCAGTACTTTCATTGGGAGAAAGTGCGTTACCTTCCAGATTACCCCTTTGTGGAAAGATCACAACTTCGATGGCCCCTTCTTTCACCCGAAGGACGACATACGCCATAAGCGCGATATTTCAAAGGCGTGGACGATGTTCATTCTCGATAAATCAGATGGCTTCACGCAAGCGGGTGTGGAGCGTCTTAATGACACGATCAGGACTTATGTTTGGGCCATCTTAGGAGCGCAAGCCCACACGCGGTCAAATATTCTCAAGGCCGGAACGGGATTTGACGCTCAAAAGCAATTCATGGCGAATGTTGAAGACACGATTGCCTCGCCCGTGGACATCCCCAGCAGCATCGTTCGCTATCAGAAAAAGTTGCAATATGCATCCACACCCCTGGATTACGTCTACGGGAAAGGGCTCTACTTCATGCCGAGCGACAAGGCACTCCACCCTGTCAATGTCAAAGGTTATAATAACCAAATCCAAATAGTAGAGTAAGACGCAGTCATCGGCCGCAACCTAGGAATAAACGAGGAGGCACCGATCAATCCTGCCTCTAAAGTCGGAAGGACACTCCAGGGGAAAACTGCCTCACCAGCCGGGACCGATCCGCGAGTACTCACAGGACCACCGCCCGAAGGGTCGCCTACGTCTACCGCGGTTACTCCGCCAGCAGACTGGAAACCCGGTCTCGACCATGAAGAAGATAAAACAGCTCGCATAGCCTCAGGGATTGCACTCGGCCTAGTTGCGCTTTGGTTGGTCGCGCGGTCGAGATAACCAGTCCCGAGCATCCACGAGAAGAAGGGCCCCCCACGCCGATGAGTAAGGCCTACAAATCACCGCGAGCCATGAAGCGGCCTTCCCTAGCGTGCTCAAGAGCCAAGAGACGATGGACCCGATGATTCCGGGCAGGGCAGCCGCAGCCTTGCCGGCTAAATTGGCCAGGGCACGCCCAAGGGACTGTATGTGCTTTTTTACCCACTCCTTGCCGGGTGGCCTGGGAGTTGGAGCCGGTACATCCCCCCCCGCCGGTGAGCGCAAGCACTAGGGTCGTTACGTTATGCCCTTTTCGCGGAAGAGTGTCCATATTCGCTCAGTCTTATCTTCATGGAGCATCTTCCTGAACGTCTCACGGATTCGGGAGGTCTGGGACCGGAGAGCTTCTCTGTTCGTAGAGAGGGCTTCGAGCCTCGACTGTCTTTTGATTTCGACGTCAGAAAGCTCACTCTCAAGATTTCTGATCCGATCCCGAATTTCCTGTTGGATTTCGGTGTCGTCCGTTTCCGTCAGTTTCCGCCGCTCCCTGGCCAAGTGTTTTTCTACTTGGGATTTTCCCTCGTCGACCTTTGACAGCTTCGCCTACTCATCTCGGGTTCGAGCCTTTTCAAGTCCAGCAAGCTCTCTTTTGGCCTAGGTGACCCACGCGGTGTCGATAGGCTGATCATCATTTGTCTTCGATGCGGTCTCGACATCTCCTGTTGTTTGAATAACGTCGTGGGCTACCCCGGGAGCTCTTGTCATCTCGAGGGGTTCAATGTTTTTTTGGGAGGGTTTCCTCTGCTTTTTTTGAGTATATCCAAAGCTTCTTTGTTGAGACGCGGCATATTCGATTTATAGTCAATGAGCCCCAGTGATTGCCGAATTGCATTTATGCCGCCTGTTCCATATTTCGAGACCAGTGTGGACAGAGCCAGAAACTGGAATCCTCGCCTTGTCGGAATCGTTTTGTCGCTGGGGGTCAAGTAGAGTGTTTTATCCCATCAATCAGTCATCAATCCCAAACTTGTCGATACTGCCTTCGAGGCGCAACCCCTTATAGGCACGGCGCACTTCTTTGCAGAAAGTATCGACCAGGTGCCTTTTCTGGTCAGAAAATGCTATCCGTCTTAACTCGCCTCAAAGGTTCTGAAGATTGTCCCCGGCCGCGCTTAGTCCTTGCTGGTCGTCCGGTGGCGGGTCAATAACAGCGTCTGCCAGGTTGAATGATTGAACGTCATCGTTGGCGTCATCATAAGGGTCGGACCAGTCTCCGAACATGGGGTTATCAAAGTAATCCATAATGTTTGTGCATTTGAAGGTTGTCGCGCATGTTTAAAACAGACTTTGTTTACACCATGTCATTAAGCAAGTGCGGACGAAAGCTTGAACCCTACCGGTGACCCCGCGAACCCCTAAGGAAAGGGCTGAGGCAATCGGTGACGGTAACTAACAAAGTAGAAGTAAAACAAAGATCAGGAATCGATACAATTAACTTACTCCACCCGTCAAAGACACCAAAGGGAAAGAAACAAAAACATGAAGCGACCAGACCGTAATGGAAACATAAACAAAGGAAGGCCATAAGGACAGTTACTTTCCCACAAAATGGCCAAACGGCCATCCAGAACAAAAAGACACACAGTAAGCAACAAACAGCAACACAAACAAACCGCCACAGAAGAACCGCCTTGGAACGGTCGGTGGAAAGAATTCCACCGGGATGGGGACTCCACACGGCCACAATGCCCGCCCTACCCCAGCACGATCGGCCCGAACCAGCAGCTTCTGGTTCGATTTCCCAACCTCGGCCAATATGATGTCATCGTCCCCGAGGTTGGTCTGCACAGCGAATATGCCAATCGGACCTTGGTTCAGAACCTAGGCCGCGCCCTCGTGAATGAGACCGTCATTAAAATTTCGGGGAACGAGGTCCTCAGCATCGACGAAAGTGACGTGTACCACTGCCACTGCGATCTCTGGGGAACGGCTTCAGAGAGGAAACATGGCCAGTACCAAGGCATTGATAAGTCGAATGAACGAAATACGAGGATCTGAATCAATGCTGAGGACAAACACGAGCCCTTTCTAGCGGACAAAGCCGTCGCCGATGCTTTCGGCAATCGCTTCTACATCCCACTGGACTTCGAGCTGCTCGAGAGCCACATGCCATTCTACCAGAGCGCGCTGGGCGACTGGCTCGAGTATGAGCTCACGTCCAACGACTACAACCGTGTGATCCTGATCACAGAAAGAGGTGTCTCTTTCGACATTGGAAGCATCTGTCTTGAGTATGACATGGTCACCCTGCCAGGGCTGGCCCAAATGATCAACAACCAGTACAGAAGCCGCATTTCGATCCTGTATGACCGGGTTCTACGGCACCGTAAAATCGGCAAAGACACGAGCGACACCCTCTGGAATATCAATCTCAACGTGCCCGCTCGCAGCATGAAGGGCATCCTGATGCTCTTTGAGGATGAAGCCGCGCAACAGCCCTTCGCTCGCGACACTGAGGCCTTCTATAGCCCAAAAATCGCCAAAGTCGAGGACACCATCGAGGGGATCCCCAACCAACACTCAGCCAAGGGATGCGCTCTTACCAGATGTTTGATGAAGCGAGGAAGCTCTTCCCAGCCGGCAGAAAGCGACACCTTGAAGTGACAACGGTCGAAAAAGACCTGGCCCTAGCCAAGGTCAGCCTTGCAGGATACCTCAACGGCAAGTACGCGCTGTGGCCTGACGTAAACCGGCTCCATGGCTCCGGCAGACGGATACGGAATGCCAGCGCAGGTGTGACCATCCAAATAACGAAAAAAGCCGAGGCGGCTGGCGCATTGAACATCTACCTCTACGTCATCATGGATGCACAACTTAACATCGAAGATGGCCGGTTCGTCTCAGCGGTTTATTAATGTTGCGGAGCAACAATTAAAAGAGTTCCTACCGCGCACGGCCCATTCGGCAACAATCAGAGGGCAGACCGGATGCGGAAAACCCGTTTTTATCCTCGATCCGCTCGAAGGCCCCTACCGGGGGTTATTTCAGCACGTAGTGCCTCGTGTCCCACCATACGGTACAACAGGACGTATCAGCAGCGCCCCTGGATCTGGACGGACCCTGAGATTTACGTTCTAGACCCCGGTGAGCGCCTTCATGATTACTTGCGAGCGTTTTACCGGGTGTTCCAGGGCGAGCCGACCCTATACATCATTGGCGACTGCAGCGCTAAGAGGGCTTTAACGAACAAGAAAGACATGCTGTCAGAGCTGGCGTTCTCGAGCCGCCACGCGGACCAGTCTGTCTGGGTCCTCACGCAGAATTACAACTCCGTCTTGAAAGACTTGCGCGAGCAGACGCGCTGGGTCTGTTTGTTCCACCGACTCGTTTGAAGACTGTCTGCGTGAAAATGACGTGATCCCCGCACGGGGACGGGAGTGTGTGCGGCAGCAGCTAGCCGAGACAAAACTAGCTAAGCTTCTGTTGAAGGCAGATCAACCCGCTGATTATATAATCATTAAGTGTTTAATATTGCTTAGCCGTTGCGAAGCAGTTGCGTAGCTGTTGCGAAGCAACGCCAACACCGATGTGCTCAGTAGCGGCCGTAATCGCTGTACTTGGCCTGCATGTGGCGCTGCTTTTTGCTGTCTTTTTTATCCTTTCTCGGGTGATCAAGATGTTTGCCGCGCATGAATGCGCATGCCTGCGACTCCATTTTAAACAAGTCCGCCCTTGTTTTCTATCCACGATAGGAATGGACTGTGACGAGCTTATAGTCCAGATGCTTGACGATCCGGCGGCGCCAGACACACAACTGGCGAAACCAGTAGCAAAGCAACAAGCAGAGCCACGCCACGATGGCAGAGTGCAAGAATACCGCGAAAGGCTCGCTGCAACAGTAGCAGGAGGGTCGGCCAGGAAATACGGAATTGTGGCTCACGGAAAGGCCTTGACCGTCGACCAGGTCAAGGAGCTGGGTGACTCTGAGTTCGAGATGTTCTGCGCACGTTACTCCGCCCGATTAGGGGCAGACATGACAAAGACGATTTCGAACGCGGCTCTCGGGCTGTATGTGGGACTGGTCGGGATGTTCGTCCAGATCTCGGACCAACAAGGGCTCATTCGCGATCTTGAAAGCGATCCCTGTCTAGGTAGCGCACTCCAAGGTGCTGCCAGTGAACTCTATCACCGCTATGGCACGTTGTTAACTCCGCACACAGCAACGTTAATCACTCTCAAGCATGTCTGATTTGAACATTGCTGCCCCATCAATTCATCACACAGTGATGGCGGAGAATACGATGATAGCTCAACAGCTGGACGCTCTAACTCAGCTGGCGGACGTTGCGACGCCACTGGTGCAGCCTGTACTGGCGGAGCCAGTTGCAACGTCACTGGCGGAGCCAGTAACGCAAAGAGTGACGAAGCCTAAAGATCCGAAAAAGGTTACAGTCGGTCGTGCCGGCGCCGCCGCTCGAAATGCCAAGCAAGAACGACTGCTCAAGGAGCTTCAGGAAACCAAAGAAAAAACATCATGTCACGAATAACGATGGTGCGGTTGACGATGTTGTTATTGCAGAGCAACATGTTGCAAAGCAACAACAGGAACATCACTGTATTCTGCCAGCAGGACAAAGAGCCTGGACCCCATTGATCATCGGGTTTGTCTTGTGGGTGGTAGTGCTGTAGTTGCTCTGCAACATGTGAGCCTATCGCGGCGACAAGTTGCTGAGAGCAACAGCAAAAATGACAAGTCGAAAAGGAAGTTATCTGCGCAGCACGATAAACTCCGGCCCTTGAATCAATTAGAGACCAGACCAGATCCATTTTATATAGAGTGATGCCTTCAGCAGCCACCACAACCATGACAACCCCGGCAACTGATGGTAAAATACTTGATAATGCGCTCTACCATAGCGCAGTCGTCTGTGGCATCGCTGTGGGATACGCCCGGCTTGGCAAGATGGCGATGGGGGTAGCCCCCCGAAGCTAGACTTCACTACCCGTGATGTGGGCATGGCCATAGTTGACGTCGCTCTCGCCATGGCTACCAAAGATATACTAATTAAACAGGGGATTGTTCCTGCTGATATCATGAAGTAACCGTCACGAAGTGACGATAAAATGGCAAGGTTTGCTATACTTGTTGGTGGTGCCCTGGTGAACGCCCTGGCGTTCTCGGGATCGAACTGCTTGTTCTCAATTTTGAAGAGCTCATGCGCCGACGAAGAGCGCAAGCGTCACGATAAATCAGTCGAATAGTTACAGGCTGCACAGGCAGAATGGTATCGAAAACGGACTGAGCGTATTGATTTCATCACTTAGGAACTCCGCCGCCAGGGGCACGCAGTTCGAACCTTCAGATGACGCGATGACGCGACGCACCTGTATGCGCAGGTCGCAGAGCATAACCTTGACCCCCTGGGGCCCCAGTCCCTGCTCTCTGACTTTTACCACCCGAGTGACGACCAGAAAGACCGTGAGATTGCCTTCGTCATCATGGGGATGGCCTCGGCCGGCCTTGTGGCCTACAAACTCGCTTTCGCATGTAATCGATTAATCAACTTAAAATACTTAATTATTTAAGTACTTAAGTAATCACCGGTGTTTTGCAAACTCCACTTGCTGCCATGCCGGCGTCGTTGCCGATCAAAATAGTGAGGCGAGTTTTAGTTTTTCATTCTTTTTGGAGACTTATCAGGCTTTTGGAAAACATTAGTAGCAATGGCCGAAAGTAAGCTCTCTGCCATATACTATAGCCCAAAGGGCTACTGGAAGGGGCTCGCTGCCATTGAGAAGCTGGCGTCTGCAGCCAAGGTGAGTGAATAACGGGCTAAGGACTGGCTCAAAAGACAGGCTATCTGGCACATCTACCTTCCTACCCCACGGCACATGCCACGGCCAAAATTCGACATCGCCACACCGAACGAAGTACACCAGGAGGATCTGCTCATGTTGCCACACGACCGAGTTGGGCTGAAAACCTTCCGCCACGCTCTCACTGTTGTTGACGTCGCCAGCCGTTATAAGGAGGCTGAGCCCCTGATCAACAAAACTGCGGCAGAGGTCGCAGATGGCATGGCTCGGATTTACAAACGGAGCCCGTTGAAGTGGCTCGAATTGCTCCAGATTGACCCCGGCCGTAAGTTCATGGGCTCTGTCAGCCAGCTGTTGGCAAAGCACTCTGGCCAGGTTCGACGCGGTCGGGTTGACATCCATCGGGACCAGGGCATTGTTGAGCGCTTCAATCGTACCTTGGCTGAGCGGCTCTTTTGGCACCAGTACGCTCAGGAGATGGTGCAGCCTAGTCAGCGGTCTACAGAGTGCGTGAAAAGGTTGCCTGCCGTCGTGGCAGCCTTGAATGGCGTGGTAACCCGACTGACCGGCAAAAAGCCCTCTGTGGCCAATAGGGTGCGATCAGTGACACAAAAGCCCTCCTCTGTAGTTCCTGGTCGTCCTGTAGGTCTCCAGGAGACAAAAAAACCTCCGGTGTCGGTGTTCGCTATTTGTACCAGACTGGCGAGCTTGAAGGGGGCGCCGGCGAGCGATTGATCCCATATGGTCCCTGGATGTGCACCGGCTCGGGCGCACAGTGACCAAACCCGACAAACCTGTGGTCTATAACTTGCAGGATGGACCTCAGCGCGGTTTTGTGCGCGAGGAACTTCTTGTTGTGCCGCCCGACACTCAGCTTCCTCCGGATAGGGTTGTCAAACTCTGAGCGCAGCCGCTCCTCTTTTTCGGTTGCATTCGAGGCAGGTCAGCCTGATGGTGTCGCGGACGTGGCCCACGGAGTTGTCTAACTGGTCAACGCTGAACTGCTGGGAGTCCTTTGGTTGGTAAACCCATAGGAGCTCAATATTGCACGCGGCACAGTGATTGTTCTGTGCCTCCTTGTGTTCTAGGATTTGACCAACCTTCAGGTTAAACCGGAGCCCCTTGGTTTGGTCCTGTCGCTTGCGGGCCACAAGCTTCTTCGCAATAACCTTGCAGAGCTGCTGCTCGGTGAGTATGGGTGGCCCCTCAGAACCCTCCTCTGGGGAACAGACTACCCTTTCGAGCTTGTGCATGTACTCCACCCTTGACACTTCCAAATATGCGAGATTGAACCACTGCAGGAAGTCATCGATAATCCAGACTTTTTGGGGGTCTTCGATTTTGAGACCTTGGCTTGAGTGGACTGTGATGGCATAGCCAAGAGCCCAGTCCTGGCCCCATATGCCGTCGACGACCTCGCGGGCGGTTTGCAGGGAAACCTCGACAACGTCGCTCAGAACGACCACGTGCTGGTCTGGCTCTCCAGTCGAGTCGACGACCAAGGGCCCAGGGATGGTGACCATTATGTTTTGCCACCGAGTATCCTTGGGACGACATAGCAGAGGAACGGGGAGGTCAGGGAAATGCTTCTCATGACTCTCGAACAGCCGCATCTGGGCCCGGTAGCGAACCTTCTGCCCCGAGGTCAGGATCAAGTTCCCCGGCTTCCAAGTTTCCACGAATCTGTCCCATCCAAGGCAGGCCGGTAGCGCTCATAGCCCGACACTGTACTCGGTCTGGTTGGAGGCGAATCTCCCTTTTAAGAGTTGTCAGGGCCGTATTTTTGCCCTGTGGTCAGCCAAGACCTCTTCATAGTTGTCGGCTCTCCGCTGCAGTCAGTCATGCGGCATTTCTCCTGCGATTGGGAGTGGCTGCCCCTGGGCGCCACAGCAGATGACCTGGACGCCTCGACCATCGACGCAGTCGAGGAAGATTTTCAGAAAGGGGCGGGGCACTGTGCAGATCTTGTCCCAGATTATCACTTGGGGAATGAACTTCTGTCATATCCTTTCGGATGTCCAGTCTGTCTGGCCACTCCAGCGGAAGAAGATGTGATAGATCTGGGCCTGGACGCCCTTTGCCCGCATCTTTTTGGCCAGGCGATGGGTCGGGGTGAAGACGAGGGGGTTCTTGTCGCGGAAGATCTCGATCGCTCGGGTGGTCTTGCGCTGCCCCCGCCGCCGTTTAGGTAGCTCAACTGATGTCTGGTCAGGGGATCGTCATAAAGTGACGCGGATGAATCGGGCAGGTCTTTGATGTTTGCTATATATTCAGGGTTGGGGGCGCAGACCGCGTGTCACAATGTCATGTAGACTTGTTCACCCTTGTCACGCCACTGAGCTGGGGCAATCACGTCTCGGGATCGCATCGTTGTCTCCTTGTCGTGGCGGGTGAAACAGATTCGGCAATATCCTTTTGGGGTGCACCTCATGAGGTTTGAAAGCCTTAACCCCTCTAGTTTATAGAGCGCCGCTTTCCGGACACAGATAGAATCGGTAGCCACTCGGACGGCCACATCGGGTCCAAACCTTGAAAGCATGGAGATTAGATTAATGTGGGCGTAGGCCAGCATGCTCGCCCTCAGGTGAGCGTAGTGTGGTTGTGAGCCATCATAATACGTGAGGATATAGCTTAGAGAAAACTTTTCGGGAACTCTGACCAGGGTACCGCTTTGGTGGGTGTCTCGCACGAGGAGGTGGAGTTTTCCTTGGTCGGTCACAAGCCTTCGTGTCAGTCTTTTACCGCCAACTCTGTTGGTAGCTCCGTTGGCAGCTTTTGCGCCCTGGATGAACTTGCAGGTAACACTACAGCCTTGGTCACGGTCTTCTGGGAGCCACACATCGGTTTGCTTCTTAAAGGCGAGGATGGCTTCCCGAACCCTGTGGCTCTTCAGCAAACCAGACTCTATGAGAAGGGCAAGGAGCTGTGTCGGGGCCCTACCACCGCTTTCGGAGGCGAAATGCTTCCCGAACCAGGCAGGGATGACAGGATGGCAGGTCGCATCAAACTCCCATTCTTGGATCTCGGCGAAGCCTGTGCCAATATCTTCGGGGAGAGTGCCATTTTGGAAGGATGCCGGATAGCAGGCCTTCATGTCGATGCTGACGACTTCCCTCGTGTCATAATTCATCGAGTTCCAGTGGCCGCAGTGACCGTGCTCCACAGAGGCCTTCTCGACGTCTGGCAGGAGGTTGGAGGGGTTGTAAAATTTATGATAAACGCGATGATTTTGATTTTGAGGTTGTAAAGTTTCCTTTTGTGGCTGGTGATGTTCCTCGTGCGCCATCCTATGGCGTTTATATTTCGCAATCAATTCGATTTGCCAGAGTGTGTAGTCATGTAACTGTTTTCAAAACTCGTAATAAATTATTAACGGCTAAACTTCTTAATCAGGGTTATCGGTACCATAAATTACGCAAAGCCTTTTCAAAATTTTATAGACGCTATTCTGATCTAATTTCAAAATTCAATATTGGACTTAAATTTCTTCTGCAACAAAGTCTATTGGAACCCGAATTTTAAGGGTGACTAGGTATATAAATTCAGAAAAATATATAACCGCAATAACTTCAGCACCCAAGTTTGCAAAATCATTCTTCGATATAAAAAGATTGGGTACAACATAAATGTTATACGACAGACTGCATGCATGGTAGTTAACCCAATCACGGTTGACAACTTTGCTTCCCTCTCTTATTGCACGCCGGTGGGTCAGGCCTCAGATTCTATGACGGTTCTAACGTAAAGGCTTATTGAGAATTCAAGGTAATGTTGGTTGGTGCCTGATGATCTGTCTGGTTGGGCCCATCGGAGTCTTACTGTTGGTTTTCTTTTGCTCAAGCATTTCAGTGGTTTCTTGCTGTCGAGTCCACACCGTTGTCTCACCTCTGTGGTTGTTTGATTATTTGCGTACTCTGGGGGAAGTGGAGGTCTTTGGACCAAGCGTGGTCGTTGTGGCAGATGAGTTCTACGGATCTATGGCCGCCATTCCCACGTCTACCATATTTACCACTGTTTTAGATGTCCTCACCAGCAATATCCCTCAGGATGATTGCTCTTTTGATGATCGTTTTCAATTCGGCCACGTCGCGAACAATCGCACCACCTCTGTGAACTCTCATCTCCCAATCTTGTATTTTTTGGCGACGCGTTGGTGTCAAACCCTGACCCCTCAGGGCGCCTTCAAAGTGCTCAACAACATTCTGGGCCACACGGTTGAGGTGGCCATCTCATAGTGGAGCGAGGTTGGCCGGGTCTGGGTCTCTGATTGGGTAGAGGCCGTAGGCAACTGTAGTAACGGGACAGGCGTTCTGGTAGAAGACTTTATCGGTTCCAGTCAACACGCGAGGCCTTTCTTTCCCTCGAGATCTCAATGATGGTCTGCCCCCTCCTTCTCTCCGCACGGGCTGTGACGAATTTGTCTTCAACGACCCACTCGCCTTCCTGTTGTTCACAGAGAAACTTGAGTTTCAGAAGAAACTCGCCTTCCGGAAGGTTATCAAGCAGCCTTGCCGCTCCCTCGTCTGTCATGCAGGCATCCAGAGCCAGTCGGCCTGCTTGGCATGAATACCATCATCGATCTCGATATCACCGATGCCGATGTCTTCTTCCACCCTCCATGAAGAGAAGACCGCAACGGCGCCGTCGACTTCAAACTCTTCTTTGGCGTCGTTAAGAATCTCGACCCACTGGTCGGCTGCAAACCCCACCGGGTGAGGGACCTGACCATCCAGGTCGGTAAATTCGCCGCCGAGGGCATCAGCTTGGTCGGGCATTTCTGCAAGGATCTCATCGACCAGTTCATCCATGTTGCTGGATGGGTATGCGATTTACACAGAAATCTCTAAAAGGATTTCGAAAAACAATGAGCGCACACAATACCTAATCGAACTGTTTCCGGGCTTTCTTCTCCAAGACTATGTGCCGGGAGCGTATTCTATCTCGTCCACAAGCCCGACAGATTTCTATTTCGCTTTGAGCATCTTTCCCACATTTTCTGCAGGGAGTGGGGATTTTCTTGCCTTTGCGGATCTTGGCCAAATGAACCTTGCAGTATGTCTTACAACATCTCTTCTCACAAGTTCCAAACATACCTACCTTCAACCATGCAAAATAGTCGAATCCCTTCATTATCGGAGTATACTATGTACATAAATACTTCTAAATACAAAATTTATCCTTGGGGCCCACCAGAGCCCCGGGCCGGCGAGGGTGGTGGGCCGCCCCCTGGGGCTCGGGGTTTTTGTCCGCGTTGTTATACGAGACACTCGCTGAATGCCCTTTGTATGTCGCAGCCAGTTGGGGTGGATTCTTTTAGGGTTGGAGGCTTAATTTGCCAAATGGAGGATATTGATGTCTTAGGATTTGGAGGCTTAATTTATCAAAAAGAAATTATGTTTGTGCCAAAATAAGCTTGGAGCATTGATTGGCTGAATGCGGCTTCTGAGGTCAAAATAAAAAGTCCATTCACCCTCCCTGCTGCTGCATCTGAACATTATCTTATTTATCAAAGTATTTAAACCCGTATTGTGGAATAATATATGTATATGCTAGCACCGTAAGCAGTCATTCTCTGAAAGACAAGCAAGATGGTGCTAGACCGTATACTGCAAGATTTACTCGGAAAATTCTTGAGCATCAAAACATGAACGTTCTCGAATGGCTAGGCAACAGCCCTGATTTAATCACAATGCAACGCATTTGAGATGGAATGGGGAAGGGGTGGGGGTAACCAAGTGCATCGGAAAGACCTGACAAATGTTCAGAACCTGCAAAATGTCCTCCAAGTTGCACAAAACAATTTTAGCCCAAACGCCATCAGCCATTATGCAAACAGTATGCATCGGAGGATCGGACAATGATCAGGAATCGATTCAATTAACCAACAGCTCCCATCAGAGACACCAAAGGGAAAGAAACACAAACATGAAACAACAGATCCTAACGGAAACATCAATAGCGGCCACCCTCCCATAAAACGGCAAACAGGCCATCCAAAAGAAAATAAAAGCGACACAAACACCCAAAGACAGACCATAACAAAAATAAACCGCGACAGACGAACCGCCTTGGAACGGTCAGCGGAAACGAACTCCACCGGGGGGGGGGGGGGGGCTTAAATTGATTCCACGTTGCCACATTCCTCGCCACACCCCGCCGTGACCAAGACTAACCACCTGCCCAGTCCGCACGAAGGCCCCAAACCCACCAGTGCAACATCCCCCCGAACACAAAAATCAAACAACCACAGAAACAACGGTGTGGACTAGACAGCAAGAAACCACCGACATGCCGGAGCAAATGAAAACCAACAGCTAGACTCCGATGGGCCCGACCAGAGACAGAGCATCAGGCACCAACAAACACAAGCCCCCACGCCGGAACCGCCACAGAACTCGAGGCCTGATCCAACAGCGCGCAACCAAAGAGAGAAGCAAAGCCGCCAACTGCGACCGGGCCAACCACCATGCACGCTGCCTGCCGTACAACACCCATGCTGCACTCAGCCGCACAACACCCATGCTGCACCCAATCCCCCAACACCGAAGAAGGACTCCACGAAACTGGGCGCCGAAGCCATTGCGGTTATATATTTTTTTTCGAACCCACACACCAAGTGACCATAACATTCGGGTTCCGAGAGGCCTCGTTGCAGAAGCGATTTAAGTCCAATATTGTATTTTGAAATCAAACCAGAATGACGACCATACAATTTTGAAAACGCTCTGCGCCGTCCACGGCACCGATAACCCTGATTAAGAAGTTCAGCCGTTACTAATTTATTACGAGTGTTGAAGCCAGTTACATGACTACACACTCTGGCAAATCGAATTAATTGCGAAAAATAAACGCTACAAGACGGCGCACGAGGAACACCACCATTCAAAAAAGGAAAATCCACAATCCCAAAATCAAAATCGTCGCGTTTACCACAAACCCTGCAAGAAACAAACCGTCTACAATAGATAGATATTAATCCAAACAAGGGGCCCCGGCATCAGATGAACCCGCTCTACCGGACTGAAGTTCTGGAGGCAAATCTGTCTGACCAAACCACCGAAACATGCATTATCAATAAATCATCCAAATATCTAGAAGTGGAGCTAAATGCTTCAATGATTTCAGACCTGTTTTCAGCAGAAAGGGACATCATGAAGTCCCTCTCATAACAAACCAAAAACAGACCAGCCACAAGTGGTGCGGAATTAGCACCCACCGGAATACTCACAACCTGTCCAAACAACCCAGCACCAAATCTTTTGTAAATATTGCTAAGCAGAAATGAGGGAACCCCACACACCTCCCAACATGGCCATAAAGTAAAATTGTTATGCTCTTCAGAAATGCAAAAAAGCATCCCACAACACACGCAAGACAGAGGGAATCCCCCACCCTACCCTACCTTCCCCCACACACATGCGAAATGCCCATTCAATGAAATCACCAAGTTTTTTATAAGACCATAAGGAAGTGCAGCAAAAAGGGTAGAAAAATCATAAGCAGACAGACCTGCAGCACGAAAACGCCCGGACTACAATTTATTTAAAACTTCATAAGACTATAGAACAAAACACAAGCCTTTTCTAAATTCTAAAGACGTCATTCCGATTTAATTTCAAAATTCAATGTTGTATTTAAATCTTATCTGCAACAAGAATTATCGGAACCCACATTTTATGGTTCAGAAAGATACAATCAAACAATAGTTAAGGCAGACTGCGGCGGAAGTACGGGCGAGGACTGCGGCAGCGTAAAATCGATTTAAGCCCTCCCCAGTATAATTCGTTTCACTTACCGTTCCAAGGCGCTTCTTCTGTCGAGGTTAATTTTTGTTGTCGTTTGTCTTGAGTTTGTGTGTTGCTTGTATTGTTTTTGATAGCCAAGTGTGGGGAAGTAACCGTCCTTTAGGCTTTCCGTTATTGATGTTTGCATTAGGGTCTAGTTATTTCATGTTTGTGCTTATTTCCTTTTGTGTCCCTGCTGGGAGCTGTGGGTTAATTGTATCGATTCCTGATCATTGCTTTCACTTCTATTTTTATAAAACACGGTTGATAACTGTGCTTCCCTCTTGTTTTGCAAACAGGTGGGTCAGCCCTCAGACCCAAGACGGTGACAGTGTAAAGGGTCACTAAAAATTCAATTTTAGGTAATGCTGGTTGGTACCTGAAGGTTTTTACTCTGACCGGTCCCATTTGAGTGTAACCTTTGGATTTCTTTCGCTCCAGCATTTCAGTTTTTGCATGCTGTCGATACCTCACCGTTGTTTCATCTCCGTAATTGATTGACTTTTATGTTCTCGGAGATGTGGTTTGGACGCCTCCGTGCCGACTGAATAAATTACGTGTCTAAATCACGGCGGAAGTAAGGGCGAGGATTGCAGCCGCGTAAAATCGATTCAAGCCCCAAGTGAAATACTTTTTACAATCCGTTCCAAGACGGGTGTTCTGTCGCGGTTTATTTTTTATTCTACTTGACAATATTTACATAAGATTAGGTCCTAAGTTATATAGACAAATTGCGGGGTGTTCCGATGAGTACAAATTGCGCACCCCTTGTGGTTGATTTGTTCTTGTTTTGTTATGAAAGAGACTTCATGGTGTTCCTTTCCGTTGAAAACCAATCTGAAATCATTGAAGCCTTTAGATCGACTTCTAAATATTTGGATGATTTATTAAATATTCACAATACCTATTTCGATGGTTTGATCAGTCAAATTTACCCCCCCCCCCCCCCCAGAACTTCAGTTAAATAAAGCAGACTCTACTGATACCGATGCCCCGTTTCTAGATTTTACACTTATCTATTGTAGATTGATTTGTTTCTTGCAAATTGATTTTGAGATTGTCAATTTTCCTTTCTTGGATGCTGTTCCTCGTGCGGCATTCTATGGCGTTTATATTTCGCAATTAATTCGATCTGCCAGAGTGTCTTGTTATGTAACTGGCTTCAACACTCGTAATAAATTGTTAACTCGCTTAATCAGGGTTATCGGTGTCATAAACTATGCTTTTAAAAAAATTTATACGTCATTCCGATTTAATTTCAGAATTCAATGTTGGACTTAAATCTCTTCTGCAATAAGGTCTATTGGAACCCGAATTTTATTGTGACTTAGTATATAAGTTCAGAATAATATATAATTACAATGACTTCAGTACCCAATTTCGTAAAATCATTCTTCGATATAAAAATATTGGATACAACATAAATGTTATACGACAGACTGCATGAATGGAAGATAACCAAATTACGGTTGATAACTTCGCTTCCCTCTTCATTTGCTCGCCGGTGGGTCAGGTCTCAGACTATATGTCGGTTTCAGCGTAAAGGCTTCCTGGGAATAAGAGAGAATCTAATTTTATGTAATGTTGGTTGATGCCTTATGCTCTGTGTTTGGCTGGGCCAATCGGAGTCTAACTGTTGGTCTTTTTTTTTTTGCTCCAGCATTTCAGTGGATTCTTGCTGGCGAGTCCTCACCGTTGTTTCATCTTTGTGGTTGATTGATTTTAGTGTTCACGGGGATGTTGCCCTGATGAGTTAGGAGGCCTTCATGCGGACTGGACAAATTATTTATCTAAATCGCGACGGAAGAAATTCGTTTTATTGACCGTTCCAAGGTGGTTCTTCTGTCGTGGTTTATTTTTGTTAATGGCTTGTCTTTAAAAGTGTGTATCGCTGTATTTTTTTGCTTTGGATAGCCAATTGACCATTTTGTGGGAAAGTAACTGTCCTTTTGTCTTTCCGCTAGTGATGTCGCCATTATGGTCTAGTTGTTTCATGTTTGTGTATCTTTCCCTCTGTGTTTCTTATGGGAGCTGTGCTGGGTTAATTATATCGATTCCCGACCATTGCCTTCACTTCTATTTAGGAACGGTGAAACTCTTATATATTTTGTTTTGGATAGTCAATTGGTCATTTTGTGGGAAAGTAGATGTGTTTTTGGCTTTCCGCTAGTGGTGTTTCCATTGGGGTCTAGTTATTTTATGTTCTTGTTTCATTCCTTTTGGTGTCTCTGATGGGAGATGTGGGGTAGTTGTATCGATTCCTGATCTTTGCCTTCACTTCTATTATGCGAGCCGAACAATGTATTTGTATATGCCGCTACAGAACCAAGGGCGGGGATTGTGGCCACTTAAAATCTATTTAAGCCCCTTATTGAAATACTTTTACTGGCCGTTGAAAGGCGGTTTTTCTGTTGCCGTTTATTTCTGATATTGGTTGTCATTACGTGTGTGTGTTGCTTATATCTTTATATCTATTATATTTTGGATACGCGCTTGGCCATTTTGTGGGAACGTTACTGTTCGTTTGACTTTTTGCTTGTGATATTTTCATTACTTATTTCGTTTTCGTGTTTCTTTCCCTTTTGTGTCTCGGATGGGAGGTGTTGGATGGTTTTATCGATCCCGATGATTGCCTTCATTCTATTATGGTGTTTGCGTTCTACATATCAGAGCAGTCACAAGTATATTACAGATATCACTTTTTTGAATATCAAAGGACCATAACTCCAAATGTTGGTAAGCCATAGTTTCAGTTTTTGTGTTCTGTACCTTATCTCATAATGTTTCACATTTGTTTCAAGTTACATCAAAATATCTGGAAGAGTTTGCAACAAACAAAAGAATACAATTTGTAGACATGTTTATTTTCAATATTCACTATGTTGAAAGGGTTGTAACGTTGATTAACCAGAGTTACGGTCCTTGGGTCCTGCACCTTGTCGCATAATGCTTTACATATGTGAGAATGTTTGTTTAAATATTTCGCACGGTTTTCAACTAACAGAGCGGATAAGAGTCACCAATAAAAATGGCTTTGTTCGAAGTTCAAGAGCTATGACTCCGGACGTAGGCAAACCAGAAACCCGAATTATTATTCATATGTTCTGCACGTCGTTTTGTGGTGTGTTATATTTGTGTTAAGTTTCATGAAGATATCTCTGACTTTGACAGAGTTATGGAGCGGACACGAGTACATGATAGAAATGGCTATGTTCATTGTTCAAAGGGCAATAACTCCGACAGTAGGAAAATCAGTTTTTTTACGTTTTTTGTGGCGGGGCAAAAAACCTGGGTGGAACAAGAATTTCTAGCCTAGGGTAAAATGAAGGATTTTGTTTCCTGGTGTGTAAGAATAGGGAATGAAAATATATATAATATATACCTCCCTTGAAGGTGTATTCATAGCATCATTTTTTTTTTCTAGGCAATGATTATCGCAGTTATCATTACGAAATCTGTGCGGTTTTATGTCTTCATACTTCTGGGTTAGGCTTTATTAAAATAAATGTGAAAAATTTGAAACTACCACTACAACCACTGCACTGTGGCGGTCCTAACCAATATCAACAGTCGGTGTCCTTTGGCAAAAATGTAAACAATATTATATACAGTGGCATGCCCCATTTTTCCTACATTACGCAGGGTTTATAGAACATATTTACAAGAATAAACATATTTGCAAGAATAAACATGACGATTTTGCTTCTATTGCCGTTTTAATAACTTTTGTCCACAAAAAGCTATTTTGTCAGTTACAACGTACTACACGAGATTGTTCCCGGAACAAGACAAATATGCCTCTCATCCATCAGCATCGATCAGATTTACACAGAAACGATTATAAGCTACTTACTTAAGCCTCTTATTACAAAGAGCTTATAATTTCCCTCGTGACAAGAAAGCGAGTTATATCACACAACCAATCTAGTTAAAAATATTGAATTTGTCTTACAGCACTAATAACTTACGGCCAATTTGCATAAAAATCATTGGCCGACATAATAAATCAAACTTATAGTAGTTCAAAGACCAGCATAGTAAATCAAGGTTCGACACAGTAGATAATGGTCTGACATTGTAGATCAAGGTTCGACATAGTAGACTAATTTCCAGAAAATTAGATAAAGGTCCGACATAGTATATCAGTTTCCAGCAAAGTCAATCAAAGTCCATCATAGTGGATCGAGCTCGACACAGTAGATGAAGACCGGAAGAAACCCTCTAATGATCGACTTAAAGGGTCGCGTACGCGAAAACTGCCTTCGGTAATATGCGCTTTGAAAAGACTCTAATCAGCCTACGCAGCCATTCATACTGAATACAAATCAGTTAATGTTTATTGAGCACCTTTGTATAGATAATAGTGGTGTCAACTGTTCCCGTAGACTATGGGTACTCATTAGATGTGCCTCAATGAAGTTTTTGAGCACCACGACCCATGTTTGGACTAGGAAGAAGAAAAATATAAATCAAATGCATCTAAAATTGCTAGTTATGGCGATAAGAAAGACGTAATTTTAGCAGACGGGTGTGATATCTTAGTGGTTACCTGTCAGACCATAGAAGCAACCATTGAGCGGAGAACGAATACTCAGATCGGACTGGGCAAATGTGCAAGCTTTTTTCTGATTCTTCGTTTGACATAGGCTGAAAGCATCGTTTTCTCTTGACGCGAACGTAATCAAAGTATAGAATTGTGAATATTTAATATTTATACAAATAACTTACAAAACATAGGATTTTATTTGGTCTCCACCAAGACGTTGCGCTAAGAATGGCTACAAATAGAGCCTTGAGAACGCTAGCCGATTGAGCAAAAAAATAAAATAAAAGTGGCAGTGAAAAAAACTTAAGAATGTTACAAAATTTCCACAAAGCCACAGGCAACGATTACAGCATAACACTGTCGCCAAGAGAAAGATAAAATAGATGTGAACAGTTAACCCATACCTCCCATCAGAGACACTTAATGAAAAGAAACGCAAATTTGAAATAATTAGACCCAAATGTAAACATAAATAGCGGAGATCCAAAAGGACATTTACTTTCCAACGAAATGGCCCATTGGCTATCAAAACAAAAACTATATAATCTACACACACATTCAAAGACAAACTTTAGCAAAAATAATTCACGACGGAAGAACCGCCTGTAATTAAATGATGTATGAATTACATTTGGTCTCGGGCGATAGGGAATAACCCTGGATAATAGTTCATGTACATGTTCTTAGGGAGCCGGTCTTTTCTGGCCAAAAAGGCTAGACTTATTGTGACTCGAACATTTTATTGATCTAACCATTTATAGGCCACTAATATTATAATTCAGTCCAATTTCACGAAATTATTCTTACAGAAAGTTTTTACATGATGTATGAATAAAATTATATGTATGTAATTTTCTTCTCAGGCAGTTCAACAAGAAAAAGATTGGCACATCGCATTTTGACTGAGCATTTAATGTTATGCATAGACCATTTTAGACTTTGTGAAAACTGATTATTTTACATACAATTTTAAAAGATCATTTGATGGATATTATAAGAGTGCGTAATAAACGTACAGGACTCTTTGTATGGGAAGTTGTGTTTCAAATTTGCTACATAGTACTTTTTTGCTGTGTTCTGACGTTTGGAAGGAATTGCTGAATTAGAAGGTGTATAATTGCTATAAGCAATTTAGTTACAAAATAAAATATAAAGCTGTCCAAAAGATATCGTTGTATTATGTTTCGTGTATATTTTAGTCATTTGATTCAAATGAAATTTATAACAGTTTATTTAAAAATTAACAACTCACCCATAATAATTCTGTGTTTCTTGACTGTAAAAATGACACTTTTCTAACAATTCGATCGTTGGTTGCGAGTTGAAATACTTTTAAAAACAATGCAAACCTGTTTTACTTGATATAAAATCGAATTTACAAGGGCATTACGAGAGAATAATAATAATAATGTGGAGCGCTGTGGTGCAGTGGTAAAGCATCGGATTTGTGATCAAGAGGTAGCCGGTTCGATCCTCGCAAGCGCCTCGTGTTGTTTCCTTGAACAAGAAACTTTATCCACATTGCTTAGTACTGGTTCCTACCCAGGAAAAGCGGGTCACATGGAAGATTAGTACTAGTACTAAATGTGTAACCCTTTATAAATAAACCGGCTCCGATAGCTCAGTTGGTAGAGTGTCCGCTCCGGGGAACGGAAGGTCACGGGTTCGATCCCGGGCCGCGACATACCACAGCCGTTAAAAAAGGTACTAGCTGTTCCTCGCTTGGTACTCAGATTTACGGGGTAGAGCTAGGACTGGTCGACCCAGTGTCAGGATAATGTGACTGGGTGTGGTATAATGTAATTTGTCTGGGACATGCTACTTCAGTGAGGCAGCACTATAAAAGTGGGCATTCAGCTCCCTGTCGCAACCAGACATCGTCGTGATATGACTGAAAAATTGTTGAAAGCGACGTTTAACCCGAATTCACACACACACACACACTCTATAAATAAGGTCGATTATTATTTTATTATTTATTATTATTATTATTATTATTACTACAATAAAAATGTCTAATAAAAACTATGATAATAATATTTATACTTACTACTACATCCACCATTACTTCTACTGCTACTTCTACAACAACTATTACTATTTCATTATTATTATTATTATCGCTCCGCCAATCTGGGCTTGGAAAAATAGATTAGGCTGCACAGTGTTTCCAAGCTGAGCTGTAACTAGCCACACCTACGTACTGGTAAATTGCTTAGAAGGACTAATCCTGCGCAGGCAAAGTGGTGTGAGTCAGACCGTCCAATGCACATATGCCTTTTGGTTTCAATAGGTAGAGCTTAAGAAGTCAGTTCATATCAATATCTGGTAAAAATCCCATAAACTTGGAAGCAACGTCTCCAAAATGACTTAACTAGTGTTTATGGGGACGTTGAACCTCAATTCAAACAAACACATTATAATTATTATTATTATTATTATCATCATCATCATCATTATTATTTACGCCTTGAAAAGGAATTGATTCAACACTTTCTTACATTGTTTTAGGTAAATACATAAATAATAATAATTTGAACAATAATAATATAAGTAATAATAGAAAACGATGATAAATTTCATAATAATAATAATATGTATAAACAAGCACGGCATTATTGGACTCCTGTTGTTCTTGGTGTTGAAAAAGAGGGTGAAGACCAGTCTCTTTGCTGATTGCGCTTGTTACTTTATAATATCCGTAAGGCTGTGCCCACTGAGCAGTCATTGTCGAATTCAACTCTGTCAAATGTTTCACTATTAACTTCAACACAGGTTTCCATAAATATAAAACTGTCAGTTTAGATAATATTCAATCCGTCGAATTCAACAAAAAAGCAGAACAAGACAACCTGTCTTGTTGAATTTGATACTGAAGATTCAGTGTTCATGTCGACACACAGTCAGGTAATTCTAGGTTATAAGTATATAACTGAACAGTTTTAAGCATGATATATGAATTTTGGTTCATTTTCAAAATAGAACAATGCAATTAAAATCGAGTCACTTGATATGGCACTCTGTGTCATATCTTTTTTTGTTGTGTATTGTTTTGCTTAGGAAAACCTTCGTAGCTCCGTTTAGTATTCGACCAATATCAGACAAGTAGAATATTTCGCAAATGTTACATTATTTTCTTTTTGTAAACTAACTTGATCTTTGTTTTACTTCTACTTTGAACCTGATATGAGAACTAAATGTTAAATATTTAAGGATATGAACTTAATAAGCTTTACGTTTCCGTTCAAATCCTTTCAAGGATGAACATATTTATATCTTGTTTTATATTTGTATGTATGTATTTCTACGAATAAATACGTTTAAACCAAATATTTACACAAAGCGACAAAACAGTGGAACATCGTCACCGGCGGCATAAGGTCACCATCATCCAGCTATACTTCAGAGAACCTTGCCTTATTTTTACGCACTTCCGGACCACATTGCATCACATTGTAAAAATACTGCCTGATATGTGTAGTTAAATTGTTTTGTTTTGTGTTAACTGAAAATTATCACGAAAACACACCTATATAATTTTGACCCCCTTGAAACCCATTTTAGTAAAACTGGTCTTTACTGGGGTAAACCACATATTTTCTTATTTCTGCTCTAACATATAGATTGTGGGTGCTCGTTAGAACCGCCTCGATAGGGCGCTTCTAACGGGTACCCTCAATCTATATTTTGAGCAGAAATAAGAAAAATATAATAATATTTCATTTGAACATTTTCATTTTTTTTTCTGCGCTAAAATTTACATTGTATTTGAATAGGCGTATTTTCGTAATGGTATAGCGAGTATACAAAAGGTGCTCAGCGATATAGAACAGAAAGTTGTTTGTTTGATTTGAGGTTTAACGTCCCCGTCAACACGGTATACGTCATTTTGGAGACGTTGCTGCCAATTTTGTGTGAATTTTACCTGGCACTGAGATGAAATGACATCTCAAGCCCTGTCGCCCAATGAAACCAAAAGGGTTTATAAGCATGAACGGTCCGACTCGCACCGCTTTGCCTGGGCAGGCTTAGATCCTCTTAGCGGTCTACAAGTACTCGTGTGCGGTCGGTTTCAGCTCTGCATGGAAGCATCATGCAGCCCATATATTTTTTCCAGCCCCAATGGGCGGGGCATATAGAACAGACAAAGGAACGCTGAAGCAGCATATGCAATCTAACATGAGATATTGGGCACAAACCACTCAGAACAGGGAGAAGACTTTCTCAACCCGGAGAGTCAATTTGCATGTATAAATATTCCAGAATGCGGACGAAGCATTGAAGGGATAGTGATATTATACTACAATTTCCTATTAACTTTCCTATCATCTAGTTTACATGCAAATCCGATACTGTGTAAAATTGTCACGTCCGTCATACACAAAGGCAATTCTTTCCCAAGTGTAGCCGTACTGTACTTTATATATATACCGGGCCGGATAGCTCAGTTGGTAGAGTGTCCGCCCCGGGGAACGGGAGGTCACGGGTTCGATCCCGGGCCGCGACATACCAAACTCGTTAAAAATGGTACTAGCTGCTCCTCGCTTGGCACTCAGATTTACGGGGTAGAGCTATGACTGGTCGACCCAGTGTCAGGATAATGTGACTGGGTGTGGAATCGTTTAATGTGTCTGGGACATGATACTTCAGTTAGGCAGCACTATAAAAGTGAGCATTGAGCTCCCTTACGCAACCAGACACCGTCGTGATATGACTGAAAAGTTGTTGAATGCGACGTTAAACCCGAATTCACACACACACACACACACACACACACACTGTACTTTATAGATTATCATCACATGAACAAGTCCTTGAAATAAAGACCCTTTCCCCCACTAAACGCCAATTTATATAGGGAAAACTGGGATCTAGGAGGTAAACATTATTTTCCTTATTTCTGCTCCTAGACATAGGTTGCGGGTGCTCGTTAGAACCGTCTCGTTGAGGCGGTTCTAACGAGCACCCAAAACCTATGTTTTGAGTGTAAATAAGAAAAAAATATTACAAATTTTCATCAGAAAAATTACCTTTTTTTGATGTTTGAAAAATGCACTATATCACACGGATGTGTTATCGTAATGGTCAACAGATGTCAACAGAGACAACTATCACGAAAACACAGATATATAATTCTGACCCCCTTGAATCCCACTTTTATACAGTATAGTAAAACTGGGGTTTACAGGGGTATTTTTTGTTTTTGCTCTAAAGTAAAGATTGCTGGTACTCGCTAGAACCGAATCATTGAGGCGCTTCTAACGTGTACCAACAATGTTTCTTCTCGATGTGGCGGTTCTAACGAGTACTGACAATCTATATTTTTTGGGAAAAAAGGAAAAAATAAATATCACAATTTGTCATCTTAAAATCTTCGTTATATATGCTTCAGAATGCCATTGTTAAAGGTGAGCCTCTAAGTTTCCAGTTGTTCAAAATTTTTTGTTTTATTTGGTTTTGCAGTCAACACTTTTTTAGGTCATTTTTGAGCCGTCAGTTCACCTATCCACATTTTTTCCTGGGAAGGCTTATGATGGGAGCTGTGGGTTGATTGTATCGATTCCTGATCATTGCTTCCACTTCTATTTTTATACGTAAGCGGTTAGCCAGTACAGTGCACATTCTTTCTCCAGAAACTGACAACTGCCCTTCTTGAATCAGCGGAAAGGAGGGAATAACCGTAGAAAAAATTTCTTGATCAATCTCCGCGAAGGAATGTTGCCGACCCTGGCAGGTATCAAACCCGCGTCCTCCTTATCACCAGTTTGACGCGCTAGTTGTTCTAAAGCAAAAGGCAACGACATCGTCAGTTAACATTGTTATGCATAAGCATTTATTTTTCTGATTCCCACTTTCACCCCACTGGGTGACCTAATAGTGCTATTAGAAATTTCTGGAAATATGAGTCACATATTAATTTCATTTTTGTAAACAACTTGTTTACAAGGAAAAGTACTTTGGAATCTTCCAAAAGGTTCGGGGTTGCATTGGTTTTTAGAAAATTACCTAATCTTATGCCACAGCCCTCTGGAACGTTCTAGAGAAATCTTGGGTCTATAAAAGAGCTTGATTTTTTCTCTTTGAGTCAGTTTGTTTGTATTGGAGTTTAACGGCCCAGTCAACTATATTCAGGTCATTTTTGAGCCGGTCAGTTTACCTATCAACACTTTCCTGGGCAGGCTTATACGTAAGCGGTTAACCAGTAGAGTGCACATTATTTCGCCAGAAACTGACAACTGCCCTTCTTGAATCAGCGGAAGGGAGAGAATGACCGTAGAAAAGATTTCATGATCAATCTCCACGAAAGAATGTTGCCGACCCCGGCGGGAGTCGAACCCGCGACCTCCTGATCACCAGTCAGACGCGCATCCGACTGAGCCACCGAGGCCGGCATTCTCTTTGAGTCAGACTTTTGAGTTTAAAGTTTTGGTTTATAAGAAAAGTTATTTCAAAATTCTGTGTTGGATTATCAAAAGATATTATATTTCATTTCGGACTGTGAATTCTATGGGATCAAGGAAAATAGATTCATTCATGATATTTCATAACAGAGCTAAATACATTTTATTTTATTACTTCTACAGGTTTAAGATACCTTGTAAATAAATTTTGTTAAATTTTTCCAAAAGGCTTGTTTGCTTTTTCTTTCTGCTACGTCTGTCTTATAACAGAAATCGGGGGCTCGTCCGGGATAAAAACATCTTGAGCATTTTAGGACTGACATTTCATTTGAGGTCAAATATAGACTTGGCAGTTGCTCCAAACGATTGGTATTTCCCTATAGGCATATAGGGGATTGTCATTTCATGTGAAATAGTACTTGTCATTTCATGTGAATTAGAACTTGGTATTTCAGGTGATCGCATCTTAAACAAATACAACACGAAACAACTGAAATATAAACAAGTCATATATAGGTTGTTTCATAAATAAAGACTAGTCACCACCCTTGTCTACAAAAGTAAGTGTTTAAACAGGTTTAATTACACGCCGGTGGGTCAGGCATCGGGCACTATGACGGTTCTTGCGTAAAGACTTACTTATGTAATGTTGGTTAGTACCTGATGCTCTGTCTCTGGTTAGGCCCATCGGAATCTAACTGTTTGTTTCCTTTTGCTCCAACATTTCAGTGGTCTGTTGCTGACGAGTCACCGTTGTTTCATCTCTGCGGTCGTTTGATTTTGTGTTAACGTTGATGTTGCCCTGATGGAGTAGGAGGCCTTCATGAGGACTGACCTACATCGCGACGGAATCAAGGGCGAGGAAAGCGGATTAAATCGATTTAAGCCCCCCCCCCCCCCAAAAAAAAAAAATGACCGACCGGTCAAAGGTTGTTCTTATGTCGCGGTTATTTTTTATGGTTTGTCTTTGAGAGTGTGTATCGCTTATATCTTTCATTTTGGCTTTCCGCTATTGATGTTTCCATCAGGGTCTAGTTATTTCATATTTGTGTTTCCTTCTCTTATCACGTGGACAAGTCCGTGCAATGAGCACCCCTCTAAACCCCACTTTGTATAGAGAAAACTAGGGTTTACCGGAGTATACATTATTTATCTTATTTCTTCGACAAGACATCGGTTGCGTAAAAAAGACGAACAACGCGGATTATACAAGGTTTCGCAATTTATTCATTAACCCCAATCTTAATTCAGTTCTAGCTCAGTTTCTTCTGCTTCTCGAGGGTCACTGATCAAAATAGAAAAGAACGCAATGATCAAGAATCGATGTTCCCATATGCGACACCAAAGGGAAAGACACACAAACAATAAATAACAGGACCCTAATTAAAACATCAATAGCGGAAAGCCAGGAGGACAGTTACTTTCCCACAAAATCTCCAATTGGCTATCCAAAGCAAAAAATATGAGAGATACATACACTCAAAGACAAATTATAGCAACAATTAACACGACAGAAGAACCGCATTGGAAGGGCTAGTGAAACGATTTCCACTTGGGGGCTTAAATTGATTTTACGCTGCCGCAATCCTTGCTCTTACTTCCATCGCGATTTAGACAAACTAGAGCTGTCAGTGAAACTGACTAGGGCCCCGGCAGCGCTAATAGAGGAGTAGGAAAAAATTTGTGGACGGACAGACAGACAGACAGACGGACGGACAGAGTGATTACTATAGGGCACTCACACTTTCAGTGCGGGGCCCTAATAATTTGTTCAGTCCGCATGAACGCCTCCTAACTCATCAATACAACATCTCTGAGAACACAAAAATCAAACAACCACAGAGATGAAACAACGTTGAGGAATCGACCGCAAGAAACTACTGAAACGCTGGAGCAATAGAAAACCAACAGTTTTACTCCGATGGGCCCGAATAGAGATAGAGCATCAAGCGCCAACCAACATTACATAAAATTAAATTCTATTCTAATTCACAGTACTCCTTTGACGCTTCAGCCGTCATAGAATCTGAGGCCTGACCCACCGGCGTGAAATAAAAAAAGGGAAGCAACGTTGTCAACCGTGATTGGGTTAACTACCATGCATGCAGTCTGTCGTATAACAATTATGGTTTACCCAATCTTTTTCTTCTATCGAAGAATGATTTTACGAAATTTGATGCTAAAGTCATTGCAAAATAGAGGTGGAGGCAATGACCAGGAATCGATACAATTAACCTACAGCTCCCATCAGAGACACCAAAGGGAAAAAAACACAAACATGAAACAACAGACCCTAATGGGAACATCAATAGCAGAAAGACAAAAGGACAGTTACTTTCCCACAAAATGGCCAATAAGCTTTCCAAAAATAACAAAATATAAGCGACAAAAATACACAAAGACAAACCATAACAAAAAAACGGCGACAGAAGAACCTTTTTAAGCCCCCCCCCCCCCACCCCACCCCCGAGAATCTTTGATTCGTTTGGGGGAAATAGTATTTGCCCTGTCTGTCTGTTAGTTTGTATGTCTGTCCGTCACAAAAACTATAACCTTGCTCATAACTTCAAAAGTAATTGACCTAGCCCCATGAAACTTCAAACACTTATTCACCATCATAAGGGCTACGTTCTGATCAAGGGCAATAACTCTGTTGTCATTTAGGCTGAATTATCTCCCCTTGAAATTTTGCAAACACTCAGAAATTGGCTCCCACGGGGGGGGGGGGGGGGGTTGGGGGGGGGGGGGCATTGGTCACCTATAGTGACAGCTCTTGTTCCGAATTTATATACATGTACTACGTCACCATAAAATTCGAGTTCCGATAGACCTTGTTTCAGAAGAGATTTAAGTCCAACATTGAATTTTGAAATTAAATCGGAATGACGTCTATCAAATTGTCTAAATCGCGACGGAAGTAAGGGCGAGGATTGTGTCCATGTAAAATCTATTTAACCCCCCCCCCCCCCCCCCCCCCCCCGAAACATGCACCTACCCCGCCCCCCAACAGTGGATTTCATTTAACTGACCGTTCCAAAGCGGTTCTTCTGTCGCGGTTTATTTTTGTTCTGCTTTGTCTTTGAGTGTTTGTATCGCTTATATTATTTTGTTTTGGATAGCCAATTGGCCATTTTGTGGGAAAGTAACTGTCCTTTTGCCTTTCCGCTTTTGTTGTTTTTAATAGGGTTTGTTGTTTCATGTTTGTGTTTCTTTCCCTTTAGTGTCTCTGATGGGAGCTGTGGGTTAATTGTATCGATTCCTGATCATTGCCTTCACTTCTATATTGCGTAGTTTATGATACCTATCCTTATAAGCAAGAACAATGAGGCATCCGCGAGGTCTCCACTGTCCGCTGCCTTGAGCGACCTTCAGAATCAGAATCAGAATTGTTACTGGTGACACGTCAAATGACATTCATACACCAGGACCTGTGATGTGGGAAGTTAGTCCCTAGCTCTAACCAAAGAGGTGAATTTAGCTACACAATCATCAGCACCTTCAGCTGTCGAAATAATCGAATCGGGAAGAACATTCCAATCTCTAATGGTTCTGGGGAAGAACGCCTTTTTTTAAATGTCAGTTCTTGCAGTAAGGGTCTAAAACGCCAATGAATGCCTCACAGAGCTTCATGAGAAAGACTGGAAGGCTAAGTACTGCCTGGGTTGTTGATGCACGAGCTGATTTGTAGCCTTTCCGAGTCTTTTACATGTAGACTAATCCATTCTAAGCCGAAACTTGTTGCAACCATAAACCTGGTTTACAGGCTACATCCGCATCTCACAAAAGGCCTAGAAGTAAGAGGTTATGAAGTTTTGACAGACTGTTGTCTACCTATGTGCACTTTGGTTCTTATAGAACAGAAAAAAATGATGAGGAATCGATACAATTATCCCGTACCTTCCATTAGAGACATCAAAAGGAAAACAAAAACACGAACACGAAATAACTATACGGAATGAAAACATCAGGGGCGAAAGCGAAAATGGACAGTTCCTTTCCCACATAATTGGTTTTGACTAGAAATGTAGTTATATCACCCACCTCTATGCTTCGTTAACCAATGTGTCTTGTTTAGAACGTTTTGCCTCTGCAGTAATGTGGATGATGGATGATACGAAATGCTTTAGAACATTTTTCCTAAATTGATTTCCGACACCAAGATCTCTTACAACGTAATTAAAAAAACAATATCGGGAAAAAATAATTGCTTTTCAAATCACGGAAAGTTCGCTTTCTTTCTGATATGTGAGAATCATAGAGAGAGAGAGAGAGAAAGACAGAGAGGGAGAGAGAGACCCTTGGATGCACCGTCGGTAAGATATTGAATTATGAAAACACGCCTATACAAATACATTGTAAATGCGAATCCTAAGAATAAACAATGTGATATTTTTTTATTTCTGCTCAAAATCTAGACTGTGGATATAAGTTAGCACACCGCCTCATCGAGGCGGTTCTAACGAGTACCCAAAATTCATATTTCAGAGCAGATATAAAAAAGAAGGTTTACCCATGTAAACCCCAGTTTTACAATATAAAAGTGGGGTTCAAGTGGGTCAAAAGTATATAGGCATGTTTTCGTGATGTTTTCAAATCACGAAAAGTTCGCTTTCTTTCTGATATGTGAGAGAGAGAGAGAGAGAGAGAGAGAGAGAGAGAGAGAGAGAGAGAGAGAGAGAGAGAGAGAGAGACCCTTTGATGCACCGTCGGTAAAATATTGCATAGTGATCCCAAAGGCTAAGGTGAGCTAAAAAAAAAAAACAAAAAAAAAACAAAAAAAAAACGCAAAACAGAGATTTTTTCTGATTGCATGGTAGCCTATGGCGTCCGAAATGATGTTGGTAATCAGCTGAATGGAAGTTTATCGATTACAAAGGCCAGGATCAATCTCTGACCTTTGTCCTCGATAGCTCAGATTCTACATTTTTATCTTCTTCCCACTTAAACGGATGGATTGACTGAAACCAAATTACATTTGGAGCCTCTGTGGCAAGGGGGGACAAAGATTTGTTCGTAAGAACTTGGTCACATGACCAATAGGGTGGTTATGCCGATATATGGTAAATTCCATTAACATTATTCTCCTCCGGAACCCAACGACCAATGAGCTTCAGGCTTGGTACAATATAGAACTGTGGACTTGGGCCCCACCAAATTTGTTCACATTCTGATTTTTGGTTGACCTTGACCTGTTTTTCTCAAGGTAAAATCTGATCACTGAGAGATTTATATGAAAAAAACAACAACACGGTGGTTGTTTCTGATTCTTTTGCAGCATGTGGCTACAGAATTAATATTTGCAATCAGCTGAATAATAATATATATTTTATTACACATGTAATTCCAAAGGTCAAGGTCATTTGCTGAACTTTGCCCTGGATGACTTAGATGCAGAATTTCTATTTTCTCCACCAAAAAACTGCTGAGCTGATTGAAACCAAATTACATGAAGATCCTGTATGGGATAAGGCAAAGAAAACTCATTCAAGGGATTGTAGTAACATACCAAGATGGGCGCAATGCGTGCATATGGTAAAACGCACATGACCTCTGGTGAAGGTAGTGGCCCATGGGTGTCTTATTCTAACTTATCTACAACAAAACACAATAAAGTTCGTACTACAAAACACCGTCCATATCCGGGTAACGATTTAAGCGTCGACTGTACTCGATTAAAGTGGGGTACTGAATACACCTTAAGTGGAGTGGGTACACCTTCAGGGGAGGCAACACCTGCAAAAGTGTTTTTGTCTCCATGTCAATAAAGGTCATTTCTTTAAGGAACGAATTTGCTCCTGAGAGAATACCAATTTTTTGGTGGGACTGAGCCTATAGAAAAGTGAACAGGAAGTCCTGAAAGGTGTCTCCCTTTGAAAAGCGGCGGAAAAATGTGCTACGTGTTCCCATTACCCTTAAAGGGAGACAACTCTTTCAAAAGTATTTTGTCTTCCGTGTTAGTACTGCTCAATTTCTGTGTCGCATGTATCAGTAGGGATCTACTGAATCCACAAAAATATTTCAAAAGACGATTGTTTCAGCCTTTACGAATGTACATTTTCTCGGAGGTCTCGGTTAATAGGAAAGCAATAGGGGTTCTCAATACATGTACTGTATCCCTTGACTGTAAACGTGACAGATACATTCATGTCCCTTATTTTAGTATCACAAACTCTGTCCACCATATTCTGGCTTGATTTATCGAACGTAATTACTCGCTACTTCAATATTAAATGCCGCAATTTCTCCGAAAGCTCTTTTCCACTTCCTGAACTCGGAATTGCTCATTATTTTCCTTATCATTTGAGCCAGCGCATGTCAAAACCTACAATTATACATGTGCGCCCAACGAGGACTCAGTTCAGCCTGCGCATCCGCGCATTCTGATCAGAGTCTTCGTTGTGCGCTCTAAGGATAGCTAAGGGCTCAATGCAACTTCATGCAGAAAGAGAAGTCTCTGTGAAGACAATATTGATGCGCAGGCTGATCTGAGTCTTCGGTGGGCGAACATGTCTTATTGTAGGTTTTGTCGTGCGCTGGCTCATTTTTTTTTCTTGTTCAGCATTTACTCCAGTCGTCCGCATTTTGCAAGTAATTCGGATATTTTTGTCCTGGTATTCAAATGTTCTGGCACTGAGTTAAAAATAGACTTAAAGACAATGATCAATAATCGATATAACTATCTCACCCCTCCCATCAAATACGCATGAGCGAAAGAAAAACGAACATAAAATAACTTCACTAAAATGAAAACTTCACAACCGGAAAGGGACAAGGACAAATACTTTCCCTCAAAATGGAAAAACGGCAAATATTAGCAATATACGCATGCAAAGACAAACTATAACAACAATAAACCTCGATAGAAGAACCGCCTTGGAAAGGTGAGTAAAAAGGTGGTCCATAATATTACTGAATCATGGACGCCACTCTATGCTTGCTTTTCTAAGTTCGTTACCCATTTCTGTATTACGGATTCTGGATACAGAGGCGAATAAATTCTACGATAGTTCTAATCAGTTATACGACGCTGCTCTTTTAACTAGAGGTTATACTCAGCATGCTCTTCGTCCTTTCATCGATTCTGGAATTAATCACAAACGTCATTACATCAAATTATCCTTCATTAATAAGGGTTTGGATTCCATAGATTTTCCTAGTATCTTCCGGGACAGTTCGGGTTTTTCATCCATTCCCGCTTATTTTCAAAATACTGGAACACTCATAATTTGCTATAAATACCAATAAACCTGTTAGATCTATCATTTTTAATTTCAATAAACTTGTTTCTGATCTTGATATTGACACTAACACTCCTGATTCTTGTGATTGTAAACATTCAGTGTATTGTTATCCGGATGCTGGTCATATTATTACTGGCAATTTAAAAATTATTCCTGATTCTAGGATACGCAATATAATAACTAAAGGACCGAAATATCGATTTCCGTCTAAAATTGATTTCAATAAATGTAGAGATGAAATCGTGGCTGCCTTGAATGAATTTGGTAATCGATGTTGTAAACGAGAGTATGTTGAGCATAAAGCTCTGAAGGAATGGAAACTTGGCATTCTGAAATTATTGAACAAATGCATTTCTTTTTATTCGCAAAATACGAACCTATTACCTCCTAAACCTAAGACGTCTTTACATCACCTTAAACTAGGTATTCAAGAATTTCATAGGACGTTTGTTTTGGCTCCAGCTGATAAGGCCGCTAACAATGTGGTCGTTGTTTGACGGCTTCACTATGTTAACACTGTTCAGCAAGAACTTGGTGGTACTAAGGCCTATGAACTTAAGCCTTGGGCTGTACGGATGGCTTTAGTTGATGACCACATTTGTCATTCAGCCACCAAGTTTGTTGTCTGTTTTACAGAAGGCCAATACAAGCTTCCTACGTTATATTGGTTACCTAAACTTCATAAAAGACCATACAAAGCACGGTTTATTGCTAATTCAAGCTCTTGTACCACCACTGAACTCTCCAAGTTATTAACTTCATGTTTGACTGCCATTAAAAAGCATGTGATAAAATATTGCGACAAAGTCTTCGAAAGATCAGGTAGAAATTTGTTTTGGTCTATAAAAAATTCTAATGAAGTTTTAAATAAATTGAAATCCAGGCGTTTTCGTGCTTCAAGTTTGTCTACTTATGATTTTTCAACCCTTTACACTACACTTCCTCATAATCTTATAAAAGAAAAACTTAATGATTTAATTGAATGGACATTTCATAGGGAAGACTCCCTCTATCTTGCATGTAATGTAAGAAATGCTTTTTTCACTTCTGAAGAGCATAAAAATTATACTTTATGGTCATGTCAGAAAGTGTGTGAAGCTCTCACCTCTATATTGACAATATCTATATAAGAGTTGGTACTAAGTTATTTAGACAAGTTGTGGGTATTCCGATGGGTACTAATTGCGCACCATTCGTGGCTGATTTGTTTTTGTTTTGTTATGAGAGAGACCATAGTGCAGTTTATATTTTACTTTTGGTCCTTTGAGATCAGCGTGAATATTCTGAGAAATCAGAAATAAATTATTGGTTTAGATTCGTATTCTAGACAGGTTTTTAATTATTTGGACCCCATTTGATTTATATCAGTCTTTGAATCGACTGCCTATTCGAAATTCGCAAAATTGCAGTATGTTTCCTCTGGCTTTCTTTGCCGGATCCTTACAGGGTCACTGATGAGGCTTAATTAGCCGAAACTACGTAGTATGACCCATTTTCTTTCTTATGAATGTTTTCATTGCTCTTAAAGGAACTCATTTTTGATTTTCATGATGTCCCATTCTGCTGAAAACCACTCTGAAATCATTGAAGCGTTTAGCTCCACTTCTAGATACTTGGATGATTTATTAAATATTGATAATACCTATTTCGATGGTTCGATCAGTCAAATTTACCCCCCCCCCCCCGAACTTCAGTTAAATAAATTAAACTCTTCTGATACCGAGGCCCCGTTTTTGGATTTACATCTATCTATTTTAGATGGGTTTGTTTCGTGCAAAATTTATGATAAATGCGATGATTTTGATTTTGAGATTGTAAATTTTCCTTTTTTCTTTTGATGGTGATGTTCCTCGTGCGCAATCCTAAGGCGTTTATATTTCGCAATTAATTCGATTTGCCAGAGTGTGTAGTCATGTAACTGACTTGAACTCTCATAATAAATTGTTAACGGCCAAACTTCTTAATCGGGGTTATCGGTACCATAAACTACGCAAAACCTTTTCAAAATTTTAAAGACGTCAAAATTCAATATTGGACTTAAATCTCTTCTGCAACAAGGTCTATCGGAACCCGAATTTTATGGTGACTTAGTATAGAAATTCAGAAAAATATATAACCGTAATGACTTCAGCACCCAATTTCGTAGAATCATTCTTCGATATTAAAAGATTGGGTACAACATAAATGCTATACGACAGACCGCCTGCATGGTAGTTAACCAAATCAAGGTTGACAACTTTGTTTCCCTCTTTAATTGCACGCTGGTGGGTCAGGCCTCAGATTCTATGACGGTTCCAGTGTAAAGACTTATTGAGAATTAGAGAGATCTAATTCAACGTAATGTTGGCTGGTGCCTGATGCTCTATCTCTGGTCGGACCCATCAGAGTCTTACTGTTGGTTTCCTTTTGCTCCGCCATTTCAGTGGTTTCTTGCTGTCGAGTCCTCACCGTTGTTTCATCTCTGTGGTTGTTTGATTATTTGTTTTCACGGAGATGTTGCACTGATGAGTTAGGAGGCCTTCATGCGGACTGAACAAATAATTTGTCTAAATCGCGACGGATGTAAGGGCGAGGATTGTGGCCACGTAAAATCGATTTAAGCCCCCCAGTGGAATTCGTTTCCGCTGACCGTACCAAGGCGGTTCTTCTGTCGCGGTTTAGTTTTGTTGTGGTTTGTCTTTGGGTGTTTGTGTTGCTTGTGTTGTTTAATTTTGGATAGCCTGTTGGCCATTTTGTGGGAAAGTAACTATCCTTTTGGCTTTCGTTGGGACTGTTGTTTCGTGTTTGTGCTTCTTTCCCTTTGGTGTCTCTGATGGGAGCTGTGGGTTGATTGTGTCGATTCCTAATCATTGCTTTCACTTCCATTTTACTGTGGATCTTAAATCGATTTTTCGTAGCCACAATTCTCGCCCTTGGTTCTGTCATGGTTTAAAAAAACCTCAGTCCGCAAGAAGGATTTCTTACTCATCAGTGCAAAATCAGAGAACATAAAAATAAAACGACAACGACGAGGACTTGACAGCATGAAATAACTAAAACGCTCGGGCAAATGGAATGCAACAGTTAGATCCCGGTAAGTCCGACCAGAGACCGAACATTTAGCATTGTATTTCAAAACTATATTCGTTTGAAATTGTACCCGAAATGTGTTCTCAAATACAGATCGGTCTATTTATCATAGAGTTACGTCCCTTTGGTTGCAACAATGTCTATTTTGACCCTGTTGTTCCCATAGCTCCTTCAGCTCAGTTTTTAGTGGATCTTCTTGAAACTTACGTAAGCAAGTCGGGATGAAAGCTCGAAAGAGTTCAAAAACTGTTGAGATCGGCCTATTTATCATAGGGTTACTTCCTTGTGGTTGCAGAAAATGCTTACTTTTGGCTTTGTCATCACCGTAACCGCTTCAATTTTTATGGGATAGTTTTGAAACTTACATATATGTGAGTCAGGAATAAGTGCCAGGATGAGTTCGAAAACTGATGAGGTCAGCCTATTTATCATAGAGTTACGTCACTTTGTTTGCACAAAATGCCTATTTTGAAAATAGTCACCACCATAGCCTCTTCGGCGTTTATCGGAGCTTCTTGAACTTTATATATAAGTTAGTCAGGGATAATAGTTCGGAGGAATTCGAAAACTGATGAGGTCAGATTATTTGTCATAGAGTTACGTCCCTTTGATTGCAGAGAAAGCCTTTTTTGGTTTAAACTGTATTTATTTGACTTACAGTAAACATATACAATACAAACTATTAGACACATATGTCAAAGGACTTGACGGTAAGCACTAGTGCTTATTTTAAGTCATCTCCTGGAAGACAAAGAAAATAATTTACATATTTTATTAATGGAATGCGGCGTAAACATGTGATATGAATATAAAAACAAATATAGAAAGGAAGAAAGAAACAACGAAAGAAAGAAAGATCGAAAACATCTCATTGTATACGTTTGATGAGGATACAATATCTAGAACTAATTAGCGAATTAAGTGGAAGCTCAGTTATAAATACAGTAGAGAAATAGCTAAGATCTAGGAACGGTAATAAACCACAAAGCATATTCTAAAGTTCTAGGGCTCAAATTCTACAGCTGTGAAACATTCTTGTGACAAATGAAAATACTATGGCTGATGCCCTGCACCCCCTCCCCAATAACACACTCGAATCCATAGTTACATCCTGGTACTATAAGACCCTGTCGTATTTTATCATGTATTCTTGCACTTTAAGAAATATACGTTCGTTTTCCTGGAACGCTATATATCGGTTGCCATGGAGAAAGTCATTAACGGTGTAGTTTCGAAGTGTGTCTGGTAAGCTATTTCTCCGAATATGAGCGAGCCTAGGACATACAAAGAAGAAGTGATACGCACTTTCAAAACCTCAACACGCGCAATGAGGACTCGGAACGATATTTTTGAGATAGAGATCGGCGTTTAAGGAGCTGCATCCCAATCTTAGTCGTGCTTGGAGAATTTGGCCGATACATGTACCAGTTTTATAGTACGGAGGAGGCTTGTACATATCCCTATTCCGTCGTGATTTGAAAGCAGCCACTGTTGGCACTTCTCTGGCGTCAGCAGGGAGATCGATCGATGTATGGATAGCTGCTGGGAAAAAAGGAATCTAAAAACAAGTTGGTATGAGCGCAATAGTTCTGGAAATGATTTGAGTTTCTAAGATTGTAAGTGGTCGTGTCTCGCACGAGTTGTGGTAGGAGATCGTAGAGATAGGTAGGAGTTAGTCCATGGAGAATTGTGAAGAGGATTATGAGTTTGTGCTTATTTCTCCTGTTTTGGAGATTTTCCCATCCAAGATCTGTAGGAAGTTTGCTTATGCTACATAGTCGCACCGATTAATTCGAGCAGCCTTGATATGGATTGCGTCAAGCGTATTTTGTTTGTCTGTGTTGGGCAATTATCCCACACTGAGTCACAATACTCTATCAGGGGCAACACAAATGCCATGTACATTTTGCTAAGTTAGTGATTTTCTACTTTTTCTGAATTGGAGAGCTCGGAGTAGGTTTAGTCTCGACCAGGCCTTTTCAGAAATGATTTATACGTGATCTGACCAGTTGCAGGAACTAGAAAAAGTAAGTCCTAGGTGTTTGTGACAGTGTGTCTCTTGGAGCACTGTTCGATTCATAAAAAGGGGAGGATGAGGTGGTAAATGTGTTCTCCTTGAGATGATCATAGAGAGAGCTGTATTAGCGTTAAACTAACTAGCCAGTCGTATGCCCAGTTGAAGATGGTTTGCCATTTTTGACATTGGCATTCCCGTAGCTCCTTCGGTTTTTATCCGATTTGCTTTAAACGTTCTTGTTAGAAATTAATGTGTAACTATACCAAATGTAGTGACACGGAGGCCTTTCTGATATTTAATCTTCATCAGTGTGTCTAAACCTCAAAGTTTTGAAACCGAAACGGATGACGGACAAGACCCGGCAAACACAGCACACCCCCCTCTGAGCACACACCGACCGACGTAGCTCATGAGACAGGTCAACTGGAGGCATCAGGCAAGAGACACCTACCAGGGAACTTATAGGCGTCCCAGTAAGTCAGAAATAAAAGCTCCGATGAATTCGAAAAGTGGTGAGGTCGGTCTATTTATCACAGAGTTATGTCCCTTTAATTGCAGAAAATGCCTATTTCTAACCTTGTCACCACCATAGCCGCTTCATTTTTATCGGAACTTCTTGACGCTTACATGTTAGTATATCAGGGATAAAAGAGTGGACAAGTTCGAAAACCGGTGAAGTTGGCCGATTTATCATAGATTTATGTCCCTTTGTTTTCAGAAAATGCCTTTTTTTACCTTGTCCTCACACTAGCCCTATATCGGATCTTCTTGAAACTTTAGAAGGTAAGTCAAGGCTAAAAGCTCAAATCGGCATATTTAACATAGAGTTACCTCCCTTTGCGGAAAATGCATATTGTTGAACTTGTAATCACCATTGCCCCTTCAGTTTTAATCGGATCTTCTTGCAACTTAAGTGTAAGTAAATCATAACCCTTTTATAGAAAATATTAAAAGCTGAGATGTGTTTGAAAACTTTTGAGGTCGGCCTATTTGTCATAGAGTTAAATGCCCTTGATTGCAGAAAACGCTTTTTTATCTTTATATCACCTTAGACCCTTCTGTTTTTATCAGCTATTCTTGATGCTTAATGTATGTAAATCATGGATAAAAACTCAAATGAGTTCGATAACTGGTGAGAAGGGCCTATTTATCATTGAGTTACGTCCATTTGACTGCAAAAAATGCCTATTTTTAATCCCTTTCATCACTGTAGCCCCTTCGGTTTCTTCAGGATCTTCTTGAAACTTACATATAAGTAAGTCAAGGATAAAAGCTCGGATGAGTTCGACAACTGGCGATGTCAGCCTATTAATCAGCCCCATCTTTGCTGAAAATATCCATTTTGGACCGTTTAATTCCTTTAGCTTTAATCGGATCTTCTTGAAACTAACACATTAGTAGGTTAGGGATAACAGTATGTGGGTCTTTCGTAAACTTACGATGTGAGCCAGCCTCTCAAGGAATTATGTCTCTTTGTTTTGCTGAAATGCCTTTTTGTGACATTGTCATAAACCGTATATATTATAAGTCCTAAGGTTTTGAATGGACCGTCCTGAAACTTACATATAAGTGAGTTACGGTCAAAAGCTTGGACGGGTTAAAACATTAACAATGTTGGCATATTAATCATAGTGTAATATCCCCTCATTTGCTTTTTAAGGACCTTTCCATCACAATAATTCATTTAATTTTGATCGGATCTTCCTGAAACTAGCATATAAGTAGGTTGGGGATGAAATCCGATAAGTTCTTAAACTGGTGATGTTGGCCTATCTCTCATTTCTGTCCCCTTGGTCGCTGAAAATGTCCGTTTTTGGACTTGTCATCAGCATACGTCCCTCAGTAACGACTGGAACTTCCTAAAACGTTGAATCTGTTAGCTCAGGTGACCAATATAGGGCCATCATCATTCCCTTGTTCTCCTTAACTCACCCTGGCTTCGTAAGTTTTTCACATAAACTAACTGAGTCTAAGAACATTGCATTATCAACTAACCAGTATCGCAAATCTCCATTATAAATGGTCTATCCACTTTTTGGGTCGATCGTTTACGATCGATCTTAATTTACTAAACGGAAAAACGGAATTCCTGCAGTTGTCCACGTGACCATCACAGATTTGGGAAAACCAATATTAATAGAACTTGAAACGTTGCGCTATTTTTATCGATGCTACATATAGGAGCTTTTTTCGTGACGTACTTCCGGTTCTAAAAATAGAACGGGAAAAAGCCCTGGTCGTCAGCGTCGTACTATGCTTCAAGGCAGTGGGACAGATAGAGTGTTAATTACAGCGTAAAACAATGAAATTCTTTTTAACTTTTGACGAATTCTAATGTAAGATAATGGGACAAACACCGATATGCGGAATCCCTTAACCCTCCTATAGGCCAGAGCAGTCTGGGTCTTGACGGGAATCGTGTGAACACTGAATACACAGATCAGACGCCGCGGAATGAAGCTTCTGCTCAGCAGGTTGGACAGGGACTACACTGTTTGCTTAAATAGTGGCATTTGAGAGGTAAACGAAATAATATAAGATGCCATGTTGTTCACATAATGAAAGGCAAACAATACACGCTGTCACGTGACGTCTTCGGAACAATCCATTTATAAAACTATGCCAAGTCGAGTAAAATAGACTTTTCGCACTTCTGTTTACAACCTTGAAATGTTTAAGAGCAATAAATTAGCAGCCCAGTCTTTTAAGGTGGTACCGTTATTAGGCATACAGCGTAGACCCAGTTCGGATAGACACTACATTCCTTCTGTATATGTGTATTCAAGCCCCGATGGGCGGGACGGTTGGACTCTGCTCGTGCACTTTGCCATTAGCAAACAGAATCTACATAATCAGACGCCACATAACGCGATATCTGATCAGATCTACTGTACACTGTCCGCCATATGTATGTAGCAACAGTTTTGAACATGATTCAGGCCCGTACGAAAACTCTGAAAAGGTGCGGGTTGAGGGTGCGAATTTTGGGTGAAAAACTGCATGAATCTGAGAAAATTTCCAAAAGTGGGGAGGGGCTCCGTTTGCACCCTCCCAACTGTGTGCGGCCCTGCGCCAACAGGTAAAAATTAACTTTTTGTTTGAGCATATCGCTGAAAGGGCTCTGTTATTCAGAAGGTGGGATGCAGTGGTTGGACTGAGCGAGGGGAAAAGAGAGAGGAGAAACAACGACAAACATTGAAGATGTTGATCAGAAGCCACCGATGAATCTACACTGTTTGCAGCTGGATAAAATGATAAACATGTAATATTTTTTCAGCACAGATTGGTTTGCATAATCAATGAAATACTATAAATTCCGAAAGATGAATCAATACACGCGTATATAGAAGGGAAACAATAAGCACATTAACAAATGACATGTAAATAATTTGACGCAAATACTACCATATTTTTTTTTTCAGACAAAAAATTTGACTGAACACTTTTCTTAAAACGAAGAGTTTAAACGGGTACCGGCAGTCTATGTTATAAAGCAGAGAATTGTTTGCTTGCTATTGTCCGCGTGACTATCACTGACCATATGACCGTGAACAAAATCCAAGTACTGGTTGTTTATAGCATCCCTAAGACGTGAGAGCGAAGCGTAAGAAGAAAATTCTGGGCTGTGCTCGTTTGTTTGTTTGATTTGATGGTTAACGTCCACGTCAACACTGTATAGATCATTTGGAGACGTTACTTCCAATCTTATGGGACTTTTACCCGACACTGAGATGAAATGACTTCTCAAGCGCTGTCGCACATTGAAACCTATTGGGGTTTATGAGCATGGCCGGTCCTACTCGCACCGCTTTGCCTGGGCAGGCTTAGATCCTCTAAGCGATTTACTAGTGCGGTCGGTTTCAGCTCTGCGTGGAAGCATCTATTATTCAAGCCTCGATGGGCGGGGTGGTTGGACTGTGCTCGTGCACTTTGACATTGGCAAAGAGAATCTACATAATCAGACGCCTCATAACGCGATATCTGATCAGATCTAGTGTGCTTGTTTAAATTTAAATACACAGTTCGATTCTCAGTTCATGACCATTTTCCTAACCTGCACTCAGAGACGATCGACCCACCAGTACTCTCAGTGCTATGATTTGTTAAATGCATAAAAATCAAATATTTTGTCCGAAAATTTGACAAAACTGGCAGAATGGAGCCTATCGATCTTGAGGGTGGTGTTTGAAATGGCCCAAAAAAAAATAAATAAATAAAGAGAAACGATCAGGAACTGATACAATCAAATCCCAAATTCTATCACGAAAACACGCCTATATGATTTTGACCCCCTAGAACCCCACTTTTATTCAGTAAATCTGGGGTTTACAGGGGTAAACCTTGTTTTTCTGATTTCTGCTCCAAACTATAGATTGTGGGTACTCGTTAGAACCGCCTCAATGGCGGTTTTAACGAGTACCCACAATCTATATGCTCCAAAATATAGATTGTGGATACTCGTTATATATGGGACTTACAGGAACTGATACAATCAGATCCCAAATTCTATCACGAAAACACGCCTGTATAATTTTGATCCTCTTGAACCCCACATTTATACAGTAAAATGGGGTTTAGAGGGGTAAACCTTATTTTTCTTATTTCTGTTCCAAACTATAGATTGTTGGTACTCGTTAGAACCGCCTCAATGAGGCGGTTCTAACGAGTACCAACAATATATATTTTGAGCAGAATTAAGAAAAGTATTACAGTTTTTCAACTTAAAATTTTCTTGTTTTACAGCGATAAAGGTTACAGTGTATTTGTATAAGCGTGTTCTTGTAATGTTCCCACAATACCAATGGGGAAAGAAGTCGAAACATGGAGCGAAGACAGAAAACAAAACAGACAACAGGCAAACCGAGTCAGCAGCTCAAATACCAAAGCCATTAGAAGGACTATTTCAAATACCCTGCAATGCTTAAAAGAATGGTAATGTAACTAGCAGCTTAATCGATAAACATGAAAATAATGTGTTACCCGGCATGTTGCCTAGCAAAAGAAGAATGCATAAAATTGGGCATTATAAACGAACAGGAGTTATTTTGTTGCTAGGCAACTGTTGCTAAACCTGGTCAAAGATCTAAAAATATTTCAGAAGTAAATTTCAATGTAGATAAAGACACAAAAAAAAAACAATGACCGAGTGCAAGAGGAAGCAGAAAATGTACAAATTTTAAAGCTATCAAAACGGTCCGCTTTGAGGGGTTTCCAGACTTACTCGTAGTTACTGCTGCTATTACACAAGATCATCATGAAAAACAAAGATCACACATACACTCGCGCACGCGCACATGCACGCACGCAAATAAATTAAACTACATATGAATGAAACAAATGAAAGTACTGTAGCGCACCGCCGTCACCAATGTTGCGTTTGCCGGGTGGGTCGTCCAGGAATTCAATCAACGCGATTACCCATCAAGGTATTAACCGCGCTATCCTGCGTAACTTCCTGAAAATGCCAAACACTTTATCTACGTTGCCAAAAGAGCGGGGTTCTACAGCAAGGCTGTAGAACTGGTATATCAATGACCGTTACATTATACGTGACAAACGGAAGCATATATCTCACATATTTATATGTGACAAATGAGAAAACAGATGTGTCGAAATATTCTTAGTCAAAATAGATAATGACGTTCCCCTATACATGATATTCACTTTTGAAATAGTCCGAATGGATCACAACAACCACATACAAACGACAAAGTGCAAGAATTTATGAAGTGACAAGCATTCGAAATAGAAGCGAAGGCAATGAATCAATTCAGCTCTTTCTGTAAAACACATCTATTACAAAACATGTACAACAATGAGACGGAATTTAGCAAACCATACAAGTGCTAATGTCAACAAAAAAGACTCAGACCTGTCTGGCATTCACTTATATTAAGGTATTTTGGCTCATGCGAACAGCGAAGCCTATCAGCCTATCACAGAGAAGATTCTCTCTATCTTGCATGTAATGTCAGAAATGCATTTTTCACTTCTAAAGAGCATAAGAATTATACACTTTGGTCATGTCAGAAAGTGTGTGATGCCCTCACCTTTCTACTTGTCAATATTTATATTAGATTCGGTACTAAGTTATTTAGACAAATTGTGGGTATTCCGATGGGTACTAATTGCGCACCTCTTGTGGCTGATCTGTTCTTGTATTGTTATGAAAGAGACTTCATTTTGTCGCTTTCCATTGATAACCAATCTGAAATTATTGAAGCTTTTAGCTCTACTTCTAGATATTTAGATGATTTATTAAATATTGATAATACCTATTTTGATGGTTTGATCAGTCAGATTTACCCCCTAGAACTTCAGTTAAATAAGGCAAATTCTTCTGATACCGATGCCCCGTTTTTGGATTTACATCTATCTATTGTAGATGGATTTGTTTCGTGCAAAATTTATGATAAACGCGATGACTTTGATTTTGAGATTGTAAATTTTCCTTTTTTGGATGGTGATGTTCCTCGTGCGCCATCCTATGGCGTTTATATTTCGCAATTAATTCGATTTGCTAGAGTGTGTAGTCATGTAACTGACTTCAACACTCGTAATAAATTATTAACGGCTAAACTCCTTAATCAGGGTTATCGGTACCATAAACTACGCAAAGCCTTTTCAAAATGTTATAGACGCCATTCTGATTTAATTTCAAAATTCAATATTGGACTTAAATCTCTTCTGCAACAAGGTCTATCGGAACCCGAATTTTATGGTGACTTAGTATATAAATTCAGAAAAATATATAACCGCAATTACTTCAGCACCCAATTCCGTAAAATCATTCTTCGATATAAAAAGATTGGGTACAACATGGATATTATACGACAGACTGCATGCATGGTAGTTAACCAAATCACGGTTGGCAACTTTGCTTCCCTCTTTAATTACACGCCGGTGGGTCAGGCCTCAGATTCTATGACGGCTCCAACGTAAAGGCTTATTGAAAATTAGAGAGATAATGTTGGTTGGTGCCTGATGCTCTGTCTCTTGTCGGGCTCATCGGAGTCTAACTGTTGGTTTTCTTTTGCTCCAGCATTTCAGTGGTTTCTTGCTGTCGAGTCCTCACCGTTGTCTCACCTCTGTGCTTCTTTGATTTTTGTGTTCACGGAGATGTTGCACTGGTGAGTTAGGAGGCCTTCATGCGGACTGAACAAATTATTTGTCTAAATCGCGACGGAAGTAAGGGCGAGGATTGTGGCCACGTAAAATCGATTTAAGCCCCCCCCCCCCCCCCCAGTGGAAATCTTCCACTGACCGTTCCAAGGCGGCTCTTCTGTGGCGATTTATTTATGTTGTTGTTTGTTAGTTACTGTGTGTATCACTTGTGTCTTTTGGTTTTGGATGGCCATATGGCCATTTTGTGGGAAAGTAACTGTCCTTATGGCCTTCCTTTGTTTAGGTTTCCATTATGGTCTGGTCGCTTAATGTTTGTATTTATTTCCCTTTGGTGTCTTTTTTTTTTTTTTTTTTTTTTTTTGGTTTGGGTTTTACGGCCCTTTCAAGATTATTTCACTCATATCGAGCCGATCGTTAATCAGAGGTGGGCGAAAACCGGAGTACCCGGAGAAAAACCACCTGACCTTCCGTTGCAGAACTTGGCGTCTCACACGTGGCCAGAGCGAGGCTCGAACCTACGGCGGTGAGAGACCTAATGACTAAGAGTCAGCGCTCTTATCCACTAGGCCACGGAGGCCCGTCCTTGGTGTCTTTTATGGGTGGAGTAAGTTAATTGTATCAATTCCTGATCTTTGTTTTACTTCTACTTCGCTTTGAACAAGGCTTGGCTACAATAGCTATATTAGCATTCAAATATAGTTATTACTAGCATGTAAAATGATTCTCAAATCCTGATAATGACCATGACACGGTCATATATGAATTTGATTATGTAATTCAGTAGTACCAGAAAATAACATTCTATGGCTTGATAAGTACTAACCTTGTTAGCTTGTTAGCTTATTTCGTTGGTGTCGTGTGATCTTTCCTTGGCATTGAATGGGAAGACTTAAGGTAAATGGACCCCCTTTCAAGGGGAGGCAACTCATGCAAAAGTACTTTAATTCCAATATCACCAGACTCCAGATGATCAAACTTTTTCCGTCAAGAGTAGACCCATTTTTTCGAGGGAAAGAGTGTATAGAAAAGCGTACATGAAGTCCCGAATGTTGTATCCCTTTGCGGAATGCGGAAAAATCTGCCAGGTGTATCTGTCCCCCTTTATGTTGCGAAAACTTGCTGGTACACGGTGCGCGGAAAATCTTACAGGAGGACTTGTGTGACCAGCAAAGACACGGATCAGACTCCAACACTCGTAATAAATTGTTTAATCAGGATTATCGGTATCATAAACTACGCAAAGCCTTTCCAAATTTTATAGACGTCATTCCGATTTAATTTCAAAATTCAATATTGGACTTAAACCTCCCCCGCAACAAGGTCTATCGGAACCCGAATTTTATGGTGACTTAGTATATAAATTCAGAAAAATATAGAATTCCAATGATTTCAGCACCCAATTTCATTCTTCGGTATAAAAGATTGGATACAACATAAATGATATACGACAGACTGCATGCATGGTAGTTAACCAATTGACGGTTAACAACTTTGCTTCCAGACTGAATTGCTCGCCGGTGGGTCATATCTCAGATTCTATAACAGTTCCAGCGTAAAGGCTTACTCTACTCTGTCTCTGATTGGGTCCATCGGAGTCTTACTGTTGGTTTTCTTTTGCTCCGGCATTTCAGTGGTTTCTTGCTGTAAAGTCCTCACCGTTGTTTCATCTCTGTGGTTGTTTGATTGTTTGTGTTCACGGAGATGTTGCACTGCTGAGTTAGGAGGCTTTTAAGCGGACTGAACAAATTATTTGTCTAAATCGCGACGGAAGTAAGGGCGAGTAAAATGGATTTAAGCCCCCCCCCCCCCCCCCCGTTGATTTCGTTTCAGCAGACCGTTCCAATGTGTTTATTTTTGTAATGGTTTGTCTTTGGGTGTTTGTTGTGTCGCTTATATTATTATAGCCCCGCTTTGTAAAAGTGGGGGCTATATTGGATTTGGCTTGTCCGGAATTCCGTCTGTCTGTCTGTCTGTCTGTCTGGCTGGCTGGCTGTCTGTCTGTAATATTTGATAGTGGGTACCTTGTGACCGCAACTCCTCTTACAGTTCTAGGTCAATCCTTTTGAAACTTTACAGGTGTTTTCATATAGGTCAGAAGATATGCATATTCTTTTTTCATAATCCTTAAATAATTTTTTTCTTTTTCATAATCCTTAAATAATTTTTTTCACTTATTTCACCTTTTTTAACTTAGGCAATTTTTGAGATCTACTAATGTGAAAATGTATAGGGAGTAGCTACCTTGTGATCGCAACTCCTCTTACAGTTCTAGGTCAATCCTTTTGAAACTTTACAGGTGTTTTCATATAGGTCTGAAGATGTGCATGTGCTTTTTTCATTATCCTTAAATAATTTTTTTCACTTATTTCACCTTTTTTAACTTAGACAATTTTTGAGATCTACTAATGTTAAAATGTATAGGGAGTAGCTACCTTGTGATCGCAACTTCTCTTACAGTTCTAGGCCAATCCTTTTGAAACTTTACAGGTGTTTTCATATGGGTCTGAAGATGTGCATGTGCTTTTTTCATTAACCTAACATTGTTTTTTTCCACTTATTTCACTTTTTTTAACTTAGACAATTTTTGCGGTCTACTAATGTTAAAAAGTATAGGGAGTAGCTACCTTGTGATCGCAACTCCTCTTACAGTTCTAGGTCAATCCTTTTGAAACTTTACAGGTGTTTTCATGTGCATTGCTTTTTGCATTATCCTTAAATAATTTTTTTCACTTATTTCACCTTTTTTAACTTAGACAATTTTTGAGATCTACTAATGTTAAAATGTATAGGGAGTAGCTACCTTGTGATCGCAACTCCTCTTACAGTTCTAGGTCAATCCTTTTGAAACATTACATGTGTTTTCATATAGGTCTGAAGATGTGCATGTGCTTTGTTCATCATCCTAAAACTATTTTTTCCAGTTATTTCACTTTTTTAACTAAGACACTTTTTCAGATCTTCTGTTAAAATGTATAGGGAGTAGCTACCTTGTAATCGCATCTCCTCTTACAGTTCTAGGTCAATCATTTTGAAACTTTACAGGTGTTTTCATATAGGTCTGAAAATGTGCATGTGTTTTTTTCATTATCCTTTATTTTTTTTTTTACTTATTTCACCTTTTTTAACTTAGACAATTTTTGAGATCTACTAATGTTAAAATGTATAGGGAGTAGCTACCTTGTGATCGCAACTCCTCTTACAGTTCTAGGTCAATCCTTTTGAAACTTTACAGGCGTTTTCATATAGGTCTGAAGATGTGCATGTGCTTTTTTCATTATCCTTAAATAATTTTTTTTAACTTATTTCACCTTTTTTAACTTAGACAATTTTTGAGATCTACTAATGTTAAAATGTATAGGGAGTAGCTACCTTGTGATCGCAACTTCTCTTACAGTTCTAGGCCAATCCTTTTGAAACTTAACAGGTGTTTTCATATGGGTCTGAAGATGTGCATGTGCTTTTTTCATTAACCTAACATTATTTTTTCCACTTATTTCACTTTTTTAACTTAGACAATTTTTGAGGTCTACTAATGTTAAAAAGTATAGGGAGTAGCTACCTTGTGATCGCAACTCCTCTTACAGTTCTAGGTCAATCCTTTTGAAACTTTACAGGTGTTTTCATGTGCATTGCTTTTTGTATTATCCTTAAATAATTTTTTTCACTTATTTCACCTTTTTTAACTTAGACAATTTTTGAGATCTACTAATGTTAAAATGTATAAGGAGTAGCTACCTTGTGATCGCATCTCCTCTTACAGTTCTAGGTCAATCCTTTGGAAACATTACAGGTGTTTTCATATAGGTCTGAAGATATGCATGTGCTTTGTTCATCATCCTAAAACTATTTTTTCCAGTTATTTCACTTTTTTAACTAAGACAATTTTTGAGATCTTCTGTTAAAATGTATAGGAAGTAGCTACCTTGTAATCGCAACTTCTCTTACAGTTCTAGGTCAATCCTTTTGAAACTTTACAGGTGTTTTCATATAGGTCTGAAAATGTGCATGTGTTTTTTTTCATTATTCTTTAATTTATTTTTTAATTATTTCACCTTTTTTAACTTAGACAATTTTTGAGATCTACTAATGTTAAAATGTATAGGGAGTAGCTACCTTGTGATCGCAACTCCTCTTACAGTTCTAGGTCAATCCTTTTGAAACTTTACAGGTGTTTTCATATAGGTCTGAAGATGTGCATGTGCTTTTTAGCTCACCAGAGCGGAAGGCTCCGGGGGAGCTTATAGGATAGGCAGTTGTGCGTCGTCTGCGTCTGGTGACGTCAACACTTTTAAACGACATCTCCTCTGAAGCCGCTAAGCCGATTGGGCCCAAATTTCATCTGTAGCATCCTTGGGTTGGGGGATTGCAAGTTTGTGTTTTTTATGAAATTCGGCTCATTAGTTTGGTTGCTATGGCAACTTAGAGTTTCCATAGACTTATAATGGGGAAAAATAAAACATGGCATTTACTGCCAAGCCGCTGTAGATATTTTGACAAAACTTTCATAGAAATATTCCTTAGGCAATCTACTATCTGCCATATGATATTAGGCCTACTGCTCATTTGTATTGGTTGCCATGGAAACCAAATTGAAAAAAAATAGAAAAAAAAATACTTAAAAAATCATCTCCTCAGAAACCGTATGCTCTATGAGGCTGAGAGTTTATGAAAATATTCACCATATTTGCCTTTACAGGTTTTGTGTTTTTTATGAAATTCGGCTCGTTAGTTTGGTTGCTATGTTTCCATAGACTTATAATGGGGAAAATTGAAAAATGACATTAACTACAAAGCCTTTGCAGATATTTTGACAAAACTTTCATAGAAATGTTCCTTTAGTAAACTTCTCTCAGCAATGTGCTTTTATGTCAACCTGGGGATCCAGTAGGTTGTGCCGGGGCCATTCCCCGCCCCCAGTACTTCATAAAATGCCTTATATCTCAGAAACCTTACAGATCCCCAACACTAAACCATATATATTCTTGTTCCTTATGATAAGGTGCATTAAGTGCCACCAACCTGGGGATCCCCCAGGATGTGCCGGGGACATGCCCCACCCCCTCCACTTCATAAAATGCCATTTATCTCAGAAACCATTCAGATCCCCACCCGTAAAGCGTAAATATTCTTGTCTCTTACGATAAGACGCACTCAGTGACACCAACCTGGGGGTCCCCCAGGATGTGCCTGGGCCATGCCCCACCTCTCCATTTCACAACAGGCCCAGTATTCCAGAAACTTAACAGATCCAAACCCCTAAATGAAATATATTTTTGTTCCTTATGATAAGTTGCATTCAGTGACACCAACCTGGGAGACACCCGGGATGTGCCGGGGACATGCCAAACCCCCTCCACTTCATAAAAGGTTGGCATCCGCCCATAGGGTCTTGAAGAAATATATGGGCTGCATGATGCTTCCACACAGAGCTGAATCCGGCCCGCACACTAGAACTGGTAAACCGCTTAGAAGATCTAAGCCTGTCCAGGAACCGCGGTGGGAGGCGGACCGTCCATGCTAATAAACCCTAGTGGTTTCATTGGGCGGCAGGGCTTGAGATGTCATTTCATCTCAATGTCGGGTAAACGTCCCACAAAATTGGAAGCAACGTCCCCGAAATGTCCTTTACAGTGTTGACGGGGACGTTAAACCTCAAATCAAACAAACAAACAAAACTTCATAAAAGGCCGAATATTCCAAAACCTTACAAATCCCAACCCCTAAACCATATATATTCTTGTTCCTTATGATAAGAAGCATTAAGTGACACCAACCTGGGGGTCCCCCCAGATGTGCCCGGGACATGCCCCACCCCCTCCACTTCATAAAATGCCATTTATCTCAGAATCCATTCAGATCTCCACCCCTAAACCATATATATTCTTGTTCCTTATGATAAGACGCATTCAGCGACACCAAGCTGAGCGTCCCCGGGATGTGCCGGGGTCATGCCGCACCCCCTCCACTTCAATAAAGGCCAAATATTTCAGAAACCTTACCGATCCCCACCCCTTAACCATATATATTCTTGTTCCTTGTGATAAGTCACATTCAGTGACACCAACATAGGGTTCCCCCAGGGCTTGCCCGGCCCATGCTCCAGTCTTCAACTTCACAAAAGACCATACATTTGAGAAACTGTTCAGAGCCCTACCCCTAAGCCATATATATTCTTGTACCTTATGATAAGATGGAGTCAGTGACACCAGCATGGGGTCCCCCCCCCCTCTGTGGTCCCACGGGCCATGCACCACCCCTTTACTTCATTAAAAGCCATATATCTCAGAAACCGGTCAGATCCCCAACCCTAAAACATATATAGTCTTGTTCCTTATGATAAGACCCCACTTCATAATAGGCCATATATCTCAGAAACTATTCAAATCCCCACCATATAATCACATATATTCATGTTCATTGTTATTAGACACATTCAGTCAACCCATCTTGTGGGGTCTGTAGGGGCCATTTCTCTTCCATCCACGTCATAAAAGGGCTTCATATCTCAGAAACTTTTCAGCATTAGGTTGCAACAATCTTGGGCTTTTCAGGAATCCACCATGCCCGAATCCCTTCACTGCTTAAAAGGCCTTACATCTCAGGAGCCATACATATCCCACCGCAAAACCATATATGTCTCTGTTCTTTTTTATAAGACACATTTAGTGACACCAACCAGGGCTCCATTGGGTTCATGCCCCACCCTTTCTACTATATAAAACACCTAATATTTCAGATACAGTTCACATGAGTGCTCATTTGGGAATTGGGAGACTTTATGATTGGTAGATTAAAATCATACCATGTTAAAATACATGTCTGCCATTGGGCAATGCCCATCTGAGCTCCGGTTTATGAAATTTGGCTCTTTGGTTTGTTTGCCATGGCAAGCTAAGAGTTTCCATGGGGAAAATTGAAAATGACATTTATGCCTTTCAAGATATTTTGTCAAACTTACATAGAAATGTTCCTTTAATAATGTTCTTTTAGGCCTATTGGTTGCCACAGATGGGAAATTGTCAGTTGTCATCTGTTGTCCTGCAACAAGACATTCAAGCGACATCAGACCTCTGAAGCCACTAGGCTGATTGGGTCCAAATTTTATCTGTAGCATCCTTGGGCACAGGGCTTCCATGGTTAATTAAAATACTTTGCTGCCAGTAGGCAGTGCCCCCTGAGCTCTGGTGAGCATAGTGGCCCATGGGCCTCTTGTTCATTATCCTAAAATTATTTTTTTTCCACTTATTTCACTTTTTTAACTAAGACAATTTTTGAGATCTTCTAATGTTAAAATGTATAGGGAGTAGCTACCTTGTGAACGCAACTCCTCTTACAGTTCTAGGCCGATCCTTTGAAACTTTTCAGGTGTTTTGAAAGAGGTTTTAAGATGTGCATGTGTTTTTTTCATTATCCAAAACTTATTTTTTAACTTAGACTGTTTTCAGATCTAATAACGCGAAAAGTCTATAAGGCGTAGGTACCTTGTTAGGGATTTAACCCTCTCACAAGTCTTTACCTTTAATTCATGAGTCTTTCTCCTCTGACAGGGCTATAGCGGGGCTATAGTCAGATCCTCTGACAGTTCTAGTTTTATTTTGGATAGCCTATTGGCCATTTTGTGGGAAAGTAACTCTCCTTTTGGCTTTCTGCTGTTGATGTTTCCATTGGGTTCTGTTGTTTCATGTTTGTGTTTCTTTCCCTTTGGTATCTGATGGGAGCTGTGGGATTGTAGCAATTCCTGATCATTGCCGCCACTTTTATTTTACTGAGAATTAGAGAGAATTTAACTTTAGGTAATGTTGGTTGGTGCCTGATGCTCTGTCTCTGGTCGGGCCCATCGGAGCCCAACTGCTGGTTTTCTTTTGCTCCAGCAATTCCGTGGTTTCGTGCTGTCGAGTCATCGCCGATGTTTCATCTCTGTGGTTGTTTTGATTTGTGTGTTCTCGGAAATGTTGTACTCGTCTGATGGGTTAGGAGGCCTTAATGCGGACTGAACAAATGATTTGTCAAAATCGCGACGGAAGTAGCGGGGAAGATTATCGCCGCGTAAAATCGACTAAAGCACGCCATTGGAATTCGTTTCACTGATCGTTCCAAGGCAGGTCTTTTGTCGTGGTTTCTTTTTGTTATCGATTGTCTTTGAGTGTGTGTTTCCCTTTTACTTTTTGGTTTGGACAGCCAATTGGCCATTTTGTGGGAAAGTAACTGTCCTTGTGGAATTCCATTCAATTGGGGTCTAGTTAATTCATGTTGGTTTGTATTTCGTTCCCATTTGTGTCTCTGATGGGAGCTGTGGGTTATTTGTATCGATTCCTGATCATTGCCTTCACTTCTTTTCTCAAAATATCATTATGAAAATACTTTGTAAATTTTACCGCCGACAAATCGAAAATTCTAAAATGAAAAATGTCTTATTTCCGCTTATTTCTGCTCAATATATAGATCATGGGTACATGTTAGAACCGGCTCACCGGAGAGATTCTAGTGAGTACACACAATCTACTTTTAGAATATAAATAAGAAAAATTAGCTTAAACCCTGTAACCCCAGATTTATTTTTTTCATGTAAACATGGCATTCAATGGCGTCATAATTATTTAGGCATGTTTTCGAGACGGTTCAAAATGTTCTGAGTTTTTCGCCGCTCGGCTGGGTCTTCCAAGCGCTCTATGGTATAATAATCGTAGTAACGATGGAGAGGGTGCCGGTAGAGAACAGAGATAGCGGAAAATAAATACAAATAATAATCGGGCCTTCTCGGCTTTTTGAAATCCTGGAATAGTTTAAACAGTATGCAAACAAGCAACCATATATGAATGAAACAAGACTTATGTTGGAAATATCTTGTATTATAGTGCATTTAAATCGCATTGATTGTCGTAAAGCTTTTATTCAGAGTTCTGCACCATAACGTATGGATACATGGCGGTTAGATGCCTAATAGCGTCAGGAACAATCATGATCAGTAATGGATGATGGAACATAATTGGCTTTCTGTCTAAGGAAATAGATGGAAAATTATCTGCTTTGTGACAATATAAAGTCTGTGTAATTTATCAAATTATATCTCCTGAAGGGAACCTTTCTAATACCTAGACGTCTGAAACAGCACGTAAATATAATCAAATTTACTTTGCTGTGAAGTAATCTGCACATCACGGGCACGTCTGTAATGATATCAGATAGCTGACCTAATTACGCATCGAAGAATGATGGCTAGTAGCGATCTCGTATACTTCCGAGAAAATGGTCGAAATTGCTATAAGTTTATGATAACAAAAATGCATTCTACTTCCGGAAAACAACAACAGATCCAATAATCTGTATGAAGGATATTTCAAACTTCAGAAACTTTCATAATTCTATTTGTTAAAACTTTATTGAAACAAAAGTCTATTTATAATCATATGTGTTTTGGCACTCTCCAATGACCGCCAAATAATGTTTTGCTGTAGGTTTCGGACGATGTTACTAGATGAAAACGTCACTAGGTTTTGTTTGCAAGTAAGCATTTACCTTTGTATTAGAACTTCAATATAAACGGTAAGGTGACACGCAAGACAATTATGCTGCACTGTGTCTAGGTTTTACGTAAACATCTTTTCGTATTATTTCAAGTGTTATTTTAGATATTTGTTCAGGCGAGACTAAGGTTTGCCTGTTTTTGCACACTTGAATGTTTCAGCAAACATACCTATTTTGTCGATGATTTTTTTATGGAATCAATATAAATTAGGGTTAGAAAATACTTTTGGTCATGTGCTAGAGTTAACTTGGCCTTTAAAAAAAGTTTTATTGCTGTATTTTAAAGTAAGGTCGTTTGTGTACAAGGTTTTGGTGACTTAAAATACCTGAATCTCGTTCAACGCAAGCTTCACGTGCTAAGCAGGTTAGCATACTATAAAAAGTGTGAGTTATCAGGGCGAACGAAACGAAACACTAAGAGTAACATTAGGGTGTCTGAATAATTCGGAAAATCGATGAAGGTCTTTGTTCAGGGGGAACAACCCACGTCAGAGCAGTGACGTCATAACCATTCGTAGGTTTGCCGGCGTTTACTACACAAAAGGCATTTGTCGCAACAAGTAGGCGCAGTCGGTGCATTAGGTCATAAAAGAATCAAACATACTAAAATCTGTCTCAGAAATATGGCCTTTTCTTTAAATAATTCGACACAAGCTGATTTAGCAATGATGTCGGAACTACCATTGTTTACAACGCCGAATCAAATCTTGTGGCGAACCTATCGAAGCCTTTTCAATGTTCCTAGGTGGAATTAGCTTACTGATTGGATGCAAATATTGTTGGTTACCAGCTGAAGTATGTTTACTGAAAACTCGTAATGTACATATCTGGTTTGAAGCATTTTATTTACCCTATTTTGACCAATATGGCCGCTTCTGAAATGGGTACGACATCTCTGCTATAACGTAGGTTGTCACCTCTGTGTGTTAAAATGTATTACTTATTTGTCGAGATATATATTGTATGTTTTGTGTAACCGCAAGACGCAGTTGATTTGCACATTTGTTGCTCGTATGGGCCAACCATGCTTCGTCGAGGCTATTCGCTGAATAGTAGGTTGGTGTCCATTTTGTCCTGATGAGCGTGCAAATTTGCCTTGGGTTACGGTACGTTCCGGGGAAATAATGAAAACCCTAGAAAAGTGTCTCCTTTGGTTAACGGAAACCAATTTAGATGTACCCATTTCCCTTGAGGGGAATGGGTTCACTAGACTATATCACAACACAAAGCATGTTATTCAAATGAATAATTAGGATTGATATGTATGTTTTATCGATGAAAAGTTCAGTTGAGTTTAAACCATATAATTGCTTGGTGTATGATTTCAATATGAACTTGCTAATTTCTTGATAAGCCCCTATTGTGGGTACTTGATCATTATCATCGTCGTGATTGGCCAAGGTTTGTATGTTTTCGGTGCTCACCATTGATGAAATTGTTCTGTATGACACGAGACATTTACGTACACACGTACTTGTGAGCAGCCTCTGCAGTATAGAAGCAAGTCGTAAGTTCGATCCTCAGTTTCTCCAACTTTCAGAGCTGTCTATAAACCGAGGCCTCTTCTCCGTATGGCCTTAGCTGTTGGGTGGCGATTATGCTAGTAAGAGAAATCTGTTGAATTTATATGTTGGTAATTGTCTGTGGGATAAGAACCATGTCATGGAATGTGTCAAATCTTGTGTATAGTAGCGCAATGGATGGCACTGGATCGGTCGACGCACTTGGGTTGCCCGATCCGATCCTTTCGGTTGCCTGTTATGTATGTTAGGTAGGAATTTTGTAATGGCGTTGCATGATAGGACGGAGCCTGGTGATCGCGGTCGTGCATGCGAAGGGCCCTAGTTGATGATTCATTATTATATTGGGCATAATTCCAGGATATGGATCGGTACGTGTGATGATGTTGTGTATCAAGTATAATAAATTGATTGTAGGCACTGAACTGTTTGGCGGTTAGCCGTAAAGGGTGTTGCTTCTCCCTCCCCTCGGAAGTTAACAGAATGTTAGCAGCTGTTGCGGAATTGTTGAAGTCAGTGGCGCACCTGTGGTGGCCTGGGACCATGAACAAATATAATATATATTATAGCAATTGTGTGGAAAAGTATTGTCAACGATTCACTCTGAAAGATTGATATTGATTGATTGATATTACACATGTTGTGTAATTTGTGGAGGAACTGATCGCCAGACGGAACAGCTCGAGAAAATGACTTACTTATTTAGTTACTTAAACTTTTATTTATTTATGCCAGCGCACGACAAAACCTACAATAAGACAAGTTCGCCGAGCGAAGAATCAGATAAGCTTGCGCATCCATATAGTCTAACCAGAGACTTTTCTTGCTGCATTGAGGAGCAATGGGCCCTTAGTTATCATCAGGGTGCAAAACGAAGACTCTGATCAGACTGCGCAGATGCGCAGGCTGATCTGAGTCTTCGCTTGGTGCACATGTCTTATTGTAGGTTTTGTCGTGCGCTTATTTTTTTCGTCCTGGAATCTTCTTCCTCTTGGGCTTAGACAAAGTGCCCGCCAGTACTTCTTCATATAATACCCTCGTCTTAGACCAAGTGAGTTAGTTTAGGAAAGGTTTGTTTATATACATATGACTGTGATGTTTGTAAATATCTTATATATCATTGTATAGTAGATAGGATTTAATCTAATTCGAAATTTCTCGCTAATTTTGCCGACAATCAGAAAAAAAAAACACAATTAGGATAGTCAAAATCAGTTGTCCCGGCAACATATTTGTTTGGCCACAACATGGCAAAACATATATGTTACAATTGTGTCAGAACAGGGATACAGATTTCCGGTTTGAGGATACTAACTTCCGGTTTGTAATCTTCCGGTTGCGAGGCAATGTCAAATTATATAACAATTTAAACATCTTCGTCAGTGCCTTTAGGGTTTTATTATTTATACAGTTTGGTGACTTGAGAATAAGTGCTACTTTTATGAGTTTGGGGTTACTGTTATAAGTATATTAAACTCAACACATTGCATCAGTTTTTGTTTCTTTTCTCATAATTAAGTGTCTTCCTAGGGTTTAAGCAGTTTATATATGATCCGTCAAAGTTACAGAAGCCGTTAATTCGTGGTTCTTAATTCCTGCATGGATGAAGTACGATAACCGTGTTTCCTAAGTTGAAACATAACTGGTTGCGCCTCTGAGCAGGAAATACTAAAATGTTAAGACCCAGATTGTGCAAAATTGTGCATTTTCTTTTCTTTTCACTTTATCTCTGAGGGTTTGAAGTTATATAACTGATAAAAGCCCAATAGACTATGACGTAGGTTCTGACGCAGTAACGTGAATCATATATCGTGTTACATGTAATATTTATATCAAACAGGTAGATCAATGTGTAAGTGAATATCGTGAAATTATATCCAGTATTGTCAAGTTAACGGAGGGTTACGTTAACATCCGTAACGTTAAGTTCGTAAAATTTGATGCATACTGAACATTGTATGTTCACGCTATGTTCGTGAAGTAAAGTAATTGATTACTAGTCTTTCAATAATTAACGTCATACTTAATGTCATTTGAGTGAAGTCACTTGGTATATATTACGTAATTGGTGAAGTACGTCACGACCGCAATTTATAAGCTAACGTTTTAGTTAGACTGCAATGTATAAGCTAACGTTTCAGTTACATGTAGTTTGTTTGATTTGAGGTTTAACGTGCCCGTCTACTTTGTAAAGGTCATTATGGAGACGTTGCTTCCAATTCTGTGGGACTTTTACCCGATATTGAGATGAAATGACATCTCAAGCCCTGCCGCCCAATGAATCGAATAGGGTTTATAAGCATGGACGGGCCGACTCGCACCGCTTTCCCTGGGCAGGCTTAGCTCCTCTAAGCGGTTTACCAGTACTCGTGTTCGGGATGGTTTCAGCTCTGCGTGGAAGCAACATGCACTCCATGTATTTCTTCAAGGCCCGATGGGCGGATGCCGCACGATTCAGTTAGTGTGTTTAATTAATAGCGACAAAATTATGTGTATTTAGCGTGAGAGTTTACGCTAAGCATAATGGATAAGTTGATACAGCAGGGGTGCGAGTCATGCTACGCGGACAAAGAATTACATGCATGGTTTAGGGAGCAGCAAACTATTGAACGCGATGATAGGGCGCGAGGAAAGGAAGTTGAAACGTTGAAGGCAGACAAAGAAAGGGAACTTGAAAGATTTATGGTAGTATCGTCAGATAAGGCTAAGGCATTTCAGCTAGACTTTGAAAGGGAAATTGAAAGAATTTAGGTAGAAAAGGCAGATAAGGATAGGGAAATTGAAAGGATGAGAGTAGAACTGGAAGATAAAGATAGGGAACTAGAGCGGGAGCAATTAAGGATGCAACTAACAATTGAACAGCAAAGGCAAGAGCTCAAGCAAAAGAAATTTGAGGCTGATGTAAGGGTGTGTATGAAAAAAAACTGAGAAAGCGACAAGAGCTGCCTTATTTTGATGGGCAGAAAGACAAGATGAATAGCTACATATCCCGCTTTGAGAAGTATGCGATAGCAAATAAATGGGATGAAGGTAGATGGACAATCAATCTCAGTGCGTTGTTAAGGGGGTGGGCACTTGAGGTTTATGATAGGCTGTCAACTGTTGACGGACTGACTACAATAAACTTACGGAAGCCTTGTTAAAGAATTTTGATATGACTGAGCGGGGTTTCCGTAAGAAATATTAAACCTGAAAAGAGTTAGTCTTTTACACTGTTCTCTAGCCGTTTGGGTAGCTTCTTCGTTAAGTGGTATCTCTTGGTAATATTGCAAAAACATTTGAAGCAGTTTGTGGTTTCATTAGTTTTAGACACATGCAGCCGTTAGCTGTATGTTCATTTAAAACCTAAAGAGTTTAACTGTATGGCAAATATGGCAAGGGAAGCAGATTTTTCGCTGAAACAACAGGGGCGTATCTTACGTAAACTAACTGCCTCTGGATTGCTTTATTTTTGTCGGTAAGTTAAGCAGTTTCACACTTTGATACGGCAACTGAGGCAATGGTCAAATATGACCGACTCAGTATAAGAAGATAGATATATAGACAGAAGCCGTTTGTGGACAGGTAGATCAGAATCAGATTTTTTTCTGTTGTCACATCCTTAGACAATCCTTCACCAGATCCATGCTAATCCTATGCAAAACGCATCACTGGTACGATCTCTCTCTCACCCTCTCTCTCTCTCTCTCTCTCTCTCTCTCTCTCTCTCTCTCTAAATCTATCTGATGGCATTGTATCTGTCGGTATTCCATTATTGCAGCCTGTGAGTGGTGACTGTTATGTGTTCGATCTTTCAGATAATTACACCGACTTCCATAGCATCATAGCTTGGATAAAAATTGGATAATGCTGAATGAGCTTCTGCGCCAAGCCGAAACCGACCGATCTTTTGTACTGGTGTAAAATCGCTTCGGTCTATGCCTGCAGAACCACTTCTGATCCCCCCTCCCCGGGCAAATGACTTAAACGTCGATGCAACATCATGCTGTTGCATCGACGTTGATACAACGTTGCGTAAACGTTGTGTACCCGCTGGACAAGAGGGTACCTCGGGTGGTAGGCATGAGATGTTATTTCATCTCAATGTTCGGTAAATAATGTATACCCCTGTTCGTTTGATTGATTGATTTGAGGTTAACGTCCCCGTCAACACTATTTAGGTCATTTTGGAGACATTGCTTCCAATTTTGTGGGATTTTTTCCGGACATTGAGATGAAATGACATGTCAATCCCTGCCGCTCAATGAAACCAATAGTGTTTATATGCACGGACGGGCCGACTCGCACCTCTTTGCCTGGGCAGGCTGAGACCTTCTAAGTAGTTTAACAGTACTCGTGTGCAGTCGGTTTTATGCTTGGACGCATTGTGCAGCCCAATCTATTTTTGAAATCCCCGGTTGGCGGTGACAAAGTATACCCCTGTAAACCCCACTTAAAAGTGGCGTTTAAAGGGTGTCAAAATTATATGGGTCTGTTTTTGTGATGGTCATTGTAAATCATTAACAGAATGACAACCATTATGGATGAGATGACTTATTTTGCGGCATCTTATCTGGATGTAGATTGTTTGCATTCGAAGGTGTGAACAGTGTACTCTGTAGAAACCTTAGATTTATAATAGCTCAGTAAAGGCCCGACCCCCGCCCATTGGGGCTTGATGAAATTGATGGGCTGCTTGATGCTTCCACGCAGAGCTGAAACCGACCGCACACGAGTACTGGTAAACCGCTAAGGGGATCTGAGCTTGCCCATTTCATCTCAATGTCGGGTAAAAGTCCAACAAAACTGGAAGCAACGTCTCTAAAATGACCTATGCATGCAGTGTTGACGGGGACGTTAAACAAATACAGGACGAAACAGTCTAAATCCTCGCTCAGGACTTTTTTCTCTGCATATAGTATACTCAGACGGGGGTTTTGGATGGCCATATGGCCATTTTGTGGGAAAGTAACTGTCCTAATGGCCTTCCTTTGTTTAGGTTTCCATTATGGTCTGGTCGCTTAATGTTTGTAATTTTTTCCCTTGTGTCTTTTATGGGTGGAGTAAGTTAATTGTATCAATTCATGATCTTTGTTTTACTTCTACTTTATTATGACCTGACATTTATTATTCACCAAATGTTAATTTCAAGATGAGGCGGCTGCAGGATAAACCGCCTACGATCATACATTTTTTTGACACTGGGCATGAAAGATGGGGGGAGGGGGTGTCTCTTTGTGACAAAACCCGATAAATTACCCCATCACGAACACACAAAAAAAAAACTAAAATGGATGGAAAAAAACTTGCTGTTGCGAATGAAAATAAGTCGGATTTCTAGGAGCATCCTTCACCGCGCGACTTTTGTGGTTCTACTTTGAGACCCAGGTATCTCTTTCTTGCGGATAGTGCCCAGCTAGCACAGAGAAGTGGACCAACGTCGGGCCGATAGCGATACCACGAAAGTTAACCCAGCGTTAAGACGTCGTATCGCTGTCGGCCCGGTGTTGGTGCGGCACGATTTGCTGGCTTGGTTGAGCGGATGGTGCAAAACCGATCGCTTGGATTTTTATCTTGTTATTGCATTTTATTTACGTCAGAGTGCAGTCAAACGATTCTCTCTCTCTCTTTCTTTCACACACACACACACACACACACACACACACACACACACACACACACACACACACACACACACACACACACACACACACAAAACAGCGGACCGACGTCGGGCCGACAGTGATGCCCCGATATGCTATGCTACAGCGGGCCAATGTTGGGCCGAAAGGGATGTCCCGACATGATTTGTTGGCTTGCTCTCTCTCTCTCAGCCCATCGGGGCTTGAAGAAATATATGGGCTGCATGATGCTTCCATGCAGAGCTGAAAACATCCCGAACACGAGTACTGGTAAACCGCTTAGAGGATCTAAGCCTGCCCAGGTAAAGCGGTGCGAGTCGGCCCGTCCATGCTTATAAATCCTATTGGTTTCATTGGGCGGCAGGGCTTGAGAAGTCATTTCATCTCAATGCCGGGTAAAAGTCCCACAAAATTGGAAGCAACGTCTCCAAAATGACCTTTACAGTGTTGACGGGGACGTTAAACCTAAAATCAAACTCTCTCTCTCTCTCTCTCTCTCTCTCTCTCTCTCTCTCTCTCTCTCTCTCTCTCTCATGATTGAGCAGTAGTGACAACTAAAATATAGTATCGTTGAGCAAGCGTGATGGAAATTTAACGTAATTTGTGTTTCGAGGTGGATGGGACTAGTTGAAACTTAGGCTGCGCGTGAACGGGCAATTAACAGAGCAAGGTGCTTGTTATTCAACATTGATCTTGATTATTAGATGGGTAAATTTATAAGGTAGTATTGGTAGTATATGACGTCAGAACAAATGTATACGTCACATGTTTTGTTGTTGGTTGTGGTAATATACCTATTATGGCATGGAAGATGCGTATATTGGCAGACTCTTCGAGGCTATTTTTGACACAAATGGAAAAATAAATTAAACATCGTGTGTGTAAGGGAGTTCGGATTTACTGGGAAAGCCTGATGAACTGCAGGCGGGGTAAACAAACCAGTAGCTGGAGAAATATTACAGGGTTAGTCTTTTCGTCTCGTTATTTTCCTGTGTTTACAGCCATGTTGGATGGCTTTTGTTCCTGTTCAACGACCGGAAGTAGTTCAGATTTTTTGGAATAAAAAAATGGTCAGAAATAGATTTTCCTGAAATTTATCTCAGTTGCAGATTATTCAATTTCCGATTAAATGATTATGGTGAAAAATTTCCAGTTTATCGCTAAATATATTAATTTTTGTCTTTTCTGAACCCACTGAAACGACCCAGATTTTCTCAAGTTTACCGCATTTTTATACACACTTTTTGCTGAGAATGGTTTTTGTTTTGTATTTCATCGGAAAGAAATGCACACAAAGTTTCATATCTGTCTATTTTTCAAAGGTGAATTTTATCAAACAGGCTGTGTCAAAAGCATGAAATTCAGACTTGACAGGCATTGTCATCTTTGAATTATAGTCCCATCGAATTTTGGCACGAGGAAAATGTTTTTAAATCTACCTACGCCGGCCTCTGAGATTCGCTACTGTAATGATTTTTCCACCCTTTACACTACACTTCCGCATTATCTTATTAAAGAAAAACTTAATGATTCAATTGAATGGGCATTTCATAGGGAAGATTCCCTTTATCTTGCATGTAATGTAAGAAATTTTGTTTCACTTGTGAAGACCTGAAAATTATACTTTATGGTCGTGTCAGAAAGTGAATGAAGCTCTCACTTTTTTTTCTTGAAATATTTACATAATATTTGGTACTAAGTTATATAGGCAAATTGTGGGTATTCCGATGGGTGCGAAATGCGCACACTTTGTTGCTGATCTGTTCTTGTTTTGTTATGAAAGAGACTTCATAATGTTCCTTTCCGTTGAAAACCAATCAGAAATCATTGAAGCCTTTAGCTAAACTTCTAGATATTAGGATGATTTATCAAATATTGACAATAACTATTTCGATCGGCTGATCAGTCAAATTAACCCACCAGAACTTCAGTTAAATACCGAGGCCCTGTTTTCGAATCTACATCTATCTATTGTAGATGGGATTGTTTCCTGAAAATTTATGATAAGTGCGATGATTTGATTTTGAGATTGTAAACTTTCCTTTCTTGGCTGGTGATTTTCCTCGTGAGGAATCATATGACGTTTATATTTCGCAATTATTTCGAATTGCCAAAGCGTCTAGTCATGTAACTGACTTCAACACTCGTAATAAATTGTTAACTGCTAAACGTCTTAATCAGGTATCATAAACTAAGCAAAATAGAGGTAGAGGCAATGATCAGGGATCGATACAAATAACCCACAGCTCCTATCAAAGACACCAAAGGGAAAGAACCACAAACATGTAACAACAGACCCTAATTAAAACACCAATAGCGGAAAGCCAAAACGACAGTTACTTTCCAACAAAATGGCCAATATGCTATTCAAAATAAAATAATATAAGCGACACAAACATCCAAGGACAAACCATACAAAAATAAACCGCGACAGAAGAACCGCCTTGGAACGGTCAGCGGAAACGAATTCCACTAGGGGGCTTAAATCGATATTACATGGCCACAATCCTCGCCCTTACTTCCGTCGCAATAAAGACAAACGATTTATTCAGTCCGCATGAAGGCCTCCTAACTCATCAGTGCAACACAAAAATCAAACAACCACAGAGATGAAACAACGGCGAGGACTCTACAGCAAGAAACCACTGAAATGTTGCAGCAAAAGAAAACCAACAGTTAGACTCCGATGGGCCTAACCAGAGATAGAGCATCAGGTACATAAGCCTTTACGCTGGAACCGTCATAGAATCTGAGGCCTGACCCACCGGCGTGCAGTTTGACTCCGATGGGCCCAACCAGAGAGAGAGTATCAGGCATAAACCAACGTTACATTGACTAGATCGCTCTAATTCTCAGAAAGCCTTTACGCTGGAACCGTCATAGAATTTGACCCACCGTGATTGTACTAACTACCATGCATGCAGTCTGTCGTATAACATTTATTTTGTACCCAGTCTTTTTATATCGAGATATGATTTTACGAAACTGGGTGCTAAAGTCATTCCATTTATATATTTTTCTGAATTTATATACTAAGTCACCATAAAATTCGGGTTCCGATAGACCTTGTTGCAGAAGAGATTTAAGTCCAATATTGAATTTTGAAAATTAATCAGAATGACGTCTATAAAATTTTGAAAAGGCTTTGCGTAGATTATGGTACCGATAACGCTGATTAAGAAGTTTAGCCGTTAACAATTTATTACGAGTGTTGAAGTCAGTTACGTGACTACACACTCTGGCAAATCGAATTAATTGCGAAATGTAAACGCCATAGGATGGCGCACGAGGAACATCACCATCCAAAAAAAGATAATTTACAATCTTAAAATCAAAATCATCGCGTTTATCATAAATTTTGCAAGAAACAACCCATCTACAATAGATAGATGTAAATCCAAAGATGTAAATCCTCGGAATCAGAAGAATTTGCTTTATTTTACTGAAGTTCTGGGAGGTAAATTTGACTTATCAAACCATCGAGATAGGTATTTTCAATATTTAATAAATCATCCAAATACCTAGTAGTGGAGCTAAAAGCTTCAAAAATTTCAGACTGGTTTTCAGCAGAAAGGGACATCATGAAATCTCTCTCATAACAAAGCAAAAACAGATCAGCCACAAGTGGTGCGCAAGTAGTACCCATCGGAATACCCACGACTTGTCTAAATAACTTAGTACCAAATCTTATGTAAATAGTGTCAAGTAGAAAGGCTAGAGCTTCACACACTTGCTGACATGACCATAAAGTATAATTTTATTCTCTTCAGAAGTGAAAAAAGCATTTCTTACATTACATGCAAGACAGAGGGCGTCTTTCCTATGAAATGTCCATTCAATTAAATCATTAAGATTTTCTTTTATAAGATTATGCGGTATCGTAGTGTAAAGGGTGGACAAATCATAAGTAGACAGACTTGAAGCACGAAAAAGCCTGGATTTTAATTTATTTAAAAGTTCATTAGAATTTTTATAGACCAAAACAGATTTCTACCTGATCTTTCGAAGACTTTGTCGCAATATTTTATCACATGTTTTTGATGGCCGTTTCTAAATTTTATACACGTCATCCAATTTAGCTTCAAAATTTAATGTTGGATTTAAATCTCTTTTGCAACAAGGTCTATCGGAACCCGAATTTTATGGCGAGTTGGCATATAAATTCAGAAACATATATACTTGCACTGACTTCAGCACCCAATTTCGTAAAATCGTTCTTCGATACAAAACGATTGGGTACAATATAAATGTTAGACGACAAACTGTATGCATGAAAGTTAATCCAATCACGGGTGACAACTTTGCTTTCCTCTTTAAATGCATGCCGGTGATTAAAGCCTCAGATCCTATGATAGTTCCAGCGTAAAAGCTTATTGAAAATTAGAATTCAGTTTTATGACTGTTGGTATGTGCCTGGTGCTCTGTCTCTGCCCATCGGAGTCTAAGTGTTGGTTTTCGTTTCCTCCAGCATTTCAGTGGTTTCTTGCTGTCGAGTCCTCGCCGATGTTTCAGAGCCGTAGCACTGATGAGTTAGGAGGCCTTCATGCGGACTGAACAAATTATTTGTCTAAATCGCGACGGAAATAAGGGCGAGGAAATCGATTCAAGAAACCCCTCCCCCCCCCCCGCCTTCTAGCTGTAATTCTTTACACTGATAGTTACATGGCGGTTCTTCTGTCGCGATTTATTTTTGTTATGGTTTGTCTTTGAATGCGTGTATCGCTTAGATTTTTTTATGATTTGGTTAGCCAATTGCCATTTTGTGGGAAAGTTACTGTCCTTTTGGCTTACCGCTATTGATGTTTCCATTTGGGTCTAGTTATTTCCAGTTTGTGTTTCTTTTGTTTTGCTGTCGCTGATGGAAGCTGTGGCTTAATTGTATCGCCTTCCCTTTATTAGGTTTAGGAGATGCTAATAAGTTAGTATTTTGAGAGAAGATTGTGTTTGTCGGATTTGAGGTTTAACGTCCACGTCAGCCCTGTAAAGGCCATTTTGGAGACGTTGCTTTCAATTTTGTGGGACTTGTACCCGACATTGAGATGAAATGACATCTCAAGCCCTGTCGCCCAATGAAGTCAATAAGGTTTATAAGCATGAACGGACCGTCTCGCACCGCATTGCCTTGCTTGGCAGGCTTAGATCCTCTAAGCGGTTTACCAGTACTCGTGTGCGGGTCGGTTTCAGCTCTGCGTGGAAGCATCATGCCGCCCATCTAGTTCCTCAAGCTCCGTTGGGCGGGGGCTAATTTTGAGAGTAGAAAGAAATGCGATTGTTCACTAGTTTCATCAAAGCGATTTTGATCATCGCATTCGCTTCTATTTTCATGTGACGTTTAAATCAAACTGTCCCAAGGGTTTAGGAGGAGTTCGCATTTAAAGCAAATTGTAGGCGTTTTCCTTTTCCTGCTCTGGCGGCCAGTTTGCTCATCAGAGCAGAACCGTTTTAGCTATTTCAAGTTGTTAGAGGACCACCTAAGCAATATTCCTATTGAGTTTGAATGAAACTGGTCCAAACGTATACAAGCAGTTGCTGTTTATAAACATTTCTGTTTAAATGCCGGTGGCCTTCTAGTTCAACAGAGTGGAACCAGTTTAGCTTTTTAAGTAGAGGATCACCTAAACAAGAGGGGCCAGAGGGCCCTGATTCGCTCACCTGAATGGCATTGTCTCTAGTACATTCCATTTTTAGCTCTGGTGGCCATCTTGTTCATCTGAGTGGACCGATCTTAGCTATTTTGGTAGGTCGTCACCTAGGCAACATTCCTGTGAAGTTTGAATCAAATCGACTCAAGGGTTTAGGAAAGGTTCGCATTTGAAACAAATTTACAATGTGTTTTTTTTAAGCCCTGGCGGCCATATTGTTCATCGGAGCGAGACCATTTTATCTATTTTGGTAGAGAGTCATCTAAGCTACATTTCTATGAAGTTTGAATATAATTGGCCCCAGGGTACAGGAGTTGTCGTTTGAAGATTGTTTTTAGCCCTGGTGGCCATCTTGTTTATCAGAGCGGACAGATTTTAATTATTCTGGTAGTAGGGAGTCACCTGGGCAACATTCCTGTGAAGTTTAAATCAAATAGGCCTAAAAGTTCAGGAGAAGTTTGCGTTTGAAGCCAATTTATAAGTTTGAATGAAATTGGCCTAGGGTACAGGAGGAGTTGTCGTTTGAAGTATTTTTCTATTTTTAGCTCTGGCAGCCATCTTGTAAGTTAGAACGGAATGATTTTAGCTATTTTGCTAGGGAGTCACCTACATAATATTCCAGTGAAGTTTGAATCAAATTTGCCCTAGGGGTAAGGAGGATTTGGCGTTTGAAGCAAATTTACAATTTTGGATAACGGAACAGAACAATGTTAGCAATTCTGAATCTCATTTTCGCGCCGATGCCTTTCATGAAGTTTTAACTTGATCCAATCTGTGGTTCCGGAGGAGATGTCATTTGAAGGATTTCAAGAAGGCCACAAGGGATTTCGGAATGGAATGATTTTAGCAAATCTGAATCTCCAAAACAAGGTAACACGGTTCAAAAGATAAGTTTCGACTGATTTCTGCACAGACAAACAACACACACACAAAAAGAAAATGCATCGATACTCCTTTACACTATTAAATGTGAGATTATGGCAGTATAAAATTTTGTTTGTTTGTTTGAAACGAGGTTTTACGTCCCTTGTCCACACTATATAGGTCATTTTGGAGTGAGTAAGTGAGTGGGTGTTTGAGTTTTACGTCCCACCAATAACTAAGGTCATACGGAGACGGGACCTCGGTTTAAAGACTCATCCGAAAGTCTGGAGAAGCCCGGGATCGATCCTGCCCCACACCCCCCCACACCCTGGTTTACAAGGCGAGTAGCGTAACCACTGCACCACGGAGGCTTCTAAGGTCATTTTTGAGACTCTGCTTCCAATTTTGCGGGCTTTTACCCGACACCGAGATGAACTGACAAATCAAGCCCTGCCACTCGAAAAAACTCAAAGGACAAACCAAAAGGGTTTACATGGAGAGACAGTTCGACTCGCACCACTTTGCCTGGGCAGGCATAGACCCGCAAAGAGGATTACCAGTACTCGTGCGATGTCCGTCTCTTCTCTGTGTGAAGGCATCATGCAACCAAACCTATTTATAATATAGAGGATCTTACATGAGTGTTCATGTATTATTGAATTTATTAAACGAGTTGAGGAAAAAGGATAAAATGCGAGGCTGTGCCGAGCATTTTATCCCTTTTCCCCAACGAGTTTAATAAATTCAATAATACATGAGCACGAATGCAAGATTCTATTTATCATATGACATTTAAAACGCATTTTATTCACGACTGTTTTCAAAAATGTCAATATTCCGCCATTAGTAAACGCGACGTCGTTAAGGACGTCGTACATGTAACGTTACGGGACGTATCGAGCTAATTTGCATATTTAATCCACTAGTGGATTATCGAAAATAATACATGGCGTTATTACACTCTCAGACGCGACGTCATATGATAATTTCAGATAAAACATTGTGATATTCTTTTTCTGCTCAAACCATATATTGTGTGTCGACATAAGTGCGGTTTTACCACGTAGAGACCCACAATCGCCGTTTCAGAGCAGAAACAACACACTTTGTCTACGCGGGGTTGCGGGGAGGGTCTTTTGTAAAAGAGCTATGTTCTGCATAGCCCAACATTCCACGGTTGCATGCAGGGTGGACCCAGATCAGACTGCTCGACTCTGCCGGTGAGCAAAAATACGTTTTAACAGTTTACAAGATTTGACAACAGACGACATTTTTCAGCCGTAGTTTTTCTTGGTGCCTGCAAGTAATGATGGGCCACAGGACATTCATAAACGTTCTTGGGAATCTATATTAACACATAGAATGCCAATCACGACTATTGTCGTCTGCTTTGCCGCCTGCCGGTAATGTTAAAGGTATTCTTTTGCAAACAATGTGGTCCCATATCAGACTGCTCCTGTAGGCGTAGTCTGATCTTGGCCCCAACTGTTGGCCTGTATGCAAAAATATTTTTTAGAAAGTTCGCTAAAAAGTCAGCAGACGACATAAGCATACGACATTTACAGATGTAGTTTGTCTCGGCGTCTTTAATGTTCAGGTCAAAGCATAGGGGTTTAGGAGTGATAATATTTCTTCTTTTAGCCTTTCATACGCCTTGAGAACAGACTGAACCCGTATATGTTACCCTGTGTTTATTACTGCAATAAGCCCTATAAACCCAATGAATGCCTAACCTTCCGACAAGTAGTACATTATTTTGAAGCTATATACGTATGTAGTTTTACGAAAATTCTATCATTTGGCACATCATGTGCATACCGCTCGGAAAAAACGTTACACATGCTTGGACCCCAACCAAAGGCCTTTTTGAAATAGATTGGGCTGCATGACGCTTCCACTATGGTATACCAAAAGGGTAAAAATGACCGATACCGGTCTTCTTGCAAGATATGCAACTACGCCCGTAAATTTGCAAGTACACCCCTAAATTTGGAAGTACACTCCTGTTTTGAAGCGGGTGTACCCGTAAATTTGCAAGTACACACGCGATTAGCGGTCTACTTGCATTTTACAGGTATACTTGCATTTTACAAGAACATCCCTTATTTACAAGTACATCCCTAAATTTTCATGGATACCTCTCTTTGCAAGTATACTTGCGATTTACAAGAACACCCCTATATTTACAAGTACACCCCTAAATTTACGGGTGTACCCGCATCTTAAAATGCGAGTGTTTGTTTGTTTGATTTGAGGTTTAACGTCCCCGTCAACACTGTAAAGGTCATTTTGGAGACGTTGCTTCCAATTTTGTGGGACTTTTACCCGACATTGAGATGAAATGACATCTCTAGCCCTGTCGCCCAATGAAACCAATAGGGTTTATTAGCATGGACGGTCCGCCTTGCACCGCTTTACCTGGGCAGGCTTAGATCCTCTAAGCGGTTTACCAGTCCTAGTGTGCGGGCCGGATTCAGCTCTGCGTGGAAGCATCATGCTGCCCATATATTTCTTCAAGCCCCTATGGGCGAGTGTACTTGTAAAATTTGGGATGTACCCGTAAAATGCAAGTGTACTTGTCAAATGCAAGTAGACCGCTATTTCCTATTTTCCGATTATCCAATCAAAATGCCGCTTACACATCCACTTTTTTGTTTGGCATTTTTGAGTTTTGTAGTCTATACTTAATGCAGAAAAAGATTAAATGTTTAGAAAAAAAAACGGGCAAATAAATAGATAAATAAAAATCTTTACGAACAATGTTGATTACAAAAACTCTGGTTAAAGACAATGGACAGTAGGCCTTGTCTAACTGCAGGCTAATATCATTGGACGCCCCAGTGACACAAGATACACGTCACCTTTGCCTCACCCAACCACCCTGCCGGAAGTAGTAGTAATAGACATTTTTCACGAAGACCGAATTAGGACTTCGAAGATCGAGAACGGAGTAACACGCTGGGATGTTCTCAAAGTTACCTCTAACTATATTGTAACTGTAATAAAAGGCGTATCAAGCAAAACGGAGAAAGCACTGTATTTTGCCCAAAACTGACAGTTTTTAATTCACATGAGAGGAAAGTCTCCAGAAACTTGCCTAAGGCGAAGTCTCCCGAGAACTCAGAAGAGGCAAAGTTTCCACTGAACTCAACTGAAGCCGCATCTACACTAGTCCAGAGGTGAATACTCCCTATCGAGTAGACTGCAGGGAAGTAAACTAAGGAGTAGTCCGCGGGGAACTTACCTCAGGCGAAGTCTCCAGGGAACTCACATGAGCGAGGTCTCCATGGAACTTTTGTTTAAATTTAGGTTTAATGTCCCCGTTAACACTATATCAGTCGTTTTGGAGATTTTACTTCCTACTTTGTGGAACTTTTATTCGATGACATCTCAAGTCCTGTCGAAGGGCTTATATGCATTTGGCGGTCCGACTCGCAGCACTTTGCCTGCAGAAGTTGTGTGCTAAACGGTTTGCTAGTGTTCATGTGCCTCAGTTGAAGCACCGTGCAGCCGAATCTATTTCTAAAAGCCCCGACGGGCGGAGCCTTTTCTCTAGTGGACTCGCATAAGGTGAAGTCTCGGTGTAAGACGAGCCTGCCCAGGAAAATTGTGGATCAGTAAGCCAAAGTCTCTGAAGAACGCATTTATGGCGAAGTCCGCAGGGAACTCAGCTAAGGCTAAGTTTCCCTGGAACTCAACTGGGGCGAATCTGCAAGTAACTCATCTCACTTGAATTCGCCGGGGAACTGAAATGAAGCAGAATCTCAAGAGAACTCGCATGAACATTTTACAATGGAACACACCTGATGCGAAAACAAACAAAAATGTACCTGGGTCGCTTTGACCTATTATTCACTATGGATTGTTTCAGTTATGCTGACTCAACGTTAAACCTTTTTTCGGTGACAACAATATAAAAAAAAGAGAAAAAGAACTGAATGGAGTTTTGTTCGTTTGTTTGATTTGAGAGGTTTAACGTCCCCGTCAACACTTTAAAGGTCATTTTGGAGACTAGGTGTTTCTTCCAATTATGTGGGATTTTACCCGACATTGAGATGATTTGACATCTCAAGCCCTGCTGCCCATTTGAACCAATCGGGGTTATGTGCATCGACGGTCCGACTCGCACCACTTTTCCTGGGCAGGCTTAGAACCTCTAAGCAGTTTACCAGTAGCCATGTGCGGTCGGTTTCAGCTCTGCGTGGAAGCATCATGCAGCCCAATCTATTTCTTCAAGCACCAATTGGCGGGGACCAAAATGGAATGAAGTAGTTTAATGTATACATGTTTTACACGGCGGTGGAAAAATCCATTTTCTATCGTGCAATAAACCAGTTTATCATATTTGCTACAAAATACCAATATTTATTTGCTATGTTTTTATTAAAATTCTTTAGTTGCGGGCTAGGATTTTACATAAGACTTTTGTTCGCTATGATAGGAAGCATATTATCTGCATTATGTTTACGAAAATAAACAGCTAATACAAATCACAGTAAAAGAGCTGACAGCGAAGAATCTGCACTTATTATGATGTTCATCTTTTCGACCGGACAGACCATCATTACGAAAATTACACCTACTGAAATAAAATGTAAATTTTAACGCCAAAACCCGAGCGTTTTCAGCTGCAAAAAAAATCAATGTTTTCCCTATTTTTGTACAAAACACAAACTGTGAGTACTTCAGTATTTTTTTAAACCGCCTCGATTAAGCGGTTCTCACAAGTACCTACAATCTACGTTTGACAGCAGAATATAAAAAAGTAAAATTGGGTTTACTCCCGTAAACCCCTGATTTCATTTTCTCAGTTATTGCATTGTCGAGTTTCGAACACATTGAAGGGTCACTGATGACACTTGTTTGTAGGGGTTAATTCGAAACCATTTACCCTAAAGACGCCAGTCATGCTCTGTCGCCCATTGGTTACTTAAAAAAGTCATTGTTGGAAACAGAATGGATCAAGATCAGACTTCTCCTCTAGGAGCAGCCTGATCAGGGCCTGCACTGTTTGGCGGTATGCAAGAATATGTTTGAAAAGTTTGCAAGTATATTTAGCAGATGACAAAAACAGGCGGCGTGTTAAGATGCAGTTTTTCTCGGCATCTTAAAGGTTGATTGTTGTTTACTATTGGAGTTTAACAGCTTAGTCAACACTATTTTAGATCATTTTTGAACCGGTCAGTTTACCTATCCACACTTTCCTAGGCAGGCTTATACGTAAGCGGTTAACCAGTTCTCGCTGCTCTATTAAGGGTTGATAGGATAGCGAACAGTTTATATCCAGAAGAGCTATCTAAGTATACACTGTATCTGTACCAGTCTGTAGGGTTGGAAGAATTAAATCCCTATTCTAACACAGCGCAATGGAAAGGAACTGTGATTAATCATGCAAAAAATCACTGGGCGGAAGAGGGTGACGAGTGACGTCATTAAAAGCAGCCAGTTCATGTCGTAACGTATAGATTCATTGACGAAACGTATCGGTGAAACGTTATTTTCCCACGTCAAAAATTACAAAAGGACATAAATGTATGTGATATAGTCAATAAAATCGGCAGGATTTCTTCTAAAAAAGTTGGAGTAATAAATCATGGTTTGTCGGTCAGCTGTATGTAGAAAAATCATTCGCACTACGCGTCCGTGATTTGAGCTACTTTACTACTGACCTTCAAACTGTGATTTATTGCCCAACACAAATCAATGCTAGAGCTGATCTATCTCTTAGTCAAAGTACACCCAGAGGGCACACATGTTTGCAGGATCGTGTTCGTGTCGCTGTTGATGCGGCTTTGCTTAGACGCTGGGCAAGGATTCAGACAAAACTACTGGTTCGAACGAACACTGCGAACTCCATCTAAACTGAACTGTCATGAACAACCTTAGTCAAAGATCATAATCAAACACCGCATTTAAGTGTGTTCTAGCGTTACTACACTTGTTGACTCTCTCTCCCCTCTCTCTCTCTCTCTCTCTCTCTCTCTCTCTCTCTCTCTCTCTCTCTCTCTCTCTCTCTCTCTCTCTCTCTCTTCATCCAATATAGTAAATACAGAACTTTGGTGACGGATTGTGAGGGCGCTTCACATTATGTGAATGCGCTTCTCATTAGGTTTAGGTCACAGGACTCCTCTGATAAGCTTGGTAGCCACGTTGTAGAAAGTTTCGAATATATCCGCACTGCTGCAACTCTCTCTCTCTCTCTCTCTCTCTCTCCCCCCCCCCCCCCCTCTCTCTCTCTCTCTCTCTGATTTGAATGATTGTCTCCTCGATTTGTAACAAAATGTCTGATATACTTATACCCATTATACCCATCAAATCAAAGAGTGAAAGCATTTCATCCCAATAACGATCAACGAAATAAGTCTAATCGCTATAGATACCGTACATTGTACGTTGTCTTTAAGTTCGTATCGCATTGATTGTGATCGAACTAATTTGGTCACGGTCTAGAAAGCACCAAAATTCAACCGGTTATTCTTGAAAACGCTGTTTCCCAAACTGCCATTCAGGGGATTTAATTCCAGTCATAGGCAAACCGGGAAGATCGCCTTTAAGTTCGATAGTTTGACAGAATCACAATAAACCTGCGATCAAAATTGTACGTCAGTCGTCTTTTTTTTTTTTTTTTTTTTTTGTTTCTTGTAATTATACCCCGTCTGTGAACATGCCTCAGTGGGTAAGAGCACTGCCTCTATTATCAGGTCTCTCATCGTAGTAGGTCTATCACCGTTGTAGTTTCGAGCCTGGCTCGAGTCTCATGTGAGACGCCAAGTTCTGCATCGGAAAGTCAGGCGGCTTTACTCCGGGTACTCCTGTTTTCGCCCTTCTCTGGTTGATGATCGGCTCTAAATTAGGGAAATAATCTTTAAAGGGCCGTAGAAATAATAAAAACAAATATTTCGCCAGTGGCTACTTTTTAACTGGATACGCATTTTAGAAAAAGGAACAAATAACGTTGAGATGATCCCAGCTGATAAAGTTCATTTCCATCTCCTAAGTACGAAAGCCGGGTAGGGCCATTTCTTATTTCTAACTTCTAACTTCTAACTTCTTACTTCTAACTTCTAACTTCTTACTTCTAACTTCTTACTTCTAACTTCTAACTTCTAACTTCTTACTTCCAACTTCTAACTTCTTACTTCTAACTTTTAACTTCCATGTGGTATATTGTTGTTTTTAATATATTTTTGGGGGGAGGGAGGGGTGCGGGTGATTTTACGGCCCTTTCAGATTTTTACACTCATATCGAGCCGACCGTTGATCAGAGGTAAGCGAAATCCGAAGTACCGCGAGAAAAGCCATCTTGCCTTCCGTTGCAGAACTTGGCGTTCACACTGGCAAACCTGTGTTGGCGTGTGTGTGTGGTGGTGGGTGGGAGGGTGTGGTGCGTGCGTTCGTGCGTGCGTGCATGTGTGTGTATACCTGTGTGAACATTTCTTATTTCTAACAATCTAATTCTAACTTCTAACTTCTTACTTCTAACTTCTAACTTCTAACTTCTTACTTCTAATTTCTAACTTCTTACTTCTAACTTCTAACTTCTTACTTCTAACTTCTAATTTCAAACTTCTTACTTCTAAACTCTTACTTCTAACTTCTTACTTCCATGTTGTATATTGTTGTTTTAATATATATTTTTTTTTTTGGGGGGGGGGGTTGATTTTACGGCCCTTTCAAGATTTTTTACACTCATATCGAGCCGACCGTTGATCAGAGGTAACCAAATCCGAAGTACCCGGAGAAAAGCCATTTGGCCTTCCGTTGCAGAACTTGGCGTTTCACCCTGGCAAACCTGTGTTTGGCGCGCGTGTGTGTGTGTGTGTGTGTGTGGTGGTGGGGGTGTGGTGCGTGCGTGCGTTCGTGCGTGCGTGCATGCGTATGTGTGTGTGTATACCTGTGTGAACATTTCTTATTTCTAACTTCTTATTTCTAACTTCCAACTTCTTACTTCTAACTTCTACACACACACGCACGTACGCACGCACATACGAACGCACGCACGCATCTCCCCCCCCCCCCAAACACACACACGCCAACACAGATTTGCCAGTGTGAACGCTTAGTTCTGCAACGGAAGGCCAGATGGCTTTTCTCCGGGTACTTCGGATTTCGCTTTCCTCTGTCAACGATCGCTCGATATGAGTGTAAAAATCTTGAAAGGGCCGTAAAATCAAGAAGCCCCCGCCCCCTCACCCCCCCCCCCCCCAAAAAAAAAACAACAATATACAACATGGAAGTTAGAAGTTAGAAGTAAGAAGTTAGAAGTAGAAGTAAGAAGTTAGAAGTAAGAAGTTAGAAGTAAGAAGTTAGAAGTAAGAAGTTAGAAATTAGAAGTAAGAAGTTAGAAGTTAGAAGTAAGAAGTTAGAAGTTAGAAATAAGAAGTTAGAAATAAGAAATGTTCACATAGGTATACACACACACATGCACGCACGCACGAACGCACGCACCACACCCCCCCCCCCCCACACACACACACAAACACACGCCAACACATGTTTGCCAGTGTGAAACGCCAAGTTCTGCAACGGAAGGCCAGATGGCTGTTCTCCGGGTACTTCGGATTATGCTACCTCTGATTAACGATCGGCTCGATATGAATGTAAAAACCTTGAAGAGCCGTAAAATCACCCCCCCCCCCCCCCACCCCCCGCCTCCCCCAAAAAAAGAAAAAAAGAAAGAAAAATACTTCGGATTTCGCTTACCTCTGATTAACGATCGGCTCGATATGAGTGTAAAAATCTTGAAAGGGCCGTAATATCGTCCCCGCCCTCCCCACCCCGTCCCCCCCCCCCAAAAAAAAAACAAAATAAATAAAAACAACAATATACAACATTGAAGTTAGAAGTTAGAAGTAAGAAGTTAGAAGTAAGAAGTTAGAAATTAGAAGTTAGAAGTAAGAAGTTAGAAATAACAAATGTTCACAAAGGTTTACACACACACATGCACGCACGCACGAACGCACGCACCACAACCCCCCCCCCCCTCCACACACACACACACGCCAACACATGTTTGCCAGTGTAAAACGCCAAGTTGCCAGATGGCTGTTCTCCGGGTACTTCGGATTATGCTTACCTCTGATTAACGATCGGCTCGATATGAGTGTAAAAACCTTGAAGAGCCGTAAAATCCCCCCCCGCCTCCCAGAAAAAAGAAAAAAGAAAGAAAAATACTTCGGATTTTGCTTACCTCTGATTAACGATCGGCTCGATATGAGTGTACAAATCTTGAAAGGGCCGTAAAATCCCCCCGCCCTCCCCCCCCCCAAAAAAAAAAACTTAAATCAAAACAACAATATACAACATGGAAGTTAGAAGTAAGAAGTTAGAAGTAAGAAGTTAGAAATTAGAAGTTAGAAGTTAGAAATAAGAAGTTAGAAAGTAGAAGTTAGAAGTAAGAAGTTAGAAATTAGAAGTTAGAAGTAAGAAGTTAGAAATTAGAAGTTAGAAGTTAGAAGTAAGAAGTTAGAAGTTAGAAATAAGATGTTAGAAATAAGAAATGTTCACACAGGTATACACACACATGCACGCACGCACGAACGCACCACACCCTCCCTCCCACCCCCCCCCCCCCCCCCACACACACACACGCCAACACAGGTTTTGCCAGTGTGAAACACCAAGTTCTGCAACGGAAGGCAAGATGGCTTTTCTCCGGGTACTTCGGATTTCGCTTACCTCTGATCAACGGTCGTACTTCGGATTTCGCTTACCTCTGATCAACGGTCGGCTCGATATGAGTGTAAAAATCTTGAAAAGGCCGTAAAATCACCCGCCCCCCCCCCCCCAAAAAAAAAAATATATTAAAAACAACAATATACAACATGGAAGTTAGAAGTTAGAAGTAAGAAGTTAGGAGTAAGAAGTTAGAAGTTAGAAATAAGAAATGGCCCTACCCGGCTTTCGTACCTAAGTCCGTTCTCCGTTCTATTGAAAAAATGTTGATTACAAGTAGTTAGTGTGTTAGTTATAAATATTCTCACGTGAACCTCATAACTTTCGTGCGTTAAATCTTTAAATGCCGTATGTAACCCGTCAAGAAACCTCATACGTAATAAAACATTACAAACGAATATAAATTCTACCACGAACATCTTACGATGTTTTTAGCTCACCTGTCACGTAGTGACGAGGTGAGCTTTTGGGATCACTTTTCGTCCGTCGTACGTCGTGCGTCCGTGCGTGTGTCCGTGCGTGCGTACGTCCGTGCGTAAACAATTTCTTCAAACGTCATATCCTCCTAAACCACTGATCGGAGTTTGACCAAACTTCACAGGAATGATCCTTAGATGGTCCCCTTTCAAAGTTGTTCAAATGGTTCAAGTCCGTTGCACATATAGGTCACAGGAGCCAAAAAAAATTTTTTTTTCACCGAAAACTTAAACAATCTTCTACTCTGAAGCCGCAAGGCCCAGGACTTTGATATTTGGTATGAAGCTTCATCTAGTAGACTCCTACCAAGATTGTTCAAATTATAGTGCTGGGGCCAAAAATGCCACCGCACCGGGGCCCTTTGGTTTTACATGGGCTTATAAAGGGAAAATCTTTTAAAAATCTTCTTCTATGAAACCGCAAGGCCCAGGTCTTTGATATGTGGTATGAAGTTTCATCTAGTAGACCCCTACCAAGATTGGTCAAATTGTAATGCTGGGGCCAAAAATGCCCCCGCCCCGGGGCCCTTTTGTTTCGCATGTGCTTTTATTGGGAAAATCTTTAAAAATCTTCTTCTCTGAAACTGCAAGGCCCAGGCCTTTGCTATTTGGTATGAAGCTTCATCTAGTAGACCCCTACCAAGATTGTTCAAATTATAGTGCTAGGGCCAAAAATTGCCCCTGCCCCGGGGCCCTTTGGTTTTACATAGGCTTATATATAGAAAATCTTTAAAAATCTTCTTCTCTGAAACTACAAGGCCCAGGTCTTTGATATTTGGTATGAAGCTCATCTTGTTGACCTCTACCAAGATTGTTCAAATTATAGCCCTGGGGCCAAAAATGCCCCCGCTCTGGGACCCTTTGGTAGACTTTACATAGACTTATATAGGGAAAACCTTGAAAAAATCTTCTTCTCGGAAACCACAAGGTTTAGGTCTTTGATATTTGTTATGAAGCTTCAGCTAGTGGACCTCTACCAAGATCGTTCAAACTATAGCCCTGAGACCAAAAAAATGCCCCCGCCGTGTGGCCCTTTGGTTTTACGCAGACTTATATCGGGAAAATCTTTAAAAATCTTCTTCTCTGGAACCACTAGGCTTAGGTCTTTGATATTTGTTATGAAGCTTCAGCTAGTGGACCTTAACCAAGATTTTTAAAATTATAGCCCTGGGGCCAAAAATGCCCCCGCCCCAGGGCCCTTTGGTTTTACATAGACTAATATAGCGAAAATCTTGAAAAATCTTCTTCTCTGAAACCACAAGGCTTAGGTCTTTGATATTTGTTATAAAGCTTCAGCTAGTAGACCTCTACCAAGATTGTGCAAATTATAGCCCTGAGACCAAAAATACCCCGCATCGGGGCCCTTTGGTTTAACATTGACTTATATAGGGAAAATCTTCTTCTCTGAAACCTCAAGGCCCAGGTCCTTGCTATTTGGTATAAAGGCGCTTCTAGTGGACCGTACCAAGATTGTTAAAATTATAGTGCTGGGGCCAAAAAAGCCCCCACCCCGGGGCCCTTTGGTTTACATATGCATATATAGGGAAAATCTTTAAAATCTTCTCTGAAACCACAAGGCCTCGGTCTTTGATATTTGGTGGGAAATTTCATCTAGTGGACCTCTATCAAGATTGTTCAAATTATAGTGCTGGGGCCAAAAAACGCCCCTGCCCTAGATCCTTTGGTTTTACATAGACTCATATAGGGTAATATTTAAAAACCTCTTCTCTGAAACCGCAAGGCCCAGGTCTTTGATATTTGGTGTGTAGCTTCATCTAGTAGACCTTTGCCAAGATTGTTCAAATTATAGCCTTTGTTGATATTTTGTATGAAGCTTCATCTTTTTAGACCTCCCTCAACATTATGCAAATTATAACACTGGGGTCAATAATGGCCCTCCACGGGGCCCACTTGTTACTCTATGGATCAGGTGAGCGATCCAGGGCCATCATGGCCCTCTTGTGTTTTTTATTAGGATCACTTTTTGTCCGCCATCCATGCGTCAACAATTTCTTCAAACGACATCTCCTCCTAAACCTCTAATCGGATTTTGACCAAACTTCACAGGAGTGATCTTTAGGTGGACCCCTTTCAAAGTTGTTCAAATGGTTCTGGTCTGCTGCACATCAAGGTCACAGGGGCCAAAATAGATTTTTTAATGAAAAATTAAAAAAAAAAATTCTTCTTCTCTGAAACCATAAGACCAAGGTCTTTGATATTTGTTACGAAGTTTCATCTAGTGGATCCCTACCAAGATTGTTCAAATTATAGTCCTCGGGCCAAAAATGCCCCCGCCCCGGGTCCCTTTTATTTTACATAGGATTATATAGGGAAAATCTTTAAAATTCTTCTTCTCTGAAACTGCAAGGCCCAGGTCTTTGATATTTGGCATGAAGCTTTATCTAGTGGACCCCTACCAAGATTGTTCAAATTATAGTGCAGGGGCAAAAAATGCCCCCGCCCCGGGGTCCTTTGGTTTTACATGGGCTAACATAGGGAAAAGCTTTAAAAATCTTCTCTGAAACCGCAAGGCACAGATCTTTGATATTTGGTATTAAGCTTCATCTAGTGGACCTCTACCAAGCTAGTTCAAATTATACCCCTGGGGTCAAAAATGCCCACGCTTTGGGGCCCTTTAGTTAAACATAGACTTATATAGGGAAAAATCCTTAAAAATCTTCTTCTCTGAAACCGCAAGGCCCATGTCTTTGATATTTGGTATGAAACTTCATCCAGTGGACCCCTACCAAGATTGTTAAAATTATAATGCTCGGGACAAAAATGCCCCCGCCCCGGGGCGCTTTGGTTTTACTTAGGCTTATACAGGGAAAATCTTTAAAAATCTTCTTCTCTGAAATCGCAAGGCCTAGGTCTGTGCTATTTGATATGAAGGTTCATCTAGTTGACCCCTACCAAGATTGTTCAAATTATAGTGCTTGGGCCAAAAATGCCCCCGCCCGGGGCCCTTTGGTTTTACATAGGCTTATATAGGGAAAATCTTTTAAAATTTTCTTCTCTAAAACCGCAGGTCTTTGCTATTTGATATGAAGCTTCATCTAGTGGACCCCTACCAAGATCACTGAAAACTTAAAAAATCTTCTTCTCTGAAACCGCAAGGCCCAGGTCTTTGATATTTGGTATTAAGCTTTATCTAGTGGACCTCTACCAAGGTTGTTCAATTATAGCCCTGGGGTCAAAAATGCACCTGCTCTGGGGCCCTTTGGTTTTACATAGACGTATATAGGGAAAATCCTAAAAAATCTTCTTCTTTGAAACCGCAAGGCCCAGGTCTTTGATATTTGGTAAGAAGCTTCATCTAGTGGAACCCTACCAAGATTGTTCAAATTGTAATGCTGGGGCGAAAAAATGCCCCCGCCCCGGTGCCTTTTGGTTTTACATAGACTTATAAAGGAAAAATCTTTAAAAAAATCTTCTTCTCTGAAACCGCAAACCTTTGCTATTTGATATGAAGCTTCATCTAGTGGACCCCTACCAAGATTGTTCAAATTATAGTGCTGGGGCCAAAAATGTCCCCACCCCGGGGCCCTTTGGTTTTACATAGGCTTATATAGGGAAAATCTTTAAAAATCTTCTTCTCTGAAACCGCAAGGCCCAGGTCTTTGCTATTTGATATGAATCTTCATCTAGTGGACCCCTACCAAGATCACTGAAAACATAAAAAATCTTCTTCTCTGAAACCGCAAAGCCCAAGTCTTTGATACTTGATGTAAAATTTCATCAAGTAGAATATTATTCAAATCATAGACCTGGCACCAAAAATTTGGTGTGAAGCTTCATCTAGTGGACCTCTATCAAGACTGTTTCAATTTTAGCACTGCGGCCAAAAATACTCCATTCTCGGGGCTATTTTGTTTTACATAGGCTTATGTAGGAAATATCCTCAAAAAAATCTGAAACCGTAAGCGCAGGTCTTTGATATTTGGTGTGTAGCTTAATCTAGTGGACCTTTTGCAATTATAACCTTTGTTGATATTTCGTATGAAACTTCACCTTTTTAGACCTCCCTCAACATTTTGCACATTATAGCCCTGGGGTCAATAATGGCCCTCCCCGGGGCCCACTTGTTACTCTTTGGATCAGGTGAGCGATCCAGGGCAATCATGGCCCTCTTGTTTATGAAACCGACGTACACAACGTATGGACAACGTACGACTAACCCTACGAACTGACCCCAGGTGCAGTTGAGTTCAATGCGGGTTTACAAAGGTTTATTTGATGTCATTGATGGAACCTACTATTCAAACACAGTAGAACTTTGATGGTTCGAACGTCGATGGTTCGTTTTCCATAGCTGAGTCAAACCTATTTTCGAGTCAATGGGGATTTCCTCTACATAAGAAGTAGTGTGGGATAATAAAGGAGTTTTTTTAACCTTTTTCTTGCAATGAATTCTGTGTTCGAGCCATTGAAGTTCGACTGTATAATATTCAGTTACTGTTTAAGAAATAAATCAATTCTAACTGTGATTTGTTGACTAATAAATCACAGTTTTGAGGTCAGTTGTAAAGTGGACAAATCACGAGCGCGTAGCGCGTGGATTGTCTTCTTACAACAGACCGACCAACTGTGATTTATTACTCAACAAATCACAACCTAGAGCTGATCTATTTCGATTCTAACAGAAAATCGGCAATAATGCTGTTGTTTCCTTAAAAATCACACAACTTTTTGCCATTGTTAGAAGAAATCCCGCTAAAATTATTGACTCAAACACATGCATTTATATCCTTTTCTAACGTTTTCGATGCGAAAATATGACGTCACACCGTCTAACGTCAAGGAAATCGACTAGTGACGTAATAAATTCAAAGCTTTTTATGACGTCACTCGTCACGCTCTTCCTTGTCCTGATTACTCCAAATCGCAGTGAGTCGAAATTTATCCACCCATTGGCATACAAGCAAATCCCCACCCAGACTAACTTTCAAAAGTATAGCTTCTTCCCAAGATCAGTTATGCACTGGAAAGCTCTTCTAGCCTTTATTGTCTTGCTACCAACCTTGGCACAGTCCTGTCATGCTGTCTGCCAGGTGATGCATGTGTCCCCCTAAGCCACCAGATTTTGTTTTATCTTTTAACTATACTAACTTTCTTTTCGCACTGTATAAACTCATTTCACCTACTTTGCTTACCTTTTATTTCAGCTAACCCCCTTTAGCACTTGGTATACCGGATACCCTTCTGTTGTCCTCTTATGAGGTTTAGAAGTATCGGAAGAAATTTGCTGTAGAATAAAACACAGTTATTTTCCATTGCCTATATAGGCGCGCTGTGTTAGAATAAAGCTTAATTTGTCTACTCCAGACGGTTTCTAGAATTTATGTGTATTCCTTGATTTATTTCTCTCACCAGAACCGAATTTGAAATGGCACGATAAGCTACTTAAACTAAGTAGTTCAAGAGGATTCTTTCTATTCGATTGTTTGCAATATAAAGTCACCTCGACAATATCTAACACTGCTAAAGACAATAACTCTGAAATGGTGCTCATCATAGATTGCAACTTCTTTTGCGTGTGTACCTTTCGGAAAAAATTCACTAATTTTAGAAAGGTTCTTGACGCAATCTTCTCTCTGGAACTTCTGTTATTACATAATACCTCATTACAAGATGTGTTTCTTTTGCTTCGTCGGTCGTCGGCCGGTAATGGTTCGTAATCGGCTAGGTACTCGATTGATTTGGATAACGTGACGGCGAAACGGCGAGTATGTTTTATTTGAACTTCTCACTTGACCGGCTCAGCCAGTAGGCGAAATACCGGCGTACGCCAAGCTTTTCGAATTTCGACTAATGCATGGAATCGGCGAAGCGAAGATGCAATATATATCTAGTAATTTTCTGAAGTTTATTTTATGCGTTTTGTTGAAATTCTGATCATATATTTCTTAAAAAAAGTTGTTGTTGTTGTTGTTTTTGTTTTAGTTGTTTTTATATAATCTTTTGGAGACAATCAGACTGACGTACAGGTCGTGTGACTGGCATTCACATTAAATGGCTGTCTGATTGTCTCCAAAAAGCATACAAAAAAAAATCAAAATGTCGTCTGCTGATATTTTAGAAGAGGTTTGGAATTGCACAGCAAAGCTCAAATTCAGTTTTGTATGTTTTGGAATGGTACAAAATAATCGCAAAATTTTGTTGGCACTATAATGGCCGTTTTGAGTTTTGGGAGGGTTTTAATTGTATCCAGCTATCTCAATGCATCTAAGCTAATAACAAACTGCAAGATATACATTGGGTGCCTGACCCTCCCATCCCCCCCCCACATACACCCCATCCCCTACCCACCCCAACCACAAAACAATGATGTAAGAGCTGTTACAGCAGCAGATTGCATTGAAAAGGCATCATGAGAATCGATTCATATCAATTCCAGACTTCAAGGGCATACTTGGAAGGCCTTTGGAGACTAGAATTGACACGGACATTGTAAACCAAAGTCAAAGGACCCAACTGAAAGTCTTTCAAGCCAAACCCGGCCACCAATACGTTTTAGCAAACACACGAAGTGTTTGCTTTACTGTAGAGAGGCTGGAACAACATACTTATGCACCCAAATCTCGCCTGGAATCTCGTTCTATTTCTCGCGATAATCTGCCATCTTAACAGAGTTCATGAGAATTGTATTCACATCCAAAAATTACTCTTCAAAAGCAAAAGGAGTCAAGTCCCGTTACAAAAGAAACACAAAAAGCGTCGAAATAATATTTTAAGGCTCTTTTCGAAGACCGTTCCATCAACGCTGAAGTTTGATCGCGGGAAAGTTTCGAAACTACGTCACGCGCACTGAGCCGAAAAGGTTAGCCAGTAAAATCCAGCACCGCGCTTGGACCAACGAATTACCGGAGCATTTACCGAAGCATTTACCGGAGCTTCTCGGTAGTGTGGAAAGCGCTTCTCGTCTGGCGAAGCAATTAAAACTTTTCACAAACTATTGCTCAGGGACATAAAATAAAGCCCCGTGAATAGTTGGGGACACTAAGAGCTATCTGGCTGAACCCGTCGTTTCGCCCCAGACCGTTTCCCTCCATAGTCGTTTCGCCCAAAAGAGGTTTCCTCCCTGGTCGCCCTCCCCCGCCCCTGGTCGTTTCGTCCCCCTAGTCGTTTCGCCCACTTTCCAAGGTAAAACTAATTTCCACTGCAGAAATCTTATTCATCTTTATCTTAACAGAGGTAAGAAGAGGCAAATATCAAAGTAGCATCATCGCCCTCTCACGTGAGTCCAAGGATAGCTGATCCATAGTTACTGGCCAACACCGGGCCTTAAAAGTGGCTACTCGGCGAGTTGTGACTAGAACTTGTTACACAAAAATTATTGATAGTTTGATTTATGGTTTGGGGGCGAAACGACTAGGGTTTGGGGGCGAAACGACTGTGGGCCATAAAGGGAGGCGAAACGACTAGGGTGGATGGGGGGGGGGGCGAACGTCTTGGGAGCGAAACGTCTTGTTACCAGCTGGCTACCTGTGGATTTCTATCTTGCCAAGATTTATAAAGTGATGATGAGCCCCAAATCCATAGCATTATGCTAGTGCTTCAGAACACTTTCAAGTGCCCATGCTTCAAATTAACTGAACCACCCTATGTAATTTTCTGCCCATGAATTGCACACAGGACCAACACTGGAGCATCGTCAAACTAAGGCTATGTGCAAAGCAGCTGTGGGGCTCAAACAATTGCTTTGGGTTTAACCACTCGCCAATCCTGGTTGGTCAGTTTGTGTTATCTCCCAGAGAAAGGGACTAAAGAGATAGAAGAGTTAGTAGAGGAGAAGAGACGGAGGGACAGGGGAGAAAGGGGAAAATAAATAAAAGTGTACAAAAAGAAGAGATAACAACACTCCTTTTCTACCTCTACCTGCCGCAAGGACAGCAGGCCTCGCCCAACTGTAAATCAATATATGTTGTACTCCGGTCACCTTTGCCTCACAACATAACAAATTAAAAACTTTGAAAAACAGTTTTATGTAGTTTATGGAAGATCCCTCTTGAAGCACCCAAAGATCCCTGAAGTGACAATATTCTTTGGAAGTTGCTCTTAAGTCTGATGCTCTTGCCGATGAAGGTGGGCTGATAGCAGATGCCGGTCCATATACCCCCAGGGTGTATCCTCTGCTGTTCGCTGCTTTCAGGTCGGAGAACCTGCAAGCATGGATGCCCAGAGATAGATGATGCCCGGGATTTACCTCTTGATGTCAATGCTATCGAGTTTGCAGGTCAAGGTGTTGTATCACTCTGGAGGTAATGCTGGTAGTCACCTCGAGACAAACCGAGCTGCTCGCCGTTGCACCGTCTCGAGCTGATACTATATGTGGGCCCCATACTGATGTGGCATATTCCAGGATAAATCCTATCATAGTCACTACATCATGCTTTAACATCTTCAGACCAGCTGGTTATCTTCCTTCCAAAGAAACACCAGGCTGCTGTTTGGCTTTTAACAGTTGCATCAAAAAAAGGATGTCAAGGTACTTTCAAGTTTTTAAGATTGACAGTACATGGCTGTATTCCATTATAGACATAGATGTAGTCTGTAAAGATCCCTCTGAAGTGCTGCAGTATCAGCAATGCTTGAGATCTTGTGGTATAATAGGCTGTTATTAGCAAAGAGGTGAACTCCAGAGCTGACTTTCTGTGGCAGGTCATTTATGCGTGGGCAGAACAACAATGGTCTGAGAATGGCACCTTGAGGGACACCAGATACAGCTGGGCCAATCGCGGTAATCAGGCTTTTTTACCAGGTCTGGTTAACCCCTGTTGGTCACGAAGCTCTGGATCCACTGTAAGTGGTTTATATTTTGTCGTGTCTGACCTTGATAGTGCTCAAGCCATTCATGTGGAACTTTGCCAAACACCCCCTCTCTCTATATATATCTATCTATCCTTACTGCGTTAGGTCACATTTGGTTATTGCTCACTTGAGATTTGAAAGACAAACGCCTATGCGGTAAACATGACATTGCGGTAAGGATCTTAACCTGCAGAGTAGATTATTCTTTCTGCATGTGGGTGATGGGGTGGGGCCCCAGTTATCGCCCCGATCCGAAGGACGGTGCACTTTGTGACATTCATCCCTACAAATGATGCCAGTGGAACATGTTCTTCGGAAATTAAACTGTATTGTCGCTGCCGGGAATCGAACCGGGGTCTCCAGCATCAGAGCCAAGTGGTTTAACCCGTAAGCAACCACTGTTGGTGTGTTTTTGATGTTCAAAACCACTACTCTTTCTTTCTATATATATACTGCAACACCCCCGCCCACGAGGATTACGTGCAGGTGTACATTTCATACACGCAAGGTCCTACACAGTAATCATGTAATTACATTATTTCATATTATCTCGGCCTTTCAGTTCACTTACTGAGACTCATCTATTCCATATCTAGGGAGAAATGTTTGACTGGAAGGGCTTTCATTTGGGATCAATTTTTATTTGGTCTTGGTTCTAGTCAGCAAAGGCATGTCGTATATGCCCATGCAAGCTGAAATTGATATAAATATGGGATAGTTCTCTATTCGCCAGTGGCACTCTTTTCACTCGAACACGAAGTTTGGTCGGTCATGTGGACGGCCTAAGCCGGTAAACAACACAGATGCTTGGGGTCAGGTCACTTGCTAATGTTTTTTCAAAGTTATTTTTGCATTTTGCTATAATTGGACCACCTACCATCATCATAAAACATGTTTAGGAACTTCTAGACAAAATTTAAAAAAACGTCCTTTTTACTATCAACGAAAGTAGACATCCATGCAGAAACTATGAAACATGCACAAATCAAACAAACACAACTACAACTTACTTTAATCATTCGATTAGGTAAACATTTGCCTTCACAAAGCAGGTTACACTACTTTCTGATTTTGAAATACAGCTGAGAAATATTCCAAAAACAACACAATCTAATAAATAAAGCACTTCTTGTCTGTACCAAAACTGGGGTCAAAGCATGGCACCCAGTTACAATGCATTCTTTCCATGTAAAGCGGGTAACCAGTCTAGAAGGATTTTGTTTTGTATCAAGTCATTTGTCTGTAGAAATTAGTATAAACAAAACCAGTCTAGACTGGTTACCCGCTTTATTGCAGTACATGGAGAGCCACCGGAAGCCACGCTTTGACAACAGATAATAGATGCTTCATTCTACTGGAATGAGAGGTTTTTGGAATATTTCTCAGCTGTATTAAAAAATCAGAATGTGGTGTAACCTGCATTGTCAAGGCAAATGTTTACCTAATCGAATGATGTAAGTAAGTTTTAGTTGTGTTTGTTTGATTTGTGCATGTTTCATAGTTTCTGCATGGATGTCTACTATCGTTTTCAAAAAGAGTGTTATCTTTACTTATTTGAGCCTTGATAGTAAAAAGGACGTTTTTTAAAATTTTGTCTAGAAGTTCCTAAACATCTGTGGTAAACAAATGGTTCGGCGTAAAGGAGGCGCGGGCGAGGCATCGGCGTACACCGTTTTGCAGCAAAACGAACACGGCCAACATAAAGTTGTGAAACAGTTTTTCAGCCTATTTTACCTTTTTACCCCTTGGTTTCTAAAGTGGACTCTTTCTGCTTTGAATGCTTGGAAAGCGGGTCTTCAGTCATTGACAGTATGTAGCTGCTGAGACGGGTAGTAAGGAGTTGGTTCAAAACGTTGCATAGATATATATTTACCGGTCAACAGGGTCTCTGTCATGTCTCATAGTTGATCAAGAGCTCCTCCATGCAGATCAATTGGTTGTTATTTTGCAGGAATCTACATTGGGACTGGGGTTAGGATGGCGAGCGTTTAATATACGCAATCTCCGGAGTTGAAGGCACTTTCCACATTAGTACCGTCCGAAGGAGGCGATTTTGACGAGGTGAGCTTTTGGGATAAATTTTTGTCCGTCGTCCGTCGTGGGACAACAAGGCCCAGGTCTTTTATATTTGGTATGAAGCTTCATCTAGTGGACGCCTACCAGGATTGTTCAAATTATAGTGCTGGGGAAAAAATGCCCCCGCCCCGGGGCCCTTTGGTTTTACATAGGCTTATATAGGGAAAACCTTTAAAAATCTTCTTCTCTGAAAAGGAGATGTGGAGGCAACGATCAGGAATCGATACAATAAACCCTCAGCTCCCATCAGAGACACCAAAGGGAAAGAAACACAAACATTAAACAACAGACCCTAATGGAAACATCAATAGCGGAAAGCCAAAAGGAGAGTTACTTTCCCACAAAATAGCCAATAGGCTATCCAAAATAAATTAATATAAGCGACACAAACATCTAAAGACAAACCATAACAAAAATAAACCGCGACAGAAGAACCGCCGTGGAACGGTCGGTGGAAACGATTTCCACTGGAGGCTTAAATCGATGTTACGTGGCCACAATCCTCGCCCTTACTTCCGTCGCGATTAATATGTTCAGTCCGCATGAAGGCCTCCTAACTCCTCAGTGCAACATCTCCGTGAACACAAAAATCAAACAAGCACAGAGATGAAACAACGGTGAGGACTCGACAGCAAGAAAACACTGAAATGCTGGAGCAAAAGAAAATCAACAGTTAGACTCCGATGAGCCCGACCAGAGACAGAGCATCAGGTATCAACCAACATAAGCCTTTGCGTTGGAACAATCATAGAATCTGAGGCCTGACCCACCGTCGTGCAATTAAAGAGGGAAGCAAAGTTGTCAACCGTGATTTGGTTAACTACCATGCATGCAGTCTGTCGTATATCATTTATGTCGTACCCATCTTTTAATATCGAAGAATGATTTTACGAAATTGGGTGCTGAAGTCATTGGCGTTATATATTTTTCTGAATTTATATACTAAGTCACCATAAAATTCGGGTTCCGATAGACCTTGTTGCTGAAGAGATTTGTCCAATATTGAATTTTGAAATTAAATCAGAATGACGTCTATAAAATTTTGAAAAGGCTTTTCGTAGTTTATGGTACCGACAACCCCTCTCTCTCTCTCTCTCTCTCTCTCTCTCTCTCTCTCTCTCTCTCTCTCTCTCTCTCTCTCTCTCTCTCTCTCTCTCTCTCTCTCTCTCTCTCTCTCTCTCTCTCCTTCTCTCTCTCTCTCTCTCTCTCTCTCTCTCTCTCTCTCTCTCTCTCTCTCTTCCCACAAGAGGTGATCACCTAAAAATAACAATAATAATTATACACAACTATAAGCGCATACAATTTTAAAAGCCCCAGTCGTAAAATTAGAAATAGTTACATTAAACATAAACAACAGAACCACCGCGTCAGGATGGTCAGTAGCCAGAACTATATTTTTGTCAGTGGTTTTACGGTGTGTGTGTGTGTGTGTGTGTGTGTGTGTGTGTGTGTGTGTGTGTGTGTGTGTGTGTGTGTGTGTGTGTGTGTGTGTGTTTTAGTGTGTGTTTCGCTTATATCTTTTTGTTTTGGATAGCCAGTTGGTCATTTTTGGGGAAAGTAACGGTCCTTGTGGCTTTCCGCTATTGATGTTTTCATGAAGGTTTAGTAATTTAATATTTATGCTTCTTTCCCTTTGGTGTCTCTCATGGGAGGTGTTAATTGTATCGGTCCCTGATCATTGCCTTCACTTCTATTTTTGTAGAAAATCCAGTTGACGGTTATTTAAAGAAAATAGCAGCGCTATTCTTGCCGTTGTGAAGTCAGAGTGCTGTGTAAATGAAAGCTTATTGTAAACCATTGCCTAGGCGCATGTGCTGGGACTTTGGTAAACAATAAAGGGGACTAAAAGGGGACTGGGAACATCTGTCATATGTTTCCGCCATTTTTCAAAGGGAGGCAACTTTCGGGACTTCTGGTCCGCTTTTCTATAAGCCCTTTCCCACTGAAAAAAGGGGTCTAGTCTTAAAGGAAAGAATTTGCTCCGCCTTCAAGGGTTGACCCCTATTGACATGGGAGACAAAAATACTTTTGCAGGAGTTGCCTCCCCTGAAGATGTTCCCATTCCCCCTAAGACCAAGAATAGACACCACAGAACGCGGCGTATGATCATGGTCTAAACCGTTTGCTTAAAGTACGGGAAATCAGCTCAATTCTCCGTCCAGGACATCTTCAAACGACCCAGCAGTGCAGTCAGTGTCTTGGTTGTTATTATTGAAATCCATCCTGAATGTTTTTATTACAGTTTTATAGGATAAAAGGCCTGCTCCCTGCCAGCAAACAATGGCGGACCACAGACGTTGTCCCGCTGTTTCGTGCCATCGCGGCTGCTGGTCGATTGCATCCATCGTATGAGCCACGAAAATCCCTTTGTTTTCGCATTTGAAAAGTACAAATGTGCCACTCAAATTGCGCATTCTTGCCATCATTAAAACTCTGATGTGTTCCCTGCATGCATAGTACGATGCACCTATTCTCCTGTTTAAACGTAGTCAGAATAACAGGCCGCTTCCGGTATAACCTGGTAAACATCAAATGTCATGTGACGTCACAATTACGTCATGTGCCTGCTTGGGCTGTTTTGCGCGCTGATGCATGGTCTTTGGATTATCTATTTCATTTAAGCATAGCGGACATCGTTAAAATTGTTGTGGCCAGCTTTGTTCCCTCGACATAATTTGTTCTTATTAGCATCAAAATAGAAGCCTTTCCTTTCTTCGACAGAAGTTGTAGGGTAATTAATCGATTTCTTATCATGACTCCCCCTTCACGATAAGGAATCGATTAATTACCCTACAAATAGAAGCCTTTCCTTTCTTCGACAGAAGTAGTAGGGTAATTAATCGATTCCTTAACATGACTCCCCCTTCACGATAAGGAATCGATTAATTACCCTACAAAAAGAAGCCTTTCCTTTCTTCGACGGTAGTTGTAGGGTAATTATTCGATTCCTTATCATGACTCTTTCTTCATGATAAGGAATCGATTAATTACCCTACAACTTCCGTCGAAGAAAGGAAAGAAGGGTGCACATGCAGCAACGGCATTAAAAATGGAAGTGAAGGCAATGGTGGGGAATTGATACAATTAACCCATACCTCCCACCAGAGACACCAAAGGGAAAGAAATACAAACATGAAATAACTAGACCATGATGGAACCATCAATTATTATAGTGGAAAGCCAAACGAACAGTTACTTTCCCACAAAATGGCCAATTGGCTGTCCAGAACATAAATAAAAAAGGGTCACACACACTCAAAACCAAATCATCACAAAAATGAACCGCGACAGAAGAACAGACTCGGAACGGCCAGTGAAAAGAATGCCGACGGGGTGGATTAGGATGGGGGGGGGGGCTTAAATCGATTTTACGCGGACGCTCGCGAACACTCATTCCGGATGTTATCTCGCGCGCGAGAGAGATGCAGTGACGTTTACACCACTGATACCAATTTACACATTGATAGATTGGGGCGAGTTCGAGCCCTCAAACTCTCGGTCATAAGTTGAACGCGCTAGCCAATGAGCTATCGAGGCCAGGCCACCAATGAATTAGGAGACATATTTTAGGAACTGGATGATAGTGAGGGGGGGGGGGGGCGCACAGAATCAGCCTCACATCCTCGTCCACCTGGATCCAGAGGCACGACGATGTCAAGACATCTGGAGCTAGGCCCAGTTGCAGTGGATGACTTTGACTACAAAAGTGCCTTGTCGCGCTCTCTGTGCTCAACAATCATACAGCTGCATTGACGTTTTGGCCGTTGAATCAAAGAAAGCTTTCCTCCGCCCGAGCTGCCGAAGCAGAGTTGGATTGCCAACCAGGGCTTGGGGCCCCATGGACCTGCATATTGCTACACAGATTCAGTTTAAACTTTACAGAAGCTTTTTATCTTATTTTCACATTGTCAACAACTTTCATTCCAGCAATTTCCAAATTACTTTTCCGACGAAAGAGTTGACTTCTCACAGAAGAAACAGTTTGCTGCGAGGTGCAATGCCGGAATGTTTCTAATGCTTTTTTTTTTTTTTTTTTTTTGGGGGGGGGTGGGGTTGGGGTGGGGGATAGCGCCCATATCCTGTCGATAAAGATGCCGGGGAAAAAGAAAAGAAATCGTCCAAACAAAACAAGCACGTCTTGATAGAGACAATTCGCCATTAACTGAAGTTACATTAATTACATTGTTATCTGCTATCGTCTTCATCCTCAACTAATAAGACTTTAAATGGAATTCTCAATTCTTGGGGAATTTATGTTTCAATAAAACATTTCATGCATGCTGTGCATCATTTTTATCGCAACCCTGTGTATTGTTATACACATAATTCAGATCATCAAATGTATTTTAGGCAACGTAATATTAATAAAAACATTTCTCGTTCAGTCTGGTGCTTTTATATGAGAGGAATGATCAGAAACACGACATTGCGCAGAACAACGACCAATATGCATTAGAAGAATAAGCCATTTGCCATTAGCCCATTACATACCGAATGAACCATTGCACATCCGATATTGAATAAATCCACTTCAACTCGATGCTTGTCAGAATTGTTATATTCATATAATTTTGTTTTCAAATACATTAGAATTTTGCATACAGTTCAAATTCTAATTGGACGTCGAGACGCCTGTTCTAGGCCTGTAAGTGTTTGTCAGTGTTCATTTTGATGTCTGCTGATAAAATGGGTTAAGAGAATCTATGATTGGTTTTAGGCTGTGACGAGGACATCTAAGACGAGGTTTCAGATCACTTTGTTTTCTGCGAGACCTTGGCGAACACGAAGCATAAAAGATGTGAAAAAAAAATCAAAATTTGTTTGCCGCGGTCTCAGTTAACTGACCATTCCAGAAAATCAGACTTTACGTCACCTTAAACTAGAAATTCAAGAATTTCATAGGAAGTTTGTTTTGGCTCCAGCTGATAAGGCCGCTAACGATTTGGTCGTTGTTTGACGACTTCACTATGTTAACACTCTTCAGCAAGAACTTGGTGGTACTAAGGCCTATGAACTTCAACCTTTAGCTGTGGAGAGGGCTTTAGTTGATGAACACATTTGTCATTCAGCCACCAAGTTTACTGTCTTTGTTACAGAAGGCCAAGACAAGCTTCCTCCGTCATATTGGTTACCTAAACTCCATAAAAGACCTATAAAGCACGGTTTATTGCAAATTCAAGCTTTTGTATCACCACTGAACTCTCAAAATTATTAACTTCATTTTTTACTACCATCAAAAACATATGATTAAATATTGCGACAAAGTCATGTTTTGGTCTAAAAAAAATTCTAATAAAGTTTTGATAAATTGCAATCCAGCCGTTTTCGTGCTTCAAGTCTGTCTGCCTATGATTTTTTCCACCCTTTACACCACACTTCCTCATAATCTTATAAAAGAAAAACTTAATGATTTAATTGAATGGACATTTCATAGGGAAGACTCCCTCTATCTTGCATGTAATGTAAGAAATGTTTTTTTTTTTTTTTTTTTCACTTTTGAAGAGCATAACAGTTATATTCTGAATATTGAATATTCTGAGAAATCAGAAATAAATTATTGATTTAGATTCATATTCTAGACCGGTTTTTAATTATTTGGACCCCATTTTGATTTATATCAGTCTTTGAATCGACTGCCTGTTCGAAATTCACAAATTTGCAGTATGTTTTCTCTGGCTTTCGTTGCCGGATCATTACAGGGTCACTGATGAGGCTTTATTAGCCGAAACTACGTAGTATGACCCATCTTCTTTCTTATGAATGTTTTCATTGCTCTTAAAGGAACTCATTTTTGATCTTTATATACTTTATGGTCATGTCAGAAAGTGTGTGAAGCTCTCACCTTTCTTCTTGACATTGTTTACATACGATCTGGTACTAAGTTATTTAGACAAGTTCTGGGTATTCCGATGGGCTCTAATTGCGCACTACTTGTAGCTGTTCTGTTTTTGTTTTGTTATGAGATAGACTTCATGGTGTCCCTTTCTGCTGAAAAACAGACTGAAATCATTGAAGCTTGTAGCTCCACTTCTAGATATTTGGATAATTTATTAAATATATATTGATAATACCTATTTCGATGTTGTGATCAGTCAAATTTACCACCCAGAACTTCAGTTAAATAAAGCAATTCCCTCTGATACCGAGGCCCCGTTTTTGGATTTACATCTATCTATTGACGATTGGTTTGTTCCTTGCAAAAATTATGATTAACGCGATGATTTTGATTTTGAGATTGTAAATTTCCTTTTTTGGATGGTGATGTTCCTCGTGCAAGATCGTATGGCATTTGTTTTTCGCAATTAATTCGATTTGCTAGAGTGTGTAGTCATGTAACTGACTTCAACACTCGTAAGGAATTTTTAACGCTAAACTTGTTAATCAGGGTTATCGGTACCATAAACTTCGCAAAGCTTTTTTCAAAATTTTATAGACGTCATTCGTATTTAATTTCAAAATTCAATATTGGACTTAAATCTCTTCTGCACAAGGGTCTATCGGAACCCGAATTTTATGGTGACTTAGTGTATAAATTCATACAAATATATAACCACAATGAATTCAGCACCCAATGTCGTAAACTCATTCTTCGATGTAAAAAGATTGGGTCAACATAAATGATATACGACAGACTGCATGCATGGTGGTTAACCCAATCACGGTTGACAAAATAGAAGTGGAGGCAATGATGAGGAATAAATACAATCAACCCACAGCTCCCATCAGTTACACCAAAGGGAAAGAAACACAAACATGAAACAACAGACCCTAATGGAAACATCAATAGCGGAACCCTAAAGGACAGTTACTCTCCCAAAAATGGCCAATAGGCTATCCAAAATAAAATAATATAAGCGACACAAACACCCAAAGACAAACCATAACAAAATCAAACCGCGACAGAAGAACCGCCTTGGAACAGTCAGCGGAATCGAATTCCACTGGGGGGCTTAAATCGATTTTACGTGGCCAGAGTCCTCGCCCTTACTTCTGTCACGATTTAGACAAATAATTTGTTCAGTCCGCATGAAGGCCTCCTAACACGTTAGCGCAACATCTCCGTGAACACAAATAATCAAACAACCACAGAGATAAAACAACGGTAAGGACTCGACAGCGAGAAAGCACTGAAATGCTGAAGCAAAAAAGAAAACCAACAGTTAGACTCCGATGGGCCCGACCAGAGACATAGCATCAGGCACCAACCAACATTACCTTGAATTAGATCTCTACTTCTCAATAAGCCTTTACGCTGGAACCGTGATAGAATCTGAGGCCTGACCCACCGGCGTGCAATTAAAGAGGGAAGCAAAGTTGTCAACCGTGATTGGGTTAATCACCATGCATGCAGTCTGTCATATAACATTTATGTTGTACCCGATCTTTTTATATGGAAGAATGATTTCTATGAACTTTGGTGCTGAAGTCATTGCGGTTATATATTTTTCTGAATTTATATACAAAGTCACCATAAAATTTCGGATTCCGATAGGCCTTGTTGCAGAAGAGATTTAAGTCCAATATTGAATTTTGAAATTAAATCAGAATGACGTCTATAAAAGTGTAAAAAAGGCTTTGCGTTGTTTATGGTACCAATAACCCTGATTTAGAAGTTTAGCCGTTAACATTTTCTTACGAGTGTTGAATTAAGTTACAAGACTACACATTCTGGCAAATCGAATTAATTGCGAAATATAAACGCCATAGGATGGCGCACAAGGAACATCACCATCTAAACAAAGAAAAATTTACGATCACAAAATCGAAATCATCGCGTTTATCATAAATTTTGCACGAAACAAACCCATCTACAATAGATGTAAATCCAAAAACGGGGCCTCGGTTTCAGAAGAATTTGCTTTATTTAACTGAAGATCTGGTGGGGGGGGGGGGGTGGTTGATTTGACTGATCAAACCATCGAAATAGGTATTATCAATATTTAATAAATCGTCCAAATATCTAGAAGTGGAGCTAAAAGCTTCAACGATTTCAGACTGGTTTTCAGCGGAAAGGGACATCATGAAAATAGAAGTGAAAGCAATGATCAGAAATCGATACAATCCACCCACAGCTCCCATCACAAACACCAAAAGGAGAGATACACAAACATGAAACAACAGACCTAATGGACACATAAATAGCGGAGAGCAAAAAGGACAGTTACTTTCTCACAAAATGACCAATAGGCTATCCAAAAATAAATAATATAAGCGAAACAAACACCCAAAGACAATCCATTACAAAAATAAACCACGACAGAAGAACCGCCTTGGACCAGTCAACGAATTCCACTGGGGGGGGGGGGGGCTAAAAACGATTTACGTGGCCCCAATCCTCGCCCTTACTTCCGTCGCAACCTAGACAAATAATTTGTTCAGTCCGCATGAAGGCCTCCTAACTCATCAGTGCAACATCTCCGTGAACACAAATAGTCAAACAACCATAGAGATGAAACAACGGTGAGGACTCGACAGCAAGAAACCACTGAAATGCTGGACCAAAAGAAAACCAACAGTTAGTCTTCGATGGGCCCGAACAGATATAGAGCATCAGACACCAATCAACATTACCTTGAACTAGCCCTCTCTAATTCTCAATAATCCTTTTCGCTGGAACCGTCATAGAATCTGGGGCCTGACCCACCGGCGTGCAATTAAAGAGGGAAGCAAAGTTGTCAACCGTGATTGGGTTAACTACAATGCATGCGGTCTGCCGCACAACATTTATGTTATACCCAATCGTTTTATATGGATGAATCATTTTATGAAATTGGGTGCTGTTATCATTGCGGTTATATATTTTTCTGAATTTATATACAAAATCACCATAAAATTCGGATTTCGATAGGCCTTGTTGCAGAAGAGATGTAAGTCCAATATTGAATTTTGAAATTAAATCAGAATGACGTCTATAAAATTTTGAAAAGGCTTTGCGTAGTTTATGGTACCGATAACCCTGATTAAGAAGTTTAGCCGTTAACAATTTATTACGAGTGTTTAATTCAGATACAGGACTACAAACTCTGGCAAATCGAATTAATATCGAAATATAATCGCCATAGATTGGCGCACGAGGAACATCACCATCCAAAAAAGCTAAATGCATAATTTCAAAATCAAAAGCATCGTTTATCATAAATTTTGCACGAAACAAACCCATCTACAATAGATAGCTGTGAATCCAAAAACGGGGCCTCGGTATCAGAAGAATTAGCTTTATTTAAACGAAGTTCTGGTGGGGGGGGGGGGTTGACTAATCATACCATCGAAATAGGTTTTATCAATATTTAATAAATCATTCAAATATCTTGAAGTGGGGCTAAAAACTTCAATGATTTCAGACTGGTTTTCAGCAGAAAGGGTCATCATGAAGTCTCTCTCATAACAAAACAAAAACAAATCAGCCACAAATGGTGCGCAATTATTTTAGTACCCAACGGAATACCCACAACTTGTCTAAACAACTTAGTACCAAAACTTATGTAAATATTGTCAAGTAGAAAGATGAGAGCTTCACACACTTTCTGACATGACCATAAAGTATAATTTTTATGCTCTTCAGAAGTGAAAAAAAGCATTTCTTCCATTACATGCAAGCTAGAGGGAGTCTTTCCTATGAAATATCCATTCAATTAAATCATTAAGGTTTTCTTTTATAAGATGATGAGGAAGTGTAGTGTAAAGGGTGGAAAATAAAAAATAGACAAACTTGAAGGACGAAAACGCCTGGATTCCAATATATTTAAAAATTCATCAGAATGTTTAATAGACCAAAACAGATTTCCTCCTGATCTTTCGAAGACTTTGTCGCAATATTTTATCACATGTTTTTCTAATGGCAGTCAAACATGGCGTTAATAATTTGGAGAGTTCAGTGGTGATACAAGAGCTTGAATTTGCAATAAACCGTGTTTTGTATGGTCTTTTATGAAGTTTAGGTAACCGATATAACGTAGGAAGCTTGTCTTGGTCTTCTGTAACGTAGACAGCAAACTTGGTGGCTGAATGACAAATGTGGTCATCAACTAAAGCCCTCTCTACAGCTAAAGGCTGAAGTTCATAGGCCTTAGTACCACCAAGTTCTTGCTGAAGAGTGTTAACATAGTGAAGCCGTCAAACAACGACCACATTGTTAGCGGCCTTATCAGCTGGAGCCATATCAAACTTCCTATGAAATTCTTCAATACCTAGTTTATGGTGACGTAAAGACGTCATAGGTTTAGGAGATAATAATTTCGTATTTTGCGAATAAAAAGAAATGCGTTTGTTCACTAATTTCAGAATGCTAAGTTTCCATTCCTTAAGAGCTCTATGCTCAACAACCATCGATTACCAAATTCATTCAAGGCAGCAGCGATTTCATCTCTAGATTTATTGAAATCAATTTTAGAAGGAAATCGATATTGCGGTCCTTTAGATAGTATATTGCGTATCCTAGAATCAGGAATAATTTTCAAATCGCCAGTAATAATATGACCAGCAGCAGGATACAGTGTTGACGGGGACGTTAAACTTCAAACCAAACAAACAAACATAAGCTGTGGTGTATATGGCCACTTTGTCCGCTTGCAAAAAGCATACCGTAAAAGGTATTCAACCGAATCTTCTTGTAGACAGAAAATGCCATATATACATTGACAACACCTGAACTGCCCGCCCAGTCAGTCTTATCTGCGACTACGATAGCAGCTAGTCAAATGGGCATTCTTGGTTGCAAATTACATGTCATGTATGCCTTCTGTGTGTAACTGACAGGAAATAAGCTCAGAACCTGTCAGAAGTAAACATAAAAAGCCAGTCACATCCTCTAGACCATTGTTTGGTTTCTGATACGGATTGAAACGGAAAAAACAAATGGCCAGAAATCTTGCCTCATTTAAGAATCTTCCATTGGTATTGCTTCTTGGAATCTTTCATGAGTATGGGTAGATATCGGTGTTTCTGAACCTTACCTTAAAATGCCCGAGCCGACCGTATCCGATTGGCACGGTGATCTCGAATATTATGTGGGACTACGCAGCACTTTAGACAATAGATAAAAGCACAACAAAAACATAGCTATTCAAATATATTAGAAAAAAATACCAAAAAAAAAAAAAAAAAAACGAAACAAAATCAGATAAAAGAATCTGATATTTTTCATTTGTCTGCTGCAAACATAGATTGTGGGAACTCGTGAGAAACGCCTTTGCGCCTCGGCGAGGCGGTTATAATGAGTACAAATAATATATGTTTTTGAGCAGAAATAAGGAAAACGATGTATACCTAAGTTTTACTATATAAACGTGGTGTTTAAATGGATCAAAGTTATTTTGACGTGTTTTCGTGATGCCAGAAGTCGACTGTAGTGAACGTTTTGCTGCTTTATTCACTGCTGAGCGGGATTGACATAGAATTTCAATAGCCTGCGCTAATGTCGTATATTCTTTAACATGCTATGTACCATTGTAGTGTGGTATTTACCTTATTCATTATTTTCTGCAATAGATTATTCCTACTAGTTTTCCACATCACGAAAACACACGTATATAATTTTGACTCCTTTGAAACCCACTTTTATATAGTAAAACTGGGGTTTACAGAGGTATTCCTTATTTTTCTTATTTCTGCTCTAAAATATAGATTGTGAGTACTCGTTAGAACAGCCTTGCAGAGGCGGTTCTAATGAGTACAAGCAATCTATATTTTGAGCAGAAATAAGAAAAATATCACAATTTTTCATCTTAAAATTTTCATTTTTTCGGCGATAAAGGTTACTATGTATTTGTATAGGCGTGCTTTCGTATTGATCAAAATAAGAATAACATGACTTGTTGACGTGTTGAGAATCTGGGCCATCGGTGGCCGAATATGTATGTTTTTATACACCGCGTTAAAGGCATTTATTCTGTAACAGTAAAACACACCGTGTGTCCATAATTGTTTTATTGTCCCCTGTGATATATTGACTATAGCAGATAAAAGGCGGCCCTTAATAGGGTGATTAGTAGCTCTTGTTGAATCCCCTGACTGAGACACTTAAGGGGAAAATCAATAATGTACACCAGTCAACAGTAAGTAATTGATTGATTTTCCCCAAGGCGGCCCCTAACCTGTTGAAGACAGAGGACCTCTCTCCAGTGAGCACTGAAGGCTACATAATATTATGTAATGAAATGATAGTCCTCAATAATCAAGAATAAATGCCTTTAACAAGTCCATGTAATGAATACCTCCTCTTTACCCCACATTCAGGTTCTTCGCTGTGCGCTAAGGGCTGCATATTTTTTCACTCTAGATTAGAATTATCAATGCAGCTAGGAAAAATGTGAACTAAAATAGAAGCGATGGCCATGATCAGGAATCAATTTAGTCTTCTCACTGTCGCAGCCCATATAGTGACTGGTGCGATATACTTGCAAACTATCGACATTGCCTTTCGTTTCTATGCGCTAAGGGATTCATTTATACTTCACGAATTATCTATGCGGACAGGAGCATCCTGTTAACAAGTCCGTGTAATGAACACCCCCTAAACCCCGCTATATATAGAGAAAACTGGGTTTAGATGGGTGAACATTGTTTTTCTTATTTCTGCACCAAGACATAGGTTGTGGGTACTCGTTAAAACCGCCACAATTAGGCGTTCTGACAAGCACCCACAACCTATTTTAAGAGTATAAATGGGATAAATATCACAAATTGTCATCAGAAAAAAGACGGTTTTGGAGGTAAGTGAGAATGCAATATGTCACACACGGATGGGTTATCGTAATGGAATGTGTTCGCAGGCTGATTTATGCTGCGCGCATATGCTCAAAAGCATCATTATGAAACACGCCTATACAAATACATTGTTAATTTTACTGGCGAAAAATGCAAAATTTAAAGCAAAAAAATGTGATATTTTTCTTATTTCTGCTCTAAAATACAGATTGTGGGTACTCGTTAGAACCGCCTCTGATATTTTTCTTATTTCTGCTCAAAATATAGATTGTGGGTACACGTTAGAACCGCCCAATCGAGGCGGTTCTAACGAGTACCCACATTCTATATTTTAGAGCAGAAATAAGAAAAATAAGGTTAACCCCTGTAAACCCCAGTTTTACCATATAAAAGTGGGGTTAAAGGGGGTCAAAATTATATAGGTGTGTTTGGTTATGTTTGGTGCCGCTGGGACATTGCTTTAATGACATCTCGTCTTGTGAATTCTTCGTTGTGCGCTATCGGTTGCATTTTACTCTTAGAATAATCTATGCAGACAGGATGGATTGGTCGCAGGCTGATTCCATCACGAAAACACGCCTTTATAATTTTGACCCCCTTAAACCCCACTTTAATATAATAAAAACTGGGGTTTTACATGGGTATACATTATTTTTCTTATTTCTGCTCAAAAACATAGATTGTGGGTACTCGTTAGAACCGCCTCGCCGAGGCGGTTCTGACGAGTCCCACAATCTATGTTCTGAACAGAAATATGAAAATATCAGAATTTTTTATCTGAAAATTTTCATATTTTGGTAGCAAAATTTCAATTTTCTTGAATAGGCGTGTTTTCATAATGTAAGAGTAAGCTTTCAAACATATTTGCGTCTATTGCGGCCTATATGGGGACAGATGCGATATACAGCGAAACTCCGATGGCTCGAACACCCATGGTTCGTTTACCACGGCTGTTTCGAACTCACTCTAGGGACACTATTAATATATTTTCACAACTGAAGATATCAGTTTATAAATATATTGTTCTGATTTCATGTTTGAAGTGTGTTGTGTGTACTTATCAGAATCGCCTCGATGAGGCGTTTCTAATGAGTACACACGACGTATCTATACGTGAAGGAAAAAAAAAAGTACAGTAACATTCCTACATTAAGAACACCTTTGGGACTGTTCAAAAGTGATCTGTAAGACCTCTTTTGAACAGGTCCAAAGGTGGTCCCCGCTGGAGCAAACTGGATGTAGAAAACACAAAGAAAATATACCTGAAACTGTATTAATACGCTTTTAAAAGCATAATTTGTTTAATTTTAGGTGGTCTTAATAGCGGAATTTCTGTGTATAACCATTTTACACCCCCTGGCCTGGTGATATGATCAATCATCTGTAACTCGAACTACCCTGTCGCGAATATATTTTCACGGTCCACAAGGTGTTTTTGTCATTCATTACAAAAACACGCCTATACAAATACATTGTAACCTTTATCGACGACAAAATGAAAATTTTAAGATGAAAAATTTGGATAGTTTTCTTATTTCTGCTCAAATTATATAGATTGTGGGTACTCGTTAGAACCGCCTCGTCGAGGCATGCCCAGGAAAAGTGGTACGAGTTGGACCGTCCATGCATATAAACCATTTTGATTTCTTTGGGCGGCAGGGCTTTAGATGTCATTTCAATGTCGGGTAAAAGTCCCACAAAATTGGAAGCAACGTCTCCAAAATGACCTATACAATGTTGACGGGAACGTAAAACCTCAAATCAAACAAACAAACAAACGCTGCTCATTTTATATATTTGGTATCACTGCAATACTGCTTTCAAAACATCTCGTCTTGTGAATTTCTGTTTCCTATGATCTGATTTGTTTTCCTCTATCCTGGTATTTCGCAAAGAGACTCCGTGTTAAATCTAATTTCGAAATCCGAAGCATGCCATAATGAATACACCCTTAGGCTAAGCTACCAGCTCCGTACTAGCCACATTTTCATTTATCTGGCTTGGCTGTTATTCCATCTACTCCAGGTTCTACATTTCCGAATATATCGGCTCACATAGACCAAGATGCGCAGTGCAGAATAGTCTGTTCTAGACCAGTCGTTTGAGCCATGTCGTAGCTTTCTCAAAGAAAAGGCATGATTTATTGTCGTTCGCTATAATTTCATTTACCTTTGGAATCCTTACAAAAGCGGATTTGAAAAGCAAATTGACAAGGAAATTTGTAAACTGCGACATGATGTTGATCAAAACTAAGTTACGTGTTTGAAAAGCAAATAAACAAACGCAAAATTTCCGTGCCTGGTACAAAGAAGCTAGCCAAAGTGTATCTGTTCCTTCTATTGTATGTTTTCTTAAATGGAATTAAAACCATCACAAAAACATGCCTGTATATTTCTGACCCCCTTGAACCCCACCCTTGTATAGTAAAACTGGGGTTCAGATGGGTAAACCTATTTTGCTTATTTCTGCTCTAAAATATAGATTGTGGGTACTCGTTAGAACCGCCTCGAGGAGGCGGTTCTAACGTGTACACATAATCTATATTTTGAGCAGAAATAAGAAAATATCACATTTTTTTCATTTTAATATTTTTGTGTTTTCGGCGGTAAAGTTTACAATGTATTTATATTGGTGTATTTTCGTACGAACACATTAAGTTAACACATCTACACGGGTGGACATCAGAGGAGCTATCGCGAAATCGCGTCAAAGTAATTTTGCTCCCACGACACACCCGGAAACTCTCGCGATAGTTCCTATGACCTTGAAATGGTAAACAAAGGTAGGTACCCTTGTGTGTTTTGATTTATTGTAGAAGAATGAGAGCATAATATAAAATTTCGGCGATGCTAAGCTATGTTAAAATGATTCACCGTTTTAAGCAGTCTGAAACAATACTGAACAAGTTGGCTGCTTTCAAAACGCATCCAATAGGTTTGGTCTTGTCAGTCTACATTCTGATTTGAGCCAGCTGATATCATTATCCCACTTAGTGCATTTTTTTTAATAAAAATAATAAACTTTAAACGTTCCAAGGCGGTTCTTCTGTCGCGGTATATTTTTGTTATGGTTTGTCTGAAGTCTGGCGGCCTTCATGCGGACTGAGCAAAGTACTTGTCTAAATCGCGACGGAAGTAAGGGCGAGGATTGTGGCCACGCAAAATCGATTTAAGCCCCCCAGTGGAATTCGTTTCCGCTGACCGTTCCAAGGCGGTTCTTCTGTCTTGGTTTGTTTTTGTTATGGTTGCTTGTGTCGTTTATATTATTTTATTTTGGATAGCCTATTGACCATTTTATGGGAAAGTAACTGTCCTTTTGGCTTTCCGCTGTTGGTGTTTCCATTAGGGTCTGTTGTTTCATGTTTGTGTGTCTTTCCTTTTGGTGTCTCTGATGGGAGCTGTGGGTTGATTGTAACGATTCCTGATCATTGCCACCACTTCTATTTTTTATATAAAAAACGTGTATATAAAATGTCAAAGTCTGTGACCTTGGTATCAGGAGGGGTGGGTAGTGATGAGTATTCTGTGGTAAATTGTTTAACGCCATGGCAAGTATAAACTAAATGTAACTTACATATGTTTTACACATGTATAGCACAAAACTTAACCATACGAAAATGTAAACCGAATTTTTCAAAGGTCATAACTCTGTTAATATTTGGTGGACAGTAATTCTCGAAACTTAAGGCATATCTTCACATCTTAGCCTTACTACATACACATTTTAGGCTTGATCGGATGAAAACTGTATAGTAGGAGTTATACGGAAACGAAAAAAAAGTTTAAGAACGGACGGATGGACACCAACCAAAGCATAACTTAATACGACCGTTTTTGTTGTTGTTGTTGTTGTTGTTGTTTTTCAAACGGGTATATTGAAAGATTTTTCCTAAGTTATCATGCCTTCTTTAGGGCCTTGGTTATCTATTTCATTTGTTGTTAATGTCCCTGTTAACACTGTATGAGTCTTTTTTGAGACATTGCTTCCAATCTGTCGACCAATGAAACTAAATGGTTGAAATGCATGAACGGTCCGACTCGAGACACTTTTCCTGGACAGGCTTAGAACTTCTTGGCGATTTAACACTACTCATGTGCGGCCGGTATCAGCTCTGCGTGGAAGCATCATGCAACCCAATCTATTTCTTCAGTTCCCGATGGACTTGGGCAGATCAGACCTTGGGGCAATATATTTGACTGCATGAGCTGAAACCGACCGAACTTTGAAGTATTGCTGAACCGCCTAGGAAGATCTAAGCCTGCCCAGACAAAGTGCCTCGAATCAGACTGTATCTTAAACCTCGAAAGTTTCTTTGAGCGGTACCTCCGCAAAAACCTGAAATTTGCAATCTTTTTGTATATCTTTCTGGATCACAACTTAATTGTAAAAGAAACTGATTAGTAAAACGTCAAGTATTGAGTGGTTATCTGATACAATAGCTCCCATCGAATGCGCCAAAAAAGCTTTTAACAACTCGGTCTGTAACTGGTGGCAGGTCACTTAGTAGTCATGAAGTTTTTGAACAGAAACCCATCAACGTTATGACTGTTTCGCTCCCTAAATGTTTTATATATTTGGAAGAGTTAGAAGGTTCGACCTTGGCACTGACATTAATTCTAGTAGCAAAAACATGAACATGTTTTTACACACCCAGCGATCTTTTTTATGTTTCGTTTAACGATCCTTTCAAGATTATTTCACTCACATCAAGCCGATCGTTAATCAGAGGTGAGCGAAAACTGGAGTACCCGATGAAAAACCTCCTGACCTTCCGTTGCAGAACTTCTCATTATGTGACCTGAGCCATGCTCAAACCTACAGCGTTGAGAGACCTAATGATTAAGAGTCAGCACTCTTATCCACTAGGCCACGGAGGTCCGTTACACCCAGCGATCTTTATAAATGAGGAAAATTAACGTTCTCTGTCTTTCCATCATTTACATGTACGTATTATTAGAGCTATTAGCGTACCGAAAGCAGTTCAGAATATATAAATCTGTTCCTATCTGTGTGAAGTAAACTTTGCAAGTATTTTTTTATTTAACGGCCCAGTCAATACTGATCTGGGTCATGTTTGGGCCTGTCAGTGTACCTATCCACGCTTTTCCTGAGCAGGCTCATCCGTAAGCGGTTTACCAGTTCAGTGCACATTCTGTCGCCTAAAACTGACCCCTGCCCTTCCTGAATCAGCGGAAGGGAGATAATGACCATAGAAAAGATTTCATAATCAATCTCCACGAAAGAATGTTGCCGACCCCGGTAGGTATCGAACCCGAGCCTTCCTTATCACCTGTCAGACTGCATCCGACTCAGCTACCGCAGCCAGCTACACTTTGTGAGTAGTAGTAGTAGTTATGTTCTGTTGTTTTTCGTTTCCATGGCCCCATGGACTTACTCAGTAATGGCATTGCAAGACGTAAAATTTGCGAAAATGACTGCGGCTGTTATTAGTTCCCCATAAGGGAAATAGATACGCCTTAAAGGGGTGGGGCTACTCCTGCAAAAGTAGTTTCTCTTTGGATATGTCTAAGGGATATACTCTTAAAGGAAAGAATTTGCTTCTTAGGAGCAAATTCTTCCCTTTTAGAGTAGACCCCTTGAGCAGCAAATTCTTCCCCTTTTAGAGTAGACCCCTTTTTCAGTTGGACAGAGCCAACAGAGTAGCAACCATAAGGTCCTTAAAGTTGTATTTCCATCACGAAATCATGCCTATAGAATTGTGATCCCCTTTAATATGTTCTATAAAAGGGTTATCCTTTGGAAGCAAGGAATACACCAAAGAACTGAAAAATATGGTGTGAACATGTTTTCTGGGCCAAGCTAGCTAGTTTCGGCCAATAAGGCCTCATCAGTGACCCTAAGATATTATCAAAATTCCACAATGGAATCAATGATCCCAAAGGGCAAGAAAATATAATCTACACTATGATGTAGGGCAGGGAGACGTTTTGCCGCCACAACTTCCCATACACCAGTTGAAGTGAAGTTTAATATGTTCTATAAAAGGGCTATCCTTTGGAAGCAAGGAATACACCACAGAACTGAAAAATAAGGAGTGTACATATTTTCTGGGCCAGACTAGCTAGTTTCGGCCAATTAGGCCTCATCAGTGACCCTCAGATATTTTCAAAATTCCACAATGGAATCAATGATCCCAAAGGACAAGAAAATATAATCTTCACTTTCATATAGTAAAGCACAGGTTTGCAGGGGTATACATTAATTTCCGTATTCATGCTCTGAGACACTAGATTGTGAGTACTCGATAGAATCGCCTCGTCGAGGCGTTTCTGTCGACTCCCCGCAATCTATGTTTTGAGCGAAAAAGGCAAATATTCAAATGTTTCTTTTTAAAATTTCTTTGGCCAAAAAATGACAATGCATTTGTATAGGTGTGTTTCGAAATACGGTTATAAAGTTTCCTTTTAAAAAGAAGGCTAACTGTAGGTTTTCTTTTGCTCCAGCATTTCAATGTTTTTTGTTGTTTTTTTTTTTTGTTTTGTTTATTTTATTTATTTATTTATTTATTTTTTTTTTTGGCTGTCGAGTCCTCACCGTTGTCTCACCTCTGTGGTTCTTTGATTATTTGTGTTCACAGAGATGTTGTACTGATGAGTTAGGAGGCCTTCATGCGGACTGAACAAATTATTTGTCTAAATCGCGACGGAAGTAAGGGCGAGGATTGTGGCCACGTAAAATCGATTTAAGCCCCGCAGTGAAATTCTTTCCACTGACCATTCCAAGGCGGTTCTTCTGTCGCGGTTTATTTATGTTGTTGTTTGTTACTACTCACTGTGTGTATCACTTGTGTCTTTTTATTTCGGATGGCCATTTGGCCATTTTGTGGGAAAGTAACTGTCCTTATGGCCATCCTTTGTTTAGGTTTCCATTATGGTCTGGTCGCTTCATGTTTGTGTTTCTTTCCCTTTGGTGTCGTTGATGGGTGGAGTAAGTTAATTGCTTGATTCCTGATCTTTGTTTTACTTCTACTTTCCCTAGTTTGTAAAGTTGAAAATCTGCTCGCCTTTCGAAAGTAAGGGGGAGCTATTGCCATACCCCCGGCGTCCGGCGTCGGCGTTAGCATCGGTGTCCGCATTTGTTGAAGTTTACCTGCAAGCAATCATTTGTGCTGGTTTACAAATTTATTTTCAAGTAAAGTTATCAACTGGTATAAAAAAAAAAAAAAAAACAATATTTTTTACATTGTTTTTCACTCGATTTCCCAGGTTTTGGGGCTGAAAAAGTTAATCATTTCTTCTGTATTACCTACCTTATAAGCATATATTTTGTCAAATGCATGTGCGCAGCCAACTGAAACGCAACTTCTCTTCTACATATCCGAGAGCAACAAAGGCTGTGGTAAGGCTGCACGTACTCGCAGGCTCGTTTAAGCCAGTGCTGGTCGCCTTTGTGAAAAAGACCCATGTCATGCCCATGAAGCCGATGCCACGTCTTGACGTTGCATCGATGTTGTCGCTCTAAATAAGCACGATATTTCTGGTAAGGCTTTTACGGAAACTGTTTCAGTGTTAGCTGTCCGTCTTAAACCATTGAAAGGAGGACAATCTACGTAGAAACATATTCACGGACCCGGCGAGGAGCAAAACCGCAACGTCGGTGCGCATCTAACTGTATTGATTAAAAAAATCGGCATTTATGAACAGAGAAGGTTGGGAGCTGCTCACTCGCACAGGTTTTATGCTGGTGGAAAATTTGTCCATGTACATGTTAAGCTTTTAAATTGCTCGTTTGACATGCGATGAACAATGGTATGTTTGTAAAATTGACCATGTTGGTAGGATATGAGGTCTCTTTCCGCCTGAGTTCGAGGCACGATCGAGACAAGTTCTGCAATCATGGTTTAAAACTGTTTTTTTTTTTTCTTCACCCACCGCTTATAAAAGAACGGTTAATAATGTTGCTATAGAAATGAAGAAAAATGGCATATCACTTTCATAGAGATCACCCTACAACAAGCACACTTGATTGATTTACTTCTTGAAATACAACTCGGATTTTTTTTACGCAGTAAGTTATCGGCTAGTTAGACTATCTGCATGTTCATGTAACTGGACTCTGCAAAACTATTTTTTACTGATTTCAACTGTCAAATTCTCTTCGTAAACTCGTCCTGGAAATTCTGAGTGACCATGAAAAGTTTGAGACTCCGAGAGAAGTGTGACTCGAGTGACAGAATTAACTTTTGTAATCTGTAGGCGTTATTATTTTTATTTTTTGTTCTTTTACAAATCCTTAAGAAAAGAAAAGCATTACATCAACAAGTCCGTGCACTGAACAACGAAGGTAACCAGGCACTAGGAGCACTTTGAGGCTACCGCATAAGTACTGAACAACCATGCCTATAAACCCAACTTTATATAGAGAAAGTTGAGTGTACAGGGGTACATTATTTTCCTTTATAGGGGGTTCAGAAAACCTTGCACCGACAGTCTATATTTGGACTAGAAAAAAAAGAATATTTTCTCACATCACGAAAACACGCCTACCTAATCTTGACCCCTGGACAATGGGTAGTCGTTAGAACCTCGTCATCGAGGCGGTTCTAAGCAGTACCCACAATCTATATTTAGAGCAGAAATATGAACAAATCTGATTTTTTTTATCGGGCAATTTTCATTTGGGTGGCAAAATTCTGTATATATTTGAATAGGCGTGTTTTCGTAATGAACTGAAAATGCTAGTTCATGAGATTTTAGCACATACATGTTGATGTTTTATAATGATCCCAATGCAGAAGACGGGTTATACAGACCATAGGGTTAGTTTCGAGTCACAACAGTCGAATACGGCAATTAAGTTAATTTCATCTTGCACGGGGTAGGCCAACTGGAATCAAGTACATTGACGAATTAAACCATATATGCCTAGCGACCCTTTTTCAGACATTGGCAAACAGTGTAGTCCCAGATCAGACGCCGCATCTGATCAAGATCTAAACTGTTTGCTCAACGTACATGCATTTTTGTAAAACTTACCTAAAAAATGGCATCCCTATGCTTAGAAAATGACCACTCCATGCTCATAAAAGTGGAATATTTTTGGCACCTATGGGTTAATTATGAGGTTACATCAAAAGGACGAAACTGAAAGTAGGACCTGTTTGTACTGTAACTTTTTTTCTTTGGTTTGACTTCTTGGAAACGCTTTATAAATAGATATCTGGAAACGCTTTATAAATAGACATCGACGGGCGCCGCATTCCTGTTTATTCTGAACCCGTTTTCACTGCGTAAATATCTATAGGGCTCTCCTAGTTACGCCATAAGACGGTTAGAAATAAACTGGGGTATCACCAAACCAATCAAAAGGGCTTCCAATCGAAATCGGAAGCCAAAAATGGTAGACTAACTGCCACACCTGCCAGGTGTATCCATTTCCCTTCAGATATTTATTGTTGGAGTTAAAACGCTTGCTTTTCGGTCTGTTCCGCTATTTAGACAGGCTGTTTCCTGTAATTGCAGTATAGTATTGCATCATCGTTAAAGCTGATTGGTTGGTCGCGTCACGTGCCCCTCCATGGAACAGTTACAATCTGGTCATCATACCCGGTTTGCCCGCCTCATGGCGACCAAACCAAAAACATCGTTGCTGAAAATAGGCGACCGTAACAAAATCGAACACAGGGTAATCTGACTGTAGTTTTATGTAAACACGAATGAATGATGCAACTGTTTTGTAAGTTTTCGCTTAGAACGAGATATTTTGGCACAAATTCTGTGTATGTCGGTCCTAATTCACCACTTAGATGTAAAATATTTTATCAGTTCATGTACTACGAAGGAGTGATGTCTAAATTTTCAGGCGGAGTAACTCCCACATCATCGCGCCAGCTCCCAAAACACGCTCTTGCTCCCACGAGTCTATCATTCAATCAACCGGAGAGAAGTTTTTAGATTAGATTATATGTCGATTTAAACCACCAGGCAACCGCTAACACCATATAAATGTTACAAGAATGGAATATAACAAGTTTTTAAGGCAAAGAACGTAATCCCATGACGTCACACACTTGCTGTATATTATGCGGAGGGGGGGGGGGGGGGACTGCGGGCTGTAATCATCAGAAAACAACGGGAATTTTAGAGGTTTTAAACCGCGATATAACTCTGTAGAAAAGAAGAAAAGAAATACCATCCGCAAATTGTCATTTTCTACTAAATTATGCACCCAGTCAACAATTTTTAATAACATTTTATGATTTCTGATATGTTAAAGTAAGTAAACCTTGAATATACCGTCAACAATATCTGCACGATACTTGAATTAAATCGGCATAAATCTCAGTATTTATCCAAACGAAATAACTAATACATTCTTAGAGCGACTTTTAAAACGAATATTTTCGATACTTGTACGAATTTTAATGTGTTTGGCTGCAAAATATAAACATTTTGATTTTCAATTATTTCACCTCTGCTCCTCATACTGACTTTTATCCCAGTCACTGGTCGAGAGTTGTCTTTATAAGTTCGGGGTTAAAAGTCTATGTCAGGATTGGATAGAAATATAAATTAAAATTCAAAATATCTTTGCAGCCAAAGAAATTAAAATACTTACAATTATCAAAAGATTATCATTTTAGAGCCTTTCTGGTAATTAGTTAGTTACTTGTTTGGATAAATTATAAGATTAATGCCCGTTTTATCCAAGTACGGTTCAAACACCGTTGACAAATTATGCAAGATTTTCATACTTCTGCATGTCAGAAATCACCATCACTGATAATTTCGATTGTGATCAACACATTAATGAGATTACATCGAAGCAACTAGTAGGACATTAGGATTTCTTAGACGTAATTTGGCTTTTGCACCTAGGCAGACAAAGGATGTTGCATTGGTTCGTCCTCAACTTGAGTATGCATCACCTGTTTGACATCCCATTGATAGGGCGGCTGTCCGATGGACCTGCAGAGGGATGGCGGAGCCTATGTAGTGTTGGTGATATGCTTGATGAGCTGGATTGGTCATCGCTGCATGCCCGTAGTGAGCAGTCTTCTTTAACCTTCTTTAATAAGATACAGTCTTATACAGTGTCTCTTAATAAAGATAAATACTTGGCCCCTGTGACTAGTTCAACTCAAAGAAGGGCATCAAAATTAAACAACAATGTTTATTGATTTGTTTGAATAGGGGTTTAACGTCCCTGTCAACACCATTTACGTCATTTTGGAGACGTTGCTTCCAATTTTGTGGGACTTTTACCCGACATTGAGATGAAATGACATCTCAAGCCCTGCCGCCCAATGAAACCAGAAGGCTTATATACATTGGATCATCTGACTCACACCGCTTTGCCTGGGTCGGCTTAGTCCTTCTAAGCGGTTTACCAGTACTCGTGTGTGGTCAGATTCAGCTCTGCGTGGAAGCACCATGCAGCCCAATCTATTTCTCCAAGCCCCGATGAGCGGGCGGCGAAAACAAGAGTCAATATCATAAGTATCAGGCCTATAGTGATGCACTGAAGAATTCCTTCTTTCCCGAAACTATTCCTTAGTGGAATAGTCTTCCTTCCTCTGTGAAAATTGCAAAAACTGCAGAAGTGTTCAAAGCCCGCAAGGTAAAGATTAGGACTCAGAGGTATACGTTTTTGTACACCTCTGTGATAGATTGTAAACACTTTAAAGAAATCATCCATTGATTTTATTTTGCTAACTTTAGCGAACCACCTAGCTGAGGTAATGGTGAAATGTAACAGACTCAGTATCTGATAGACTCGTGGGAAGTACAGCGTGTTTTGGGAGCTGCCGCGATGATGTTGGACCTACTCCGCCTGATAATTTGCGGCATTACCCTTCACTGTACATGGATTGATCAATGTTTTACGTCTAAATGATGAATGCGGGCTGACATACACAGAATATCCGCCAAAGGATCTCGTTCTAAGCGAAAACTTACAAAACAATTGCTTCATTCATTCGTGTTGACAAAAAACTAAAATCAGGATACCCTGTGTTCGATTTTGTTACGGTCGCCTACTTTCAGCAACGTTTTTTTTTTTTTTTTTTCAATATTTTTTCGGCCTGTTTAGAAAGGTAAATCATTTTAACATAGCATAGCATCGCCGAAATTTTATATTATGCTCTCATTCTTCTACAATAAATCAAAACGCACAAGGTTACCTACCTTTGTTTACCATTTCCAGCTCCTAGGAACTATCGCGAGAGTTTCGTGATATGTCGTGGGAGCAAAATTACGTTGACGCGATTTTCGCGATAGCTCCCCACTTTGGTGTAAAGACCACTTTTGTACTGTCCCAAAGGTGGTCCTTGACCAGAGGACACTGTGGGCAGAAAACGCAAACAAAGATTAAGTGCACCCTTCAAAATAAGCTTTTTTAAAGCAAAATTAGTCTTAATTTTAGGTGGTCTTAATAGCGGAATTTTATTGTATATCACAGGTATATAAGCCAAGGTACTAAGAATAGTTCAATCGCATTTTCAGCGTTCAAGAGCAACCTGTGCTGACTCATTCTGCTGCTCAATGGAGTCTGTGTTTTGAGAAGCATATTGAAACTTCATTGACTCGAACACCGATAGATCGTTTACAGTGGCTGGTTCGAACACAATTTTGAGACTCTATTAACCCTTTTTGTTGTACCAAATGGAATCATCCTCCTTATATATAGAAGGAGTTTATTTCAAAATTTAGGGGAGTCAGATTGTTTTCATCAAAATTTATTTGGAAAATGACTGAACCTTTAGCAAACAGTGAAGGCCCTGATCAGACGCCGCGTTCTGCGGCGTCTGATTTGGGCCTGCACTGTTTGCCAGGGTACCCGTTTTACGGGTTTCTAGTACTAAATGGGTTAAAGTCTTACAATTTACTCCAAATAACAAACAATGGGAATAGTTCAGTTAGACGGGCTTCCTTGGCCTCGTGTGTAAGACCGCTGACTCTTAACCATTAGGTCTCTCAACGCTGTGGTTCGAACCTGGCTTGGGTCACATGTGAGACGCCTGTTCTGCAACGGAAGGTAAGATGTTTTTTTTTTTTTTTTTCTCCGGGAACTCCGGTTTTTACCCACTCTGATTAATAATGGGTTCGATATAAGTGGAATAATCTTGAAAGGACCGTAAATCCACCCCTCTTAACCACCTCCCCCCCCCCCCGCCCCATACACACACACACCAAAAAAATCATTTTTTTTTTTTTTCGTTTTTAATTTAATCTCGCAAATGTATGTTATTTGTACTCACTGAGGCGATTCTGTTGAGTATACAGTTACACTATATTGTGATCTAATAGATATCCCTAAATTATCCCAATTATGTGTCCTGATATGACGATATGATAACCCCCGCCACCACCGACAATGAATCTAACTAACCGTGTTCTGTCTCAAACAAATTTTCATGATCCGTAAGAAATTCGAGCTATGTATAGTAGTGAGCTACTTTTGAAATCGCTGCTAAATCCAGGTTAATCATAGAGAACCGTATGAGAAAGACCCCTTGACAGAGGACACAGGGCTATACCAATTCTAACACAGCGCGCCAATATCATATCTAGGCATTGGAAAAGAACTGTGATTTATTATACCGCAAATATCGCGGAAAAAGAGTGTGACGCAACAAGCGGCCGTTTAATGACGTCACTCGATACCCGGTGAAAGGTCATTTTCTCACATCACAAACATTACAAAATAACATACATGTGTGTGATACAGTCAATACTAGAAGCCTCCGTAGTGTAATGGTTACGCTACTCGCTTTGTAAACCAGGGGTAGCAGGATCGATCCCGGGCTTCTCCAGACTTTCGGATGAGTCTTTAAACCAAGGTCCCGTCGCCTTATGACCTTAGCTGTTGGTTGGACTCAAACACTCACTCACTTACAGTCAATACTGTTGGTGGAATTATTTGATCTACATTTCAATTGACTACTAAATTGTCATGCAGTCAACAAATCACTGCTAGAGATTATCTATTTGTTTAGCAAAACGTAGTCCTGTCGTATGTGCTCTCAGCAGATAATCAAGCCTACGGACCCTGGACATCAGGACACACCCTTCCAGCAGGAGGCTACCATTAAATTAACTCATTTAGTATCCCAGTGCAGGCCCAGATCAGACGCCGCAAAACGCAGCGTCTGATCAAGGCCTCCACTGTTTGCTAAAAGTTCAGTCATTTTCCAAATAAATTTTGAGGAAAACACAACCTGACGCTCCCAAATTTTGCAATGGACTCCTCCTTTAAATAAGGAGGAAGATTCCATTTGGTACAAAAAAGGGTTAACATTGAAAGAGCGTTGATAATGTTTCATTGTAGATTCAAAATTTGGTCAATGAATATACGCTGTGTCAACGTTGTGTGCCTGCAGACAGCCTTCCTTGATCGCATTATCAGAAAGTTTTCATGTAGAGCACAAAGAAAACTCTGATGAGACTGTACTTTGATATGCGTTAAGAAGCTTCCGTGGTGTACTGGTTATGCTACTTATCTTTTTAACCAGGGGTCGCAGGATCGATCCCGGGCTTCTCCAGACTTTTGGATGAGTCTTTAAACCGAGGCCCCGTCTCTGTATGACCTTAGCTGTTGGTGAGACGTAAAACTAAAACACTCCCTCACTCCAATTCCCGTTTCACCACCCTTGCTAACTTTGAGGTCCGGCGACATTCGAAAGCAGCCATGTGTGGCGCAAAACCAGACGTGTGAAATGATGACGTCACATTCACGAAGAGCGTAACGTCAAATTCCCCGCTTATTAACGTTTGAGAAAAAATATGACTATTTGGAAGCAAAAAAAAGTATATATTACATCATGAAAACACGCCTATATAAATTTGACCCCTTGAACCCCACTTTTATACCGTAAAACTGGGGTTTGCAGGGGTAAACCTTATTTTTCTTATTTCTCCTCTAAAATATAGATTGTGGGTACTCGTTAGAACGGCCTCATCCCTTATTTTTCTTTTTTCTGCTCAAAATATAGATTGTGGGTACTTGTTAGAACCGCCTCATCGAGCCGGTTCTAACGAGTACCCACAATCTATATTTTAGAGCAGAAATAAGAACGTTCTAACGAGTACCCACAATCTATATTTTAGAGCAGAAATAAGAACTGATGTGGCGGTTCTAACGAGTACCCACAATCTATATTTTGAGCAGAAATAAGAAAAATATCAATCGAGGCGGTTCTAACGAGTACCCACAATCTATATTTTAGATCAGATATAAGAAAAATATCACAATTTTTAATCTTAAAATTTTCATATTTTTCGGAGATAAAAGTTTTAATGTTTTTGTAAAGGCGTGTTTTCGTAATGTAGTACTGAGTGTTATCTTCCATTCCGCTTAACCCTTGCCCTGCAGAGCCCGGATATGTCTTATCTTTCAAAAAAAGTAGATCCAGATCAGATGGCTTCTTCACATAACGAAAACACGTCCATACAAACACTTTGTAAACTTTACCGCCGAAAAAAAAATTCATATGAAAAATTTACATTTTTGCTTATTTCTGCATAAAATATAGATTGTGGGTACTCGTTAGAACCGCCTCATCAAGACGGTTCTAACGAGTACCCACAATCTATATTTTAGATCAGAAATAAGAAAAACTAGAATTTGTTTTTCTAAAAAAAACCGCTTTTGACCTCTAAGTATGACCTTGACATTGGAGGTATTGAGCTGGTTCTTGTGTGCAACACATCATCTAATGAAGATGAACATTCCTTCAAAGTAACTTTAAAAATGTTGAGAAATAACCTGTGAGAAATAAAAAAGTTATTGGCCGTACACAAAAAAGCCCTTTTTTACCTTTGACCTCTAAGTATGGCCTTGACCTTTGGGGTACAACACATCGTCTCATGATGGTTAACATTTCTGCCAAGTAATTTCATAAGCCATCAAAGAATAAGGAAGTTATTGACTGTCCCTTTTTTTTACTTTTGACCTGTAGGTATGACCTTCACATTGGAGGTATGGACCTTGGTCTTGCACATGACTCATGGTCTAATGACGGTGAACATTTCTGCATGGTTAGTACTTACTTTATAAAGTCCATCCACAAATAAAAAAAGTTATTGACTGGACACAAAAAACAAACTTTTTTTTACCTCTGACCTCTTAGCATGACCTTGATCTTGGAGGTACCGACCTGGGTCTAGTGTGCACCACATCGTCTCATGATGGTTAACATTTCTGCCAAGTAATTTCACAATCTATACAGGAATAAAATATTTATTGACAGAACACTAAAAAAGGCCCCTTTTTGTCCTTTGACCTCTTAGTACGACCTTGACAGTTGAGGTACCAACTTGGGTTATGCACGCAACACATCGTCTCATGGTGGTTAACATTTCTGCCAAGTAATTTCAAAATCCTTCTAAAAATAAAAAAGTTATTGACAGAACACAAAAAGGCCCCCTTTTTACCTTTAACCTCTATGTATGACCTTGACCTTTCAGGTACCAAACTGGGTCATGCGTGCAACAAATCATCTCATGGTGGTAACATTTCTGCCAAGTAACTTCAAAATTCTATCTAAAAATAAGCAAGTTATTGACAAAACCCGAAAAAGGCCCCTTTTTTACCTTTGACCTCTAAGTATGACCTTGACATTTGAGGTACCAACCTGGGTCATGCACAGAACACATTGTCTTATATTGGTTAACATTTCTGCCAAGTGATTTCAAAATCCATCTCAAAATAAGAAAGTAATTGACCAAACACGAAAAAAGGCCCCTTTTTTACCTTTGACCTCTAAGCATGACCTTGACCTTTGAAATACCGACCTGCCTCATGCGCATCACACATCGTCTCATGGTTGTTAATATTTCTGCCAAGTAATTTTAAAATCCATCTCAAAATAAGAAAGTTATTGACCAAACACGAAAAAATGCCCCTTTTTGACCTTTGACCTCTAAGTATGGCCTTGACCTTTGAGGTACCGACCTGCCTTATGCGCACCACACATCGTCTCATGGTTGTTAATATTTTTGCCAAGTAATATTGACCGGACAAGATTTGCCCATACATTTTTACACACCGACAAACTTCCAAGGGAGATAATTCAAAAAGTATAAATGCGAGAGTTATAGTTCTTGCGCACTGCACGTCGACTAATGCTGATTAATATTTATATGAAGTTTTGTGAAGATAGCTCGAACGCTTTTCAAGTTATAGAGCGGACACGAATGTGTGACAGACGGACAGACAGACAGACAGACGCCCGGTGGAAAAACAATACGTCTCTCCGAAAAAAAAAATCGGGGGAGACATAATAAGGTTTACCCCTGTAAACCCCAGTTTTTCTATATACAAGTGGGGTTCAAGGGGGTCAAAATAACATAGACGTGTTTTCGTGATGAGAAGCCATCTGATCAGGATTTTCATTGTTTGTCATTCAGTTTATATATTTGTTGCAATGATTTGCATCAAGAATTCTGATTGGTTGATAATCAGTAGTGGGTGTGGCATATATAAATATTCAGCAGGTCAAGGGTTAATGTAAAGTAAGAGTCCATTTCCAAATTTGGGTATGTCACGATGAGTTATTTCAGAAATTTAATTAAATTTTGTAAATATCTTTGTGTTTGCATGATCCTACGCTGAACTAGATTTAACCCATAAGAAGCCAATCACAAAAATATATATCTGCTTTGTTGTCTGCTGCACTTTAAAAATCATTTTTTGCAAAAAGCGTAGATCCAGATCAGACTGCAGTCTGATCAGGGTCCACCCTATTTGCGTGTATGGAAAATGGTTTTAAAAGGATGCAAGATTGTGCAGCAGACGACAAATACAGACCACATTTTCAGACCCATATTTCTTGGCACCTTAAGACTTAATGTCTCATTTTGAATCAATGGTGTGAATGTTTTGCATTTTAATCGGATTTTGTAATATCAGACAATGATACCTGTTTTGGGATGTCTTCTAGAGTTATTTTATTACTTGAAATATCCCCGTGAGAGGTTTGTTTTCCATAATTATAAACTTCATTTTTAAACTTATCTGCTAGTCTTTAGACCTGCATTTGATGGCAGAAGTGAAACAGGTAAGGCAGAATTCTGTGCAGTTTATATCATAAGGATAACTAATTATAAATCTTTGTACATCACGTGAACAAGTCCATGAAATGAACACCCCACTAAACCCCACTTTATATACAGAAAACTGGGGTTTACTGGAGTATACATTATTTTGCTTATTTCTGCTCGAAGACATAGGTCGTGGGTACTCTTTTGAATGAGGCGGTTCTAAGGAGCACCCAGAACCTTTATTTGCAATGAACATAAGACAAATATCAGTTTTCATCAGAAAAGAAGCTATTTTGAAGGAGTGAAAACATCACGTGAACAAGTCCGTGAAATGAACACCCACCTTATCCCCAGTTTATATAGAGAAAACGGGGGTTTACAGGGGTATACATTATTTTTCTTATTTCTGCTCCAAGACATAGGTTGTGGGTACTCCTTAGAACCGCCTCAATGAGGCGGTTCTAACGAGCACCCAGAACCTATATTTGGAGCATAAATAAGAAAAATATCAATTTCTGCTCCAAGACATAGGTTGTGGGTACTCCTTAGAAGCGCCTCAATGAGGCGATTCTAACGAGCACCCACAACCTATATTTGGAGCATAAATAAGAAAAAATGACAGATTTTCATCAGAAAAGTAGCCATTATGGAGATAAGAAAAGAAAACGCACTTTGTCGCACGGGTATGTTATCGTAATTAATGTAATATTTTGCACGTGTGTGTTATCGTAATGATCGCCATTTGTTTTTTTTCTTGATATAAAGAAGCGTTTTCTTGGACTAGTTAACCTCATGATTCAGCTAGCACTTTATTCAACTGTCCTATCATCGGGAGACCGTCTGTGTTAATTATTAATGATATTAATGCTTTATTGGCAATTATAACCACGCAAACACGACTATATAAATTTGACCCCCTTGAACCCTACCTTTATATAGTAAAACTGGGGTTTACAGGGGTATACCTTATTTTTCTCATTTCTCATCTAAAATATAGATTGTGGGTACTAGTTAGAACCGCCTTGATGAGGCGGTTCTAACGAGTACCCACAATCTATATTTTGAGCAGAAATAAGTAAAATATCACAATTTTTCATCTTAAAATTTTTGGTTTTTCGGCGTTTAAGTTGTCAATGTATTTGTATAGGCGTGTTTTCGTAATGATTTTAGGGATGTTTCAATACTTTAATGCTGTGTATTTTCATAATTGAGGCCATTCTCATCAAGCAAATGAGCCTTTATAATTTTGACCCCCTTAAAACCCTCTTTTATATAGTAAAATTGGGTTTACAGGGGTATACACGTTTTTTTATTATTTCTGCTCAGTCATAGATTGTGTTGAGGCGGTTCTAAAGAGTACCCATATACTACGTTTTGAGCAGAAATATGAAAAATAACAAGATTTTTATCGACAAATATCAATGTTTGGTGATAAAATTTGCCAGTATGTTTTGAGCAGAAATATGAAAAAAGTAAAACAAATCATTTTTGGTGGTAAAATTTAACCAATATATTTGAACAGGCCTGTTTTCGTAATGAGTTTAGGCATCAAAAACATTACGAAAACACGCCTATTCAAAAGTATTGAAAATTTCACCACCAAAGAAATATGAAAAAAATCCAGATTCCTAGACTGTGGGAACTACTAAGAACCACCTCGACGAGGCGGTTCTAACGAATACACACAGCCTATTTTTGAGCATAAATAAGAAAAGTAATGTATAGTCCCCTAAATCCCAGTTTTACTATATAAAAGTGGGGTTTAAGGGGATCAGAATTTTATAGGTGCGTTTTCGTGATGATTATTTTATAGAAGATATTACGGCCATACTTTAGATTTTGTTTGTTTGATTTGATGTTTAACGTCCCCGTCAACACTGTAAAGGTCATTTTGGAGACGTTGCTTCCAATTTTGTGGGACTTTTACCCGACATTGAGATGGAATGACATCTCAAGCCCTGCCGCCCAATGAAACCAATAGGGTTAATAAGCATGGACGGGGCGATTAAGCGGTTTACCAGTACACGTGTGCGGGTCGGTGTCAGCTCTGCGTGGAAGCATCATGCAGCCAATCTATTTCTTCAAGCCCCGATGGGCGGGTGCTAGCCATACTTTAGAGATCCCAAATATGTCGCATCATCACGTTAGTAAGTCCGTGAAATGAACACCCCCCCACCCCCCCCCCCCCCCCCCCCCCCCCCCCCCCCCCCCCTTAACCCAACTTTTTATATAGAAACTAGAAATGCGTCCATAGGACACGGATGCCCCCGCCCGAAAATATGTCTATGTTCGTATTCATCCATAGAAAGTTATTCACAGTGTTTAAGTTTTGGCCCTTTTTATGCCATTTGACCTCCAAGTATGACCTTGGAGGTACGGATCTGGACACATTGTCTCATGATGGTTATCATTTCTTCAAAATAATTTCAAAATCCATCCAAAAATAAGTAAGTTATTGGCTGCGTTTAAGTTTCGGACCCTTTTTTTGACCTTTGACCTCCAAGTATGACCTTGACCTTGGAGGTACGGACCTGGATTTTGCATGTGACACATCGACTCATGATGGTTAACATTTCTACAAAGTAATTTCAAAATCCATCCAGAAATAAGAAAGATATTGACTGCGTTTAAGTTTCGGACCCTTTTTTTGACCTTTGACCTCCAAGTATGACCTTGACCTTGGAGGTACGGACCTGGCTTTTGCACGTGACACATCGACTCATGATGGTTAACATTTCTCCAAAGTAATTTCAAAATCCATTTAGAAATAAGAAAGTTATTGACTGTGTTTAAGTTTCGGACCCTTTTTTGACCTTTGACCTCTAAGTATGACCTTGACCTTGGAGGTACGAACCTGGGTTTTGCAGGAGACACGTCGTCTCATGATGGTGAACATTTCTGCCGAGTAATTTTAAAATCCATCAAGAAATAAGGAAGTTATTGACTGCGTTTAAGTTTCGGACGGACGGACGGACGGACGCACGGACGGACGAACGGACGGACATGGGCAATGCTATATGCCCTTTCCACCATTCTTCGAATGGCGGGGGCATAAAAACTGGGGTTTAAGGGGGTATACCTTATTTTTCTTATTTCTGCTCCTGGACAATGGTTGTGGGTGCTCGTTAGAACCGCCTCAATGAGGCGGTTCTAACGAGGACCTACAGCCTATGTTTGCAGTAGAAATAAGAAATATATCATGGATTTTTATCAGAAAAGTAGGCATGTTGGAGATGTGAAAAAATGCACTATGTCGCACGGGTCTGTTATCGTAATGTTAACCTGGCGCTATGATTAAACCTCAACAGTTCGAACTACTCTTTCTCGAACAAAGTTTCATAGTCTCAATGGTATTCCGGTTATTGGAGTTTAACCCATCTATCGCAATGGAATAATCCACAGAATGTGTTTGGAATGGTCCCTTTCCAATTATAGGAATGTCCGGTTGTAAGTTCGAGAAGCCTCTGTGGTGTAGTGGTTATGCTACTCGCCTGATAAACCAGAGATTGCAGGATCGATCCCGGGCTTCCCCGGTCTTTCGGATGAGTCTTTAAACCGAGGTCCCGTCTCCGTATGACATTAGCTGTTGGTGGGAGGTAAAACGGAAACACACTCACTCAGGTTATATAAATTCTACAAAAAAATGTATGTACTTTAAGCAAACAGTGTAGACTCAGATCAGAGGCCGCGTTCTTTGGCGTCGGATCCGGTTCTAGAAAGCGACGTCGGATCTGGGTCTATACTATTTGGCAATGTCCTAAAAACAGCCGCTAGGCATATGTGGGTTAACTGCATTTATTTATTTTATTCAAAGCTCAAATGAATATTCTGTGCCATCTACCAATATTCTCAGTGCATTTATAGAAAACCCCTATTGTAAACTAGTGGGACTCACCCAATGAATACATTGACACACGCGACATCACATGATCATTATAAACATGGTTTGCTCCATTCATACGTTGTTATGACATCATATGAACTCTAAAAACTACATACAGTTGTTTTCTTGTAACAATTTTAGCCCTTGAACTAGAATTATTTGCCACATAATGGATGGAAAATATAGTAATTACATGGTTAGTGTCTTTAATAATAAAATATAATCGGTGAGCCTTAGACAATTTTATAGGGGCGAGCTTTAGCGAGCCCCTATAAAATTGTCGAGGCGAACCGATTATATTTTATTATTAAAGACACTATCCATGTATTTAGTTTATACCGCAATTCAAAACAATCAATGGATTTTGCAATAATTTAGCAAATTTAAGCAAAATATACAGCAGACTGTGTGGCATGTTAAATAACATGCCGTGCCGTGGCGCGCACACGTATAGTATAACGTGACGTCAACGAGTGCAAAGTTTCTGACGTCACCGCGGCACAAAGACGTAGTAAACAACACGGACGCTCGAATAAAAGTTTCTCAGCGCTTCACTTTCTGTATGAAAATCTGCAACTAAATAGTTTATTTTAGCTTTAAAAAATATTTTCGAGGTTGAGACGCAACTGCAGTTTCAGTGCGCAGTTATTCCAACGGGCCATTCAAAGAGGAAAGGCCGAGAAGGTAAGAATTTAGCTGAAATTTCTGAAAATCTGTTTAAATAAATATTGCAAAGATTTTAACTAGCAGTTTCATTGTTTTCCCATGTATGAAAGGTTACATATTATTGATTGCACTTGTAAAATAGGGACCTGAAAAGTAGGTCCGGTCTATAAACGGTCACTAGACGTATTATACATGTAGGTCAGTAGAAGGTATTATAGGTCACTACCGATTATAGCGTGAAGTTATTCGACCCCCTTTATTAGAATGCCTGATTGCGGTATAAAATGTAAATATATGTAATAAAAGTAACTTGAAGTGGTACCGAGTAAAGCTGAAGTGGACCCCATCACGAAAACACGCCTATATAATTTTGACCCACTTGAACCCGACTTTTATATATGTAGTAAAACTGGGGTTTCCGGGGGTATACCTTATTTTTCTTTATTCTGCTCTAAATTATAGATTGTGGGTACTCGTTAGAACCGCATGCTCTAAAATATAGATTGTGGGTACTCGTTAGAACCGCCTCATTGAGGCGGTTCTAACGAGTGCCCACAGTCTATATTTTGAACAGAAATAAGAAAAATATCACAATTTTTCAGCTTAAAATTTTCATTTTTTCGGCGATATAGGTGGTAATGTATTTGTATAGGCGTGTTTGCGTAATGCCTTCATAAATGTACACGTGTAACCCTGTTAGCGCAACATTTGGGATGAATGGAATTTGTCAGGAGTCCATTTCAAAATTTAGGGGTACTGATTGTGTTGATTTTAGAACAATTCGCAAATAGTGAAGGCCCTGATCAGACGTCTGATCAGGGCATGCACTAGTTTAAACTGACGCATTTTAGGATTCACGTTTTTAAATGGTCAAACGAAAATTCAGATTAGAGTTATGATTCTCATATTCTTTTGGTAGCTTGCTTATTTTCTGCATATCGCCTTCTCAAAATCCAAATATATTTTACCATCCTAGCAATGGAGTGGATAATCCTTAGATTTAATGCGGCATGCTTGCCAGTTTTCATGTATTTTCATCATGTTTCAGTCGGATTTTTTGTCCCTGAGGGATGCTTTTCGAAATTAGATTAGACATGAAATAAAATGAACATGTCAAATTCGCGCTCCCACGTGTTATAGACGGAATATCAAATGAACGTTTTCAACATTTGCAATAAGTAAATGGTTTTGCAGTTGAGCACTTATGGATTTTGCACACCACAGCAATGAATGTAGTCAAACTTAACCCTTGTCCTGCTAATCCCGGATATGCCTTATCTTTGAAACAATGTAGATCCAGATCAGATGGATCAGGATCTACATTGTTTGCCATTCAGATTGTGAATGTGTGGCAATGATTTGCATCGAGCAATCTGATTGGTTGATAATCGGTAGTGGGTGTGGCATATATGAATATTCAGCAGAACAAGGGTTAAATTGGCTCTTTTGGGACCATGAAGATTTGTTCGAGACAGGGTTACTGTTAATTCAAGTCACAACGCCAAGCCAAAGGACATTTTGTGGGTAATTTTTGAATATCTTTTCGATGTTCTATAATGCAAATGTATGTCATGTGTACTCATTAGAATCGCCCCATCGGGGCGATTCTAATAAGTACACACAACATGCGTTTGCAACGTAAAAGATGAACATTTCCCTAGATTATCCGTCATTATTTTTTACCCGGAGGAATTCCAAAAAGCCTAAAGAAAGGGTTCGACTCAGCCATGGTAAACAAGTCATCGGTGTTCGAGCTATTCAAGTTTCACTGTTTGCACTGCAAAAATTATGCAAATATTACAGCCCACCACTGGCCCCAGTAAGCAGGCAATAACACACATTATCAGTTACCATCTATATTAATTGCATTGTAACAATTTGACCTAGTAAAGATATGCTGAACTTTATCATGTCAACGTGACCTTGCACGTCTATGAATGAACCGCACTACTGGAAATCAAAGCACTGAGAGTACTGGTGGGTCGATCGTCTCTGAGTGCAGGTTGGGAAAATAGTCCTGAACTGAGAATCGAACTGTCCGTTTAAATTTAAGCAAACACAGCAGATCTGATCAGACATCGCGTTATGTGGCGTCAGATTATGTAGATTCAGTTTGCCAATGCCCATGTGCACGAGCACAGTCCACCCGCCCACGCCGGTCGGGGCTTGAAGAAATAGATGGGCTGCATGATGCTTCTACGCAGGGCTGAAACCGACCGCAAACGAGTACTGGTAAACCGCTTAGAGGATCTAAGCCTACACAGGCAAAGCGGTATGAGTCGGACCGTCCATGCTCATAAACCATATTGGTTTCATTGCGTGACAGGGCTTGACATGTCATTTCATCTCGGTGTCGGGTAAAAGTCCCATAAAATTCGAAGCAACGTCTCAAAATGGCATATACAGTGTTGACGGGGACGTTAAACCTCAAATCAATCAAATAAACAAACAAACGAGCACAGGCGAGAATTTTCTTTTTACGCTGCGCTCCGACGTCTTAGGGATGCTATAAACAACCAGTACTTGGGTTTTGTTCAGGGTCAGCGACAGTCCGATGATCAGTGATAGTCACGCGGACAATAGCAAGCAACAGGTTCTCTGCTTTATAACGTAGACTGTGGGTAACCGTTAAAACGCTACATTATAAGAAAAGTATTCAGTCATTTTTTTTTTCTGAAAAAAAAAAATATGGTAGCTTTTCCGTCACATTGTTAACGTGTACTTGTCATTTGTTAATTTGTTTAATTATTGGAAAGGTCTATTGCCAGTCGACTGGCAATAGCCAAAACACGTTAAAATGGCTATTGACAGTCGACTGGCAATAGCCAAAACACGTTAAAATGGCTATTGACAGTCGACTGGCACTAGCCATTTCAACGTATTTTGGCTATTGCCAGTCGACTGGCACTAGCCATTTTAACGTATTTTGGCTATTGCCAGTTGCTTCTTGTTTTTTGTTGTTGTTTTTTCTCTCATTTTTTATTTATACCATACGATTGTTATTATTTTTACAGCGATCATATCTCATATACACCATGATCCTGGGCAGACAAACATATACTGCGCCGCTCCGAGGCGGTTCTAATGTTTGTCCATCCTCAACGGTTTTTAGCAATAAATCAGCTAACAGGTCCTTATGAGGACCACCACCCCTGTTAACACCACTTTATACCGAAAAAATATGGACTTTACAGGGGCATACCTCAGTCTCCTATATTCTTTGCTTAGACCATAGAATTTTGATAACTGATTGAGGCGTTTCTACCGAGTACCCACAATCTATGTTTAGACTGAAAACAATACTCAAATCAGCTGAACGATGCTAGTTCTGGAGATAAAATGGAGTTAGTTTATGATTTTCTTTCCTGATTCCCTGCTACATACTTTCTTGTTTCCAAATACATACATGGATATTGCATCGCATCGAGGCGGTTCTAAGTAGTGTCCATCATCATCGGTTTAGCAGTACTAACAAGTCCGTATAAGGAACACTTCTGTTAGCTGCACTTTATACAGAGAAAGTAAGATTTACATGGGTGTATCTTATTCTCATATCATAGATTTTGGAAAGTTCTAACGAATACCCACAATCTATGTTTCGACTGAAACAATATGTATAAAAACCCTATTGGTTTCACTGGGCGGCAGGGCTTGAGATGTCATTTCATCTCAATGTCGGGTAAAAATCCCACAAAATTGAAACAACGTCTCCAAACTGACCTATACTATATTGACGGGGACGTTAAACCTCAAAACGGCGGATTAAATACTCGTCATACAACTATGAAGGAACTATGGGAGGGGTATGTCCAGGGGGATTTTGTCCACCTAAACAAATGAAGGGGGGATTTTGCCCGCCTTTACAAAACGGGGAGGGGAGTGGGATTTGTCCGGGTGGTTAGATTCGGAGAAAACAGTGATTTGCGGCGGATACATTTTTTAATTATTACATAGGGTATGGATACTTGTTAGAAGGGTGGTTATAAAGAGCAACAATAATCTAAGCTTTGGCTAGAAAAAAAGAAGAAGAAGAAAACTATTGAACATGATTAAAACCATGTTTGTGATGTTTTCCGTGTTTTTTTTTTTTTTTTTTTCCAAAGACTTTCTTTCCTACATTCGTTAGATTTTGTTCTAAACATAGCCTGTGGATACTTATAGACTAGAAATAAGAAAAAAATACTGAACATGATTAAAACCAATTCTCTGACTTTTCTTCCGTGACTTTTTAGCTCATCTGTCAAGTAGCGACGAAGTGAGCTTTTGGGATCACTTTTTGTCCGTCGTCCGTCGTGCGTCCGTGCGTAAACTTTTCTTGTGAACACACTAGAGGTCACAGTTTTGGGCCAATCATCATCAAACTCGGTGAGAATGATCACCAGGGCAATATCTCGGTCAAGTTCGAATATAGATCATGGCAGGTCAAAAAGTAGGTCAGTAGGTCAAATCAAAGAAAAGCCTTGTGAACACTTTAAAGGCCAAAGTTTTGGTCCGATCGTCATCAAACTTGCTCAGAATGATCAACATGACTATATCTCGGTCAAGTTCGAATATGGGTCATGTCGGGTCAAAAAGAAGGTCAGTAGGTCAAACCATAGAAAAACATTATGAACACTCCAGAGGCCACAGTTTTGGTCCGATCGTCATCAAACTTGCTCAGAATGATTGTCTTGACAATATCTGGTCAAGTTCGAATATGGGTCATGTCGGGTCACAAGGTAGGTCAGTAGGTCAAACCATAGAAAAACCTTCAGAATACACTAGAGGCCACAGTTTTGGTCCGATAATCATCAAACTTGCTCTGAATGAGTATCTTGTCAATTTCTCGGTCAAGTTCGAATATGGGTCATGTCGGGTCAAAAAGTAGGTCAGTAGGTCAAATCATAGAAAAACTTTGTGAACACACTAGATGCAACAGTTTTGGTCCGATCATCATCAAACTTGCCCAGAATGATCATCTCGACAATATTTCAGTCAAGTTGGAATATGGGTGTTGTCGGGTCAAAAAGTAGGTCAGTAGATCAAACCATAGAAAAACCTTGTTAACACTCTAGAGGCCACAGGTTTTGGTCCAATCATCCTCAAACTTGCTCAGAATGATCATCAAATCATAGAAAAATCTTTTTGAACTGTGACCTTTGATCGATTTTGTCGTAACTTTTGAACCATTTAAGGTAGAGCCTTCATATTTGGCATGTATGTTCCTTGTGACAAGGTTTTCCCATCAGTCAAAAAATTGATCTGGATCTGTGACCTTGACCTTGATCTGTGACCTACTTTATCGTAATTTTGGAACCATTTGAGATAGAGCCTTCATATTTGGCATGTATATTCCTTGTGATGATGGCTTCACATCCATATAATAATTTGACGTGTGACCTTGACCTTTGACCTACTTTATCATAACTTTTGAACCATTTAAGATAAATCTTTCATATTTGGCATGTATTTTCCTTCTGACAAATCACCTTACTGAATTACCTACCATTTCAGCAGTGTGAATCAGGTGAGCGATCCAAGGCCATCATGGCCCTCTTGTTTTCCTATCCAAAACTGCGACTTTTTTTCCGTGACTTTTTTTCCTGTGACTTTTTTTTCTACCTGTTATGTAAATTCGTTTGGGAGAGGCGATCATCTAGGTGGTCAGATGCTTGATCAGACACTATTACTCAAAACCTTTATTTTACTTGTCTTATGTCCTAGTGTATTTGAATATCCCCATAAAATTCATCACGCAAACATGCCTATATAAGTTTGACCTCCTTGAACCTCACATTCATATAGTAAACTGGGGTTAACAGGGAAAAACTTATTTTTTCTTATTTCTGCTTTAAAATATAGAATGTGGGTACTCGTTAGAACCACCTCAATGAGGTGGTTCTAACGAGTACCCACAATCTATTTTTTTTTTAGAACAAATAAGAAAAATATCACATTTTTTTATCTTAAATGTTAAGTTTTTTTGGGACGTTTAAGTTTACAATGTATATGTATATGCGCGTTTTCGTAGCGTTGGGAAGGATATGCCTTTACTAAGAGTGAACAAACAGTGAAGACCCATTCCAGACTTACTCAGGTGGTTCTAACGAGTACCCAAACCTACGTTTTGGAGCAGACGTTTACCCATCACAATTTTTCTCTATATAAAGAGGGGTTTAGCTATGGTGATTATGGCACGGACTTGTTTACATGATGTGGACACTTATTAGAAGCGCCTTATAATACATATATTGAAGCGCCTTTCACTAAACGTATTATGAGTGAATGTAGGACGATTTGGCCAGCGGACGATTTGGCCCGGACGATTTGGCCTAGGACAATTCGGCCTAGGACAATTTGGCCAGCCCAAAATATTGGGTAGGACAATTTGGCCAGATTAATATAGTGACTAGTTTAAACTGAAAATTTAATGTTTTTGGTTTGTTTTTAATATTCAGTAATGTTTGAATATGTGGAAGGAACATTTTAAAGAAGATTTTAAACAATTAGACTTGTTTGTTGTTTTTGTTTTTAAACTTTTATAACTTTTGGCTTGAGATATTATTTATGTGCAAATTAATAAAAATGGTTAAGTATAATCCCCCAAACACAAAAAATACAATAAAAAAAAAAAATAAAATAATAAATAAATAAATTTAATGGTTTTGTTTAAATTGGCTGGAAAACTATGTCATGTCCAAAATGACTACTTTTCTGGTGAAAATCTGTGATATTTTTTCTTATGTATACTCCAAATATAGATTCTAACGAGTACCCACAACCTACATGTATATCTTGGAGCAGAAATAAGAAAAATAATGTATACCCTCATAAACCCTAATTTCTCTATATAAAGTTCATTTTACGGACCTGTTCACGCGATACCTGCCTGGTTCAAGAATGTGCACTGCCCTGGTGAACCACTTACACTTAGGGAAACTGATCTGCTCAATATGACCTAACTAGTGTTGGCTGGGCTCAGATACTATAAATGAGCAGAAAATATGTAATGATGTGTGATAAAAATATGTTGTCAAATGAAGAAACTGCTCAAACTATACAAATTCCTCTTATGTCAACATTGGATTTTCACTCAAAGTCAAGAAATAACAGATGAAATCACTGAAAAAAAAAGAAAAAGGAAATATTTGATGAAAATATGTGGCCAAATGAAAAAAAAAAATCTAATGAAATGATTAATAGAATAAGAATTTGTAAAACCGCTAGAAGAAATCAGTTTGGCCAAATTGTCCTACCCAGTATTTTGGGCTGGCCAAATTGTCCTAGGCCGAATTGTCCTAGGCCAAATCGTCCGGGCCAAATCGTCCGCTGGCCAAATCGTCCGCCCACCGGGCACCATTATGAGTACCAGTACTCAATATACCTACGATAAGCCTGCGCCGAAAAATGTGGATAGATAGTGACAGGTTCAAAATGATCAAATAGTACAAAAGCTGATCGCAGAAGTTTATGGCGTAAACCTTCCAACCATGTGGACCTGTTCATATACTTATGCAAACGGTGTAGATCCAGATGAGGCTCAAAATGCACCGTCTCATCAGCAAGTAAGCGAATTATACTCGGACCCAATACAGAGAATTATATTAACAAGTTTATACGATTCCTTCAGAACATGATTTTGTTTGTTTTTATTTGATTTGAGGTTTAACGTCCCCGTTAACACTGTAAAGGTCATTTTGGAGACGTTGCTTCCAATTTTGTGGGACTTTTAACCGACATTGAAATGAAATGACATCTAAAGCCATTTCGCCCAAATGAAATCAATAGGGTTTATTTGCATGGACGGTCCGCCCCGCACCGCGGTTCCTGGACAGGCTTAGATCTTCTAAGCGGTATACCAGTACTAGTGTGCGGGCCGGATTCAGTCATTATGTCTTGTATTAATGTTTGGTAAATACAAAGATCTTTCAAAATCGAAAGATAAAACTTGTAAACTTATATAGAAATACATGTATATTTGAAGTCATTATTTATGATCAATTCCTAATCTCGGGGGTGAAAGGGTTATTTACCTATCCCTTAGGGGTAAACAATAGGTAATTATTGCTTGCTCTGGATAGCGCAATAAACAGTTTGACTTGTAAAAATCATAAATTTACTTAAACCTTAAGATGCCAATCACAACAATTCTCATTGGCTTTGTTGTCAGCTGGTTTGTTGCAAAACATTGTAAACCCAGAGCAGACTGCTACTTGACGAGCAGTCTGGTCGGGATCTATACTGTTTGCACGCATGCCAAATGTTTTCGAAAGTTTGCAAGTATGAAGCAGACGACATAAAATGACAATATTTTCACATGCAGTTTTTCTTGGCGTTTTTTGGGGGGTTAAATTAGTTCTTTCACAAAACATATGAGCCTGTGCATAACAAAACCTACAATAATATTAGTACAACCAGCGAAGACTCAGATCATCCAGTTTGTACATTCAGTCTGACCAGTCTTTGGCTAATCCGGATGCCTTAGAAGACTCATTCAAACAGCAAAGACTCTGATCAGACTGCGCGCATGCGCAGGCTGGTTTACTGGGAATAGAGACCTATCTAATTGATAACTAATTGAAATGAAATTAGTACATTTGTTTCTTTTTTTTTATTTGAGGTTTAACGTCCCCGTTAACACGGTATAGGTCATCTTGGAGACGTTGCTTCCAATTTTGTGGGACCTTTAACCGACACCTCAAGCCCTGCCACCCAGTGAAACCAATAGGGTTTATATGCATGGGCGGTTGGACTCGCACCACTTTAGAACCTCAAAGCGATTTACCAGTACTCGCGTGCAGTCGGTGTCAGCTCTGCGTGGAAACGTCATGCAGCCAAATCTATTTCTTCAAGCCCCGATTGGCGGGGGCCAGAAATTAGTACAAACTTACAAACTGGGAAAGTATTTTTACTAATTACAATTAACACATTCTGATTGGAAAGTAAAGGAATGTATCAGTCATCCCCCTCCCTAACACCACCTCAAGAATATGGGACGTTTTGTCCACCCTGTCAAATTAGCATGGGACGTTTTGTCCACCCTGTCAATATCGTGTTAGACGTTTTGTCCACCCTGAAAAATGATGTGGGGCGTTTGGTCCGCCCTGAAAAAATGACGTGGGACGTTTTGTCCGCCTGGTCAAAAAAGGCATGGGACGTTTTGTCCATGGGACTTTTTGTCCTACATTCGATACTGACGTCCCTTTTGTTGATATACGCAAATAGACACATGCCGCATCTGATCTGGGCCTTTACTGGTCAATCAACCATATTCAAAACATTATAATATCACGAGAAAGAAACCTGTTTATGCCATACGTTTCGAAAACACGCCTATTCATATATTTTCATAATTCTGCTAAAAACATAGATTGTGGGAACTCGTTAGAACCGCCTCGGCAAGTAACGAGTATACAACATTTATGACTGAGAGCAGAAATAAGGAAAATAATATGAACCCCTATAAACCCCAGTTCTATTATATAAAAATGAGGTTTAAGGGGGTCAAAATTATTTTGTTTTGTTTGTTTGATTTGAGGTTTTCAGTCCCCGTCAACACTGTATAGGTCATTTTGGAGACGGTGACTCCCATTTTCGTGGGACTCAAATCAAACGAACAAAATTTGTCCTCCCTACCAAAGTTAAGCAGTGTGCCATTGTCCTGTGGGATAGTGTCCAATAGGTTTTTGCCCTAGTGGGCTTTTGTTACAGTGGGCTCTTGTCCGTTCATAATAATGGCACTTTCTGTGTCCCCGCCTGTTAATGATGCAGAAAGCAGAATTCCTTGCACATAAGCCCTCTTATTACATAAAAGTCTGTTGTTTATGGGTGTCTGCTCACAAACCCGGCCATATGAATAAAATGCAGTCAATTCGATGTGAACATGAACAACGCTATATACCCTGAACAACCCCAGTCCTTTTCTCTATATAAATTGTATTGACTAATCGAACTTAATTTCTGACAGAGGAATTCTCGAGTGATCAGCGGGTTTCTGTTACTGTGTTTTCTGAGAAAATCACCAGCATCTAAGAATTTAACTTGATGCAAACTTACGTTAAACGGGCGACTGGTAATAGTCAAAAAAAGTTAAAATCCCTTAGTGACAGTCGACTGGTAATAGCCAAAACACGTTAAAATGGCTATTGCCAGTCGACTGTCACTAGCCATTCTAACGTATTTTGGCTATTGCCAGTCGACTGTCACTAGCTATTTTAACGTATTTTGGCTATTGCCAGTCGACTGTCACTAGCCATTTTAACGTATTTTGGCTATTGCCAGTCGACTGTCACTAGCCATTTTAACGTATTTTGGCTATTGCCAGTCGACTGTCAATAGCCACTCCGTTAATTATTTCACTTCTGTATACGCGTATATTGGTTCATCTTTCTGAATCTAGAATATTTCATTGATAATGCTTAACCTCATGTGCATTTTAACATTTTATTTCACTTCTGTATACGCGTATATTGGTTCATCTTTCTGAATCAAGAGTATTTCATTGATAATGCTTAAACCTCATATGCATGTTTTAACATTTTATCCAGCTGCAAACAGTGAAGATCCATCGATGGCTTCTGATCAGCATCTACAATGTTTGTCTTAGTTTCTCCTGTCCCTTTTCTCCTCGCTCAGTCCCACCACTGCATCCCAGCTCCTGAATATCAGTGATCTGAAAAAGAGCCCATTTAGCGATATGTTTAAACTTACCTGTTGATGCAGGCCCCCTCCCCACTTTTGGAAATTATCTCAGATTCATGCAGTTTTTCACCCTCTGCAAAATACTTGAAATTCGCACCCCTCCCCGCCCCTTTTCAGAGTCTATGAATGGGCCTTCTGTTTGATTTGAGGTTTTACGTCCCCGTCAACACTGTAAAGGTCATTTTGGAGACGTTTCTTCCAATTGTGTGGGACTTTTACCCGACCTTGAGATGAAATGACATCTCAAGCCCTGCCACCCAATGAAACCAAAAGGGTTTGTAAGCATGGACAGTCCGACTCTCGCACCGCTTTGCCTGGGCCGGCTTAGATCCTCTAGGTGGTTTACCAGTACTCGTGTGCGGGTCGGTTTCAGCTGTGCAAGGAAGCATCATGCAGCCCATCTGTTTCTTCAAGCCCCGATGGGCGGGGCCGCGCGTATGGGCCTGAATCATGTTCAAAACTGTTGCTACATATGGCGAGCAGTGCCGACCCTGATCAGACGCAATGTACTGTCTATCCGAGCTGGGTCTACGCTGTATGTCTAATAACGGTACCACCTATAATGTCTGGGCTACTCCTTTTTGCTCTTAAACATTTCAGGGTTCTACAATTTAGTTCTTAGCAGAAGAGGGAGCGAAAAGTCTATTTTTACTCGACTTGGCATACATTTGTGCAAACGTCCATTTCTAACAGTTTTGTGAATGGAATGTTCCGAAAGACGTCACGTGACAGCGTGGCCTAGATTAAGTTATTGTTTTTCTTTCATCACGTGAGCAACCTGGCATTATTATACAATTTCATTTAACCCTCAATTGCCACTATTTAGCAAACAGTGTAGTCCATGTGCAACCTGCTGAGCAGACGCCACATTCCACGGCGTCTGATCTGGGTATTAGGTGTTTACCAAAACCAGCACACGATTCCTGTCAAGACTCTTTAGATAGCTCTGACCTATATGCTGCATCGATAGAAATAGTGGAACTTTTCAAGTTCTATTAATAACCATTTCATTGGTTTTCCCAAATCAGGAATGGTCAGGTGGGCAACAGCATGAATTCAGTTGTGCCATTTAGTAAATTTGGGTCGATCGTCATATTTTTGCCATTTTTGGATCGTAAACGGTCGACCCAAAAACGGCAAAAATATTATTACTTGAAAAAAATGGAAAACAAATACCTGACAAAATTCCATATGAAAAAAATACGGTTAGCTGATACTAAATATATCGACCGATATCAGTGCACGCCGGAATTTTCGGACGCACAGAGATCAATCGATAGCTGATTGTAAAGTGCCCATGTAAGAGGGTACAGGGAGATATCAAAATTATCAGTCTCGGCTTCGAGGACGCGTGTAGAGTCGCTCGGCAAGCCTCGCTTTTCTACAAGCGTTCTCAAAGCCTTGCCTGATAAACTTGATGTCAAAAGAAACGAATCTGGTATTCTCTATATAACCGTCCTTGAGAAAAGTGCCCGAAGAAGTCTCTGATCAATGTCCTTCGTATGGGCGTGCTTAACTCACTATAAGCTACCTCTGGGGCACCATTATATGGGCCCCGTCAAGCGATTTTGTAACGTATCGCCTATGCGAGCAGCGAAGGTTCAGGCGAGCCTGCGCATCCGCGCAGTCTCGCCAGAACCTTCGCTGCTCGCTCATGCAAGCAGTGAATCAAGAGGAACCTTCAGACAGAAAGCCATATCCCTGGCCCCGCTGAATGGCTGGGCATGCGCAGTTAAAATTTGTCATGACGGAATGCTCGAAGACACAAATTCGCTTGGCGGGGCTCAATTATGCCTGAGAAGAGTGGAAAACTCTGATGCACAGGCTCTGCTCCACCTATGGTGTTCACCCCTGACACAAGTACGCCTATTTCGAGAGCAAGTTCTAATACCTTTACAAAACGTGGTATCAAAGTCAAAGAAATCATCAGATGCTTCTTCCGATCACTAACTCTCGCCTCCATCTCCAAGGTGATGCTATCAGCGTAACGTGAACTGAAAAAAAAAACATGATAAAAAAATAGAAGCCCTGCACCCAAACCAGATACCCAAACACAAAACATAATGTCCAGTAGAACGGTATGTATGTTAACCAGGACTTAGTGGCGAGACTGGCAAACCACATGTAGTTTCGTTATTTTGTCCTGCTCTCCTGCTGACTGTGTAGTTTTATCCTTCTGTTTTGTCTTTCCCCTAATATGTTCCATCCCGATTTCCAGCTATTCTTCTCACTTGGTTTAAACAATATTTATTTGCAAATAAATTACAAAGACATACATAAATGCATACACGCAAAATGACATAGGATCTGACGGTAAGCATAGTGCTTATATGGAAGTCATTTCCTAGGTTCAAGTATTGTATATAGTGTATTCGAAGAAAGGTCAAAAAGTGTCATCAATATAAAACCAAATCGTTCTGTGAACTCAGAGAGAGAGAGAGAGAGAGAGAGAGAGAGAGAGAGAGAGAGAGAGAGAGAAAGAGAGAGAGAGAGAGACTTACTTGATTTGTGCATCCTGCTGTCCTGCCATCGAGCTATTTTTCACTTTTCACCCTGATGTCCATCCATCCTGCCAACGTTCTTTTTTTTTTTTGTTTTTTTTTTTTAAACTTTGTGGGACTGCGGATGTACTTTGAAAAACTTTGCACTTGGTTCCGAACATCATTCGGAACTTCGTTTGCAAAGATGTCTATCAATTACGCACATTGTAGATTGTTACAGTGTATGCGGGCGTAATAGTTTACTCCTTATTTAATGCATGAGTTTCGGTTTCAGCAAATTTCAGGTTCTTTCTTCCAGCGACGTGCCAGGATGCATGTACTGCAGATCTTACTCTACTCTGTCCTATCGGCTAGCATATATGCATCTATTTCCGAGACACTCATAGAGAAACATAAGGAGGTTTGCCGATTACATCTCGGATGTGAGCCCGGTACAGTCGACACCGTTCCTACTGTAAAAGATAACTCTAGCTTCTTTCCAGACAGTCCGATTGATATGTCCAAATGCTGCGGTTATTGTTCTTGCGGAGATGACTGCCACAAATACGGATCTTGCTGCCTGCAGATGTATGAAACTTTTAATGAAGGATACCAAACGACTGGTACTACAAGGTAAAACTATATTCAGGTTGTCATGCAAGTTACGACAAAAGAAATTAGTTTCGGCAAAGGAACGCGCAGTGAAAAACTACATGTTACCAAGTCCGTGCAATAAATACGCCTGTGGAATAGATCAGGAATCGATACAATTAACCCACAGAAGGAAAACCGGGGTTTACATGGGTATACTTTGTTTTTTATGTACTTCTGCTCAAAGACATATGATGTAGGTACACATCAGAACCGCCTTTATGAGGCTGTTCTAACGCGTACTCACGACCTATGTTTGGTAAAATAATCGTTCGAGAGATATGATAAATGCGCATTGTCTCATGGAGTGAGTGAGAGTTTGAGTTTTACGCCTCACCAACAGCTTAAGTCATAGGGAGACGGGACCTCGGTCCAAATACTCATCCGAAAGTCTGGAGAAGCCCGGGATCGATCCTGCGACCCCTGGTTTACAAGGTGAGTAGCATACTCACTACACCTCGAAAGCTCCTAAATGTCTCATGGATGTGTTATCATAATAGAAATGAGCAATACGAAAACGCGCCTATAAAAATACACTGAAAACTTTACCGCCGAAAAAAATGAAAAAAACAAAAAGAAACTTTTAACATGATATAAGTGTGATATTTTTCTTATTTCTGCTTAGAGATATGCTTAAAGATAATTTATTCGATTGTGTATACGCGATAGAATCGGCTCATCGAAGCGACGCTTATAAGTATAAATAATATACATATATCAGTCAAAACCTACAATTGAACGAAAAAAAGCAAAACTTAATTATCCAACATCACAAAAACACGCCTATAAAATTTTGACCCCTTCGAACCCCACTTTTATTTAGTAAAACTGGGGTTTACAGGGGTAAACATTATTTTTCTTATTTCTGCTCTAAAATATAGATTGTGGGTACTCGTTAGAACCGCCTCATCGAGGCGGTTCTAACGAGTGCCCACAATCTATACTTTGAGCAGAAATAAGAAAAATATCACAATTTTTCATCATGCAAATTTCATTTTTTCGGCGATAAAGGTGGCAATGTATTTGTATAGGCGGGTTTGCGTAATGAATGGTTAATTTCTTGAGCTTTGGGAAGAATTCTGTAGGGGCACCATTATGGTAACACACCCGTGCGACATACATGTAGTGTACTTTTTCACATCTCAAAAATGGCTACTTTTCTTAAAACAATCTGTGATATTTTTCTTATTTAAACTGCAAACATAGGTTGTGGGTGATCGTAAGAACCGCCTCATAAGTACCCACAACCTATGTCTTGGAGCAGAAATAAGTAAAATAATGTATACCCCTGTAAACCCCAGTTTTCTGTATATATTTCTGTGTCACGACTCTTAAGATGACCCTGACCTGAAGGGTCCCAAGAATTCCGTTATCTAGTCAAAGCACTGACAGCACTGGTATGTCAATTGTCTCTGAGTGAAGCCTGTAAAATGGTCATGAGCGGGGACTTATACTGTTTCGTTTAACCCTTAAATCATTGTACTGTAAGCAAATAATGTAGACCTTGATCAGACGTTCCACGGCGCCTGATCTGGTTCTACAGTCTTTGCCAAATCCAACACATGATTCTAGTCCACAATCTAAAGACAACCTTCTCACGCAACATCCTGACTTCACAGCGATAAGAATTTCGAGGCTATTTGCTATAAATAACCATTAGCTTAACCCATATATGGCAATGGAATCTTCCTCCCAAGTAGGTTTGGAGTGGTCCATTCCCAATAGGATGTCAGGTTTGGTTTTACTTGTTGCAAATTTACAAATAAGAATTTTCTTTAAGCAAATAATGCAAACCCAGATCAGACGCCGCGTTCTGCGGCGTCTGATCCGGGTCTGCACTGTTTGCCACATGTCCCAGAAAAGGGCCGCTGGGCATATATGGGTTCAGTGACAGTCACATGGACATCAACGACTAAAAGCTGCTGTGTTTATTAACATCTGGGGCCAGTTGTTCAAAACTAACGACGTCGTTAAACCTTTGATCTTTTAATATGATAAATATGCTAATAATTGTGCTGCAAAAATGTGAGCAGCGCATCTGCAAAAGCTGCTCACATTTGTCAGCAAAATACCACTGTATTGGATATTATACTAACTAGAACAGTACACAATATGACACTAACGAGGCGGCTTTGGGTTGTCTATGCCCATTGGGGAGACAGCCAATGAAAGAGTTGTACTCGAGCATGTGCTCCCAGCAAAGTCTCAGTCCGGGATAGCTTAGGGGATTTCTCATTAAAAACACGCCTATTAAAATTCTTTGCAAATTTTACCACCGTAAAAATGAAAATTTTCAGATTAAAAATTATAATATTTTTTTTATTTCTGCTCAAAATATAGATTGTGGGTACACGTCAGAACCGCATCATCGAGGCGGTTCTAACGAGTACTAGCAAGCTATATTCTAGAGCAGAAATAAGAATTGTTTACCCCTGTAAACCCCAGTTTCACTGTATAAAACAGGGGTTCAAGGGAGCAAGAATGATATAGGCGTATTTTCGTGATGGTTTCCATAATTGTCATAACACCATGTTAACAAATCCATGAGATGAAAAAACCTCTACACCCAACTGTATAATATATAGAAAAAACGGAGTTTAGGGATACAGTCGAACTTCGATGGCTCGAACCCCTTTGGGACCATGAAATTTTATTCGAGACAGCGGTAGTTCGAGCCACTGAATGTCACTGCCAAGAGGCGTAACGAGATACGTTTGACCATCTTTCGATGTTAGATAATGAAAATGTTTGCTGTGTGTACTCATTAGAATCGCCTCAACGAGGCGATTCTAATGAGTACACACAGCACACATTTGCCAGATAAAAGACTTAACTCTCCTTAATCATCCCCCACCATTTCTTATCTTGAGGATTTCCCTAGGGGCTCAAGTACGAGTTCGACCCAGCCATGGGAAACGAGCCATCGGTGTTCGAGCCATCGAAGTTCTACTGTATATATTATTTTTCTTATTTTTGCTCCAAGGCATAGGCTGTGAGCACCTCGACCTCTGTTTGCATTTAAAATAAGAAAAATTTCACAAACTTTCGTCAAAAAATATTCGTTTTTTAGGCATGAAAACTCACGGATGATTTTGTCATTCATAATTGTGTTATTATCAAAATGATAACTGAACAATAATGTGATTTAACGTTCATTGAAGTACGAGTATGAATATCGGTACACGATCATTCTAAGTGAATTCATAATGAACAGCATCGGGTCAAGAACAATTTTGCTTGTGACCCGATAACATTACTGACATCATATTGGTCAGGATTTATGCCGTCCTTGTAGGTACAGATGTCTAACGCCAGAGTATGTTGTACGAAAACCTAGCGATTACCAGAGTCCGTCGCCAGTGTGGCTGGTATCGAAATGCGATCCAGAAGCTCCTAACGATAAAGTGCGGCGACAGTGCGAATACCCAGTACCTGATAATTTATTCCAGTCTCTTGTTCCAGTAATAGACAGAACAGATGGTAGACACTATCGAAATAAATTTTGTGCATCCTGCAATAATCGCGGGTCATTAAGGGTCATAGAGAACTGGAATATTGAATTAGCATGTGACAGCGTCTTCTCAATGCCAGAACAAGACATATTGGGCAAGATGGAAACAAATAATTGTAGTCTTATATTTAAGCCACCAATTGATTCACCTCCAGAGTTCTGCTTTGTGCCTCCTTTCACAATAGCAGCCTGCAATGAGACTGGATTATGGCCAGTATACGATGAAATGGTCGAATCTGCTTGCAACGCTTTCATCGATCCATACAATCTGACATATAAGAATTACTATTGCTACGTCTGTAATGTAGAGCAACCCGTTCACGATGAGGAGCAGTGTGAGGAATTTGACTTTGGAGAAATTACAGGGGAATTATCACCACCGTTTAGTGCAATTTTAGATTTGGGTGTGATAGAACGGTGGACTAAAAACGAAAATCTGGACTGCTTTCCATCCAAACAGTTTGAAGACTACAAAATGGTAAGGTAAAAACTCATTCATCGTCAATATTGGCTCATTTGTTCCATCTTCGCATGAATGATTAGTTCGGAACTCTCTTTTTCGTTACTTCCCGTGGCGGCCAGCTTAAATTCTTCAAACGACATATCCTCCCGAACCAAAGGTCAGATTGAGCTGAAACTTGAAGGGAGGCATCGGGGTTACATGGAGTTTTATATTTGCATAGATTGTTCTATTAGGATAATCCAATAGGGCCGCCATGGCGGCCATCTTGAAATCCTTCAAACAACGTCTCCTCCCGAACCAAAGTTCTACTTTAGCTGAAACTTGATGGCATCAGGATGACATGGAGATTCAGATTTACTCAAATCATTCCGTTACAATATCCAAGATGGCCGCCACGGCGACCATCTTGAAATTCTTCACACAACATCTCCTCCTGAACAAAAGGTCAGATTGATCTGAAACTTGGTGGGAGGCATCGGTTTGACGGAAACAATAAAACAAGACATTCTAACAGTAGAAAACACCTAATGAAGCGTTCATGTGACATTTATACGAATTGAATACAAAAAAGAAGTGGAGGCAATGATCAGGAATCGATACAATTAACCCACAGCTCCCATCAGAGACACCAAAGGGAACGAAACATAAACATGAAACAACAAACCCTAATGGAAACATCAATAGCGGAAAGACAAAAGGACAGTTACTTTCCCACAAAATGGCCAATAGGCTATCCAAAATAAAATAATATAAGGGACACAAACACCCAAAGACGAACCATAAAAAAATAAACCGCGACAGACGAACCGCCTTGGAACGGTCAGCGGAAACGAATTCCTCTGGGGGAGGGGGGGGGGGGGCTTAAATCGATTTCACGTGGCCACAATCGTCGCCCTTACTTCCGTTGCGATTAAGACAAATAATGCGTTCAGTCCGCATGAAGGCCTGCTAACTCGTCAGTGCAACATCTGTGTGAAAACAAAAATCAAACAACCACAGAGATGAAAAAACGGCGAGGACTCGACAGCAAGAAACCACTGAAATGCTGGAGCAAAAGATAAACCAACAGTTAGACTCCAATGGGCCCGACCATGGACATAGCATCGGGTACTAACCAACATAAGCCTTTACGCTGGAACCGTCATAGAATCTGAGGCCTGACCCACCGGTGTGCAATTAAAGAGGCAAGCAAAGTTGTCAACCGTGATTGTTTAACTACCATGCATGCAGTCTGTCGTATAACATAAGTACCATAAAATTCGGGTTCCGATAGACCTTGTTGCAGAAGAGATTTAAGTCCAATATTGAATTTTGGAATTAAATCAGAATGATGTCTATAAAATTTTGAAAAGGCTTTGCGTAGTTTATGGTACCGATAACCCTGATTAAGAACCGAATTGGCGCAATGTGTTCGTGTGTGTATGTTTGATTTTTACTATGTTCTGTTTAATTATTATTATTATTATTATTATTATTATTTATTTATTTCAGATGGTTTGCCGTGATATAACTTGTTACAAGACTCGATACTTGTCCGACGAAGAATGCCTGCATGACGAAACTCTGAATGAAAACCCATGCTATTCGGTCTATATAAGGATAAGTTCGTTGCTTGGCAATGATATTCCTGAGCCGGACGTCCAATCTACCTACAATCTTCTTCACGTCCTGTACACCAATATTAGTTTTTTTTCTTCAATTATGGAGCAGCATGAATTTCTAGTGGAAACCGGGCCCCAGGACGCTGTTAGATATATCTTCGCCATTTTAGTGCTTAACAATCCTTTATACAATGGCCTTGACATTCTACAAAAACTAAGCACCATAAATTCAATGGTGGCTGGCACGTACATTGGAAACACATTTATGCCACTTCAGTTCGAATTGTGGTTGTTGACTGCTGACAATCACGGAAATATCAGACAGGTTAACATCGAGAAACAGACTAAGCAAACCTGCATTGACAAAGACATTTTGCAATTTACAAAAGTGAAGATCTGTCCATTTCTTCAAATTGGGTTTGAAGAGTTAAATTTCGAAATTCATAACAGTTCCCTATTCATCCCGGAAACAAACACAACACTCACCCCTTGGGAATATGAAATTCATTCAGATAAAGTATATATATGTATTCAAGATTTTGAACGTATCTATTCTAGACTGTCCCTGCGAAACAAGAGCATAGAAGGCTATTTGGAAAAGCTGAAAGAAACTAATATTGGTACAAAACAATTAGTTGCTTTCTTTTGTGTATGCCTGTCAGTAACTTGTCTGTTGGTCACAATCGTCACATACTCCGTGTTATTAGATCTACATTCTCAGCCTGGTATTAACAACATTATACTATGTGTATGTTTGCTACTTGCACAAAGCTTTTACCAGTTTGGTGCAGGTCAAAGTTCGTTGCCGAACTGGGCGTGCCAATTTATTGGCGCCATTTGTCATTTTTTCTGGCTTAGCGTTATGTTTGCTATGAACATCTGCTCTGTCCATCTATATATGACATTCAAAAAGGCTCGCGTTATGTCAAGGAGTTTCAAAGGTAAACAAACTGGTTTAAATGTTCTTTATATTGTAACTGGCTCTCTCATTTTTGTTTGTGTTAACATAGTTGTCTCCCTTGTTGTAAGTGATGGTCAAAAGACCGGATATGGCGGGGGCTTATGTTATCTTTCATCTGGCTTGATGCACTTGTTGACATTTTTAATACCATCAGCTTGTCTTTTGGCGTCCAACATTTTCATGTTTACAATTGTTGTTTTCAAGATAAGCCAGGTGAGTTCAGCGACTGCCAGTCTCAAGGAAGAGAAGAATTATTTACCAGTTTACGCAAGGCTTTCGTCCTTGACTGGCATGACATGGATCTTAGGTTTCGTACAGATTCTTGTCAAGGATGACATTCTTGAGTATATTTTCATACTTCTTAACGCAAGCCAAGGTGTTTTCATTATGATCTCATTTGTCCTAAACAAACGGATTTGTTCCCTTTGCTTTCGCCAGAAAGAAAACAGTTTTCAATCGAAAAACAGTTTCCAATCGACTTCGACTAGCAGGGACACGATACATTGATTCTTTCCTAACGTTCTTTATCATATGACGTCGTTGATAAGCAGTGGATAACGTTATGTAATAAAAATAGTATGGCCACACGTGTAATAACACTTGGGCGGGTTTAAGAAACGACATGACGACGTCCATGTCAACCTTTTTATTGGAAAAAATGTCAAATACCAATTTAAAGTGGTCATATGATGAGCAGAATCTTATACTCGTGGTCATTTATTATGAAACTCGCCGAAGGCTCGTTTCATAAATTTCATATGAAATGACTACTCGTGTAAGACCTTCTATTTCGTGTGTTATTTAGTCAATCGACGGTACGATCTTACTATTCATGACGCAATTAACACTGATCTTTGTCAGACAGCGCTCTAGTTACGGGTCTATGAAAGGCATCTGCTAGATGTTTTGTCTTCTTATTTATGCTCCAAAACATCGCATTGAACAACCTTCTGCTCCTGACGGACAAGGTAGAAGTAAAACAAAGATCAGGAATTGATACAATTAACTTACTCCATCCATAAAAGACACCAAAGGGAAAGAAATACAAACATTAAGCGACCAGACCATAATGGAAACCTAAACAAAGGAAGGCCATATGGACAGTTACTTTCCCACAAAATGGCCATATGGCCATCCAAAATTAAAAGACACAAGTGATACACACAGTAAGTAACAAACAACAACATAAATAAATCGCCACAGAAGAGCCGCCTTGGAACGGTCAGTGGAAGATTTCCACTGGGGGGCTTAAATCGATTTTACGTGGCCACAATCCTCGCCCTTACTTCCGTCGCGATTTAGACAAATAATTTGTTCAGTCCGTATGAAGGCCTCCTAACTCATCAGTGCAACATCTCCGTGAACACAGAAATCAAAGAACCACAGAGGTGAGACAACGGTGAGGACTCGACAGCAAGAAACCACTGAAATGCTGGAGCAAAAGAAAACCAACAGTTAGATTAGGTCTGATTAGATTGCGCAATGCTTACAATTCTGCCTATCCCTAACTGGATCGTGAAGAACGACAGAAGAACCGCCTTGGAACGGTCAGCGGAAACGAATTCCACTGGGGGGCTTAAATCGATTTTACGTGGCCACAATCCTCGCCCTTACTTCCGTCGCGATTAAGACAAATAATTTGTTCAGTCCGCATGAAGGCCTCTTAACTCATCAGTGCAACATCTCCGTGTACACAAAAAATCAAACACAGAGATGAAACAACGGTGAGGACGCTGGAGCAGAAGAAAACCAACAGTTAGACTCCGATAGGCCCGACCAGAGACAGAGCATCAGGCACCAACCAACATTACATTGAATTAGATCTCTCTAATTCTCAGTAAGCCTTTACGCTGGAATCGTCATAGAATCTGAGACCTGACCCACCGATTAAAGAGGGAAGCAAAGTTGTCAACCGTGATTGGATTAACTACCATGCATGCCGTTTGTCGTATAACATTAATGTTGTACCCAATCTTCTTATATCTTCATAAGCCTGCGACAACGACTAAAGATCAAAAGGTATGTAGAATTAAAAGGATATTAAAAGTAAAAAAGTTAGAATGAAAAATAAATAAATTTTATGAAAAAGTCCAATTTCGTTTAAGAATAAGATACAATAATTTTTAATAGGTACATCATGAAACAATTGTTGCAAAGTGCAGCTTTGAAGTATAAGTTACGGGACGGTGAAAAGTCAACACAGCCAATTATGATATGTTGAACATTGAAAGGCTGATCACAGGCTACCCAAGAAGGCTGACCATCACCATTTAAAATGTAAGAATGAGTAACTCTAGTACGGCCAATGCGCAGTCGCGTTCTCCCTAGAAAGAAGAAGTAAAACAAAGATCAGGAATCGATACAATTAACTTACTCCACCGATCAAAGACATCAAAGGGAAAGAAACACAACATGAAGCGACCAGACCATAATTGAAACCTAAACAAAGGATGGCCTTAAGGACAGTTACTTTCCCACAAAATGGCCAAATGGCCATCCAAAATAAAAAAAGACACAAGTGATACACACAATGAGTAGTAACAAACAACAACATAAATAAACCACCACAGAAGAACCGCCTTGGAACGGTCAGTGGAAAGAATTCCACTGTGGGGGGGGGGGGGGGGGGCTTAAATCGATTTTACGTGGCCACAATCCTCGCCCTTACTTCCGTCGCGATTTAGACAAATAATTTGTTCAGTCCGCATGAAGGCCTTTTAACTCATCAGTGCAACATCTCCGTGAACACAAATAATCGAAGAAACACAGAGGTGAGACAACGGTGAGGACTCGACAGCAAAAAAACACTGAAATGCTGCAGCAAAAGAAAACCAATAGTTAGACTCCGATTTGCCCGACCAGAGACAGAGCATCAGGCACCACTGTGGAGGAGACATTTTGTTTCAACGCCAGGTTTAATGACAGGGAGTTTGTGGTCTACTGCATACCTGCCGGGGTCGGTAACATGCTTTCGTGGAGATTGATCATGAAATCTTTTCTACGGTCATTCTCCTCCTTCCACTGATTCAAGAAGGGCAGTTGTCAGTTTCTTGCGGCGGTTAACCGTGCACAGTTTCTTGTGCACTGTACTGGTTAACCGCTTACGTATAAGCTTGCACAGGAAAGTGTGGAAAGGTAAATGACCGGCTCAAAAATGACCCAAAACACTGTTGACTTGGCCGTTAAACTAAAATACGAGCAAAGCAATGGGCTGCCTAAGGCCAGCAAGAAAACGTCCTCTATACATTAATTGGAATGTCCAAACCACAATTGATACGGATAGAAATAGGGTAACTATATGGTCGACCTCAAATGAGTAGTGGTATTCTGCTGCTGTAGATATTATGTTTTGCATGCAGAGTAAGCAGGGTTATGTCAAACAGACACTCGGTTTTGCTTTACAAGATTAATCGGTGGACAGCAACTGTTTTCAATGGTGAAATAACTAGAGAAGGTGTTTGAAGGTGACAGATAAAATTGCCAAATATTAATAAAATTTCACCAGAAATTAATTGCTGACTGGCCGTTTTCAGTGGTACCAGACCGGAGATTTCATCAACGATGGGAGCTTTCAGTTATGCATAGTTTACTTTTGTAGGTTTCTCAATAGTTTCGTGTTTTTATTTTCGTGTTTTTGTAGACGTCAGGTATAGCTTTTCAAAACGCAGTTAGACGTTACTGCGCTTTTAATTTTGTATTTGACCATGTTTTGGGTGGGTCACCGTCAGCTGGTATTTTCCACTGGACGATAGTTACAATTCTGTGTTATAATTTTATACTTCCTTTTTGCCAGATAGACAAGTAGTCGTTACTGTCAGGAACTTGTTAAAAAGCATTTTTTAAATCCCTTGTCAAATTGCCTACCCTAACACATGGAATAGTCACGCCTGGATTTGAACTCTCAAAGGCATGGTTTACTATACATGTATTATGTACGTAATATTCTCACTTTGTTTATTTGTTTGTTTGTTGTTTTGTTATGCCCTCAACTTCGAAGAAGTTGTGGGGGCATATTGGTTTTGCCCTGTTCGTCCGTCCGTCCTTCCGTCCGTCCCGCTTTTTTTACTGCATAGCATAACTTAAGATCCATGGGTGCTAGGTTTTTGAAATTTCATATATAGATTCCTTATGAAAAAATAATAGACCTGTTTTTTTTTTCTCGACAGGATTATGCCCCTCTTTGAGTAATGCCCCTTTGCAAAAAAAAATCTTTGAAATCTTGAAAGCAAGATATCTCAAAAACTGTTCCAGCTTTTGCCTGGTACTTTACAGACTGGTTCGGGATGATGAGTACATGAACTGATTAACTTTTGAAAAAAAAATCCGATTTTTTTTCTTGAGTTATAGCCCTTTGATTTTTTTTTTTTTTTTTTTTGCGTTTTAAGCTTGTAAGCAAGAAAACTAAAAAACTGTTTGAGCTATTGCCCTGAAACTTTACAGAATGGTTGAGGATGATGAGAATATGAACTGGTTAACTTTGGCAAAAATCAATTTTTTTCTTGAGTTATGCCCCTTTGAAATTTTGCGCGTTTGAAGCTTGTAAGCAAGATATCTCAAAAACTGTAGGAGCTATTTCCCTGAAACTCTTCAGGCTGGTTCAGGATGATGAGTAGATGAACTGATTAACTTTTGAAACAATCCGAAATTGTTTTTTTTTTTTCAGTTATGGCCTTTTGATTTTTTTTTGCGTTTTAAGCTTGTAATCAAGTTAACTCAAAACTGTTTGAGCTATTGCCCTGAAACTGTACAGAATGGTTTGGGATGATGAGAAGTTGTACTGATTAACTTTCGACAAAAATCATTTTTTTCTCGTCAGGATTATGCCCCTTTCTTGCCCCTTTGCAAAAAATACTTTGAAATCTTGTAATTAAGATATCTCAAAAACTGATTGTGCTTTTGCCCTGAAACTTTACAGACTGGTTTGGGATGATTAGTTGATGAACTGATTAACTTTTGAGAAAAAAGTCCGATTTTTTTTTCTTGAGTTATGGCCTTTGAATCGTTTTTTTGCATTTTAAGCTTGTAAGCAAGATAACTAAAAACTGTTTGAGCTATTGCCCTGAAACTTTACAGAATGCTTGGGGATGATGAGAACCTGAATTGATTAACTTTACAGAATGCTTGGGGATGATGAGAACCTGAATTGATTAACTTTTGGGCTATGCCCCTTTGAAATTTTGCTCGTTTTAAGCTTGTAAGCAAGATATCTCAAAATTGTTTGAGCTATTGCCCTGAAACTTAACAGGCTGGTTCAGGATGATGATTAGATGAACTGATTAACTTTTGAAGAAAATCCGAATGATTATGCCCCAGTCTTGAGTTATGCCCCTTTTGCAAAAAAATACTTTGAAATCTTGTAAGCAAGATATCTCAAAAACTGTTCAAGCTTTTGTCCTGAAACTTTACAGACTGGTTTGGGATGATGAGTAGATGTACTGATTAACTTTTGAAAAAAATCCGAAATTTTTTCTTGAGTTATGGCCCTTTGATTTTTTGCGTTTTAAGCTTGTAAGCAAGATAACTAAAAACTGTTCGAGCTATTGCCCTGAAACGTAACAGAAAAATTAGGGATGATGAGAAGATGAACTGATTAACTTTTGACAAAAATCTTTTTTTTTTTTTCTTGAGTTATGCCCGTTTGAAATTTTGCGCGTTTGAAGCTTGTAAGCAAGATATCTCAAAAACTGTTCGAGCTATAGCCCTGAAACTTTACAGATTGGTTTGGGATGATGAGTAGATGAACTGATTAACGTTTGAAAAAAATCCGAATTTTTTCTTCAGTTATGGCCCTTTGAAATTTTTGCGATTTAAGCTTGTATGCAAGATAACTGAAAAACTGTTTGAGCTATTGCCCTGAAACTTTACAGAATGGTTGGGGATGATAAGAAGATGAACTGATTAGCTTTTGACAAAAATTCATTTTTTTCTTGAGTTATGCCCCTTTGAAATTTTGCGCGTTTTAACCTTGTAAGCAAGATATCTCAAAAACTGTTTGAGCTATAGCTCTGAAAATTTACACGCTGGTTCAGGATGATGAAAAAAAAAAAAAAAAAAACGCTGGACGCATTTTGAAATAATTTCACAGGATTATTCCTTGTTAACGAGATACATGTATCTCAAAACCAGTTTGAGATATTGCCTTGAAACTCGACAGACTGATATGATATGATGAGAAGATGACCTGATTTTCTATTAAAAACAAACAAACAAAACAAAACTGAAAACTATTTCTTGAGTTATGCCCCTTTGAAAATATGGGCATTCAAAATACATGTAACTCTATAAATGTATGAGCTATTGGCCTGTAACTTAAAACACTGGTATGGGATAACAAAATAAATGACCTGATTAACTTCAGTTTTTCTTGTGTTATGTTCCTTCTAAAATTTCAGCACTGCAGCCAAATAAAAAAAGATATCCCAATTACTGTTAGGGACAAGCAGTGTTGGGGTCAAGCAGTGTTAGCGTCATGCAGTTGGGGGCATTGTGTTTCATAAACACTGGCTCTAGTTGTTGTTGTGATTTGTCAGGAAAAGAGCCAAATAAGCAGGACTCTACTTTCGTTCTATGAAATCTAGGTGGGTTTTAACGAACACAACAATATATGTTTTAATCAAATGACGTCACGTCTGAGAATTTAATTACGACATGTAATAAATTCGGTGATCCACTAGTGGATTAAATATGCAAATCAGTTACATACCCTCCGTAACGTCACATGTACGACGTCTTTAATGACGTCGCGATTACTAATGGCGGAAAAGTGACATTTTTGTGAAACAATCTTGAATAAATGCGTTTTAAATGTCATGTGATCAAAAGAATCTTGCATCCAGTCGCATGTATTATTGAATTTATTAAGCGTGTTGAGGAAAAGGGATAAAATGCGAGGCTCTCATGTATTATTGAATTTATTAAACTCATTGAAGACAATGGATAAAATGCTCGGCAAAGCCTAGCATTTATCCCTTTTCTTCAACATCTCGTGTATTATTGAATTTATTAAACTCATTGAAGATAATGGATAAAATGCTCGGCAAAGCCTAGCATTTTATCCCTTTTCTTCAACACGTTTACTAAATTCAATAATACATGAACACTAAATTTTAAACATGCTGAAGAAAAGGGATAAAATGCTAGGCTTTGCCGAGCATTTTATCCCTTTTCTTCAACACGTGTAATAAATTCAATAAAACATGAACACTCATGTAAGATCATCCATGAAGCAAAAATAAGAAAGATGTGAAAATTTGCCATAAATAAAATAATCTACCGTATGGCCGTGTTGACATGTGTTTGTTGTTTTTTCTTTTTTCAAACTTTTTGTTGTTTTTATTTTCCTTCAGTTAGTCACGTAAGAAATGCGAAATGCCTACCCTACGGATCCAAGCCGTTCATTAAATATGGAGAGAAAGTTTTCATGTAACTTAACCCGGATAAACTAAAAACATAATCATCATGAAAACACGCCTTTATTATTTTGACCCCCTTATTTAATATAGAAAAGCTGGCGTTTACAGGCATATACGACATTCGTATTTCTGCTCAATAATTTAGATTGTGGGGCGGTTCTAACGAGTTTCCAAAATCTATGTTTTGAGCAGAAATATGAAACAAGAGGACCATGATGGCCCTGAATCGCTCACCCGAATCCAAGATGTTTCAAAGCTTATGGAAACGAAGAATTCACTGCTTTAAGGAGATGTGGACAAAAAACTTTTATCTTTGGAGGCTATGTTTAATTGTAGTGGAATTTGAAGGTATTTCTATTTTTAGCTCTGGTGTCCATTTTGTTTAACATAGCGGAACAGTTTAGGCAATTTTGAAAGAGGGTCACTCAAGGAACATTCCTGTGAAATTATTTTCAAATCGGGCCATTTGCCTAGGAGGAAATGTCATTTAAAGGTTTTTCCTATTTTTAGCTCTGATGGCCATTTTGTTTAACGGAGTGGAATGATTTAGGCAATTTTGAAAGAGGGTCACTCAAGGAACATTCCTGTGAAATTATTGTCAAATAGGGCAATTTGCCTAGGAGGAGATGTCATTTAAAGGTTTTTTCTATTTTTGGCTCTGGTGGCCATTTTGTTTAACTACGCGGAACCATTAAGGCACTTTTGAAAGAGGGACACTCAAGGAACATTCCTGTGAAATTATTTTCAAATCAGGCCATTTGCCTAGGAGGAGATGTCATTTAAAGGTTTTTCTATTTTTAGCTCTGGTGGCCATTTTGTTCAACGGAGCAAAACGATTTTGGCAATTTTGAAAGAGGATCACTCAAGGAACATTCCTGTGATTTTTTTTTTCAAATCGGGCCATTTGCCCAGGAGGAGATGTCATTTAAAAGATTTTCTATTTTTAGCTCTGGTGGCCATTTTATTTAAGGGAGCGTAACAATTTAGGCAATTTTGAAAGAGGGTCACCCATGGAACATTCCTGTGAAATTATTTTCAAATTGGGCCATTTGCCTAGGAGGAGATGTCATTGAATGGTTTCTGTTTTTAGCTCTGGCGGCCATTTTGTTTAACGAAGCAGAACGATTTAGGCAATTTCGAAAGAGGGTCACTCTAGGAAAATTCCTGTGAAATTCTTTTCAAATCGGGCCATTTGCCTAGGAGGAGTTGTCATTTAAAGGATCTGGTGGCCATTTTCTTTAACGGAGCGGAACGATTTAAACAATTTTGAAAGAGGGTCAGTCAACGAGTATTCCTGTGAAATTATTTCCAAATAGGGCAATTGGCCTAGGAGAAGATGTCATTTAAAGGTTTTTCTATTTTTAGCTCTGGTGGACATTTTATTTAACGGAGCAGAACGATTTAGGCAATTTTGAAGGAGGGTCACTCTAGGAACATTCCTGTGAAATTATTTTCAAATCGGGCAATTTGCCTAGGAGGAGATGTCATTTAAAGGTGTATCTATTTTAGCTCTGGCGGCTATTTTGTTTAACGGAGCGGAACGATTTAGTCACTTTTGAAAGAGGGTCACTCAAAGAACATTCCTGTGAAATTATTTTCAAATCGGGCCATTTGCCTAGGAGGAGATGTGATTTAAAGGTTTTTCTATTTTAGCTCTGGCGGCCATTTTGTTTAACGGAGCGGAATGATTTAGACAATTTTGAAAGAGGGTCATCCAAGGAATATTCCTGTGAAATTATATCAAAATCCATTCACTGGTTTAGGAGGAGATGTCGTTTGAAGAAAAAGTTTACGCAAGCACGGACGCATGCACGACCGACGACGGACAAACAGTGATCCCAAAAGCTCACCTCGTCACTACGTGACAGGTGAGCTAAAAATATATCAGAATCTGTTATCTGAAAAGTTTGAATAGGTGTATTTTCGTAATGTAATGAGCCGCATCAGCGGAAACTGTGTCTTCGAGTATGCATTAGGATAACACGCCCTTGTGCTGCAACACTTTCTTTCATAGTAAAAAAGCGTGCTTTATAAATATTATCATCGCGAAAACGAACCTATATAATTTTTAGCCCCTTATTCCCGCACTCATATAGTAAAACTGGGGTTTACAGGGGTATACACCATTTTTCCTATATCTGCTCAAAACATAGATGATGGTTTCTCAAAAGAGGTTCTAAGAAGTGCCCACAGTCTATGTTTCTGAGCAGAAATATGAAAAATGTCATTTGCTTTTACCTGAAAATTTTCATGTTTTTGTTCAGTTAAAATTTTCCATCAATTTGTATAGGCGATTTTTTCGAAATGTTTCATATGACGTTGAGTCTGAGAATGTAATAATGCAATGTAATAAATTCGGTAATCCATAGTGAATTAAATATACGCATTAGTTAGATACGACCTGTAACGTTACACACACGGCTACTATAACGACGTCTCGTTTACTTATGACGGAATATTGACATTTCTGTAAAGCAAATCGTGAATAAAATGCGTTTTAAATGGCATATGATAAACAGAAGCTTGCATTCGTGCTCATGTATTATTAGATTTATAACCCACATTCGTTTTGTTCGAGCAAAACTAAGGATTGCGGATGTTTGTTAGAACGGTCTCCTTATATTTTGGAAGCAAAAGGGTGTATAATATAGAGGATATTTACTTTTTTGAGGTGGATACCAAAAATATTTCATCGAGTGTGTTGAAAACATCATAATTTTCACGAGTGCGAAGCACGAGTGAAAATTCGGATGTTTTCAACACACGAGATGAAATACTTTTGGTATCCGCCGAAAAAAAGTTAATGTTCTTTTTATTTTATAATTTATTAGGACACTTACGGTAATTGATCGACCCGAGCCGGTGACGTCACGATTTTGATCTGGCTACATGACGTCACAACTGTCAGTTTCAAAGCATAAACAAATCGCCATTTTGGATTCTGCATTTTTAGTTCAAAGAATGCATTTCAAGGTATGTTACAGAATGCGTTGTGCTCATTTGAAGTCCATTTTATTCTTGAAGGCTCTGAGTGACATGCACCCAGCCATTGTATAAGCGATTCCCTGTCGCGACCGGTATTTTTTTTCCAAATAATAACAATAATAATAATCACGCTGATTTGAGCACAGGTTGCCTGGCACAACCTCTACCTCAGCCATTCAGTGAACTGGTACGCCTTGTAGACCATTTGTAACAAAGACAGCTAAGCCTCAATCTGTGAGGGAACATTTAAATTGTGCCCGAGATGTGTGTCGGCAAAAGGGACATGTTCAAATCACAGCGCTGCTGTTGACGGTTGTCAGGTATTGCACCTGTTCATTCAATTTTAATGCCACCCGTAACCCTTCAAAATATGTTCTAATGGCATAAGGAATTATTAATTTTGGTAAATAAAAGGAAAATTAACCTTTTTTTCGACCAGAACGTAAACAAAAAAAAAAAAAAAATAGTTCCGGCACGCTACAGTGAAATGATATATCGTCGGGTGCCCCAAGTTCGTTACTGCCTTAACTCCGTGACGTCATCATTTTCTGTGATCCTCGCGCTGACCTCTTTCTCACGTGACTTCCATATTCGGTTATTTTTAGCTGTCAACAAGAAGTTTTCCTGGACAAAATTTTGTCGATAATGGCTTTCATACAAGTAAGTTAACATCTATATTTTACTTTTCTCTTGTAAAAAAGTTATTTTCACTATCCCCAAATTTGTCATCTCGAAAAATATTTATAAAAAATATTTTTTTAATCCGATGTGCGACAGCGATCCGTCGTCTGTTTTGTTTACCACTCCAGGGTTACGGTCATGTGACCTATCAAATAAATTTAGGCCAAGATAAAGAAATTAATTGGTTCCGAAATTTTGTTGGTTCTTAGCGAGTTGGAACTTTTTTATTAAATGTTTGTTGCAGTTCAGCTGTGTTATCATACAGTACTACACTGTTCTATGTTGCTCTACACTTAGTTGTTGTTGATAATGAAGTTGTACATATTGCAGTTGTAATTGTTTAAACTGTAATTGTTCTCTGAGAACCTGAACAACTGAGCAATGTTTTTTTTTTCTCTTGAAAAAGTCATTGTTGTTGTTAGTCAGGTTCTCTTATCATATGTTTGCATAACATATGCTTTTTATTTCTAATTCTTTTTTCCAGTCTTCACCTCCACCAATGAGGAAGAAGTATCGCCTCTACTCCCCTACCTCACTGACCAACGCATACCTTGCAGTCAAAGATGGCAGTTCGTCTGTTCGGAGGGCATCTAAAGAGTTTTGTGTGCCAATGCAAACATTGCGTGACAGGGTTCTTGGCAAAATTGATCTGGATTGTATTACCACTGGAAGAGCACCTCTATTCACTGTTGAAGAAGAGTCGCATATTGTTGAACATTTGAAGGCAATTGCCAAGTATGGTTATGGCTACACCAGGCAAGAGGTGGTAGACCTTGCTTCAGATTTTGCTGTGCAACTAGGCAAGAGATCACCTGATCAGCCCTTGACCATAAAGTGGATCAGGACTTTTATTGGAAGGTGGCCTGAATTAAGAGTTTTGAAACCAAGGAGCCTGGAACAATTAAGAGCTAAGTCAACATCTGAGAATACTGTGACAGAATATTTTAATGAACTAGATCATGTGCTCACTAAATATAATCTTAAGGAAAGGCCACATCTAATATTCAATGTGGATGAAAAAGGGATAACCCAGGACCATACGCCACCCTCAATTGTAGCTGGAAAAGACTTTCATCCACCTGCAGTTACTTCTGGGAGATCCTCTACCACCACTATCCTAGGGTGCGGCAGCGCTAGTGGAATGGCTGTTCCTCCATATTTTGTATTTCCCGGGAAGCGAATGAGGCCAGATTTATTACAGGGGGCAACACCAGGTGCAGATGGAACTGTAACAGAGACAGGGTGGTCAAATTCTACTGTGTTCAGGACTTACCTCGAAGATCACTTTCTAAAGTTTGTACCTGTCAGAGATGATCAGCCTGTCATCTTACTGCTGGATGGACATAAATCACATGTTTCCGTTGGGCTTGTTGAGTGGGCGAAGGAACGCAACATAATCCTTTTCATCCTTCCTGCACATACAAGTCACATTTTACAGCCAATGGATGTTGGATGTTACGGTCCTTTTCAGCGCATGTACAATTATGAATGTCATAAATTCATGCGCAGTACATCTGCAAGTATCACGCGATATGATGTGTGTGAGCTAGCCTGCAAAGTCTACTCAAAGGCCTTATCTTCTGATAATCTACAGGCAGCATTTCGAAAGACCGGGATATATCCGTTAGACATAAATGTGATCAATAAAGACAACTTAACACCAGCTGAATTATTTGCTCCTGCTACTTCTGTGACTGACAGTAAAGAATGTGAAAACGAAACAGTTCAAACATCAGTGCATGTCATAGATGAAAATGAGACAGAAAATGCTAATGAGAATTGTGAAACAAATAGAAAAGCATTCTTTGACATTCGACTGGAAAATTTAAAGAAAGTCAAAAAAGAAGGTGTGAAAAAAACAAGAAAAACAATGAGTGTAATAGTTTCAGGCAAGGCAATAACAGAAAAGAATACTGAAGAGAGAATGAAGCAGCACGAAAAGGAACAAAAGAAAAATAAGAAAGCTTGCACTGACTCTGTATACTCAACACCAAGCAAGAAACGAAAGATAGAGAAAGCAAATAACAACAAAATCTTGAAAGGAAACAACAAAAATAAAAAGCTTTCCAAAGTCACGTGCAAAAATAATGTCAGTACACTGCCTGTGGATGTTAATGTCCCAGGTCCATCTCACATATGTGTCCCTTCAGATGCATCTAGCATTTTTTCGGATGACAGTGACATTCCCCCTGAGGAGCTCTGCTGCGTGTGTGGTCTTTTCACACCAAATGATATGAGAACAAATTATGTGTGTGAACTAGCTAAGTGGGTGCAATGCGACGGGTTCAGGAATGGATACCCTTGTAAACACTGGGTGCACCTCAAATATTGCACTGATATATCAGTCGTAAGGCGAAACACAGTGTTTCTGTGTCCTCATTGCACAGTTGCCCCATATGAGGAATAAATCTATGGTCAAGCACAAGTTATGTTACTTTTTTTTCTTTACTGTTTTAATGTTGAAAAAGTAAAAATTCCTGTTTCATCTTTTTTTTCAAAAGTTCATACTGTTCAGTTCGCTTTTTAAACTTTGAACTAGTCATCTATTTAAATACTTCAAGATAAATGCCGTAAACCCAAAAATTTCTTACTGTAGCCTAACAAAGATGCACAAAATATGATGACGTCATGGGGTCACGAACTTTGGACCAGAAACGTTGCAGAAGCCATATTTGTTTACATGTGAAATTGTTGTTGCTGAATTGTATGGAAAACGAAAATAGAGGAATTGCATTGTCTTTCAGAAATAAAGTATGATAAGCTAGTGAGGTAAGTGAATTGATTTGATTTGTGTTGCTTTATATTAATATGCGAAGATAACGTTGGCTTACTGTCACGAAGTTTGGGCACTCTAGGATAAATCGTATCAATCACATGTGAAATGATACGATATCATTTCACTTGTGATTGATATCATTTTTATTTGTTTCAGATATGCATTGATTTCACTGCTAAGTATAAAATAAAAACATATTATCACAGTATCCGTCTCTTGAATGTTTCCAGATCTTGCGCTCCGCGTCAACTGCAATACGTTGATCGATACAGCGCGGCAGATCCAGTTACAGTGGACCCTCGTAATAAAGACATTCGTTTTAACGATTATTTCAATGGAATGAATTCTTAGCTCAATGCTTAGCCTCAATTCAAAGCGGCTTGGGCTTCCGTCGGGTTGGAAATGCCCAAATCGAATCCATAGTCATGAAAGATTCTTGTTATGTAATACTCCAAGAAACAAATGTTAGACATTTGTTAGAATCGCCATTCTAGCAAATGTGAATAGCGTTTGTTTCTTGGAATAATGATGTGGAAAATACTTTTTATAACCTGTCATAGTCCTAACTGGGATTCTTTATAACGGCAAATTCATTATATCGGCACAATACAGTAGAACTTCGATGGCTCGAACACCGTTGGCTCGTTTACCATGGATGAGTCGAACCCGTTCTTGAGCCCCTAGCGAAATCCTCTACATTAGAAAAAGTGGGGGATAATTAAGGAGATTTTAGTCTTTTATCTTGCAAATGTATGCTGTGTGTACTCATTAGAATCGCCTCGATGAGGCGATTCTAATGAGTACACACAGCATACATATTCATTATCGAACACCGAAAAGATGTGTAAAAGTATCTCGTTATGCCTCCTGGCAGTAACCTCAGTGGCTCGAACTACCCCTCTCTCGAACAGATTTTCGAGGTCCCAAAGGTGTTCGAGCCATTGAAGTTCGACTGTAATAGGGAAAAATACTGTCGTTATAATGCGGGTCCTCTGTACTACACTAATAATGTGTTTGTACTGAAAGTAATCTATTCTGCTTATTGTTAAATGAGCCCCGCCAAGCGAATTTGTGTCTTCGGGCATTCCGTCATGACAAATTTTAACTGCGCATGCCCAGCCATTCAGAGGAGCCAGGGATATGGCTTTCTGTCTGAAGATTCCTCTTGATTCACTGCTTGTATCAGCGAGCAGCGAAGGTTCTGGCGATACTGCGCGGATGCGCAGGCTCGCCTGAACCGTCGATGCTCGCATTGGCGATAAGTACCAAAATCGCTTGACGGGGCCCAAATAGGGGTCCATTTCTAGATTTGGGTGTGGCACATTGAGTTAGTTACAGAAACTTAATTTGGAAATATCCTTGTTTTCGCACGCAACGAAAGCCTTGATCAGGCGCTGCAGAAAGCACTGTCTGCAAATTCCCTTTTTGGGCGGGCACTGTTTCGCAGTGTCCCTCTGAAGGGGTTGTGATCCCATCTAAAGATGTCAATCACAACAATCGTTTCTGCTTTGTCGGCTGCTGATAACCTAATAAGGTACATTTTGCAAACGGCGTAGACCCCGAGCACCAGGCCCACTCTGTTTGCCTGTATGGAAATACGCATTAAGTTCAGCATACGACAAAGCATCACGAAAACGCGCCTATATACTTTTGACCCCTTTGAACCCCACTTTTATATAGAAAAACTGGAGTTTACAGGGGTAAACCTTATGTTTCTTATTTCTGCTCTGAAATATAAATTGTGGGTACTCGTAAGAATCGCCTCAATAAGGCGAATCTAACGAGTGCCTACAATCTATATTACGTGCAGAAATAAGAAAAATATCGCACTTTTTGCTCCTAAAAGGCTAAAAATTTCATTTTTTCGGCGATAAAGGTGGCGATGTATTTGTATATGAGTGTTTTCGTAATGACAGACAACATTTACAGATCTATTTTTATTCTTATTTTAACCTTTACCCTGCTGTAGGCGACAAGCCCTATCTTTGCAAACAGTGTAGATCCAGATCAGATGGCTTCTGAAGAAGCCATCTGATCAGGATCTACACAGTTTGACATTCAGTTTATGAATATGTAGAAATAAGCTGCATCAAGTAATCTGATTGGTTCAAAGTCAGAAATGAGTGTGGCTTAATTGAATATTCAGCAGGTTAAAGGTTAATGGCTAATGTCTCATGTTGAAGCTAGTGGTGTGAATGTCTTAAGATGTTAATCTATTAACTTAATGTTTGTATCTGGTGACCGAATTTGTTATATCAGACAATGATACCTGTTTGGGGATGCTTTCTAGCGTTATATCATATCTTTAAGAATTCCCGTGTGCAGGTTGTTTTCCACAATTATAAACTTCATTTTTTTATTATCTGCTAGTCAGGCGGGAGAAGTGAAACAGGTAAGGTGGACTTTTTGCTCACATGGCCAGGTAAAGTTGGCAGAACAGCAGAACCAGCAGAAGAAATGGTCAAGTTAGCAGAACAGCAGAACGAGCAGAACGAAATGGTCAAGTTAGCAGAACAGCAGAACGAGCAGAACGAAATGGTCAAGTTAGCAGAACGAGCAGAACGGATTGGTCAAGCTAGCAGAACAGCAGAACGAGCAGAACGGATTGGTCAAGATAGCAGAACAACAGAACAGCAGAACAAGAAAAAAAAAAAACAAAAAAAAAAAAAAAAAAGACTACATACAAAGTCTCTCAAAAAGATGATGTATGCGGTTTTTTGTCTCGGAATTTCGGATTTTTTCTCTCTATACTTAGTCGCTATAAAAATGATGGAAGAACGCCGTTTACCGCGCCTTCCTATCGCATTTATTAGCTGAGATATTGAGAAAAACATCATTTTTGTATTCTGCTGGGCAGATAGAGAAAAATTTTTGTCTCCGAATTTCGGATTTTTTCTCTCAATACTTAGTCGCTATAAAAATGATGAAGAACGCCGTTTACCGCGCCTTCCTATCGCATTTATTAGCTGAGATATTGAGAAAAACATCGTTTTTGTATTCTGCTGGGAAGATAGAGAAAACTTTTTGTCTCCGAATTTCGGATTTTTTCACTCTATACTTAGTCGCTATAAAAATGATGAAGAACGCCGTTTACCGCGCCTTCCTATCGCATTTATTAGCTGAGATATTGAGAAAAACATCATTTTTGTATTCTGCTGGGAAGATAGAGAAAAAATTTTGTCTCCGAATTTCGGATTTTTTCTCTCTATACTTAGTCGCTATAAAAATGATGAAGAACGCCGTTTACCGTACCTTCCTATCGCATTTATTAGCTGAGATATTGAGAAAAACATCATTTTTTTCTTCTGCTGGGAAGACCGAGAAAAATTTTTGTCTCGGAATTTCGGATTTTTTCTCTCTATACTTAGTCGCTATAAAAATGATGAAGAACGCCGTTTACCGCGCCTTCCTATCGCATTTATTAGCTGAGATATTGAGAAAAACATCATTTTTGTATTCTGCTGGGAAGATAGAGAAAAAATTTTGTCTCCGAATTTCGGATTTTTTCTCTCTATACTTAGTCGCTATAAAAATGATGAAGAACGCCGTTTACCGCGCCTTCCTATCGCATTTATTAGCTGAGATATTGAGAAAAACATCATTTTTGTATTCTGCTGGGAAGATAGAGAAAATTTTTGTCTCCGAATTTCGGATTTTTTTCTCTCTATACTTAGTCGCTATAAAAATGATGAAGAACGCCGTTTACCGCGCCTTCCTATCGCATTTATTAGCTGAGATATTGAGAAAAACATCATTTTTGTATTCTGCTGGGAAGATAGAGAAAAATTTTGTCTCCGAATTTCGGATTTTTTCTCTCTATACTTAGTCGCTATAAAAATGATGAAGAACGCCGTTTACCGCACCTTCCTATCGCATTTATTAGCTGAGATATTGAGAAAAACATCATTTTTTTCTTCTGCTGGGAAGACCGAGAAAAATTTTTGTCTCGGAATTTCGGATTTTTTCTCTCTTTACTAAGTCGCTATAAAAATGATGAAGAACGCCGTTTACCGCGCCTTCCTATCGCATTTATTAGCTGAGATATTGAGAAAAACATCATTTTTGTATTCTGCTGGGAAGATAGAGAAAAATTTTTGTCTCCGAATTTCGGATTTTTTCTCTCTATACTTAGTCGCTATAAAAATGATGAAGAACGCCATTTACCGCGCCTTCCTATCGCATTTATTAGCTGAGATATTGAGAAAAACATCATTTTTGTATTCTGCTGGGAAGAAAGAGAAAAATTTTTGTCTCCGAATTTCGGATTTTTTCTCTCTTTACTTAGTCGCTATAAAAATGATGAAGAACGCCGTTTACCGCACCTTCCTATCGCATTTATTAGCTGAGATATTGAGAAAAACATCATTTTTTTCTTCTGCTGGGAAGACCGAGAAAAATTTTTGTCTCGGAATTTCGGATTTTTTCTCTCTATACTTAGTCGCTATAAAAATGATGAAGAACGCCGTTTACCGCGCCTTCCTATCGCATTTATTAGCCGAGATATTGAGAAAAACATCATTTTTTTTTCTTCTGCTGGGAAGATAGAGAAAAAGTTTTGTCTCCGAATTTCGGATTTTTTCTCTCTATACTTAGTCGCTATAAAAATGATGAAGAACGCCGTTTACCGCGCCTTCCTATCGCATTTATTAGCTGAGATATTGAGAAAAACACATTTTTTTCTTCTGCTGGGAAGACCGAGAAAAATTTTTGTCTCGGAATTTCGGATTTTTTCTATCTATACTTAGTCGCTATAAAAATGATGAAGAACGCCGTTTACCGCGCCTTCCTATCGCATTTATTAGCTGAGATATTGAGAAAAACATCATTTTTTTCTTCTGCTGGGAAGACCGAGAAAAACTTTTGTCTCCGAATTTCGGATTTTTTCTCTCTATACTTAGTCGCTATAAAAATGATGAAGAACGCCGTTTACCGCGCCTTCCTATCGCATTTATTAGCTGAGATATTGAGAAAAACATCATTTTTTTCTTCTGCTGGGAAGATAGAGAAAAAATTTTGTCTCCGAATTTCGGATTTTTTCTCTCTATACTTAGTCGCTATAAAAATGATGAAGAACGCCGATTACCGCGCCTTCCTATCGCATTTATTAGCTGAGATATTGAGAAAAACATCATTTTTGTATTCTGCTGGGAAGATAGAGAAAAATTTTTGTCTCCGAATTTCGGATTTTTTCTCTCTATACTTAGTCGCTATAAAAATGATGAAGAACGCCGTTTACCGCACCTTCCTATCGCATTTATTAGCTGAGATATTGAGAAAAACATCATTTTTTTCTTCTGCTGGGAAGACCGAGAAAAATTTTTGTCTCGGAATTTCGGATTTTTTCTCTCTATACTTAGTCGCTATAAAAATGATGAAGAACGCCGTTTACCGCGCCTTCCTATCGCATTTATTAGCTGAGATATTGAGAAAAACATCATTTTTGTATTCTGCTGGGAAGATAGAGAAAAATTTTTGTCTCCGAATTTCGGATTTTTTCTCTCTATACTTAGTCGCTATAAAAATGATGAAGAACGCCGTTTACCGCGCCTTCCTATCGCATTTATTAGCTGAGATATTGAGAAAAACATCATTTTTGCATTCTGCTGGGAAGATAGAGAAAAATTTTTGTCTCCGAATTTCGGATTTTTTCTCTCTATACTTAGTCGTTATAAAAATGATGAAGAACGCCGTTTACAGCGCCTTCCTATCGCATTTATTAGCTGAGATATTGAGAAAAACATCATTTTTGTATTCTGCTGGGAAGATAGAGAAAAATTTTTGTCTCCGAATTTCGGATTTTTTCTCTCTATACTTAGTCGCTATAAAAATGATGAAGAACGCCGTTTACCGCACCTTCCTATCGCATTTATTAGCTGAGATATTGAGAAAAACATCATTTTTGTATTCTGCTGGGAAGATAGACAAAAATTTTTGTCTCCGAATTTCGGATTTTTTCTCTCTATACTTAGTCGCTATAAAAATGATGAAGAACGCCGTTTACCGCACCTTCCTATCGCATTTATTAGCTGAGATATTGAGAAAAACATCATAATTTTCTTCTGCTGGGAAGACCGAGAAAAATTTTTGTCTCGGAATTTCGGATTTTTTTCTCTCTATACTTAGTCGCTATAAAAATGATGAAGAACGCCGTTTACCGCGCCTTCCTATCGCATTTATTAGCTGAGATATTGAGAAAAACAGCATTTTTGTATTCTGCTGGGAAGATAGAGAAAAATTTTTGTCTCCGAATTTCGGATTTTTTTCTCTCTATACTTAGTCGCTATAAAAATGATGAAGAACGCCGTTTACCGCACCTTCCTATCGCATTTATTAGCTGAGATATTGAGAAAAACATCATTTTTTTCTTCTGCTGGGAAGACCGAGAAAAATTTTTGTCTCGGAATTTCGGATTTTTTCTCTCTATACTTAGTCGCTATAAAAATGATGAAGAACGCCGTTTACCGCGCCTTCCTATCGCATTTATTAGCTGAGATATTGAGAAAAACATCATTTTTTTCTTCTGCTGGGAAGACCGAGGAAAATTTTTGTCTCGGAATTTCGGATTTTTTCTCTCTATACTTAGTCGCTATAAAAATGATGAAGAACGCCGTTTACCGCGCCTTCCTATCGCATTTATTAGCCGAGATATTGAGAAAAACATCATTTTTTTTCTTCTGCTGGGAAGACCGAGAAAAATTTTTGTCTCCGAATTTCGGATTTTTTCTCTCTATACTTAGTCGCTATAAAAATGATGAAGAACGCCGTTTACCGCGCCTTCCTATCGCATTTATTAGCTGAGATATTGAGAAAAACATCATTTTTGCATTCTGCTGGGAAGATAGAGAAAAATTTTTGTCTCCGAATTTCGGATTTTTTCTCTCTATACTTAGTCGCTATAAAAATGATGAAGAACGCCGTTTACCGCACCTTCCTATCGCATTTATTAGCTGAGATATTGAGAAAAACATCATTTTTTTCTTCTGCTGGGAAGACCGAGAAAAATTTTTGTCTCGGAATTTCGGATTTTTTCTCTCTATACTTAGTCGCTATAAAAATGATGAAGAACGCCGTTTACCGCGCCTTCCTATCGCATTTATTAGCCGAGATATTGAGAAAAACATCATTTTTTTTCTTCTGCTGGGAAGACAGAGAAAAATTTTTGTCTCCGAATTTCGGATTTTTTCTCTCTATACTTAGTCGCTATATAAAAAAATGATGAAGAACGCCGTTTACCGCGCCTTCCTATCGCATTTATTAGCTGAGATATTGAGAAAAACATCATTTTTGCATTCTGCTGGGAAGATAGAGAAAAATTTGTGTCTCCGAATTTCGGATTTTTTCTCTCTTTACTTAGTCGCTATAAAAAAGATGAAGAACGCCGTTTACCGCACCTTCCTATCGCATTTATTAGCTGAGATATTGAGAAAAACATCATTTTTTTCTTCTGCTGGGAAGACCGAGAAAAATTTTTGTCTCGGAATTTCGGATTTTTTCTATCTATACTTAGTCGCTATAAAAATGATGAAGAACGCCGTTTACCGCGCCTTCCTATCGCATTTATTAGCTGAGATATTGAGAAAAACATCATTTTTTTCTTCTGCTGGGAAGACCGAGAAAAACTTTTGCCTCCGAATTTCGGATTTTTTCTCTCTATACTTAGTCGCTATAAAAATGATGAAGAACGCCGTTTACCGCGCCTTCCTATCGCATTTATTAGCTGAGATATTGAGAAAAACATGCTGCTGGGAAGATAGAGAAAAAATTTTGTCTCCGAATTTCGGATTTTTTCTCTCTATACTTAGTCGCTATAAAAATGATGAAGAACGCCGTTTACCGCGCCTTCCTATCGCATTTATTAGCTGAGATATTGAGAAAAACATCATTTTTGTATTCTGCTGGGAAGATAGAGAAAAATTTTTGTCTCCGAATTTCGGATTTTTTCTCTCTATACTTAGTCGCTATAAAAATGATGAAGAACGCCGTTTACCGCACCTTCCTATCGCATTTATTAGCTGAGATATTGAGAAAAACATCATTTTTTTCTTCTGCTGGGAAGACCGAGAAAAATTTTTGTCTCGGAATTTCGGATTTTTTCTCTCTATACTTAGTCGCTATAAAAATGATGAAGAACGCCGTTTACCGCGCCTTCCTATCGCATTTATTAGCTGAGATATTGAGAAAAACATCATTTTTGTATTCTGCTGGGAAGATAGAGAAAAATTTTTGTCTCGGAATTTCGGATTTTTTCTCTCTATACTTAGTCGCTATAAAAATGATGAAGAACGCCGTTTACCGCGCCTTCCTATCGCATTTATTAGCTGAGATATTGAGAAAAACATCATTTTTGTATTCTGCTGGGAAGATAGAGAAAAATTTTTGTCTCCGAATTTCGGATTTTTTCTCTCTATACTTAGTCGTTATAAAAATGATGAAGAACGCCGTTTACCGCGCCTTCCTATCGCATTTATTAGCTGAGATATTGAGAAAAACATCATTTTTGTATTCTGCTGGGAAGATAGAGAAAAATTTCGGATTTTTTCTCTCTATACTTAGTCGCTATAAAAATGATGAAGAACGCCGTTTACCGCGCCTTCCTATCGCATTTATTAGCCGAGATATTGAGAAAAACATCATTTTTTTTCTTCTGCTGGGAAGATAGAGAAAAATTTTTGTCTCCGAATTTCGGATTTTTTCTCTCTATACTTAGTCGCTATATAAAAAAATGATGAAGAACGCCGTTTACCGCGCCTTCCTATCGCATTTATTAGCTGAGATATTGAGAAAAACATCATTTTTGCATTCTGCTGGGAAGATAGAGAAAAATTTGTGTCTCCGAATTTCGGATTTTTTCTCTCTTTACTTAGTCGCTATAAAAAAGATGAAGAACGCCGTTTACCGCACCTTCCTATCGCATTTATTAGCTGAGATATTGAGAAAAACATCATTTTTTTCTTCTGCTGGGAAGACCGAGAAAAATTTTTGTCTCGGAATTTCGGATTTTTTCTATCTATACTTAGTCGCTATAAAAATGATGAAGAACGCCGTTTACCGCGCCTTCCTATCGCATTTATTAGCTGAGATATTGAGAAAAACATCATTTTTTTCTTCTGCTGGGAAGACCGAGAAAAACTTTTGCCTCCGAATTTCGGATTTTTTCTCTCTATACTTAGTCGCTATAAAAATGATGAAGAACGCCGTTTACCGCGCCTTCCTATCGCATTTATTAGCCGAGATATTGAGAAAAACATCATTTTTTTTCTTCTGCTGGGAAGATAGAGAAAAATTTTTGTCTCCGAATTTCGGATTTTTTCTCTCTATACTTAATCGCTATATAAAAAAATGATGAAGAACGCCGTTTACCGCGCCTTCCTATCGCATTTATTAGCTGAGATATTGAGAAAAACATCATTTTTGCATTCTGCTGGGAAGATAGAGAAAAATTTGTGTCTCCGAATTTCGGATTTTTTCTCTCTTTACTTAGTCGCTATAAAAAAGATGAAGAACGCCGTTTACCGCACCTTCCTATCGCATTTATTAGCTGAGATATTGAGAAAAACATCATTTTTGTATTCTGCTGGGAAGATAGACAAAAATTTTTGTCTCCGAATTTCGGATTTTTTCTCTCTATACTTAGTCGCTATAAAAATGATGAAGAACGCCGTTTACCGCGCCTTCCTATCGCATTTATTAGCCGAGATATTGAGAAAAACATCATTTTTGTATTCTGCTGGGAAGATAGAGAAAAATTTTTGTCTCCGAATTTCGGATTTTTTCTCTCTTTACTTAGTCGCTATAAAAAGGATGAAGAACGCCGTTTACCGCGCCTTCCTATCGCATTTATTAGCTGAGATATTGAGAAAAACATCATTTTTGTATTCTGCTGGGAAGATAGAGAAAAATTTTTGTCTCCGAATTTCGGATTTTTTCTCTCTATACTTAGTCGCTATAAAAATGATGAAGAACGCCGTTTACCGCACCTTCCTATCGCATTTATTAGCTGAGATATTGAGAAAAACATCATTTTTTTCTTCTGCTGGGAAGACCGAGAAAAATTTTTGTCTCGGAATTTCGGATTTTTTCTCTCTATACTTAGTCGCTATAAAAATGATGAAGAACGCCGTTTACCGCGCCTTCCTATCGCATTTATTAGCCGAGATATTGAGAAAAACATCATTTTTTTTCTTCTGCTGGGAAGATAGAGAAAAATTTTTGTCTCCGAATTTCGGATTTTTTCTCTCTATACTTAGTCGCTATATAAAAAAAATGATGAAGAACGCCGTTTACCGCGCCTTCCTATCGCATTTATTAGCTGAGATATTGAGAAAAACATCATTTTTGCATTCTGCTGGGAAGATAGAGAAAAATTTGTGTCTCCGAATTTCGGACTTTTTCTCTCTTTACTTAGTCGCTATAAAAAAGATGAAGAACGCCGTTTACCGCACCTTCCTATCGCATTTATTAGCTGAGATATTGAGAAAAACATCATTTTTTTCTTCTGCTGGGAAGACCGAGAAAAATTTTTGTCTCGGAATTTCGGATTTTTTCTATCTATACTTAGTCGCTATAAAAATGATGAAGAACGCCGTTTACCGCGCCTTCCTATCGCATTTATTAGCTGAGATATTGAGAAAAACATCATTTTTTTCTTCTGCTGGGAAGACCGAGAAAAACTTTTGCCTCCGAATTTCGGATTTTTTCTCTCTATACTTAGTCGCTATAAAAATGATGAAGAACGCCGTTTACCGCGCCTTCCTATCGCATTTATTAGCTGAGATATTGAGAAAAACATCATTTTTGCATTCTGCTGGGAAGATAGAGAAAAATTTTTGTCTCCGAATTTCGGATTTTTTCTCTCTATACTTAGTCGTTATAAAAATGATGAAGAACGCCGTTTACCGCGCCTTCCTATCGCATTTATTAGCTGAGATATTGAGAAAAACATCATTTTTGTATTCTGCTGGGAAGACCGAGAAAAAGTTTTGTCTCGGAATTTCGGATTTTTTTCTCTCTATACTTAGTCGCTATAAAAATGATGAAGAACGCCGTTTACCGCGCCTTCCTATCGCATTTATTAGCTGAGATATTGAGAAAAACAGCATTTTTGTATTCTGCTGGGAAGATAGAGAAAAATTTTTGTCTCCGAATTTCGGATTTTTTTCTCTCTATACTTAGTCGCTATAAAAATGATGAAGAACGCCGTTTACCGCACCTTCCTATCGCATTTATTAGCTGAGATATTGAGAAAAACATCATTTTTTTCTTCTGCTGGGAAGACCGAGAAAAATTTTTGTCTCGGAATTTCGGATTTTTTCTCTCTATACTTAGTCGCTATAAAAATGATGAAGAACGCCGTTTACCGCGCCTTCCTATCGCATTTATTAGCTGAGATATTGAGAAAAACATCATTTTTTTCTTCTGCTGGGAAGACCGAGGAAAATTTTTGTCTCGGAATTTCGGATTTTTTCTCTCTATACTTAGTCGCTATAAAAATGATGAAGAACGCCGTTTACCGCGCCTTCCTATCGCATTTATTAGCCGAGATATTGAGAAAAACATCATTTTTTTCTTCTGCTGGGAAGACCGAGAAAAATTTTTGTCTCCGAATTTCGGATTTTTTCTCTCTATACTTAGTCGCTATAAAAATGATGAAGAACGCCGTTTACCGCGCCTTCCTATCGCATTTATTAGCTGAGATATTGAGAAAAACATCATTTTTGCATTCTGCTGGGAAGATAGAGAAAAATTTTTGTCTCCGAATTTCGGATTTTTTCTCTCTATACTTAGTCGCTATAAAAATGATGAAGAACGCCGTTTACCGCACCTTCCTATCGCATTTATTAGCTGAGATATTGAGAAAAACATCATTTTTTTCTTCTGCTGGGAAGACCGAGAAAAATTTTTGTCTCGGAATTTCGGATTTTTTCTCTCTATACTTAGTCGCTATAAAAATGATGAAGAACGCCGTTTACCGCGCCTTCCTATCGCATTTATTAGCCGAGATATTGAGAAAAACATCATTTTTTTTCTTCTGCTGGGAAGACAGAGAAAAATTTTTGTCTCCGAATTTCGGATTTTTTCTCTCTATACTTAGTCGCTATATAAAAAAATGATGAAGAACGCCGTTTACCGCGCCTTCCTATCGCATTTATTAGCTGAGATATTGAGAAAAACATCATTTTTGCATTCTGCTGGGAAGATAGAGAAAAATTTGTGTCTCCGAATTTCGGATTTTTTCTCTCTTTACTTAGTCGCTATAAAAAAGATGAAGAACGCCGTTTACCGCACCTTCCTATCGCATTTATTAGCTGAGATATTGAGAAAAACATCATTTTTTTCTTCTGCTGGGAAGACCGAGAAAAATTTTTGTCTCGGAATTTCGGATTTTTTCTATCTATACTTAGTCGCTATAAAAATGATGAAGAACGCCGTTTACCGCGCCTTCCTATCGCATTTATTAGCTGAGATATTGAGAAAAACATCATTTTTTTCTTCTGCTGGGAAGACCGAGAAAAACTTTTGCCTCCGAATTTCGGATTTTTTCTCTCTATACTTAGTCGCTATAAAAATGATGAAGAACGCCGTTTACCGCGCCTTCCTATCGCATTTATTAGCTGAGATATTGAGAAAAACATGCTGCTGGGAAGATAGAGAAAAAATTTTGTCTCCGAATTTCGGATTTTTTCTCTCTATACTTAGTCGCTATAAAAATGATGAAGAACGCCGTTTACCGCGCCTTCCTATCGCATTTATTAGCTGAGATATTGAGAAAAACATCATTTTTGTATTCTGCTGGGAAGATAGAGAAAAATTTTTGTCTCCGAATTTCGGATTTTTTCTCTCTATACTTAGTCGCTATAAAAATGATGAAGAACGCCGTTTACCGCACCTTCCTATCGCATTTATTAGCTGAGATATTGAGAAAAACATCATTTTTTTCTTCTGCTGGGAAGACCGAGAAAAATTTTTGTCTCGGAATTTCGGATTTTTTCTCTCTATACTTAGTCGCTATAAAAATGATGAAGAACGCCGTTTACCGCGCCTTCCTATCGCATTTATTAGCTGAGATATTGAGAAAAACATCATTTTTGTATTCTGCTGGGAAGATAGAGAAAAATTTTTGTCTCGGAATTTCGGATTTTTTCTCTCTATACTTAGTCGCTATAAAAATGATGAAGAACGCCGTTTACCGCGCCTTCCTATCGCATTTATTAGCTGAGATATTGAGAAAAACATCATTTTTGTATTCTGCTGGGAAGATAGAGAAAAATTTTTGTCTCCGAATTTCGGATTTTTTCTCTCTATACTTAGTCGTTATAAAAATGATGAAGAACGCCGTTTACCGCGCCTTCCTATCGCATTTATTAGCTGAGATATTGAGAAAAACATCATTTTTGTATTCTGCTGGGAAGATAGAGAAAAATTTCGGATTTTTTCTCTCTATACTTAGTCGCTATAAAAATGATGAAGAACGCCGTTTACCGCGCCTTCCTATCGCATTTATTAGCCGAGATATTGAGAAAAACATCATTTTTTTTCTTCTGCTGGGAAGATAGAGAAAAATTTTTGTCTCCGAATTTCGGATTTTTTCTCTCTATACTTAGTCGCTATATAAAAAAATGATGAAGAACGCCGTTTACCGCGCCTTCCTATCGCATTTATTAGCTGAGATATTGAGAAAAACATCATTTTTGCATTCTGCTGGGAAGATAGAGAAAAATTTGTGTCTCCGAATTTCGGATTTTTTCTCTCTTTACTTAGTCGCTATAAAAAAGATGAAGAACGCCGTTTACCGCACCTTCCTATCGCATTTATTAGCTGAGATATTGAGAAAAACATCATTTTTGTATTCTGCTGGGAAGATAGACAAAAATTTTTGTCTCCGAATTTCGGATTTTTTCTCTCTATACTTAGTCGCTATAAAAATGATGAAGAACGCCGTTTACCGCGCCTTCCTATCGCATTTATTAGCCGAGATATTGAGAAAAACATCATTTTTGTATTCTGCTGGGAAGATAGAGAAAAATTTTTGTCTCCGAATTTCGGATTTTTTCTCTCTTTACTTAGTCGCTATAAAAAGGATGAAGAACGCCGTTTACCGCGCCTTCCTATCGCATTTATTAGCTGAGATATTGAGAAAAACATCATTTTTGTATTCTGCTGGGAAGATAGAGAAAAATTTTTGTCTCCGAATTTCGGATTTTTTCTCTCTATACTTAGTCGCTATAAAAATGATGAAGAACGCCGTTTACCGCACCTTCCTATCGCATTTATTAGCTGAGATATTGAGAAAAACATCATTTTTTTCTTCTGCTGGGAAGACCGAGAAAAATTTTTGTCTCGGAATTTCGGATTTTTTCTCTCTATACTTAGTCGCTATAAAAATGATGAAGAACGCCGTTTACCGCGCCTTCCTATCGCATTTATTAGCCGAGATATTGAGAAAAACATCATTTTTTTTCTTCTGCTGGGAAGATAGAGAAAAATTTTTGTCTCCGAATTTCGGATTTTTTCTCTCTATACTTAGTCGCTATATAAAAAAATGATGAAGAACGCCGTTTACCGCGCCTTCCTATCGCATTTATTAGCTGAGATATTGAGAAAAACATCATTTTTGCATTCTGCTGGGAAGATAGAGAAAAATTTGTGTCTCCGAATTTCGGACTTTTTCTCTCTTTACTTAGTCGCTATAAAAAAGATGAAGAACGCCGTTTACCGCACCTTCCTATCGCATTTATTAGCTGAGATATTGAGAAAAACATCATTTTTTTCTTCTGCTGGGAAGACCGAGAAAAATTTTTGTCTCGGAATTTCGGATTTTTTCTATCTATACTTAGTCGCTATAAAAATGATGAAGAACGCCGTTTACCGCGCCTTCCTATCGCATTTATTAGCTGAGATATTGAGAAAAACATCATTTTTTTCTTCTGCTGGGAAGACCGAGAAAAACTTTTGCCTCCGAATTTCGGATTTTTTCTCTCTATACTTAGTCGCTATAAAAATGATGAAGAACGCCGTTTACCGCGCCTTCCTATCGCATTTATTAGCTGAGATATTGAGAAAAACATCATTTTTGTATTCTGCTGGGAAGATAAACAATTTTGTCTCCGAATTTCGGATTTTTTCTCTCTATACTTAGTCGCTATAAAAATGATGAAGAACGCCGTTTACCGCGCCTTCCTATCGCATTTATTAGCTGAGATATTGAGAAAAACATCATTTTTGTATTCTGCTGGGAAGATAGAGAAAAATTTTTGTCTCCGAATTTCGGATTTTTTCTCTCTATACTTAGTCGCTATAAAAATGATGAAGAACGCCGTTTACCGCACCTTCCTATCGCATTTATTTGCTGAGATATTTAGAAAAACATCATTTTTTTCTTCTGCTGGGAAGACCGAGAAAAATTTTTGTTTCCGAATTTCGGATTTTTTCTCTCTATACTTAGTCGCTATAAAAATGATGAAGAACGCCGTTTACCGCGCCTTCCTGTCGCATTTATTAGCTGAGATATTGAGAAAAACATCATTTTTGTATTCTGCTGGGAAGATAGAGAAAATTTTTGTCTCCGAATTTCGGATTTTTTCTCTCTATACTTAGTCGCTATAAAAATGATGAAGAACGCCGTTTACCGCGCCTTCCTATCGCATTTATTAGCTGAGATATTGAGAAAAACATCATTTTTGTATTCTGCTGGGAAGACCGAGAAAAAGTTTTGTCTCCGAATTTCGGATTTTTTCTCTCTATACTTAGTCGCTATAAAAATGATGAAGAACGCCGTTTACCGCACCTTCCTATCGCATTTATTAGCTGAGATATTGAGAAAAACATCATTTTTTTCTTCTGCTGGGAAGACCGAGAAAAATTTTTGTCTCGGAATTTCGGATTTTTTCTCTCTATACTTAGTCGCTATAAAAATGATGAAGAACGCCGTTTACCGCGCCTTCCTATCGCATTTATTAGCTGAGATATTGAGAAAAACATCATTTTTGTATTCTGCTGGGAAGATAGAGAAAAATTTTTGTCTCGGAATTTCGGATTTTTTCTCTCTATACTAAGTCGCTATAAAAATGATGAAGAACGCCGTTTACCGCGCCTTCCTATCGCATTTATTAGCTGAGATATTGATAAAAACATCAGTTTTGTATTCTGCTGGGAAGATAGAGAAAAATTTTTGTCTCCGAATTTCGGATTTTTTCTCTCTATACTTAGTCGCTATAAAAATGATGAAGAACGCCGTTTACCGCACCTTCCTATCGCATTTATTAGCAGAGATATTGAGAAAAACATCATTTTTTTCTTCTGCTGGGAAGACCGAGAAAAATTTTTGTCTCCGAATTTCGGATTTTTTCTCTCTATACTTAGTCGCTATAAAAATGATGAAGAACGCCGTTTACCGCGCCTTCCTATCGCATTTATTAGCTGAGATATTGAGAAAAACATCATTTTTGTATTCTGCTGGGAAGATAGAGAAAAATTTTTGTTTCCGAATTTCGGATTTTTTCTCTCTATACTTAGTCGCTATAAAAATGATGAAGAACGCCGTTTACCGCGCCTTCCTGTCGCATTTATTAGCTGAGATATTGAGAAAAACATCATTTTTGTATTCTGATGGGAAGATAGAGAAAATTTTTGTCTCCGAATTTCGGATTTTTTCTCTCTATACTTAGTCGCTATAAAAATGATGAAGAACGCCGTTTACCGCGCCTTCCTATCGCATTTATTAGCTGAGATATTGAGAAAAACATCAGTTTTGTATTCTGCTGGGAAGATAGAGAAAAAATTTTGTCTCCGAATTTCGGATTTTTTCTCTCTATACTTAGTCGCTATAAAAATGATGAAGAACGCCGTTTACCGCACCTTCCTATCGCATTTATTAGCTGAGATATTGAGAAAAACATCATTTTTGTATTCTGCTGGGAAGATAGAGAAAAATTTTTGTCTCCGAATTTCGGATTTTTTCTCTCTATACTTAGTCGCTGTAAAAATGATGAAGAACGCCGTTTACCGCACCTTCCTATCGCATTTATTAGCTGAGATATTGAGAAAAACATCATTTTTTTCTTCTGCTGGGAAGACCGAGAAAAATTTTTGTCTCGGAATTTCGGATTTTTTCTCTCTATACTTAGTCGCTATAAAAATTATGAAGAACGCCGTTTACCGCGCCTTCCTATCGCATTTATTAGCTGAGATATTGAGAAAAACATCATTTTTGTATTCTGCTGGGAAGATAGAGAAAAATTTTTGTCTCGGAATTTCGGATTTTTTCTCTCTATACTAAGTCGCTATAAAAATGATGAAGAACGCCGTTTACCGCGCCTTCCTATCGCATTTATTAGCTGAGATATTGATAAAAACATCAGTTTTGTATTCTGCTGGGAAGATAGAGAAAAATTTTTGTCTCCGAATTTCGGATTTTTTCTCTCTATACTTAGTCGCTATAAAAATGATGAAGAACGCCGTTTACCGCACCTTCCTATCGCATTTATTAGCTGAGATATTGAGAAAAACATCATTTTTTTCTTCTGCTGGGAAGACCGAGAAAAATTTTTGTCTCCGAATTTCGGATTTTTTCTCTCTATACTTAGTCGCTATAAAAATGATGAAGAACGCCGTTTACCGCGCCTTCCTATCGCATTTATTAGCCGAGCTATTGAGAAAAACATCATTTTTGTATTCTGCTGGGAAGATAGAGAAAAATTTTTGTCTCCGAATTTCGGATTTTTTCTCTCTATACTTAGTCGCTATAAAAATGATGAAGAACGCCGTTTACCGCGCCTTCCTATCGCATTTATTAGCTGAGATATTGAGAAAAACATCATTTTTTTCTTCTGCTGGGAAGACCGAGAAAAATTTTTGTCTCCGAATTTCGGATTTTTTCTCTCTATACTTAGTCGCTATAAAAATGATGAAGAACGCCGTTTACCGCGCCTTCCTATCGCATTTATTAGCCGAGATATTGAGAAAAACATCATTTTTTTCTTCTGCTGGGAAGACCGAGAAAAAGTTTTGTCTCACAATTTCGGATTTTTTCTCTCTATACTTAGTCGCTATAAAAATGATGAAGAACGCCGTTTACCGCGCCTTCCTATCGCATTTATTAGCTGAGATATTGAGAAAAACATCATTTTTGTATTCTGCTGGGAAGATAGAGAAAAATTTTTGTCTCCGAATTTCGGATTTTTTCTCTCTATACTTAGTCGCTATGAAAATGATGAAGAACGCCGTTTACCGCGCCTTCCTATCGCATTTATTAGCCGAGATATTGAGAAAAACATCATTTTTTTTTTATTCTGCTAGGAAGATAGAGAAAAATTTTTGTTTCCGAATTTCGGATTTTTTCTCTCTATACTAAGTCGCTATAAAAATGATGCAGAACGCCGTTTACCGCACCTTCCTATCGCATGTATTAGCCGAGATATTGAGAAAAACATCATTTTTTTCTTCTGCTGGGAAGACCGAGAAAAATTTTTGTCTCGGAATTTCGGATTTTTTTTCTCTCTATACTAAGTCGCTATAAAAATGATGAATACTGCCGTTTACCGCGCCTTCCTATCGCATTTATTAGCTGAGATATTGAGAAAAACATCATTTTTGTATTCTGCTGGGAAGATAGAGAAAAATTTTTTTCTCCGAATTTCGGATTTTTTCTCTCTATACTTAGTCGCTATAAAAATGATGAAGAACGCCGTTTACCGCGCCTTCCTATCGCATTTATTAGCTAAGATATTGAGAAAAACATCATTTTTTTCTTCTGCTGGGAAGATAGAGAAAAATTTTTGTCTCCGAATTTCGGGTTTTTTCTCTCTATACTTAGTCGCTATAAAAATGATGAAGAACGCCGTTTACCGCGCCTTCCTTTCGCATTCATTAGCTGAGATATTGAGAAAAACATCATTTTTTTCTTCTGCTGGGAAGATAGAGAAAAAATTTTGTCTCCGAATTTCGGGTTTTTTCTCTCTATACTTAGTCGCTATAAAAATGATGAAGAACGCCGTTTACCGCGCCTTCCTATCGCATTTATTAGCTGAGATATTGAGAAAAACATCATTTTTTTCTTCTGCTGGGAAGACCGAGAAAAATTTTTGTCTCCGAATTTCGGATTTTTTCTCTCTATACTTAGTCGCTATAAAAATGATGAAGAACGCCGTTTACCGCGCCTTCCTATCGCATTTATTAGCCGAGCTATTGAGAAAAACATCATTTTTAATGACAGATTCTATCTGTCTATTCTTGTTGTGCTACACGTTTAAAGTAATTCAGACTTCAGTTCTTCCGGCTTTCACAGCCATAGAAATATGAGTCCGCACAAAATGTAGTCCGGTTTGGCGCAGTAACTGTACAAGCGTATTAGTTATCCTGTAAGAGTAATACAAACTTTTGAAGCAGACGACTTGACGATTTTATCTTATGATTCAGCTGCATCATGCGACGGATTCGGCGACGACTGTAGTTGAAAAAGTTCCATGAAAGATCAGTCGACACATGTCTTTCGTAAAACGAACAATGAACGTGTTAGTTAACTTAAAAGCGCCATACAAAACATGAAGCAGACGAATTTACATTTTAATCTAATTTTTCAGTGATTGGATTTCATTTGAATCAGCTGTCAGAGATGAATCGTAAGAAATGTGAGGTTTGTGTCGCAATTTAAGAGAAAAAAGGGGAAAAAGATGAAATGGCCACTGCTACATTTCAAAATGGCCAGGTTAAGATTTTACCCCTTCCACCCACGATTTTCTCAAGTTCACTCTTCAGTCACTGATTTTGTACGCGTCCATTCTACACATGTAAATTGGGTGTCTAGTCAATAGTCGTCAACGGCATGTCAAACCATGTAGAACAGAATGCGATATATCATTATGAGCCATCTCACCAGGTTCTTCACTGTTTGCATCTGTAGGTAACTGTACCTGGCTATAAATGGCTGAAAGGGTACAAACTCATAACACTTACATGACCTAATTAAATGCGAAGTACGTGACGCTAGAAACTTCACCGTACGGTAGCAAGCCAGCAATAATATACTCCTAACAGTTATCACTGTCCAATTCTGTTGTAGGTCTGATTAACTGAATATGTAAGCACACTGTTGTGATAAATAATAAAAGTCACATGCCGCAAAACTTCAAACATTGCACAAAAAGTGTTTTCCTATATTGTAGCGCACGACATAAGGCAGGTTCTTTACTGAGCCGCGAAACACATCAGTCAACAAGTGTAAGCTTTTACAAGAAAGTTGCGTCTACGCTTTGTGTTGTCATAAAACTGGCAACTATCCCAGCAGGCACATGACGTAATTGTGACGTCACATCAACGTCGGTGCAACGTCATGACGTTGTATCGACGTTGATTTGACGTTGCCCTAGCGACGTGTGCCTGCTGGGTAGTCATTTGCATGTTGTAGTTTCTATAATGTGCTAATAAAATGATGATGAAAGTGTATAACAGCCGATTCACCTCAGTTTTGTGAACCAAACTAAAAATCAGCACTCGAGCACCATTGTCCTTATCACTAAAGACAGTAAATCTGCATTTTTCACAGAATCTGTCATTTCAGTGCCTTTTGGCGCTTTGATTGTATTCTGCTGGGAAGATTGAGAAAAATTTTTGTCTCCGAATTTCGGATTTTTTCTCTCTATACTTAGTCGCTATAAAAATGATGAAGAACGCCGTTTACCGCGCCTTCCTATCGCATTTATTAGCTGAGATATTGAGAAAAACATCATTTTTTTCTTCTGCTGGGAAGACCGAGAAAAATTTTTGTCTCCGAATTTCGGATTTTTTCTCTCTATACTTAGTCGCTATAAAAATGATGAAGAACGCCGTTTACCGCGCCTTCCTATCGCATTTATTAGCCGAGATATTGAGAAAAACATCATTTTTTTCTTCTGCTGGGAAGACCGAGAAAAAGTTTTGTCTCACAATTTCGGATTTTTTCTCTCTATACTTAGTCGCTATAAAAATGATGAAGAACGCCGTTTACCGCGCCTTCCTATCGCATTTATTAGCTGAGATATTGAGAAAAACATCATTTTTGTATTCTGCTGGGAAGATAGAGAAAAATTTTTGTCTCCGAATTTCGGATTTTTTCTCTCTATACTTAGTCGCTATGAAAATGATGAAGAACGCCGTTTACCGCGCCTTCCTATCGCATTTATTAGCCGAGATATTGAGAAAAACATCATTTTTTTATTCTGCTAGGAAGATAGAGAAAAATTTTTGTTTCCGAATTTCGGATTTTTTCTCTCTATACTAAGTCGCTATAAAAATGATGCAGAACGCCGTTTACCGCACCTTCCTATCGCATGTATTAGCCGAGATATTGAGAAAAACATCATTTTTTTCTTCTGCTGGGAAGACCGAGAAAAATTTTTGTCTCCGAATTTCGGATTTTTTTTCTCTCTGTACTAAGTCGCTATAAAAATGATGAATACTGCCGTTTACCGCGCCTTCCTATCGCATTTATTAGCTGAGATATTGAGAAAAACATCATTTTTGTATTCTGCTGGGAAGATAGAGAAAAATTTTTGTCTCCGAATTTCGGATTTTTTCTCTCTATACTTAGTCGCTATAAAAATGATGAAGAACGCCGTTTACCGCGCCTTCCTATCGCATTTATTAGCTGAGATATTGAGAAAAACATCATTTTTTTCTTCTGCTGGGAAGATAGAGAAAAAAATTTTTGTCTCCGAATTTCGGGTTTTTTCTCTCTATACTTAGTCGCTATAAAAATGATGAAGAACGCCGTTTACCGCGCCTTCCTATCGCATTTATTAGCTGAGATATTGAGAAAAACATCATTTTTTTCTTCTGCTGGGAAGATAGAGAAAAATTTTTGTCTCCGAATTTCGGATTTTTTCTCTCTATACTTAGTCGCTATAAAAATGATGAAGAACGCCGTTTACCGCGCCTTCCTATCGCATTTATTAGCTGAGATATTGAGAAAAACATCATTTTTTTCTTCTGCTGGGAAGATAGAGAAAAATTTTTGTCTCCGAATTTCGGGTTTTTTCTCTCTATACTTAGTCGCTATAAAAATGATGAAGAACGCCGTTTACCGCGCCTTCTTATCGCATTTATTAGCTGAGATATTGAGAAAAACATCATTTTTGTCTTCTGCTGGGAAGACCGAGAAAAACTTTTGTCTCCGAATTTCGGATTTTTTCTCTCTATACTTAGTCGCTATAAAAATGATGAAGAACGCCGTTTACCGCGCCTTCTTCTCGCATTTATTAGCAGAGATATTGAGAAAAACATTATTTTTTTTCTTCTGCTGGAAAGATAGAGAAAAAAAATTGTCTCCGAATTTCGGATTTTTTCTCTCTATACTTAGTCGCTATAAAAATGATGAAGAACGCCGTTTACCGCACCTTCCTTTCGCATCTATTAGCTGAGATATTGAGAAAAACATCATTTTTTTCTTCTGCTGTGTTGATAGAGAAAAATTTTTGTCTTCGAATTTAGGATTTTTTCTCTCTATACTTAGTCGCTATAAAAAATGATGAAGACTGCCGTTTACCGCGCCTTCCTATCCCATTTATTAGCTGAGATATTGGGAAAAACATCATTTTTGGCCTGCCCCCGGGGCCCACTGGTTTTCCATAGGCTTGTATAGGGACAACCTTTAAAATATTCTTGTCTGAAACCAGAAGGTCCAGGCCTTTGATATTTGATATGCAGCTTCATCTAAAGGGCCTCTATACCAAGATTGTTCAAATAATAGCCCTGGGGCCAAAATGTCTCCGCCCGGAGCCCACTGGTTTTACATAGGCTTATATTAAGAAAGCCTTTAAAAATCTCCTTGTCTGAAACCACCATGCCCAGGTCTTCGATATTTGGTACAAAGCTGCATCCAGTGGCTCTACCAAGATTGTTCGAATTATAGAGTCCTGCCGCAAAAATTTGAACAATCTTGGTAGATGTCTCTTGATGAAGCTTCAAACCAAATATCAAAGACCTTGGCCTTCTGGTTTAAGACAAGAAGATTTTGAAAGGTTTTCCCTATAATAACTGGATCCTTTGGAAGCAAAGAATACACCAATAAACGAAAATAGCAGACTCGGTTTTATTGAGTCTGTTCATGACCAGTACTTAAATGTGCAACACCGACCATGCCCTCTAGCACCGGCTTAAGCAGAACACTATTTTCAAAATGATTCTAAATGAACTCAATGATCCCAAAGGACCAGAAAATATAATCTGCACTATGATGGTGTACGAGGAGATTTTTTCTGGCCGCCACACGGCACAACACTAGCTGCAGTGAAGATAAATAAGTTCTGAATAGTTGGATCATTTGGAAGCAAAACATACACCAAACAAGAGGGCCATGGTAGCCCTGGATCGTTCACCTGAGTCCAAGACGTTTCATAGCTTATGGAAATAGTGAAGTCACTAGTTAAAGGACGTGTGGACCAAAGCTTTTTTTCACTGTTTTTTAGACCATCTTTTTCATTGCAGTGGAATCCTTTTAGCAACATTAGAGGAAACATTCTATGAAACTATATTACAAGGAGCCTTTGGCTTAGATGTTCTTTAAAGATTTTGGTATTTTCAGCTCTGGCAGAACAACTGAAATGTCATACGAGGAACATTTCCGTGAAATTATTTTGCAATTGGGCCATTTGCCTAGGAGGAGAAGTCCATGAAAGGTTCTTCTATTTTTTTAGCTCTGATGGCCAGAGCAGAACGATTTTAGCAAGTGTGGAAAAATGGTCACAAGAGAAACATTTCTGTGAAGTTGTTTTAAATTTAGACCATTTGCCTCAGAGGAGATGTTTGAAATTATTTTTTTTTTCTATTTTAAGCTCTGGCGGTAATTTTGTTCAGTGGAGCGAATCGATTTTAGCAATTTTGGCAGAGGGTCACCCAAGGAACATGTTGAAATCTTGCCAGTTGTCATTTAAACATTTTTCTATTTTTAGCTCTGGTGGCCATTTTGTTCATCGAAGCTGAACCATTTTAGTGTGTGTGAATTCGGGTTTAACGTCGCTTTCAACAATTTTTCAGTCATATCACGACGGTGTCTGGTTGCGACAGGGAGCTCAATGCTCACGTTTATAGTGCTGCCTCACTGAAGTATCATGTCCCAGACACATTACATGATACCACACCCAGTCACATTATCCTGACACTGGATCGACCAGTCCTAGCTCTACCCCGTAAATCTGAGTGCCAAGCGAGGAGCAGCTAGTACCATTTTTAACGACTTTGGTATGTCGCGGCCCGGGATCGAACCCGAGACCTCCCGTTCCCCTGAACCATTTTAGCAATTTGGTATAGGGTCACCCAAGAATCATTTCTGTGAAATTATTTCAAATTTGGGCAAGTAGGCTAGGAGGAAATGTCGTTTTAAAGTTTCGTCTGTATCAGCGGAGCGGAACCATTTTAGTAATATTTATTAATAGGGTCACCTAAGGAACATTTCTGTGAAATTACTTTGAAATCGAAGGAGATGTCGTTTAAAGTTTTTTTTTTCTATTTTTAGCTCTGGCAGCCATTTTGTTCAGCGGAGAGGAACAATTTTAGTAAGGATGGTAGAGGGTCACCAATGGAACATTTCTATGAAATAATTTTGAATTCGGGCCAGTTGGCTAGGAGGAGATGTCATTTAAAAGTTTTTTGTTTTTTTTTTTAGCTCTTGCGGCTTGTTCAGCAGACCGGAACCATTTAGCAGTTTTGGTAGAGGGTCACCCAAGGAACATTTCTGTGAAAATATTTTGAAATTGGGCCAGTGGGCTAGGACGAGATTTCGTTGTCATTTTTTTTTCTATTTTTAGCGCTGGTGGCCATTTTGTTCAGCAGAGCTGAACCATTTTAGCAATTATGGTAGAGGGTCACCCAAGGACCATTTCTGTGAATTATTTTGAAATCGAGCCAGTGGGCTAGGAGGGGATGTCGTTTAAAGTTTTTTTTTCTATTTTTAGCTCTGGTGGACCGGGCTTCCTCAGACTTTCGAATGAGTCTTTAAACCGAGATCCCGTCTCCGTATGACCTTAGCTGTTGGTGAGACGTAAAACTCAAACACTCACTCACTCACGCACTCACCCACTCACTCACTCACTCACTCACTCACTCAGATCTGATGGCCATTTTGTTTAACGGGGTGAACAATTTTAGCAATTTTGGTAAAGGGTCACTCAAGGTACATTCGTGTGAACTTATTTCAAAATCCTTTCACCGGTTAAGGAGATGTCATTTGAAGAAATTGTTGACGACGCACGACACACAAAGGACGACGAACACCGGACACAGGTCGATCACAATAGCTCACAATGAGCACCTTGTGCTCAGGTGAGCTAATAAAGGAAAATAGCAGACTCGGTTATTGAGCATATTCATTTATGACCAGTACTGAAATGCACAAAACCGACCACGCCCTCTAACACCGGATTATGCAGAACCCTATTTTCAAAATGATTCTAAATGAACTCAATGATCCCAGATTAAGCGGGGCCGCGGGTCGGGCCCTTTTAGGCCTCAGAGCTATTTTTAGAACAATCTTCGTAGAGGTCCTCTAGATGAAGCTTCATACCCAATTTCAAAGACCTTGGATTTCTGGCTTCAGACAAGACGTTTTTTTTTCAGGTTTTCCCTATATAAGCCTATGTAAAACCAGTGGGCCCCGGGGCGGGGCCATTTTGGCCCGGGGGCTATAATTTGAACAATATTGGTATAGATCCTCTAGATGAAGCTTCATACCAAGGTCCTCTTGATGAAGCTTCATACCAAATATCAAAGACCCGAGCTTTCTGGTTTCAAACAAGAAGAGTTTTAAAAGTTTTGTTTGCTGGTTTTGCTTGGATCCCAAATTTTTGAACTACTTTCAGTATGTACCTCCCAAGCATCATTCTGGTGAAGTTTGGTTTAAATTGGCACAGTGGTTAGGAGGAGATGTCAATGCTGACGGACGACGGACTAAGGACGGACGCCTGAGCACTTGCCTGTCCATTACGAAAACATGCCTATACGAATACATTGTAACCTTTATCTCCGAAAAAATGAAAATTTTAAGATGAACAATTGTGATATTTTTCTTATTTCTGCTTTACAATATAGATTGTAGGTAGTCGTTAGAACCGCCTCATCGAGGTGGTTCTTACTAGTACCCACAATCTATATTGTAGAGCAGAAATAAGACAAAATAGGTTTACCCCTGCAAACCCCAGTCTTACGAAATAAAAGTGGGGTTCAAGGGAGTCAAAATTATGTAGGCGTGTTTTCGTGAGGCAGAAAAACTCAGGTGAGCTACATAAAACCAACAGGGTTTACAAGCATGGACGGTCCGACTCGCACCGCTTTCCCTGGGCAGGCTTAGATCCTCTAAGCGGTTTACCAGTACTCGCGTGCGGTCGGTTTCAGCTCTGCGAGGAAGCATCATGCAGCCCATCTTTATGTTCAAGTCCCGATGGGCGGGGCCGAAAGTTACTTTATTACATTAGACGTTGTTATTTTTGGGATTGTCTGTACACACAGACACCGGGTACCCACACCAACTTCTACCTCAGGACCTGCACCAACTTCGACCTTAGGATATATGGATACTTTATGATTTAATTTTTTCGTTTGAGATTTCATCTTCCTCGGTAGCTCAGTCGGATGCGCGTCTGACTGGTGATCAGGAGGACGCTTGTTCGATACCTGCTAGGGTCGGCAACATTCTTTCGTAGAGTTTGATCATGAAATCTTTTCTACGGTCATTCTCTCCATTCCGCTGATTCAAGACGGGCAGTTGTCAGTTTCTGTCGAAAGAATGTACACTGTACTGGTTAACCTCTTACGTATTTGTTGATAGGTAAATTGACCGGCTCAAAAATGACCTAAAATAGTTAAACTCCAATACAAACAAACAAACCTGTCCTAGACGAAAGTTACTTTGTTAGATAAGGCGTTGATACATTTGGCGTTGACTGCAACGCCTAATGTTTTGTTTGTTTGTTTGATTTGAGGTTTAACGTCCCCGTCAACACTGTAAAGGTCATTTTGGAGACGTTGCTTCCAATTTTGTGGGACTTTTACCCGACATTGAGATGAAATGACTTCTCAAGCCCTGTCGCCCAATGAAACCAATATGGTTTATTAGCATGGACGGTCCGCCTCGCATCGCGGTTCCTGGAAGGCTTAGATCCTCCAAGCGGTTTACCAGTACAAGTGTGCGGGCCGGATTCAGCTCTGCGTGGAAGCATCATGCAGCCCATATATTTCTTCAAGCCCCTATGGGCGGGGGCTTGAACGCCTAATGTAATACACTCAGAACATTTCAAAGAAACGGGCCTCCGTGGCCTAGTGGTAAAGAGCGCTGACTCTTGATCACTAGGTCTCTCACCGCTGTGGTTCGAGCCTTGCGCGGGTCACATGTGAGACGCCAAGTTCTGCAACGGAAGATCGGGTGGTTTTTCTCCGGGTACTCCGGTTTTCGCCCACCTCTGATTACCGATCGGCTCGATATGAGTGAAATAATCTTGAAAGGGCCGTAAAACCAAACAAACATTTCAAAGAATCTTGAGTCATATCATTAATAAGAACAGTGTTGCGTACCCACACCAGATTCGATCCCGAATCCACACCACCTTCATCTCATATATATGGATACTTGATAGCTTGCTTTAACATTTTCATTTGATATTTCGTCTTGTAATAGACGAAAGTCAATTTAATACATTAAGCGTTGTTACATTTGGCATTGACTGCAACGCCTAATATAACAACGCCTAATATAATACACTCAGAACATTTCATAGAATCTTGAGGAATATCATTAATTAGAATAGAGTTGCGTTAGAGAAGCACAAGCCCCCCCCCCACACACACACAAACACTCCAAGTACCCACACCACCTTCGACCCCAGTACCCACACCAACTTTGACCCCAAGTACCCACGTCACATTCGACCCCAAGATATATGGATACTTTATGATTTTAACTCTTTCATTTGAGATTTCATCTTGTCCTAGACGAAAGTTACTTTATTACATTAGGCGTTGTTACATTTGGCGTTGACTGCAACGCCTAATGTAACAATGTCTAATGTATTACACTCAGAACATTTAATAGAATCTTAAGTCATATCATTAATGAGAACAGTGTTGGGTTGGTATCTTTCAAGAAGCACAGCCTCCCACCACATACACTCCAAGTACCCACACCACCTTCGACCCAAGTACCAACACCACCGTCGTCCCCAGTACCCACACCACCTTCGACCCTAAGATATGTGGATACTGTATGACTTTAACTTTCTTATTTGAGATTTCATCTTGTCCTAGACGAAAGTTACTTTATTACATTAGGCGTTGTTACATTTGGCATTGACTGCAATGCCTTATGTAACAACGCCTAATGTAATACACTCAGATCTTAAGTAATATCATTAATTAGATAGAGTTGCGTTGAAGCACAAGCTCCCCACCATACACACTCCAAGTACCCACACCCCTTCGACCCCAGTACCCACATTCTTCGACCCCAAGGTATATAGATACTCTATGATTTTAACTTTTTTTTGAGATTTCATCTTGTCCTAGACGAAAGTTACTTTATTACATTAGGCGTTGTTACATTTGGCGTTGACTGCAACGCCTAATGTAACAACGCCTAATGTAATACACTCAGATCTTAAGTAAAATATTTGAATTAGAATAGAGTTGCGTTGAAACATAAGCTCCCCACCATACACACTCCAAGTACCCACACCACCTTCGACCCCAGTAGCTTCACCCCCTTCGACCACAGTACCCGCACAACCTTCGACCCCATGGCATATGGATACTCTATGATTATTTTTTTTTGAGATTTCATCTTGTCCTAGACGAAAGTTACTTTATTACATTAGGCGTTGTTACATTTGGCGTTGACTGCAACGCCTAATGTAACAACGCCTAATGTAATACACTCAGATCTCAAGTAATACTATTAATTAGAATAGAGTTGTGTTGAAGCACAAGCTCCCCACCATACACACTCCAAGTACCCACACCACCTTCGACCCCAGTACCCACACCCCCTTCGACCCCAGTACCCACACAACCTTCGACCCCAAGGTATATGGATACTGTATGATTTTAACTTTTTTGGGGGGATTTCATCTTGTCCTAGACGAAAGTTACTCTATTACATTAGGCGTTGTTACATTTGGCGTTGACTGCAATGCCTAATGTAACAACGCCTAATGTAATACAGTCAGATCTTAAGAAATATCATTAATTAGAATAGAGTTGCGTTGAAGCACAAGCTCCCCATCATACACACTCCAAGTACCCACACCACCTTCGACCCCAGTACCCACACCCCCTTCGACCCCAGTACCCACACAACCTTCGACCCCAAGGTATATGGATACTCTATGACTTTAACTTTTTTTCGAGATTTCATGTTGTCCTAGACGAAAGTTACTTTATTACATTAGGCGTTGTTACATTTGGCGTTGACTGCAACGCCTAATGTAACAACGCCTAATGTAATACACTCAGATCTTAAGTAATATCATTAATTAGAATAGAGTTGCGTTGAAGCACAAGCTCCCCACCATACACACTCCAAGTACCCACACCACCTTCTACCCCAGTACCCACACACCCTTCGACCCCAGTACCCACACAACCTTCGACCCCAAGGTATATGGATACTCTATGATTTTAACTTTTTTTTCCGAAATTCGGAGACAAAACTTTTTCTCTATCTTCCCAGCAGAAGAAAAAAATGATGTTTTTCTCAATATCTCAGCTAATAAATGCGATAGGAAGGCGCGGTAAACGGCAGTATTCATCATTTTTATAGCGACTTAGTATAGAGAGAAAACATCCAAAATTCGGAGACAAAAATTTTTCTCTATCTTCCCAGAAGAAGAAAAAATGATGTTTTTCTCAATATCTCAGCTAATCAATGCGATAGGAAGGCGCGGTAAACGGCGTTCTTCATCATTTTTATAGCGACTAAGTATAGAGAGAAAAAATGCGAAATTCGGAGACAAAAATTTTTCTCGGTCTTCCCAGCAGAAGAAAAAAATGATGTTTTTCTCAATATCTCAGCTAATAAATGCGATAGGAAGGCGCGGTAAACGGCAGTATTCATCATTTTTATAGCGACTTAGTATAGAGAGAACAAATCCGAAATTCGGAGACAAAAATTTTTCTCTATCTTCCCAGCAGAATACAAAAATGATGTTTTTCTCAATATCTCAGCTAATAAATGCGATAGGAAGGCGCGGTAAACGGCGTTCTTCATCATTTTTATAGCGACTAAGTATAGAGAGAAAAAATGCGAAATTCGGAGACAAAAATTTTTCTCTATCTTCCAAGCAGAATACAAAAATGATGTTTTTCTCAATATCTCAGCTAATAAATGCGATAGGAAGGTGCGGTAAACGGCGTTCTTCATCATTTTTATAGCGACTAAGTATATAGAGAAAAAATCCGAAATTCGGAGACAAAAATTTTTCTCTATCTTCCCAGCAGAATACAAAAATGATGTTTTTCTCAATATCTCAGCTAATAAATGCGATAGGAAGGCGCGGTAAACGGCGTTCTTCATCATTTTTATAGCGACTAAGTATAGAGAGAAAAAATCCGAAATTCGGAGACAAAAATTTTTCTCGGTCTTCCCAGCAGAAGAAAAAAATGATGTTTTTCTCAATATCTCGGCTAATAAATGCGATAGGAAGGCGCGGTAAACGGCGTTCTTCATCATTTTTATAGCGACTAAGTATAGAGAGAAAAAATCCGAAATTCCGAGACAAAAATTTTTCTCGGTCTTCCCAGCAGAAGAAAAAAATGATGTTTTTCTCAATATCTCAGCTAATAAATGCGATAGGAAGGTGCGGTAAACGGCGTTCTTCATCATTTTTATAGCGACTAAGTAAAGAGAGAAAAAATCCGAAATTCGGAGACAAAACTTTTTCTCTATCTTCCCAGCAGAATACAAAAATGATGTTTTTCTCAATATCTCAGCTAATAAATGCGATAGGAAGGCGCGGTAAACGGCGTTCTTCATCATTTTTATAGCGACTAAGTATAGAGAGAAAAAATCCGAAATTCGGAGACAAAAATTTTTCTCGGTCTTCCCAGCAGAAGAAAAAAAATGATGTTTTTCTCAATATCTCGGCTAATAAATGCGATAGGAAGGCGCGGTAAACGGCGTTCTTCATCATTTTTATAGCGACTAAGTATAGAGAGAAAAAATCCGAAATTCGGAGACAAAAATTTTTCTCTATCTTCCCAGCAGAATACAAAAATGATGTTTTTCTCAATATCTCAGCTAATAAATGCGATAGGAAGGCGCGGTAAACGGTGTTCTTCATCATTTTTATAGCGGCTAAGTATAGAGAAAAAAATCCGAAATTCCGAGACAAAAATTTTTCTCGGTCTTCCCAGCAGAAGAAAAAAATGATGTTTTTCTCAATATCTCAGCTAATAAATGCGATAGGAAGGTGCGGTAAACGGCGTTCTTCATCATTTTTATAACGACTAAGTATAGAGAGAAAAAATCCGAAATTCGGAGACAAAAATTTTTCTCTTTCTTCCCAGCAGAATACAAAAATGATGTTTTTCTCAATATCTCAGCTAATAAATGCGATAGGAAGGTGCGGTAAACGGCGTTCTTCATCATTTTTATAGCGACTAAGTAGAGAGAGAAAAAAATCCGAAATTCGGAGACAAAAATTTTTCTCTATCTTCCCAGCAGAATGCAAAAATGATGTTTTTCTCAATATCTCAGCTAATAAACGCGATAGGAAGGCGCGGTAAACGGCGTTCTTCATCATTTTTATAGCGACTAAGTATAGAGAGAAAAAATCCGAAATCCGGAGACAAAAATTTTTCTCGGTCTTCCCAGCAGAAGAAAAAAAATGATGTTTTTCTCAATATCTCGGCTAATAAATGCGATAGGAAGGCGCGGTAAACGGCGTTCTTCATCATTTTTATAGCGACTAAGTATAGAGAGAAAAAATCCGAAATTCCGAGACAAAAATTTTCCTCGGTCTTCCCAGCAGAAGAAAAAAATGATGTTTTTCTCAATATCTCAGCTAATAAATGCGATAGGAAGGTGCAGTAAACGGCGTTCTTCATCATTTTTATAGCGACTAAGTAAAGAGAGAAAAAATCCGAAATTCGGAGACAAAAAATTTTCTCTTTCTTCCCAGCAGAATACAAAAATGATGTTTTTCTCAATATCTCAGCTAATAAATGCGATAGGAAGGCGCGGTAAACGGCGTTCTTCATCATTTTTATAGCGACTAAGTATAGAGAGAAAAAATCCGAAATTCGGAGACAAAAATTTTTCTCTATCTTCCCAGCAGAATACAAAAATGATGTTTTTCTCAATATCTCAGCTAATAAATGCGATAGGAAGGTGCGGTAAACGGCGTTCTTCATCATTTTTATAGCGACTAAGTATATAGAGAAAAAAAAACCGAAATTCGGAGACAAAATTTTTTCTCTATCTTCCCAGCAGAATACAAAAATGATGTTTTTCTCAATATCTCAGCTAATAAATGCGATAGGAAGGCGCGGTAAACGGCGTTCTTCATCATTTTTATAGCGACTAAGTATAGAGAGAAAAAATCCGAAATTCGGAGACAAAAATTTTTCTCGGTCTTCCCAGCAGAAGAAAAAAATGATGTTTTTCTCAATATCTCAGCTAATAAATGCGATAGGAAGGCGCGGTAAACGGCGTTCTTCATCATTTTTATAGCGACTAAGTATAGAGAGAAAAAATCCGAAATTCCGAGACAAAAATTTTTCTCGGTCTTCCCAGCAGAAGAAAAAAATGATGTTTTTCTCAATATCTCAGCTAATAAATGCGATAGGAAGGTGCGGTAAACGGCGTTCTTCATCATTTTTATAGCGACTAAGTAAAGAGAGAAAAAATCCGAAATTCGGAGACACAAATTTTTCTCTATCTTCCCAGCAGAATTCAAAAATGATGTTTTTCTCAATATCTCAGCTAATAAATGCGATAGGAAGGTGCGGTAAACGGCGTTCTTCATCATTTTTATAGCGACTAAGTATAGAGAGAAAAAATCCGAAATTCGGAGACAAAACTTTTTCTCTATCTTCCCAGCAGAATACAAAAATGATGTTTTTCTCAATATCTCAGCTAATAAATGCGATAGGAAGGCGCGGTAAACGGCGTTCTTCATCATTTTTATAGCGACTAAGTATAGAGAGAAAAAATCCGAAATTCGGAGACAAAAATTTTTCTCGGTCTTCCCAGCAGAAGAAAAAAATGATGTTTTTCTCAATATCTCGGCTAATAAATGCGATAGGAAGGCGCGGTAAACGGCGTTCTTCATCATTTTTATAGCGACTAAGTATAGAGAGAAAAAATCCGAAATTCCGAGACAAAAATTTTTCTCGGTCTTCCCAGCAGAAGAAAAAAATGATGTTTTTCTCAATATCTCAGCTAATAAATGCGATAGGAAGGTGCGGTAAACGGCGTTCTTCATCCTTTTTATAGCGACTAAGTAAAGAGAGAAAAAATCCGAAATTCGGAGACAAAAATTTTTCTCTATCTTCCCAGCAGAATACAAAAATGATGTTTTTCTCAATATCTCAGCTAATAAATGCGATAGGAAGGCGCGGTAAACGGCGTTCTTCATCATTTTTATAGCGACTAAGTATAGAGAGAAAAAAATCCGAAATTCGGAGACAAAATTTTTCTCTATCTTCCCAGCAGAATACAAAAATGATGTTTTTCTCAATATCTCAGCTAATAAATGCGATAGGAAGGCGCGGTAAACGGCGTTCTTCATCATTTTATAGCGACTAAGTATAGAGAGAAAAAATCCGAAATTCGGAGATAAAAATTTTTCTCTATCTTCCCAGCAGAAGAAAAAAATGATGTTTTTCTCAATATCTCAGCTAATAAATGCGATAGGAAGGCGCGGTAAACGGCGTTCTTCATCATTTTTATAGCGACTAAGTATAGAGAGAAAAAATCCGAAATTCGGAGACAAAAATTTTTCTCGGTCTTCCCAGCAGAAGAAAAAAATGATGTTTTTCTCAATATCTCGGCTAATAAATGCGATAGGAAGGCGCGGTAAACGGCGTTCTTCATCATTTTTATAGCGACTAAGTATAGAGAGAAAAAATCCGAAATTCCGAGACAAAAATTTTTCTCGGTCTTCCCAGCAGAAGAAAAAAATGATGTTTTTCTCAATATCTCAGCTAATAAATGCGATAGGAAGGTGCGGTAAACGGCGTTCTTCATCCTTTTTATAGCGACTAAGTAAAGAGAGAAAAAATCCGAAATTCGGAGACAAAAATTTTTCTCTATCTTCCCAGCAGAATACAAAAATGATGTTTTTCTCAATATCTCAGCTAATAAATGCGATAGGAAGGCGCGGTAAACGGCGTTCTTCATCATTTTTATAGCGACTAAGTATAGAGAGAAAAAAATCCGAAATTCGGAGACAAAATTTTTCTCTATCTTCCCAGCAGAATACAAAAATGATGTTTTTCTCAATATCTCAGCTAATAAATGCGATAGGAAGGCGCGGTAAACGGCGTTCTTCATCATTTTATAGCGACTAAGTATAGAGAGAAAAAATCCGAAATTCGGAGATAAAAATTTTTCTCTATCTTCCCAGCAGAAGAAAAAAATGATGTTTTTCTCAATATCTCAGCTAATAAATGCGATAGGAAGGCGCGGTAAACGGCGTTCTTCATCATTTTTATAGCGACTAAGTATAGAGTGAAAAAATCCGAAATTCCGAGACAAAAATTTTTCTCGGTCTTCCCAGCAGAAGAAAAAAATGATGTTTTTCTCAATATCTCAGCTAATAAATGCGATAGGAAGGCGCGGTAAACGGCGTTCTTCATCATTTATATAGCGACTAAGTATAGAGAGAAAAAATCCGAAATTCGGAGACAAAAATTTTTCTCTATCTTCCCAGCAGAATACAAAAATGATGTTTTTCTCAATATCTCAGCTAATAAATGCGATAGGAAGGCGCGGTAAACGGCGTTCTTCATCATTTTATAGCGACTAAGTATAGAGAGAAAAAATCCGAAATTCGGAGACAAAAATTTTTCTCGGTCTTCCCAGCAGAAGAAAAAAATGATGTTTTTCTCAATATCTCAGCTAATAAATGCGATAGGAAGGTGCGGTAAACGGCGTTCTTCATCATTTTTATAGCGACTAAGTATAGAGAGAAAAAATCCGAAATTCGGAGACAAAACTTTTTCTCTATCTTACCAGCAGAATACAAAAATGATGTTTTTCTCAATATCTCAGCTAATAAATGCGATAGGAAGGTGCGGTAAACGGCGTTCTTCATCATTTTTATAGCGACTAACTATATAGAGAAAAAAAACCGAAATTCGGAGACAAAAATTTTTCTCTATCTTCCCAGCAGAATACAAAAATGATGTTTTTCTCAATATCTCAGCTAATAAATGCGATAGGAAGGCGCAGTAAACGGCGTTCTTCATCATTTTTATAGCGACTAAGTATAGAGAGAAAAAATCCGAAATTCCGAGACAAAAATTTTTCTCGGTCTTCCCAGCAGAAGAAAAAAATGATGCTTTTCTCAATATCTCAGCTAATAAATGCGATAGGAAGGTGCGGTAAACGGCGTTCATCATCATTTTATAGCGGCTAAGTATAGAGAGAAAAAATCCGAAATTCGGAGACAAAAATTTTTCTCTATCTCCTCAGCAGAATACAAAAATGATGTTTTTCTCAATATCTCAGCTAATAAATGCGATAGGAAGGCGCGGTAAACGGCGTTCTTCATCATTTATATAGCGACTAAGTATAGAGAGAAAAAATCCGAAATTCGGAGACAAAAATTTTTCTCTATCTTCCCAGCAGAATACAAAAATGATGTTTTTCTCAATATCTCAGCTAATAAATGCGATAGGAAGGCGCGGTAAACGGCGTTCTTCATCATTTTATAGCGACTAAGTATAGAGAGAAAAAATCCGAAATTCGGAGACAAAAATTTTTCTCGGTCTTCCCAGCAGAAGAAAAAAATGATGTTTTTCTCAATATCTCAGCTAATAAATGCGATAGGAAGGCGCGGTAAACGGCGTTCTTCATCATTTTTATAGCGACTAAGTATAGAGAGAAAAAATCCGAAATTCCGAGACAAAAATTTTTCTCGGTCTTCCCAGCAGAAGAAAAAAATGATGTTTTTCTCAATATCTCAGCTAATAAATGCGATAGGAAGGTGCGGTAAACGGCGTTCTTCATCATTTTTATAGCGACTAAGTAAAGAGAGAAAAAATCCGAAATTCGGAGACACAAATTTTTCTCTATCTTCCCAGCAGAATTCAAAAATGATGTTTTTCTCAATATCTCAGCTAATAAATGCGATAGGAAGGTGCGGTAAACGGCGTTCTTCATCATTTTTATAGCGACTAAGTATAGAGAGAAAAAATCCGAAATTCGGAGACAAAACTTTTTCTCTATCTTCCCAGCAGAATACAAAAATGATGTTTTTCTCAATATCTCAGCTAATAAATGCGATAGGAAGGCGCGGTAAACGGCGTTCTTCATCATTTTTATAGCGACTAAGTATAGAGAGAAAAAATCCGAAATTCGGAGACAAAAATTTTTCTCGGTCTTCCCAGCAGAAGAAAAAAATGATGTTTTTCTCAATATCTCGGCTAATAAATGCGATAGGAAGGCGCGGTAAACGGCGTTCTTCATCATTTTTATAGCGACTAAGTATAGAGAGAAAAAATCCGAAATTCCGAGACAAAAATTTTTCTCGGTCTTCCCAGCAGAAGAAAAAAATGATGTTTTTCTCAATATCTCAGCTAATAAATGCGATAGGAAGGTGCGGTAAACGGCGTTCTTCATCCTTTTTATAGCGACTAAGTAAAGAGAGAAAAAATCCGAAATTCGGAGACAAAAATTTTTCTCTATCTTCCCAGCAGAATACAAAAATGATGTTTTTCTCAATATCTCAGCTAATAAATGCGATAGGAAGGCGCGGTAAACGGCGTTCTTCATCATTTTTATAGCGACTAAGTATAGAGAGAAAAAATCCGAAATTCGGAGACAAAATTTTTCTCTATCTTCCCAGCAGAATACAAAAATGATGTTTTTCTCAATATCTCAGCTAATAAATGCGATAGGAAGGCGCGGTAAACGGCGTTCTTCATCATTTTATAGCGACTAAGTATAGAGAGAAAAAATCCGAAATTCGGAGACAAAAATTTTTCTCTATCTTCCCAGCAGAAGAAAAAAATGATGTTTTTCTCAATATCTCAGCTAATAAATGCGATAGGAAGGCGCGGTAAACGGCGTTCTTCATCATTTTTATAGCGACTAAGTATAGAGAGAAAAAATCCGAAATTCCGAGACAAAAATTTTTCTCGGTCTTCCCAGCAGAATAAAAAAATGATGTTTTTCTCAATATCTCAGCTAATAAATGCGATAGGAAGGTGCGGTAAACGGCGTTCTTCATCATTTTTATAGCGACTAAGTAAAGAGAGAAAAAATCCGAAATTCGGAGACACAAATTTTTCTCTATCTTCCCAGCAGAATTCAAAAATGATGTTTTTCTCAATATCTCAGCTAATAAATGCGATAGGAAGGCGCGGTAAACGGCGTTCTTCATCATTTTATAGCGACTAAGTATAGAGAGAAAAAATCCGAAATTCGGAGACAAACATTTTTCTCGGTCTTCCCAGCAGAAGAAAAAAATGATGTTTTTCTCAATATCTCAGCTAATAAATGCGATAGGAAGGTGCGGTAAACGGCGTTCTTCATCATTTTTATAGCGACTTAGTATAGAGAGAAAAAATCCGAAATTCGGAGACAAAAATTTTTCTCTATCTTCCCAGCAGAATACAAAAATGATGTTTTTCTCAATATCTCAGCTAATAAATGCGATAGGATAGGAAGGCGCGGTAAACGGCGTTTTTCATCATTATTTTAATAGCGACTAAGTATAGAGAGAAAAAATCCGAAATTCGGAGACAAAAAATTTTTCTCTATCTTCCCAGCAGAAGAAAAAATGATGTTTTTCTCAATATCTCAGCTAATAAATGCGAAAGGAAGGCGCGGTAAACGGCGTGCTTCATCATTTTTATAGCGACTAAGTATAGAGAGAAAAAATCCGAAATTCGGAGACAAAAATTCTTCTCTATCTTCCCAGCAGAAGAAAAAAATGATGTTTTTCTCAATATCTCAGCTAATAAATGCGATAGGAAGGCGCGGAAAACGGCGTTCTTCATTATTTTTATAGCGACTAAGTTAAGAGAGAAAAAATCCGAAATTCCGAGACAAAAATTTTTCTCTATCTTCCCAGCAGAAGAAAAAAATGATGTTTTTCTCAATATCTCAGCTAATAAATGCGATAGGAAGGCGCAGTAAACGGCGTTCTTCATCATTTTTATAGCGACTAAGTATAGAGAGAAAAAAATCGGAAATTCGGAGACAAAAATTTTTCTCGGTCTTTCCAGCAGAAGAAAAAAATGATGTTTTTCTCAATATCTCGGCTAATAAATGCGATAGGAAGGCGCGGTAAACGGCGTTCTTCATCATTTTTATAGCGACTAAGTATAGAGAGAAAAAATCCGAAATTCGGAGACAAACATTTTTCTCGGTCTTCCCAGCAGAAGAAAAAAATGATGTTTTTCTCAATATCTCAGCTAATAAATGCGATAGGAGGGTGCGGTAAACGGCGTTCTTCATCATTTTTATAGCGACTAAGTAAAGAGAGAAAAAATCCGAAATTCGGAGACAAAAATTTTTCTCTATCTTCCCAGCAGAATACAAAAATGATGTTTTTCTCAATATCTCAGCTAATAAATGCGATAGGAAGGCGCGGTAAACGGCGTTCTTCATCATTTTTATAGCGACTAAGTATAGAGAGAAAAAATCCGAAATTCGGAGACAAAAATTTTTCTCGGTCTTCCCAGCACAAGAAAAAAATGATGTTTTTCTCAATATCTCGGCTAATAAATGCGATAGGAAGGCGCGGTAAACGGCGTTCTTCATAATTTTTATAGCGACTAAGTATAGAGAGAAAAAATCCGAAATTCCGAGACAAAAATTTTTCTCGGTCTTCCCAGCAGAATAAAAAAATGATGTTTTTCTCAATATCTCAGCTAATAAATGCGATAGGAAGGTGCGGTAAACGGCGTTCTTCATCCTTTTTATAGCGACTAAGTAAAGAGAGAAAAAATCCGAAATTCGGAGACAAAAATTTTTCTCTATCTTCCCAGCAGAATACAAAAATGATGTTTTTCTCAATATCTCAGCTAATAAATGCGATAGGAAGGCGCGGTAAACGGCGTTCTTCATCATTTTTATAGCGACTAAGTATAGAGAGAAAAAATCCGAAATTCGGAGACAAAAATTTTTCTCGGTCTTCCCAGCAGAAGAAAAAAATGATGTTTTTCTCAATATCTCAGCTAATAAATGCGATAGGAAGGTGCGGTAAACGGCGTTCTTCATCATTTTTATAGCGACTAAGTAAAGAGAGAAAAAATCCGAAATTCGGAGACACAAATTTTTCTCTATCTTCCCAGCAGAATTCAAAAATGATGTTTTTCTCAATATCTCAGCTAATAAATGCGATAGGAAGGTGCGGTAAACGGCGTTCTTCATCATTTTTATAGCGACTAAGTATAGAGAGAAAAAATCCGAAATTCGGAGACAAAACTTTTTCTCTATCTTCCCAGCAGAATACAAAAATGATGTTTTTCTCAATATCTCAGCTAATAAATGCGATAGGAAGGCGCGGTAAACGGCGTTCTTCATCATTTTTATAGCGACTAAGTATAGAGAGAAAAAATCCGAAATTCGGAGACAAAAATTTTTCTCGGTCTTCCCAGCAGAAGAAAAAAATGATGTTTTTCTCAATATCTCGGCTAATAAATGCGATAGGAAGGCGCGGTAAACGGCGTTCTTCATCATTTTTATAGCGACTAAGTATAGAGAGAAAAAATCCGAAATTCCGAGACAAAAATTTTTCTCGGTCTTCCCAGCAGAAGAAAAAAATGATGTTTTTCTCAATATCTCAGCTAATAAATGCGATAGGAAGGTGCGGTAAACGGCGTTCTTCATCCTTTTTATAGCGACTAAGTAAAGAGAGAAAAAATCCGAAATTCGGAGACAAAAATTTTTCTCTATCTTCCCAGCAGAATACAAAAATGATGTTTTTCTCAATATCTCAGCTAATAAATGCGATAGGAAGGCGCGGTAAACGGCGTTCTTCATCATTTTTATAGCGACTAAGTATAGAGAGAAAAAATCCGAAATTCGGAGACAAAATTTTTCTCTATCTTCCCAGCAGAATACAAAAATGATGTTTTTCTCAATATCTCAGCTAATAAATGCGATAGGAAGGCGCGGTAAACGGCGTTCTTCATCATTTTATAGCGACTAAGTATAGAGAGAAAAAATCCGAAATTCGGAGACAAAAATTTTTCTCTATCTTCCCAGCAGAAGAAAAAAATGATGTTTTTCTCAATATCTCAGCTAATAAATGCGATAGGAAGGCGCGGTAAACGGCGTTCTTCATCATTTTTATAGCGACTAAGTATAGAGAGAAAAAATCCGAAATTCCGAGACAAAAATTTTTCTCGGTCTTCCCAGCAGAATAAAAAAATGATGTTTTTCTCAATATCTCAGCTAATAAATGCGATAGGAAGGTGCGGTAAACGGCGTTCTTCATCATTTTTATAGCGACTAAGTAAAGAGAGAAAAAATCCGAAATTCGGAGACACAAATTTTTCTCTATCTTCCCAGCAGAATTCAAAAATGATGTTTTTCTCAATATCTCAGCTAATAAATGCGATAGGAAGGCGCGGTAAACGGCGTTCTTCATCATTTTATAGCGACTAAGTATAGAGAGAAAAAATCCGAAATTCGGAGACAAACATTTTTCTCGGTCTTCCCAGCAGAAGAAAAAAATGATGTTTTTCTCAATATCTCAGCTAATAAATGCGATAGGAAGGTGCGGTAAACGGCGTTCTTCATCATTTTTATAGCGACTTAGTATAGAGAGAAAAAATCCGAAATTCGGAGACAAAAATTTTTCTCTATCTTCCCAGCAGAATACAAAAATGATGTTTTTCTCAATATCTCAGCTAATAAATGCGATAGGATAGGAAGGCGCGGTAAACGGCGTTTTTCATCATTATTTTAATAGCGACTAAGTATAGAGAGAAAAAATCCGAAATTCGGAGACAAAAAATTTTTCTCTATCTTCCCAGCAGAAGAAAAAATGATGTTTTTCTCAATATCTCAGCTAATAAATGCGAAAGGAAGGCGCGGTAAACGGCGTGCTTCATCATTTTTATAGCGACTAAGTATAGAGAGAAAAAATCCGAAATTCGGAGACAAAAATTCTTCTCTATCTTCCCAGCAGAAGAAAAAAATGATGTTTTTCTCAATATCTCAGCTAATAAATGCGATAGGAAGGCGCGGAAAACGGCGTTCTTCATTATTTTTATAGCGACTAAGTTAAGAGAGAAAAAATCCGAAATTCCGAGACAAAAATTTTTCTCTATCTTCCCAGCAGAAGAAAAAAATGATGTTTTTCTCAATATCTCAGCTAATAAATGCGATAGGAAGGCGCAGTAAACGGCGTTCTTCATCATTTTTATAGCGACTAAGTATAGAGAGAAAAAAATCGGAAATTCGGAGACAAAAATTTTTCTCGGTCTTTCCAGCAGAAGAAAAAAATGATGTTTTTCTCAATATCTCGGCTAATAAATGCGATAGGAAGGCGCGGTAAACGGCGTTCTTCATCATTTTTATAGCGACTAAGTATAGAGAGAAAAAATCCGAAATTCGGAGACAAACATTTTTCTCGGTCTTCCCAGCAGAAGAAAAAAATGATGTTTTTCTCAATATCTCAGCTAATAAATGCGACAGGAGGGTGCGGTAAACGGCGTTCTTCATCATTTTTATAGCGACTAAGTAAAGAGAGAAAAAATCCGAAATTCGGAGACAAAAATTTTTCTCTATCTTCCCAGCAGAATACAAAAATGATGTTTTTCTCAATATCTCAGCTAATAAATGCGATAGGAAGGCGCGGTAAACGGCGTTCTTCATCATTTTTATAGCGACTAAGTATAGAGAGAAAAAATCCGAAATTCGGAGACAAAAATTTTTCTCGGTCTTCCCAGCACAAGAAAAAAATGATGTTTTTCTCAATATCTCGGCTAATAAATGCGATAGGAAGGCGCGGTAAACGGCGTTCTTCATTATTTTTATAGCGACTAAGTATAGAGAGAAAAAATCCGAAATTCCGAGACAAAAATTTTTCTCGGTCTTCCCAGCAGAATAAAAAAATGATGTTTTTCTCAATATCTCAGCTAATAAATGCGATAGGAAGGTGCGGTAAACGGCGTTCTTCATCCTTTTTATAGCGACTAAGTAAAGAGAGAAAAAATCCGAAATTCGGAGACAAAAATTTTTCTCTATCTTCCCAGCAGAATACAAAAATGATGTTTTTCTCAATATCTCAGCTAATAAATGCGATAGGAAGGCGCGGTAAACGGCGTTCTTCATCATTTTTATAGCGACTAAGTATAGAGAGAAAAAATCCGAAATTCGGAGACAAAAATTTTTCTCGGTCTTCCCAGCAGAAGAAAAAAATGATGTTTTTCTCAATATCTCAGCTAATAAATGCGATAGGAAGGTGCGGTAAACGGCGTTCTTCATCCTTTTTATAGCGACTAAGTAAAGAGAGAAAAAATCCGAAATTCGGAAACAAAAATTTTTCTCTATCTTCCCAGCAGAAGAAAAAAATGATGTTTTTCTCAATATCTCAGCTAATAAATGCGATAGGAAGGCGCGGAAAACGTCGTTCTTCATTATTTTTATAGCGACTAAGTTAAGAGAGAAAAAATCCGAAATTCGGAGACAAAAATTTTTCTCTATCTTCCCAGCAGAAGAAAAAAATGATGTTTTTCTCAATATCTCAGCTAATAAATGCGATAGGAAGGCGCGGTAAACGGCGTTCTTCATCATTTTTATAGCGACTAAGTATAGAGAGAAAAAATCCGAAATTCGGAGACAAAAATTTTTCTCGGTCTTCCCAGCAGAAGAAAAAAATGATGTTTTTCTCAATATCTCGGCTAATAAATGCGATAGGAAGGCGCGGTAAACGGCGTTCTTCATCATTTTTATAGCGCCTAAGTATAGAGAGAAAAAATCCGAAATTCGGAGACAAACATTTTTCTCGGTCTTCCCAGCAGAAGAAAAAAATGATGTTTTTCTCAATATCTCAGCTAATAAATGCGATAGGAAGTTGCGGTAAACGGCGTTCTTCATCATTTTTATAGCGACTAAGTAAAGAGAGAAAAAATCCGAAATTCGGAGACAAAACTTTTTCTCTATCTTCCCAGCAGAATACAAAAATGATGTTTTTCTCAATATCTCAGCTAATAAATGCGATAGGAAGGCGCGGTAAACGGCGTTCTTCATCATTTTTATAGCGACTAAGTATAGAGAGAAAAAATCCGAAATTCGGAGACAAAAATTTTTCTCGGTCTTCCCAGCAGAAGAAAAAAATGATGTTTTTCTCAATATCTCGGCTAATAAATGCGATAGGAAGGCGCGGTAAACGGCGTTCTTCATAATTTTTATAGCGACTAAGTATAGAGAGAAAAAATCCGAAATTCCGAGACAAAAATTTTTCTCGGTCTTCCCAGCAGAATAAAAAAATGATGTTTTTCTCAATATCTCAGCTAATAAATGCGATAGGAAGGTGCGGTAAACGGCGTTCTTCATCCTTTTTATAGCGACTAAGTAAAGAGAGAAAAAATCCGAAATTCGGAGACAAACTTTTTCTCTATCTTCCCAGCAGAATACAAAAATGATGTTTTTCTCAATATCTCAGCTAATAAATGCGATAGGAAGGCGCGGTAAACGGCGTTCTTCATCATTTTTATAGCGACTAAGTAAAGAGAGAAAAAATCCGAAATTCGGAGACAAAATTTTTCTTTATCTTCCCAGCAGAATACAAAAATGATGTTTTTCTCAATATCTCAGCTAATAAATGCGATAGGAAGGCGCGGTAAACGGCGTTCTTCATCATTTTATAGCGACTAAGTATAGAGAGAAAAAATCCGAAATTCGGAGACAAAAATTTTTCTCTATCTTCCCAGCAGAAGAAAAAAATGATGTTTTTCTCAATATCTCAGCTAATAAATGCGATAGGAAGGCGCGGTAAACGGCGTTCTTCATCATTTTTATAGCGACTAAGTATAGAGAGAAAAAATCCGAAATTCCGAGACAAAAATTTTTCTCGGTCTTCCCAGCAGAAGAAAAAAATGATGTTTTTCTCAATATCTCAGCTAATAAATGCGATAGGAAGGTGCGGTAAACGGCGTTCTTCATCATTTTTATAGCGACTAAGTAAAGAGAGAAAAAATCCGAAATTCGGAGACACAAATTTTTCTCTATCTTCCCAGCAGAATTCAAAAATGATGTTTTTCTCAATATCTCAGCTAATAAATGCGATAGGAAGGTGCGGTAAACGGCGTTCTTCATCATTTTTATAGCGACTAAGTATAGAGAGAAAAAATCCGAAATTCGGAGACAAAACTTTTTCTCTATCTTCCCAGCAGAATACAAAAATGATGTTTTTCTCAATATCTCAGCTAATAAATGCGATAGGAAGGCGCGGTAAACGGCGTTCTTCATCATTTTTATAGCGACTAAGTATAGAGAGAAAAAATCCGAAATTCGGAGACAAAAATTTTTCTCGGTCTTCCCAGCAGAAGAAAAAAATGATGTTTTTCTCAATATCTCGGCTAATAAATGCGATAGGAAGGCGCGGTAAACGGCGTTCTTCATCATTTTTATAGCGACTAAGTATAGAGAGAAAAAATCCGAAATTCCGAGACAAAAATTTTTCTCGGTCTTCCCAGCAGAAGAAAAAAATGATGTTTTTCTCAATATCTCAGCTAATAAATGCGATAGGAAGGTGCGGTAAACGGCGTTCTTCATCCTTTTTATAGCGACTAAGTAAAGAGAGAAAAAATCCGAAATTCGGAGACAAAAATTTTTCTCTATCTTCCCAGCAGAATACAAAAATGATGTTTTTCTCAATATCTCAGCTAATAAATGCGATAGGAAGGCGCGGTAAACGGCGTTCTTCATCATTTTTATAGCGACTAAGTATAGAGAGAAAAAATCCGAAATTCGGAGACAAAATTTTTCTCTATCTTCCCAGCAGAATACAAAAATGATGTTTTTCTCAATATCTCAGCTAATAAATGCGATAGGAAGGCGCGGTAAACGGCGTTCTTCATCATTTTATAGCGACTAAGTATAGAGAGAAAAAATCCGAAATTCGGAGACAAAAATTTTTCTCTATCTTCCCAGCAGAAGAAAAAAATGATGTTTTTCTCAATATCTCAGCTAATAAATGCGATAGGAAGGCGCGGTAAACGGCGTTCTTCATCATTTTTATAGCGACTAAGTATAGAGAGAAAAAATCCGAAATTCCGAGACAAAAATTTTTCTCGGTCTTCCCAGCAGAAGAAAAAAATGATGTTTTTCTCAATATCTCAGCTAATAAATGCGATAGGAAGGTGCGGTAAACGGCGTTCTTCATCATTTTTATAGCGACTAAGTAAAGAGAGAAAAAATCCGAAATTCGGAGACACAAATTTTTCTCTATCTTCCCAGCAGAATTCAAAAATGATGTTTTTCTCAATATCTCAGCTAATAAATGCGATAGGAAGGTGCGGTAAACGGCGTTCTTCATCATTTTTATAGCGACTAAGTATAGAGAGAAAAAATCCGAAATTCGGAGACAAAACTTTTTCTCTATCTTCCCAGCAGAATACAAAAATGATGTTTTTCTCAATATCTCAGCTAATAAATGCGATAGGAAGGCGCGGTAAACGGCGTTCTTCATCATTTTATAGCGACTAAGTATAGAGAGAAAAAATCCGAAATTCGGAGATAAAAATTTTTCTCTATCTTCCCAGCAGAAGAAAAAAATGATGTTTTTCTCAATATCTCAGCTAATAAATGCGATAGGAAGGCGCGGTAAACGGCGTTCTTCATCATTTTTATAGCGACTAAGTATAGAGTGAAAAAATCCGAAATTCCGAGACAAAAATTTTTCTCGGTCTTCCCAGCAGAAGAAAAAAATGATGTTTTTCTCAATATCTCAGCTAATAAATGCGATAGGAAGGCGCGGTAAACGGCGTTCTTCATCATTTATATAGCGACTAAGTATAGAGAGAAAAAATCCGAAATTCGGAGACAAAAATTTTTCTCTATCTTCCCAGCAGAATACAAAAATGATGTTTTTCTCAATATCTCAGCTAATAAATGCGATAGGAAGGCGCGGTAAACGGCGTTCTTCATCATTTTTATAGCGACTAAGTATAGAGAGAAAAAATCCGAAATTCGGAGACAAAAATTTTTCTCGGTCTTCCCAGCAGAAGAAAAAAATGATGTTTTTCTCAATATCTCGGCTAATAAATGCGATAGGAAGGCGCGGTAAACGGCGTTCTTCATCATTTTTATAGCGACTAAGTATAGAGAGAAAAAATCCGAAATTCCGAGACAAAAATTTTTCTCGGTCTTCCCAGCAGAAGAAAAAAATGATGTTTTTCTCAATATCTCAGCTAATAAATGCGATAGGAAGGTGCGGTAAACGGCGTTCTTCATCCTTTTTATAGCGACTAAGTAAAGAGAGAAAAAATCCGAAATTCGGAGACAAAAATTTTTCTCTATCTTCCCAGCAGAATACAAAAATGATGTTTTTCTCAATATCTCAGCTAATAAATGCGATAGGAAGGTGCGGTAAACGGCGTTCTTCATCATTTTTATAGCGACTAAGTATATAGAGAAAAAATCCGAAATTCGGAGACAAAACTTTTTCTCTATCTTCCCAGCAGAATACAAAAATGATGTTTTTCTCAATATCTCAGCTAATAAATGCGATAGGAAGGCGCGGTAATCGGCGTTCTTCATCATTTTTATAGCGACTAAGTATAGAGAGAAAAAATCCGAAATTCGGAGACAAAAATTTTTCTCTATCTTCCCTGCAGAATACAAAAATGATGTTTTTCTCAATATCTCAGCTAATAAATGCGATAGGAAGGCGCGGTAAACGGCGTTCTTCATCATTTTTATAGCGACTAAGTATAGAGAGAAAAAAATCCGAAATTCGGAGACAAAAATTTTTCTCTATCTTCCCAGCAGAATACAAAAATGATGTTTTTCTCAATATCTCAGCTAATAAATGCGATAGGAAGGCGCGGTAAACGGCGTTCATCATCATTTTTATAGCGACTAAGTATAGAGAGAAAAAATCCGAAATTCCGAGACAAAAATTTTTCTCGGTCTTCCCAGCAGAAGAAAAAAAAATGATGTTTTTCTCAATATCTCAGCTAATAAATGCGATAGGAAGGCGCGGTAAACGGCGGTCTTCATCATTTTTATAGCGACTAAGTATAGAGAGAAAAAATCCGAAATTCGGAGATAAAAATTTTTCTCGGTCTTCCCAGCAGAAGAAAAAAGTGATGTTTTTCTCAATATCTCGGCTAATAAATGCGATAGGAAGGCGCGGTAAACGGCGTTCTTCATCATTTTTATAGCGACTAAGTATAATGAGAAAAAATCCGAAATTCCGAGACAAAAATTTTTCTCGGTCTTCCCAGCAGAAGAAAAAAATGATGTTTTTCTCAATATCTCAGCTAATAAATGCGATAGGAAGGTGCGGTAAACGGCGTTCTTCATCATTTTTATAGCGACTAAGTATAGAGAGAAAAAATCCGAAATTCGGAGACAAAAATTTTTCTCTTTCTTCCCAGCAGAATACAAAAATGATGTTTTTCTCAATATCTCAGCTAATAAATGCGATAGGATAGGAAGGCGCGGTAAACGGCGTTCTTCATCATTTTTATAGCGACTAAGTATAGAGAGAAAAAATCCGAAATTCGGAGACAAAACTTTTTCTCTATCTTCCCAGCAGAATACAAAAATGATGTTTTTCTCAATATCTCAGCTAATAAATGCGATAGGAAGGCGCGGTAAACGGCGTTCTTCATCATTTTTAAAGCGACTAAGCATAGAGAGAAAAAATCCGAAATTCCGAGACAAAAATTTTTTCTCTGTCTTCCCAGCAGAAGAAAAAAATGATGTTTTTCTCAATATCTCAGCTAATAAATGCGATAGGAAGGTGCGGTAAACGGCGTTCTTCATCATTTTTATAGCGACTAAGTATAGAGAGAAAAAATCCGAAATTCCGAGACAAAAATTTTTCTCTATCTTCCCAGCAGAATACAAAAATGATGTTTTTCTCAATATCTCGGCTAATAAATGCGATAGGAAGGTGCGGTAAACGGCGTTCTTCATCCTTTTTATAGCGACTAAGTAAAGAGAGAAAAATCCGAAATTCGGAGACAAAAATTTTTCTCTATCTTCCCAGCAGAATACAAAAATGATGTTTTTTCTCAATATCTCAGCTAATAAATGCGATAGGAAGGCGCGGTAAACGGCGTTCTTCATCATTTTTATAGCGACTAAGTATAGAGAGAAAAAATCCGAAATTCGGAGACAAAACTTTTTCTCTATCTTCCCAGCAGAATACAAAAATGATGTTTTTCTCAATATCTCAGCTAATAAATGCGATAGGAAGGCGCGGTAAACGGCGTTCTTCATCATTTTTAAAGCGACTAAGCATAGAGAGAAAAAATCCGAAATTCCGAGACAAAAATTTTTTCTCTGTCTTCCCAGCAGAAGAAAAAAATGATGTTTTTCTCAATATCTCAGCTAATAAATGCGATAGGAAGGTGCGGTAAACGGCGTTCTTCATCATTTTTATAGCGACTAAGTATAGAGAGAAAAAATCCGAAATTCCGAGACAAAAATTTTTCTCTATCTTCCCAGCAGAATACAAAAATGATGTTTTTCTCAATATCTCAGCTAATAAATGCGATAGGAAGGCGCGGTAAACGGCGTTCTTCATCATTTTGATAGCGACTAAGTATAGAGAGAAAAAATCCGAAATTCGGAGACAAAAAACCGCATACATCATCTTTTGGAGAGACTTTGTATGTAGTCTTGTTTTTTTTTTGTGTTTTTTTTTTTTTCTTGTTCTGTTGTTCTGCTAACTTGACCATTTCTTCTGTTGGTTTAGTTGTTTTGCTAATATGACCATTTTCTACTGGTTCTGCTCTTATTTGACCAGTTCGTTCTGCTCGTTCTGCTGTTCTGTTATCTTGACCAATCCGTTCTGCTCGTTCTGCTGTTCTGCTAGCTTGACCAATCCGTTCTGCTCGTTCTGCTGTTCTGCTAACTTGACCATTTCGTTCTGCTCGTTCTGCTGTTCTGCTAACTTGACCATTTCGTTCTGCTCGTTCTGCTGTTCTGCTAACTTGACCTGGCTTGCTCACATCACGAAAACACGCCCATAAAATTTTTACCTTGGGTTTACAGGGGTTTACTTTATTTTTTCTTATTTCTGCTCTAAAACCATAAAATTTCCCTTTTTTCGGCTGTAAGGTTTACAATGTATTTGTACAGGCGTGTTTTCGTAATGAGTTTATATTGTGGCTAGAGATACGGATCCGTATCTCTAGTCTCGGAGGCTAGAGATACGGATCTGTATCTCTAGTCTCGGAGGCTAGGGATACGGATCTGTATCCCTAGCATTTTCCAATAGGCCTGGCTAGAGGTACAGTTTGATAAGACTGAAAATTGTTTCAAACAGAGATACCATTGCCGTTTTGACGCAATTTGCAAAGTAGCATAACTCTACTAAGGTAAAAGGTGGAAAAAATAATTATGAATTCTGAAATGGGACAGGACCAATGACAATCCTGTGTTGTATTATTGTTATTTCATGTATTATTATTATTATTATTATTATTATTATTATTATTATTATTATTATTATTATTATTAATAGCTTTATATGTTGTATTTGATTATCATTTTTTCGACCTGTCATGTTAGCCTATGGATGAGTCAAATATCCCAGAATAAAAGTTGAATTTTGAATGTCATATTACCTTTAATTAATTGCATCATATGAATTATATTTACGTCATCCATAGTTTTCTGTCAGCACCAAACGGGGAGATACGACAAGGTCTTGCTGCAAAGAACTGATGAAACTAATTCCAAGAGTTGTTTACATGTATCTTGGCGGATTTGGTTGCCACTTTTTTGTAATATTTTAAATTTTGCAAGTCTCGCTACTTTGGGCATCTCCTTCCTGATGCCCGGGGCTTCCGTGGAGTGTGGGCCATGTTTGCTGATGTTGGCTCGGTGGGGGACGCCTATAAGTCCGCGGGTCGGCTTCTCTTGCCTGATGCCTCGAGTTGACCTGTCGCATGAGCTTCGACGGTCGATGTGTGCTCGGAGGGGGATGTGCTGCGTTTGCCGGGTCTTGTCCGTCATCCGTTTCGGTTTCAAAACTTTGGGGTTGAGACACACTGATGAAGATTAAATAGCAGAAAGGCCTCTGTGTCACAAAATTTGGTATAGCCTCTGTGTCACAAAATTTGGTATAGTTACGCCTTAATTACAGCTATTTGCCAGCCTTTTTTGTGACCCCGCATCGTATGATGCCGGGGGAATATAGTTTTTCGGTTTTCCTTACGTGCATACAGGTGTACGTCCGTCTGTACGTCTGTGTGTATGTACGTACGTACGTGATCCTGTAACCTCGGGTTAAGGATTTTGTAACAGGTAGAGCCTGAACTTTTAGAACTCATATTTTCCTAACCATTTGATGGAACTGGTTCATCTTTGGTATGATAATAGATATAGGTCCAAAAGATTTTTAAGCAATACCCCCACCCATGCCTGTGACCTAAAGGTCAAGGTCACAGACTTAGAAATTTTCAATGTTCAAGACTCAGCTTAAGGTTTTTGTAACAGGTAGACCTGAACATTTTAGAACTCATATTTTCCAAACCATTTGATGGAATTGGTTCATATTTGGTATGATTATAGATATAGGTCTAAAGTTTTATTAAGCGAGACCCCCACTCATACCCATGACCTCAAGGTCAAGGTCATGGACTTAGAAATGTTCCATGTTAAAGACTTCAGTTAAGGTATTTGTACCTGGTAGAACCTGAACTTTTAAAATGGCTTTGGTTCATATGATGATAGATATAGGTACAATGTTTTATTCAGCAATAACCGACCCATGCCTATGACCGCGAGGCCAAGGTCACAGACTTAGACAATTTAAATGTTAAAGATTTTAAAGAGCTCAAATTTTCCAAACCGTATTATGGATTTGGCTTATATATGCTATGATGATAGATACAGGTCCAAATGTTTATTTGGCAATACCCCCACTCATGCCAATGGCTTCAAGGTCAACGTCACAGACTTAGAAATTTTTAATTAGATATTTTAAAAGTTAATATTTTCCAAATCGTGTAATGGATTGAGTTTATATTTGGTATGATGTTAGATACCTGTCCATTTTATTCAGCGATACCCCCACCAATGCCCATGAGCTTAAGGTCAAGGTCACAGACTTAGAAATTTTTAATAAGATATTTTAAGAGTTTATATTTTCCAAATCGTATGATTAATTAAGTTTCTATTTGGTATGATGATTGAAACTGGTCCAATACCCCCACCGATGCACGTGCCCTAAAGGTCAAAGTCACAGACAAAGATATTTTTTTTTAAAGTTTATTAAGAGCTCATACTCACCAAACCATATAGATTTGCTTCATATTTGGTATGATGATAGTTACAGGTCCAAAGTTGTATATACCCCACCCCTGACCTCAAGGTCAAGGTCACAGACGTAGTCTTATTATGCTTTTAAAATTTTAGGGCTCATATTCATAGATTGGCTTCTTATTTGGAATGATGATAGGTACAGGTCCCAAGTCTCATTCACCCATACCAACGACCATGCCCATGACCTCAAGGTCAAGGTCACACACAAGAAAATTTTGTTGCAACATGGATTTTCGGGGTGAGGTGGGGCCCTTGGCGGGGGCATCTGTGTCGTCTGGACACATTTCTAGTTTCTTTTCTTTTTCTTTTTCTTTCTTATTTCTTTTTTTTTTCTTAGCCAACCCAAAAGAAAATTGGTACTTATCATTGAGCAAAGGTTCAGGAGAGCTTGCTCGAAAAAAATAAAACCATCTACGAATTTTAATGGCTGTAAAAATGACAATTTTCAGTTCAGTTGAAATATTTTGATTTTTGCTCTAGTTTTACATGATAAATGTGGGATGCGAGGGGGTATGGTGAAGTAAGCATAACGGATCAGATCACTTTTTTCTCGTATTTTCGCTGTCATTTTTCCTAACTCTAAATGAACATTAAAAAAGAGACACAGATCGAATGCGCATACGTGCAGGCTGGTCAGCGCCCTTGTTTTCTCGCTATATAAAAATAATATTTTGTTTGTATTGAAGTTTTACGGCCCAGTTAACACTATTTAGGTCATTTTTGAGCCGGTCCGTTTACCTATCAACACTTTCCTGGGCAGGCTTATACGTAAGCGGTTAACCAGTACAGTGCACATTCTTTCGCCAGAAACTGACAACTGCACTTCTTGAATCAGCGGAAGGGAGAGAATGACCGTAGAAAAGATTTCATGATCAATCTCCACGAAAGAATGTTGCCGACCCCGGCGGGAGTCGAACCCGCGTCCTCCTGATCACCAGTCAGACGCGCATCCGACTGAGCCACTGAGGCCGGCTTATAAAAATAATATATGTAGATCAAATACGCAATGATGCAGGATGATCACTACATTTTTGCTTCCTCTAGTGCATGTATATGCGACAAACAAATGCGCAGATCAGATACACGTCAGCACAGGCTGATCGTAAATTCTAGCTTCTGTCAAACAACAAGCACATTGTTAGCGAGAAGCATGTAATTGAGTCGCCTCATGAGAAAACCGTTGTTTGCATATACGAAAACAAAGGCACAGATCAGCATAAAAAAGGCTGGCAGATCAGATACGCATCGGCGCAGGCTAAACAGCGCCTTAGTTTTTAGTTTTCACTCGGTGCCAAGATAGTATACGAGTTTATCTGAAATATATAAAACAAACCCGAAATATATAACAACAAACTAGCAGTCTACTGTTGCATGCATTATGGAAACAACCTTGTACATAAATGACGCTATTATTTCACTGTATCTCTAGTCTCGGAGGCTAGAGCGTATCCCTAGTCTCGGAGGCGTCAAAACAGCAATGGTATCTCTGTTTGAAACAATTATCAGTCTTGTCAAACTGTACCTCTAGCCAGGTCTATTGGAAAATGCTAGGGATACAGATCCGTATCCCTAGCCTCCGAGACTAGAGATACGGATCCGTATCCTTAGCCTCCGAGACTAGAGATACGGACCCGTATCTCTAGCCACTGCTATTAGGATAACTAACTATAAGGAAACTAACATACACCTTTGTAATCGTTTTCATGGACTGTGTTAACTAAGGCTGACACGATTAATCGTATAATCGATTAATCGATCGATAAATTCAACAGAAATGATTATCATTTCTGATTTGATGATAATCGATTACTTGTTAGGTACAATTTACTACCCAAAGTTATGCCTAAAATAGCTGGATGAGTGGCAAACAGTGCAGACCCTGATGAGAATGCGGCGTCTCATCTGGGTCTACACTGTTTGCTCAGTCATGTCTGTTCAAATATACATATGATAAAGTGCAACATATAGTAAGAGTCATGCTCAGATAGAGAGCCAGACAGGTAAAATTATGACAAAAACCTTAGCGATTACTAATCGATTATCGGTCGCAATGACAGGACTGATAATCGCGGATTATCTTTTCACTACGATTAGCCAGTCCTAGTGTTAACCTTATGATTGAAATTCATTCTCTGGCGAGACTGTCCTTCCTCGAAGATCGTCTTCGTTAATTATGAATTGATTAAGTTTTTGTTCCGGTTTTACGCACCTTTCAAGATAGTTCCACTTATTTCCGGCCGATCGTTTGTCAGAGGTGGGTGAAAACTGGAGTATCCTGAGACAAACCCCTGGCCTTCCGCTGGAACTTTGCGATGTTTACATTCTAAGTGCATTTACAGAAAATCCCACTAGTAAACTATGTGGCCGAAATTTACATTTCCAGTGTAAAGCCTAATGTAAACCTATTGAAAACAATGTAGTTTATACTTCCATGAACGCACGGAGTCACGTGAGTTTCAGTGACGTCAAATGACGTCAGTTTAAACCATGGTTCTTTACGATCTGATCAGGCGTTGATGAAGTAAACGCTGTTCCGCTCTTTGTAGAAAAAAAACCCCAAAACAAAAATAAATAAAAAAAATAAACGGATAAATGTTTTTCAGCTTTACAAGTTTGCACTATAAGCATTTTGCCTAATTGTGAAGAGCAAAGATTTAAAAAAAAGAAATTAACTTTTTTTTCTGCTGTGCATTAAAGTATGAACGCCAGCGTGTCGCAAGCAATGTTTACATGAACGCCCACGCTGTTCATTCACGCCTTCACGGGTTTTCGATGGAATTTCAAACGAGCGTTTCCTATATATGCACACCACAGGAATAAATACAGTGGCACGTAAATGACTGTGCCACGTTAGTAATCATTTAAATTTGTTCAAGCTGAGACTGGGGTAGGGATAATTCAAGTCAAAACGCCAAGCCAAAAGGCATTTGGTGGATTCTTTTGAATAAGTTTGTAATATCTTTTCGGTGTTCTTGTTTGTTTGTTTGTTTGTTTGTTTGTTTGATCCGAGGATTATTGCCCCAGTTAACACTGTAATGGTCATTTTGGAAGAGACGCTGCTTCCAGTTTTGTGGGACTTTTACCCGACATTAAGATGAAATGACATCTCAAGCCCTGACGCCCAATGAAACGATTAGCGTTTATAAGCATGGATGGTCTGACTTGCATCGCTTTGCCTGGGCAGACTTAGATTCTCTAAGCGGTTTACCAGTACTCGTGTGCGGTCGGTTTCATCTCTGAGTAGAAGCATCATGCATCCCATCTATTTCATCAAGCCTCGATGGACGGGTGCCGCTTTTCGTTGTTCTAAACCGGAGACCCCGGTAAAGTTTATAATGTATTTGTATAGGCGTGTTTTGGTAATGGCTCACATGAGAGTACAACCGTACTTGAGAAAAAGGGCCCTCAGAGACCTCTGTTTATGTTCTTCGAATGCGCATGCGCGGTCAATTATAAGCTATCATATGTATGAGAAGAGTTATAACTCAGTGAGGCGCTGTTATGCGTAATCTGGGTTCCACCTATGCAGTTCACTCCTGCCGCAAGTGTGCGTTGTTCGCAGAACATGGTACCAAAATCAAATAAATCATCCGGGGAAGGACATTCGAGCGGATTGACAGGACATTCGAGCGAAAATAAATGGACAATCGAGCGGCAAAATAGTTGACACTCGAGCGAAATGAAAAATAGGACATTTTAGCGGATAACCTGTTCCGTTAACTAGATCAAAGATTGCTCGGTTCAAGAACGAGTCAACCTAGCCTGTTGCCCCCTACTCACCACGGGGAGGTGGAAGTAGGACTTGAGCAGGTTTTGTTGTTTTAGCACTAAACTCATAAAACACTGGAGTCTGTAAAAAGCACTATTTAAAGTCTATTAAAAGCAATATTCTATTCAAAGCACTGAAGTCTGTCAAAACAAAATGTATATACCAGTGTGGTAGTCGTCATTTACACATCGGTACGGTCGTTGTATCTGTAGCCCAGGGCTCTGACATATTCTGACATAAAAGGTTTTGTATAGGTTTTGTATAGGTGAACATTGTAATCTGTTGAATTATGTTCCTATCGTTAGTCCACTTAAACACCTTTCGATAATCCTCTATGGCCTTTTGAGTTTTTTTCGCTCGATTGTCCATCGCCCAAATCATCAGATCTTTTTTCCGACCCACCAACTTTCATCTCCCGAAGTGATAGTCAACGTAAATAGAAGTGAACAAAGTCCCAGTCATAAAAATGATAAACCACAGAAACCCTGCAACCAAACCAGACACATCAACATGAAACATAATGCCCAGTATATCGCCTTAGAACGGTATGTATGTTAACCCTTTTTGTACCAAATGGAATCTTCCACCTTATATATGGCAGGAATCCATTTCGAAATTTAGGGGTGTCAGGTTGTTTTCTACAAAATTTATTCGGGCAATGGCTTAACTTTTTGCAAACAGTGAAGGCCATGATCAGACGCCGCGTTCTGCGGCACCTGATCTCGGTCTGCACTGTTTGCCAAGGTACCCCTTTCGGGGTATCTGATACTGAATGGGTTAACAATAAAATATTTGCCATACTGGGCAACTACATGCAGTTTCGTTATGCTGTTTTGATATCCTGCTGACTGTATAGTCCCGCTGTTTTCTCATTCTGTTTGCTAAATACGTTTCATACTGTTGTCCGGCCATCCTGATAAGTTATTATGTTTCATCCTACCGCTTAGCCATCCTGTAAACTCGAAATTCTTCATACTGCTGTCCTGCCATTATACTGTTGTCCCGCCACACTGCTAACCTATTAGGTTTCATTCTGTTGCCCTGCCATCATGCGAACGTTTTTGAGCTGTGGCGGACCGTGGATGTAAGGGTTTCAGACGGCTGTGGTTTGAAAAACTTTGCACGGGATTCTAACAGTCTAACAATATTTGGAACATAAAAGAGCTTCGTTTGCAAAGATGTCTTAGTTACCCACATTAAAGATTGCTATTGTTGCTATTTTCCGCCAATTCCAGGTGTTTTCGTCCAGCTACGCGCCAGAATGCATGTACTCCAGATCTTACTTTACTCCGTCCTATCGGGTAGCTTGTATGCATCTATTTCCTTGACACTCATAGAAAAACATAAGGAGGTTTGCCCGTTACATATCAGGTGTGGGCCCGGCACACTCGACACCATTCCCCTTGAAAAAGATAATTCTAGCCTCGTCACAGAGAGTCCGATTTTGATCAAATGCTGCGGTTATTGTTCCTGCGATGATGACTGTCACAAGTATGGATCTTGCTGTCTTCAAATGTATGAAACTTTTATGGAAGGATACCAAACGACTGATACTACAAGGTAAGATAGCCTAAGGCACTCCATCCATGCTTTCATGCAAGTCGGGACAACGAAATTATTCTCGGGACAGCATCTGTAAAAATAAATTATTGCACTGCGTTAAGAAGTGTATGCAAATGTCGTATCAGTAGTTATGTTGTTTGTTTGTTTGTTTGATTTAAGGTTTAACGTCCCTGTCAACACGGTATAGGTCACTTTGGAGACGTTGCTTCCAATTTTGTGGGACTTTTACCCGGCATTGTGAAGAAATGACATCTCGAGCCCTGTCGTCCAATGAAACCAATCCGGTTTATTAGCATGGACGGTCCGACTCGCACCGATTTGCCTGGGCAGGCTCTGTAGATTTTTCTTATTTGTATGTTCTCGGAGATGTTACACTGATGAGTTAGGAAGCCTTCATGCGGACTAAACAAAATTAGTGTATACCGCGACAGAAGTAAGGGCGAGGGTTATGGCCATGTAAAATCGATTTAAGCTCCCCCCCCCCCAGTGGAATTCTTTCCACTGACCGTTCCAAGGCGGTTCTTCTGTGGGGGGTTATTTATGTTGTTGTTTGTTACTTACTGTGTGTATTACTTGTGTCTTTTTGTTTTGGATGGCCATTTGGCCATTTTGTGGGAAAGTAACTGTCCTTTTGGCCTTCCTTTGTTTAGGTTTCCATTATGGTCTGGTCGCTTCAAGTTTGTGTTTCTTTCCCTTTGGTGTCTTTGATGGGTGGAGTAAGTTAACTGTATCGATCCCTGATCTTAGTTTTACTTCTACTTTGCCTAGGATACGCAATATAATATCTAAAGGACCGCAATATCGGTTTTCTTCTAAAATTGATTTCAAAAAATGTAGATATGAAATTGCTGCTGCCTTGAATGAATTTGGGAATGGATGGTGTAAACGAGAGTATTTTGAGCATAAAGCTCTGAAAGAATGGGAACTTAGCATTCTGAAATTAGTGAACAAACGCATTTCTTTTTTTTTTTTTTCTCAAAATACGAACTTATTACCTTCTAAGCCTAAGACGTCTTTACGTCATCTTAATCTAGGTATTCAAGAATTTCAATGGAAGTTTGTTTTGGCTCCAGCTGATAAGGCCGCTAACAATGCGGTCGTTCTTTGACGGCTTCACTTTGTTAACACTCTTCAGCAAGAACTTGGTGGTACTAAGGCGTATGAACTTCAGCCTTTAGCTGTAGAGAGGGTTTTAGTTAATGACCACATTTGTCATTCAGCCACCAAGTTTGCTGTTTGTGTTACAGAAGGCCAGGACAAGCTTCTAACGTTATATTGGTTACCTAAACTTCATAAAAGACCATACAAAGCACTGTTTATTGCAAATTCAAGCTCTTGTTCTACCACTGAACTCTCCAAATATTTAACTTTATGTTTGACTGCCATCAAAAAGCATGTGATAAACTATTGCGAAAAAGTCTTCGAAAGATCGGGTAGAAATCTTTTTTTGGTCTATAAAAAATTCTAATGACGTTTAAAATAAATTGAAATCCAGGCGGTTTCGTGATTCAAAGTAGAAGTAAAACAAACATTAGGAATTGATACAATAATAACTTACTCCACCCATAAAAGACACCAAAGGGAAAGAAATACAAACATAAAGCGACAAGACCATAATGGAAACCTAAACAAAGGAAGGCCATAAGGACAGTTACTTTCCCACAAAATGGCCATATGGCCATCCAAAATTAAAAGACACAAGTGATACACACAGTAAGTAACACACGACAACATAAATAAATCGCCACAGAAGAGCCGCCTTGGAACGGTCAGTGGAAGATTTCCACTTGGGGGCTTAAATCGATTTTACGTGGCCACAATCCTCGCCCTTACTTCCGTCGCGATTTAGACAAATAATTTGTTCAGTCCGCATGAAGGCCTCCTAACTCATCAGTGCAACATCTCCGTGAACACAAATAATCAAAGAACCACAGATATGAGACAACGGTGGGGACTCGACAGCAAGAAACCACTGAAATGCTGGAGCAAAAGAAAACCAACAGTTAAGACTCCGATGGGCCCGACCAGAGACAGTACATCAGGCAACAACCAACATTACATTGAATTAGATCTCTCTAATTCTCAATAAGGCTTTACGTTGGAACCGTCATAGAATCTGAGGCCTGACCCACCGGCGTGCAATTAAAGAGGGAAGCAAAGTTGCCAACCGTGATTGGGTTAACTACCATGCATGCAGTCTGTCGTATAATATCCATGTTGTACCCAATCTTTTTATATCGAAGAATGATTTTACGAAATCGGGTGCTAAAGTCATTGCGGTTATATATTTTTTTTGAATTTATATACAAATTCACCATAAAATTCTGGTTCCGATAGACCTTGTTGCAGAAGAGATTTAAGTCCAATATTGAATTTTGAAATTAAATCAGAATGGCGTTTTTAAAATTTTGAAAAGGCTTTGCGTAGTTTATGGTACTGATAACCCTGATTAAGAAGTTTAGCCGTTCATAATTTATTACGAGTATTGAAGTCAGTTACATGACTACACACTCTAGCAAATCGAATTAATTGCGAAATATAAACGCCATAGGATGGTGCACGAGGAACATCACCATCCAACAAAGGAAAATTTACAATCTCAAAATCAAAGTCATCGCGTTTATCATAAATTTTGCACGAAACAAACCCATCTACAATAGATAGATGTAAATCCAAAAACGGGGCCTCGGTATCAGAAGAATTCGCTTTATTTAACTGCAGTTTTATGGGGGTAAATCTAGAGAGCCTGTTTGCGCTTTTGAATAGCTTCTTTACAGTCTTTATTAATCCATGGCTTGCTTTTCTTAGTATTTGTGGAGGTCTTTGGAATGTATTGTTCTGATATATTAGTAAGTGTATCTGTAAAATCAGAAACAATGTCAGATGATTCATTTAAGTGATCAACTGATAAGTAAAGTAGAAGTAAAACAAAGATCAGGAATCGATACAATTAACTTACTCCACCCATCAAAGACACCAAAGGGAAAGAAATACAAACATTAAGCGACCAGACCATAATTGAAACCTAAAAAAAGGAAGGCCATAAGGACAGTTACTTTCCCACAAAATGGCCATATGGCATCCAAGTCTGTCTCCTTATTATTTTTCTACCCTTTACAATACACTTCCTCATAATCTTATAAAAGAAAAACTTAATGATTTAATTGAATGGACATTTCATAGGGCAGACTCCCTCTATCTTGCATGTAATGTAAGAAATGCTTTTTTCACTTCTGAAGAGCATACAAATTATACTTTATGGTCATGACAGAAAGTGTGTGAAGCTCTCACCTTTCTTCTTGACAATATTTACATACGATTTGGTACTAAGTTATTTAGACACGTTTAGGGTATTCCGATGGGTACTAATTGCGCACCACTCGTGGCTGATTTGTTTTCGTTTTGTTATGAGAGAGACTTCATGATGTCCCTTTCTGCTGAAAACGAGACTGAAATTATTGAAGCTTTTAGCTCCACTTCGAGATACTTGAATGATTTATTAAATATTGATAATACCTATTTCGATGGTTTGATCAGTCAAATTTACCCCCCAGAACTTCAGTTAAATAAAGCAAATTCTTCTGATACCGAGGCCCCGTTTTTTGGATTTACATCTATCTATTGTAGATGGGGTTGTTTCGTGCAAAATGTATGATAATAGCGATGATTTTGATTTTGAGATTGTAAATTTTCCTTTTTTGGATGGTGATGTTCCTCGTGCGCCATCCTATGGCGTTTATATTTCGCAAATAATTCGATTTGCCAGAGTGTGTTGTCATGTAACTGATTTCAACACTCGTAATAAATTGTTAACGGCTAAACTTCTTAATCAGGGTTATCCGTACCATAAACTACGCTAAGCCTTTTCAAAATTTTTAGACGTCATTCTGATTTAATTTCAAAATTCAACATTGGACTTAAATCTCTTCTGCAACAAGGTCTATCGGAACCCGAATTTTATGGTGATTTAGTATACAAATTCAGAAAAAATTATAACCGCAATGACTTCAGCATCCAATTTACTAAAATCATTCTTCGATATAAAAAGATTGGGTACAACATAATTGTTATACGACAGACTGCATGCATGGTAGTAAACATAATCACGGTTGACAACTTTGCTTCCCTCTTTAATTGCACGCCGGTGGGTCAGGCCTCAAAGGCTTTATTGAGAATTAGAGAGATCTATTTCAAGGTAATGTTGGCTGATGCCTGATGCTCTATCTCTGGTCGGGCCCATCGGAGTCTAACTGTTGGTTTTCTTTTGCTCCAGCATTTCAGTGGTTTCTTGACGTTGAGTCCTCACCGTGTTTTCATCTCTGTGGTTGTTTGATTATTTATGTTCACGAGATGTTGCTCTGATGAGTTAGGAGGCCTTCATGCGGACCGAACAAATTATTTGTCTAAATCGCGATGGAAATAAGGGCAAGGATTGTGGCCACGTAAAATCGATTTAAGCCCTCCAGTGGAATGCGTTTCCGCTGACCGTTCCAAGGCGGTTCTTCTGACATGATTTATTTTTGTTATGGCTTGTCTTTAGGTGTTTGTGTCGCTTGTGTTATTTTATTTTGGATAGCCTATAGGCCATTTTGTGGGAAATGTACGTTTGGCTTTCCGTTGTTGGTGTTTCCATTAGGTCTGTTGTTGCGTTTTTGTGTTTCTTTCCGTTTGGTGTCTCTGATGGGAGCTACGGGTTGATTGTATCGATTCCTGAGCATTGCCTCTACTTCTATTTTTATTTAGATCCTATTAGCGGTTTACCAGTACCCATGTACGGCCGGATGCAGATGTGAGTGGAAGCATCATGCAGCCCATCTATTTCTTCAAGTCCCGATGGGCGGGGGCCAGGAGATATGTTGTAAATGAAGACTGCACCTCAGTTATATTTCCAAAAGACAAATACAGATCAATACATGCATGTTTGAGTAGATTCAGCTTTAGAGTATGCAAGATAATCTAAAGCACAGATAATTATAATATCCCTCCAGATCAGGCAAGCGCCGTGGGCTTACGTTGGTTCGACAGGTAACAGAATGGTCGAAAACACACATGTACACACAACTATTACCTGGTCAAGAAGGCATCACCAGATGAATGTCGCAAATGAGAAATGTTTTATATAACCAATAAATGCTTAAAACAGACAGCGAATTGTGGCTGAACAAGAAAATCAGCACAACTCAAAACAAGGAGAAACTGCATTGTGTTAGAAAATAGAAGTAGAGGCAATGATCAGGAATCGATAGAAGTCGCATTCATTCTCTCATAAGAAGACCATGTAAACACTTTATAAAATGTAAACGGGATTTACATAGGCTTACAAAGAGTATCTTACATGAGTGGACTTGTATTATTGAATTTATTAAACGAGTTGAGGAAAAGGGATAAAATGAGAGGCTTCGTCGAGCATGTTATCCCTTTTCCTTAACGAGTTTAATAAATGCAAGAGGCTTTGCCGAGTATTTTATCCCTTTTCCGCAACGAGTTTAATAAATGCAATAATAAATGAGCACGAAAGCAAGATTCTATTATCATATGACATTTAAAACGCATTTTATTCGCGACTGTTTACAAAAAAGTGAATGTTTCGCCGTTAGTAAACGCGACGTCATTAAGGACGCCGTACATATAACGTTACGGGACGAATCTAGTAAATTTGCATATTTAATCCACAAGTGCATTATCGAAAATATTACATGGCGTAATTACACGCTCAGACGCGAGGTCATATGATAAATTGTTTTGTTTTTATTTATGTCTCTCCAAAAATAGGTTGTACATTCTCGTTTGAACCACCGCAACGAGGGGGGTTCTAACGAGCACCCACAACCTATATTTGGAGTATAAATAAGAAATTATCGCACATTTTCAGCAGCAAATTTTCGTCTCATCACGAGAACAAGTCCGTGAAATGAACACCCACCTAAACCCCACTTTATATAGGGAAAACTGGGGTTTAAGGGGGTAAACATTATTTTTCTTAATTTTTACTCAAAGACATAGGTTGTGGGTACTCGTTAGAACCGCCTCCATGAGGCGGTTCTAACGAGCACCCACAACCTATGTTTGCAGTATTTATAAGAAAAATATCACGGATTTTCATCAGAAAAGTAGCGATTTTGGAGATGTGAAAAATGCACTATGTCACACGGGTGTGTTATCGTAATGATGAATAGCCGAACTGGAAAATCTGACAAAATAGAAGTGATGGCAATGATCATGAACCGATGCAATTAAGCCACAGCTCCCGTCAGAGACACCAAGGGGAAAGAAACACAAACAGGAACTAACTAGACACTAATGGAACTATTAATAGCGGAAAGAACAAAAGGATACTTTCTGTCCCATAAAATGTCCAATTGGATATCCAAGTGGTCAGCGAAACGAATTCCACTGGGGGTGGGGGTGGGTGTGGGGGGGGGGGGGGCTTAAATCACTGTAGATTTTTGTCCATTCTATGGGCCCCGCCTTCATTCTAGGTTCTAATATTATTTACAATACACAAAATAGTTGATCAACCTGAATGTTAGTAACTCACAGTATCACTCAATGAGCAGAATAACGTACAAATTAGAGCAAACTAAAATACAAATAAATCGACTTACTGTGATGAATTGAGCCCCACCAAGCGAATTTGGGTCTTCGAGCATCCCGTCATGACAAATTTTAACTGCGCATGCCCAGCCATTCAGAGGGGCCAGGGATATGGCTTTCTGTCTGAAGGTTCCTCTTGATTCACTGCTTGTATGAGCGAGCAGTGAAGGTTCTGGCGAGACTGCGCGGATGCGCAGGCTCGCCTGAACCTTCGCTGCTCGCATAGGCGATAAGTACCAAAATCGCCTGACGGGGCCCAATTAAAGATGATGGCTCGTAGTTCCGGCTATTCTCCAGCCTACATCCTGCGACAAGTGCGTGCTGTGGCTAGTATTGTCCTTGCATTGCAATAATGTGCGTAGCAAAGACACAGTGCATAAGAAGACTATGATCAGACTCCGCCGATTCGCTTCGTTCATGTGTACAAAAACAATTTGCTAGACGAATGTTACATGTATTTGAAAGGTTAGAACGGGCCCCCGTGGTCTAATACATAAGAGTGCTGAATCTTGATCATTAGGTCTGTCACCCCTTTGTGTTCGGGCCTGGGCTGGTTTACCTGTGAAAAGCCAAATTCTGCATCGTAGAGGTCAGGTGGTTTTTCGCCGGGTACTCCGGTTTTCGTCAACCTCTGATTAACGATATGTGTGCAATAATCGTCAAAGAGCCGTAAAATCAAAACCAAAATTAAACCGAAAGAAAACAACAACAAAAAAAACGGTTGGGGTGAATCTTGACTTTTATATATGCGAGTGGTGGTGCGCATGCGCGCGAATTGTGCGCTTCCCTATTTTCAGGGACAAATTTTGGATTTTTTTGGAATAATTAGGAATTCCCTGGATGAGTTGTTTAGCTATTTATCTTAACTTATTTATTGTCCTGAGTCTTCTTTTTCAGCTCTAGCTTTTTTGTTTGGTGAATTGTAAAGTGTGCAGCCCGGTCATTTTTGTAGTGGTAATTTTATACCCTGCACCGGTCACCGGAACTTAATTTAGTTCCGGTTCGCGGATTGGACACAAATAGGTAAACAATATAATGAAATTATAGAATAAAAGTTATTCATTCTGATATTGCCCACCAGAGGAGATTTTCCAAGACACACACAGTAACTCTTGCCCTTCATACCCCAGGAAGTCAGTACTCAAACCATCCATGATGTGTCATTTTGTATTTGACATCCTATTTGGATTGTGTTGCTTGCTGTTGGCAACACGTTTTGTTTCACTTTTTAACTGCAGTGGACAAGACCTACAGGAAATTCCAATTGACTTCTACCCTGTTTACACTAACTCTAGAGGTACAACAGCTAACCAGCATAACCTTTTGTTTCATGTACCCCAGTTGTGCACGGTATCAATTCTGAAGAAATCTTTTAGGTTTAAGGAATTTCCTGGCTCAAATAAACTTTGTTATTTATACATATTTACAGTGATGATAGGAAATGCTTGGGGTGTTGAAACTAATCCTGGTCCAGATTCCCGAAGTAACAGTACACCTTTCCCATGTGGGGTCTGTACTGAAAGTGTTAGTTGGGATGACCGAGGAATTTGTTGTGATACTTGTAATGTCTGGTATCATATAGGCTGTCAAGGCATGTCTTCAACTATGTATAGCATTTGTACTAGCCCATTGAGTACAAGCATGGCATGGGATTGCTTGAAATGTGGAATGCCTAACTTTTCCACATCGCTATTTGGTGATTCAGCAACTTTAGATACTCATAATAGATTTGATCCATTATCATCCCTGTTCGAGCCTGATAGTCCGATACCAGACAATATTGGCCCACCTACTGCAGCTTCTTCGCCCATTGTGCAGCAACCAAGAGGAGCTAAACCGAGGACCAAAAAAGCGGTCCTCAACCACCCCCTCAGAATCTTGATTATGAATTGTCAGTCAATTAAGAATAAAAGGGCTGAAATTCACACAATTATCGACTCGGCTAAACCAGACATCATTTTGGGGAATGAGTCTTGGTTAACCCCAGATATCAAAAACTCGGAAATTTTCCCAGATTCATTTGAGGCCATCCGGAAAGACAGAGTTGGAGATGCCCATGGTGGTGTCTTCGTGGCATTTAAAAGAGACCTGCTCTGCACAGAAACTCCGGAGTTGGACACCGACTGTGAAATAGTTTGGTGTAAGTTGAACATTATTGGGTGTAGGACTCTGTACCTTGGATCTTTTTATCGTCCACCAGATCAGATTGACCCAGATTATCTTGAGGCTTTCAATACATCCTTGGCTAGGATAATGTCAAATGGAAATGCCCACATATTGGTAGGAGGGGACTTCAATTGTGGTGATATTGAATGGAGCAACCAGCAGGTACCCCATGGGGTGTCAAAAAGGCAAACACAACAACAGCTTTTGGATATAGTAAAAGAACATTGCCTCTCTCAAGTCGTAAATATACCCACCCGGCTAGAACAAACCCTAGATTTGCTATTTACAAATTCTCCATCCCCAGTTAGTCGTGTCAAAGGGATGCCCCCGATCGGCAAGGCCGATCATGATATAGTTTACATTGAGTATGACATAAAAGCAAAGCGAATCCGACAGGTCCCGCGTAAAATATACTTATATAAGCGTGCGGATATGGATGGTCTCCGAGACCATATGGCGCGATTTAAGGATTCCTTCCTTTCCTCTGACCTCTCTCGCATGTCAGTAAATGACTTGTGGGTCAGTTTTAAGACCGAACTTACGACGGCCATGGAAAGGTACATACCAATAAAAATGACCAAATCAAAGCATAGTGTACCATGGATCGATAACACGATCAAACACCTAAAGCCTAGGTCACATAGCCCGACCGAAATCCGGCATCGGTGGAGCTCGGTAGATTTTTGGGGTGTCGCCGAGTTCCCCTCATCGGAGGCATAGCTCGGTGACGTGAACGGGCTCCGTCCGGAAATCTACAGGAGACCGACCAAACACCGGTCGATGACCGTACAGAGTCTGTCTTAACAGACGAGATTTTTTCGGTCTATGTGGTAGCAACTACCGGCCGGTGGTCAATCGGACATCGTGGGGTATACGGCCGGTACCCGAGCAGGTTACAGGACATCGTGCGATCACCGGACGGGTTGTAAACGGTCTTTGAACACTGCCCGGCCGATGTTCGGCCGTTGTTCGGACTTGGCGGGGGACGGGTGCGATGGTCAGCTATTACATCACTGTATATGTGTCCAACCTGCCTGGCATGGTCAGTTCATCACTATGGCTGCACCGAGAAGACTTCGATTGGCGTTGTTAGAACACGAGCTAGGTCAGGCGAGGTTCCAGTACAACTTGGTCCTGGCGGCAATACTCGAAGAAGCCGAGAGGGAGCGACAGAGGGCCGGCAGAAAAGAAAGACGTTGGTGGGTGCGAGAGTGGATCCTACGCAGACCCCTTTTCGGCCAATATGAGACGCTCATGGGGGAACTCGAGGCCGAGCACGCTGTCGACTTCAATGCCTACCTCCGCATGAAGCCACAGATGTCGCTGTCGACTTCAATGCCTACCTCCGCATGAAGCCACAGATGTTCAAAGAGTTGCTCCACCGAGTTGGCCCCCGCACTGCCCAGACCACAAGGTAACTTTACACTTTGTGAACTTAGTGTGAAATTGTACTGACTGTACTGAATTTCATTTCTTATTTTGCAAACAAATGCCTTCCAAAGATATTTATTTTTGCTTGATTTTAATGATATTTCACCCTCTTCTGTTGCAGGCATCGAACCCCCTTGGACCCTGGGCTGAAGCTGGCGATCGCCTTGAGGTTCTTGGCGACCGAACGCAGCTACCGCGATCTTGCGTTCGCGTTTCGTGTCCCACACAACACAATCTCTCTGTTCGTCCCCGAGGTGTGTCTGGCCATCTACGACGAATACAAGGACGAGATGTGTGCCACTCCCCAGACAGAAGATGAGTGGCGCCTGGTGGCCGAGGGATTCGGAGACAGATGAAACTTTCCCCACTGTTGTGGTGCGATCGAAGCATGTCGGGAAGCATGTCGGCATCAAGGAGCCCCACAAAAGCGGCTCCCTTTAATACAACTACAAAGGCTTCTTTTCCATCGTCATGCTTGCGGTGGTAGACTCTGAGTACAAGTTCGTTCATCTGGGCGGATGTGGGGTCACCAGGGTCGTATTCCGACGCCGGCATCTTTAACCGGTCGCGACTGGAGCCAGGTCTGCGTGAGGGAACAATCAGTCTACCCCAGCCGGATCCCCTGCCAAATGACGACCAAGACACGCCCTACTACATAATGTCCCGGTCTCCGTATGACCTTAGCTGTTGGTGGGACGTAAAACTAAAACTCACTCACTCACTACATAATGTCCGGCCGAGCTTCGGCCACTGTCCCTCACATCGGTCACCCACCGGTACTATATTTTCCAAGGCTCGGTCCCACATCGGTCGGACCTACGCCGAAACTCGGTCGGTGTCCGTTCACAAAAGCTTGTCCTCTGGTGGCCTCAGATGCACGGGACACCGGCCGATACTCAGCCGTACACCGGCCGATGCGTATTCCGATGTGGTAAGGATGGGGCTGCGATGAAGGAGCTCGGTGAGAGCCCGTCGAATTTTAACTCCGAAGTTAAATTTCGCCGAGCTGCCCACCGATGCGGTTTTAAGCCCCAAACGCCGGCCGGTGATCACGGGATTCCGGCCGGTGTTTGGCGAAAGTTGCATCGCTCGCTCATCGAAACCTCGTCGACCGGGCTATGTGACCTAGGCATAATCAGAAGACGTGACAGAATGTACTTTCGTGCTCGTAATGCCTAGGTCACATAATCCGGCCGATGAGGTTTCGATGAGCGAGCGATGCGATTTTCGCCAAACACCGGCCGGAATCCCGTGGTCACCGGCCGGCGTTTGGGGCTTAAAACAGCATCGGTGGGTAGCTCGGCGAAATTTAAATTCGGAGTTAAAATTCGACGGGCTCTCACCGAGCTCCTTCATCGCAGCCCCATCCTTACCACATCGGAATACGCATCGGTCGGTGTACGGCTGAGTATCGGCCGGTGTCCCGTGCATCTGAGGCCACCAGAGGACAAGCTTTTGTGAACGGACACCGACCGAGTTTCGGCCGAGGACCGACCGATGTGGGACCGAGCCTTGGAAAATAAAGTACCGGTGGGTGACCGATGTAAGGGACATTGGTCGAAGCTCGGCCGGACATCGGTCTCGCCATGCATCCGCGATAACCTGGCCCTGCTGATCTTCCCGGTCGAGGTCGGCATTCTTAAGGTAGGGGTAACAAGTCCTCATGAGGTTGTGTAAGGTCATGCAGGCCTTGACGATCTTGGTAACTTTCGACGGTCTCGTTCCCAGGGTTGTTAGCAGACATCTGAAGCGATTTGCGAGTATACCAAACGCGTTTTCAACCACACGACGTGACCTGGAACACCGGTAGTTGTAGATCCCTGGTCCCGTGTCAGGTACCGATGAGGGTAGGGCTTCATCATGTACGGCCGGAGGGGGAGGCGTCGTCTCCGACCATGTAGTAGGGCGTGTCTTGGTCGTCATTTGGCATGGGATCCGGCTGGGGTAAACCGATTGTTCCCTCACGCAGACCTGGCTCCAGTCGCGACCGGTTAAAGATGCCGGCGTCGGTATACGACCCTGGTGAACCCACATCCGCACAGATGAACTTGTACTCAGAGTCTACTACCGCAAGCATGACGATGGAAAAGAAGCCTTTGTAGTTGCAGTAAAGGGAGCCGCTGTTGTGGGGCTTCTTGATGCCGACATGCTTCCCATCGATCGCGCCACAACAGTGGGGAAAGTTCCATCTGTCTCCGAATCCCTCGGCCCCAAGGCGCCACTCATCTTCTGTCTGGGGAGTGGCCCATATCTCGTCCTCGTATTCGTCGTAGATGGCCTGACACACCTCGGGGACGAACGGAGAGATTGTGTTGTATGGGACACGAAACGCGAACGCCAGATCCATGCGTAGGTAGGTCTTGAAGTTGGCAGCGTGCTCGGCTTCGAGTTCCCTCATGAGCGTCTCATATTGGCCGAAAAGGGGTCTGCGTTGGATCCACTCTCGCACCCACCAACGTTTTTCTCTTCTGCCGGCCCTCTGTCGCTCCCTCTCGGCTTCTTCGAGTATTGCCGCCAGGACCAAATGTACTGGAACCTCGCCTGACCTATCTCGTGTTCAAATAATGCCAATCGAAGTCTTCTCGGTGCAGCCATAGTGATGAACTGACCATGCCAGGCTGGTTTGACATATATACAGTGATGTTATAGCTGACCATCGCCCCCGCACCCGCCAAGTCCGAGTTACAACGGCCGAACATCGGCCGGGCAGTGTTCAAAGACCGTTTACAACCCGTCTGGTGATCGCACGGTGTCCTGTTACCTGCTCGGGTACCGACCGTATACCCCCGATGTCCGATCGACCACCGACCGGTAGTTGCTACCACATAGGCCGAAAAAATCTCACCTGTTAAGACAGACTCCGTACGGTCATCGACCGGTGTTTGGTCGGTCGCCTGTAGATTTCCGGACGGAGCCCGTTCACGTCACCGAGCTATGCCTCCGATGAGGGGAACTCGGCGACAAACCAAAAATCTACCGAGCTCCACCGATGCCGGACATCGGTCGTGCTATGTGACCTAGGCATTAGTCTAGCAATCCCGACGTGAAGAACCATTACAAAAGGTTCAGAGCACATGTACAAAAGGTAATTAGAGATGCATATTGGAAGCATGTTTCCAGCATCTTTACCTTTGATGATGAAAATATTGATCCCGAGGGCCCCCAGAAGAATGGAAAAGTTAAGAAATTTTGGTCATTTGTAAAGTCCCTGAAAAAAGAATCATTTGGGATCACTTCACTTAAGGAAAATGGAATTTTGAAAACTGAATCGCGCGAAAAGGCAAATATATGTAATAAGCAGTTTCAATCGGCGTTTACACGTGAAGCTGACGGTGAGCTACCATCAAAAGGTACAAGTCCGTTCCCCTCTATGGGGGACATAACAGTTTACCCCAAAGGGGTCGCAAAACTGTTGGACAAGCTCAACACACATAAGGCATCTGGGCCTGACGGTCTGCATGCCAGGGTGCTTAAGGAATGTAGTGCTGAAATATCTCCCCTGCTGGCCTTTATTTTCAATGAATCACTTGCTCGGGGCACTGTACCAGATGACTGGCGACAAGCAAACGTAACCCCGGTCTTTAAGAAAGGAGAAAAATATGATGCTGCGAATTACAGACCGGTGTCGCTCACATGCATCTGTTGCAAAACCCTGGAGCATATATTAGTTAGCAAAATTAACAAGCACCTAGCCTCTGAAAGCATTCTTGCTGACTGCCAGCATGGTTTCCGAAGTCGAAGGTCTTGTGAAACTCAATTAGTTCAGTTCTACCATGACATAGTGAGCAATCTGGATGGGGCCATTAATCGTGGCCACAAACAGACTGACCTGATTATCATGGATTTTGCCAAGGCCTTCGACAAGGTACCTCACAGGAGGCTATTGTACAAACTAGATCATTATGGGATTAGAGGATCCACACTTAAGTGGGTTAGCTCATGGCTCTCTGGACGCACTCAACAAGTTGTACTTGACGGCCAAGCGTCAGATCCAGTCCCTGTTTTGTCCGGTGTCCCACAAGGTTCGGTACTTGGACCGGTCCTTTTCTTGATATTTATTAACGATCTTCCTGATAATATCAGGTCATCTGTTCGCTTGTTTGCTGATGATTGTGTTTTGTATAGGAACATATATACTACTACTGACTGTCTTATCTTACAAGATGACCTGGATAGCCTAGCACGTTGGGAGGCCGATTGGCAAATGAAGTTCAATGTGGCCAAATGTCATTCAATGAGGGTGACACGGCACCCTCCAGACAAGCAGATTAAATTCAACTACTCATTACATCAGCATACTTTGGAACATGTCCAATCCGCAAAATATCTTGGTATCACCATTACTGATAATCTTGATTGGGGTCAACATATTTCTGAGATTACCTCTAAAGCAACTAGGACATTAGGGTTTCTTAGACGTAATTTGGCTTTTGCACCTAGGCAGACAAAGGATGTTGCATACAAAACCTTGGTTAGACCTCAATTAGAGTATGCATCACCTGTTTGGCATCCCCATGTTAAAACTCAGGTTCAACAGGTTGAGAAGGTTCAGAGGACGGCTGCCCGATGGACATGCAGGCGATGGCGGAACAGAAGCAGTGTTGGTGAAATGCTCGATGAGCTGGAGTGGCCATCCTTGGAGGCCCGTCGCGAGCAGTCCTCTTTAACCTTCTTTTATAAGATACACTCTGACACATTGTCTCTTAATAAAGATAAATACTTGACCCCTGTGACTACTTCAACTCAAACAAGGGCATCAAAACTAAACAACAGTCAATATCGTAGGCACCAGGCCTATAGTAATGCCCTGAAGAATTCTTTCTTCCCCTGAACTATTCCTCAGTGGAATAGTCTTCCCTCCTCTGTGGTAAATACCAAAACTGCAGAGGAGTTCAAAGCCCGCATGGTGTAGATTGGGATCCAGAGGTGTGCGTTTTAGTACACCTCTGAAAGCAGATTGTAAATAGTTTTAAGAACTCATCAAGTGGGTGTTTTTTTTTTTTTTTTTTTTTTTTTTTTTTTGCTAAATTCTAAATTTAGCGCACCACCCAACTGAGGTAATGGCCAAGTTTGACCGACTCAGTATATGAAGATAGATAGATAGATAGAAAAGTGGATTCGCCTGCCCCGGTAGCTCATTCGGATACGCGTCGGATTGGTGATCAAGAGGATGTGGGTTCAATATCTGCTGGGATCGGCAACATTCTTTGTGTCGACTGACAAACAATCGTCCCAAAACCTCAATATTTGTACAACAACAAACTGCTGTCTATACCTGGTATGTCAAAAGAGAGTGCAACGCGTATACAAAATAGAAGTGAAGGCAATGATCAGAATTGAATACAATTAACCCACAGCTCCCATCAGTGACATCAAAGGGAAAGAAACACAAATATGAAATTACTGGACCCTAATGAATACCAACAGCGGAAAGCCAAAAGGACAGTTACTTTCTCACAAAACGGCCAACTGTCTATCCAAAACAAAATAACACAAGCGACACACACACTGAAAGACAAACCGAAACATAAATAAACCGCGACAGAAGAACCAAATCCGTGTAATGAACACCCTCGTAAACCAACATTGTGAAAAAAAATATTTGGGGGAAAATGTCTCCAAAATTGACATTTGGGGAGGAAAATTTGCGCTATTACGATCAGATATTTCGTACGAAGGCGACGCGTCAGAAAGACAGTTATCTCCATTCCAATGCACTTATTGAAAACAAACTGTACTATCTGCTCAAAGTGGTAATCAGTGTACGCTGTCTGAAACCAAATTTCACTGTCTGAAACCAAATTTCAGCCAACAAAAACCGACGTTACTTTATGAATTCGGATTTCCTACAGTATATCGCAGAATATGCTGTTGCTTTTGTTGTCTCTGATGGTAACTGCCGGTTAATTGTATCGATTCCTGATCATTGCCTTCACTTCTATTTTATGCAATCCAGTTCATTCGCAAATGCTTTTGAATCGGACTTAAATGTTGCGTACACTTCATTGAAGACATGCAAATGGCCAGGGTCATTAGCAAGGCGACGACATAACGGCAAGGACGCATTTGCACAGTCATACATAAAAATCTTAGCAGTTGTCTTCTTTTCTCAATTTTATCCCCAAACCCAGATTTTTTTGTCAAATAATGTATGAAAAAATGCATCATGTAAACCAAGTCGGTGCAATGAACACCCTCTAAACCCCACAATGCTATGCACAAGCTTAGCAAACCTTCTTGAGACAAGGTTCTTAAAATAGCTCAATGGCATTTTCAATGTTAGAGAGCTACCTCTGCTGGTCAGTGTAGCTTGTGCTATAAAGTAACTTCTATTTTTATATAGAGAAAACTGGGGTATGCAGTGGCATTAATTGTTTTGCTTATTTCTCCTCCAAGACAAAGATTGTGGATATTCGTTCGAACCGCCTCGGTAAGCGGTTCTAAAGAGCACATGTAACCCATGTTTGGAGTACAAATAAGAAAAATATCACAATGTTTCCTCGAAAAAATATCCATTTTAGAAATATGAAAGAATACGCTGTGTCATACGGGTGTGCTATCCTAATGTGAATATGAGTACGTTTGAACTTTTCAATATCGGACCATGATCAGTCTACGAAGTGAACCCATGACGAACTTTGCCGTTTTCATTTGTCAATTAACGTTATGGTGACGATATTGCAAAGGGTAATTGCTGTTCATTGCAGGTATAGATGTCTAAGGCCAGAATATGTCGAACGAAAACCTAGCGATTACAAAAGTCCGCAGACAGTTTGGTTGCTATCGAAATGCGATCCAGAAGCTCCTAACGATGACGTGAGACGACAGTGCGAACACCCAGTACCTGATAAATTATTTCAGTCTATTGTTCCAGTAATAGACAGAACAGATGGTACTCACTATCGAAATAAATTCTGTGCATCTTGCAATAATCGTGGTTCATTGAGGATCATAGAGAACTGGCATGTTGAATTAGCATGTGACAGCGTCTTCTTATTGCCAGAACAAGACGTATTGAGCAAGATGAAAACGAATAATTGCAGTCTAATATTTCAGCCACCAATTGATTCATCTGCAGTGGATTGCGTTGCGCCTCCTTACACAATAGCAACTTGCAACGAGACAGGGCTATGGCCCGTATACGATGAAATGGTCGATTCTGCTTGCAACGCTTTCATCGATCCATACAATCTGACATATAAGAATTACTATTGCTATGTCTGTAATGTAGAGCAACCCGTTCACGGTGAGGAGCAGTGTATTGGATTTGCCGCTAATGACATAACAGGGAAATTAACACCACCTTTTACCGCCATTTTAGATTTGGGTATGATAGAACGCTGGACAAAAAACGAAAAGCTAGACTGCTTCCCATCCAAACAGTTTGCAGACTACAAAATGGTAATGTGTTAACTCATTTTTCATCTATACTGGCTTATTTGTAGCATCTTTACGTGACTTTTTAGCTTCGGAATGTCATCCTGATAAAATTTATCCTTATTCCACTCCCACATACCCTTTAAGTGCTCACAGTATTAATTGCTGATATTGATTCCCAGTATAAAGTATATCAACTTAAATATAGCCAAGCCATTACGAACACACGCCTATTCAAATATATTGAAAATGTTGCAACAAAAAGTGAAACTTTCTCATATTTTCTCATATCACCTCAAAACATTGATCTAGGTGCTTGTAACAGGTTCGGCGAAGCGGTTCTAGCGACTACATTTAATCTTTGATTTTATGCAGAAAAAAAGAAATATAATGTATACTCCTGAACAATAAAGAATGTCAAAAATATATAGGCGTGTTTTCGTGCTGCTATATGTTATCACGTGGTGCAAGGTTCATGTTTGGAGGGAAGGAAAATATTTACTCTCTATTCCTTTTCTTTACCTCCCCTGGAAATGTTACATCACGTGAACAAGTCCGTGAAATAAAGACCCCCCTAAACCCCACTTTATAAAGAGAAAACTGGGGTTACGGGGGTATTCATTATTTTTCTTATTTCTGCTCCAAGACATAGGTTGTGGGTACTCGTTAGAACCGCCTCAATGAGGCGGGTCTAACGAGCACCCACATCCTATGTTTTGAGCATTTATAAGAAAAATATGAAGGATTTTCATCAGAAAAATGGCCATTTTGGAGATGTGTAAAAACGCACCAATTCGCACGGGTGTGTTATCGTAATGCTTGCTGTCGCACACTGTCCCGGTCCTGATCAAAATTGACATGTCACATGTATCGATTCGGTGCGCCCGAAGCAGTTTAAAGGCATTTATTGTTGGTCATAATAATTTATTGCAACCTGTGATACACAGTCTATAGCAGATAAAAGGTGGTCCTTAATAGAGTGATTAGTAGCTCTTGTTAAATAGAAGTGAAGGCAATGATCAGGAATCGGTACAAAAAAAACCAACAGCTCCCATCAGCGACACCAAAGAGAAAGAAACACAAACATAAAATAGGTAGACTCTAATGGAAACATCAATAGCGGAAAGCTTAAAGGACAGTTTCTTTGCCACAAAGTGGTCAATTGGCTATCCAAAGCGATGCATACTCAAAAGACCAACAATAACAAAAATAAACCGCGACAGAAGAACTGCCTTGGAACGGTAAGTGAAACGATTTCCATCGGGGGGTTTAAATCGATTTTTCGCATCTATAATCCTCGCCCTTACCCTGACAAATACTTTGTTCAGTCCACATGAAGGCCTCCTAATTCATCAGTGCAACATCTCCGAGAACACAACAGAGATGAACCAACGGTGAGTATTCGACAGCAAGAAACCACTGAAATGCTGGAGCAAAAGAAAACCAACAGTTGAACTCCCATGGGCCCGACGGAGGCACTTATGAAAAAGTATTATTTACATGTGTATGGATTGTGTGTGTGTGTGTGTGTGTGTGTGTGTGTGTGTGTGTGTGTGTGTTTTAACTACAAACATGGAAAAAGGGATGTGAAATATTAACAGTGCATATCTATTTTGAGGCAATTATTACCAAAACTGATGCCTTTATGATACTTTTCAGAGGCCCAATGTAAATAATAATACTAATAATAATTATTATTATAATTAGCATTGACCAGTATTATCGATATTGACCTGCAAAGTCTATTAATGTATTTTCTTGCCTTTTTTTTTATTATCATTCCGCAAATACTCCAATGTGGCATGTCCTTTCGTTGCTCCAAACTTTCGGCGGTTATTTGCCTGACAAAGTTTGCAATGTGTGTGATATTTATACTCGTAAAAGTGGGTTTTAGGTTCTCATCGAACCCAACTCAATGCGGGGTTCTAAAGAGACCCACCATCTATGTCGCGTAGCTGAAGTATGACATATTAGGGGTATCCGAAAACAAGAGTTTTATATATATATATATATATATATATATATATATATATATATATATATATATATATATATATATATATATATATATATATATATATATATATATATAACGATGTCATATAGAATATACATACTTACTGACATTTGTATACTAGCAATTAAAGTGTAACACCTTCAATTAATCATGTTAGTTTAGCAAATGTAAATGTGCTGCTTCTCTTATAATTATGGGTATCTCCAACTCGGTAAATACAATTAGCCTGACAATAACAAAACTGATAATAACCTCATAGAACACACAAGATGTAGTGGGAAGAAAACATTTGTAATGCCGTCAGTCTTGGTCATAAAAAATGGCGAATTGTATGCCTTTCACAAGAACACAATCATGCTGTGTGACAAAGTCAAAAGAGACAACAGTCTGGTCCCAAGGCATATCAGGAAAAAAATATGCTTTTATATATATATATATATATATATATATATATATATATATATATATATATATATATATATATATATATATATATATATATATATATATATTACACATTTCTGTGTATAATAAAAGAAGTCCTCTTTCGGTGTATGGGGAGATAAACTTGCCTTCATTGAATTAACTGAGATAGAAAATAGGTAGATGAGTTTACTTCTGTGGTTGACTGAAAATAACTGTGTAATGAATACAGGTAGAAAAAAAGAATAGGGACAAGTAAGACAAATCTTTAACACTAGCTTCTATGATTTTAAAGCCATCGGGACTTGAAGAAATAGATGTGCCGCATGATGCTTCCACGCAGAGCTGAAATCCGACCGCACACGATTACTGGTAAACCACTTAGAAGATCTAAGCATGTCCAGGCAAAATGGTGCGAGTCGGAGCGTCAGTGCGTATTAACCCTATTGGTTTCATTGGTCGACAGGGCTTGAGATGTGATTTTATCTCAGTGTAGGGTAAAAGTCTCCCACAATTGGAAGCAACGTCTCCAAAATGACTTATACAGTGTTGACAGGGACGTTAAACCTCAAATCAATCAAACAAGGCTGTAATCTTTTAATCTTTTATTCTATATATTATTCCTCCAAAGTCTCCATTAAGTGTGTATATTATTGTCAAACATACCATTTATATCTCGGAAATGCAATACGATCATGCTTAATAATAATAATAATAATAATAATAATAATAATAATAAAGTCTTAACTTCAAGGGGGTAGCACAATTAGTACAAAACTTATCTCCCGTGTGGCCCTCAAAAATTTACAAATCTACAAGGAATACAAGAATAAATGTCCCTCATACTGTATAAAAGCATTTACAAATGCATACATACCAAAGTAGATATTAGTGAGTGGAGTGGAGTAGAGTAGAGAAGAGTGAGTGAGTGAGTAAGTGAGACATTATATATTTATATACAAGAGCAAAAGGTTTCAAGAAACTGATAAATGATATATTTATATACAAGAGCAAAAGGTTTCAAGAAACTGATAAATGATCAAATAAATGAATGAAACACAAAAATGCATGCATTCCTCACTCACGGACACACACGAAAATAGTGATCTCTTAGACTGAGCTTATAGTTGCCTAAAATGTTGTTAACTTTTCATCCATTTGATGCACCTAGAATGAAAAGATTCAATAGAGGGTGCATTTTTAACTTGGGTAGGGAGACTGCCCCAAATGAGGGGCCCTGAAAAATCCATATTGCCCTTGAACAACTCTGTCCTGGGTTTGGGTAGAACGAAATTATCGGCTGCCATTCAGCGCAATATGTGCATTTCGGTACCATCAAGATTGAGTTGCTGGGGCCTTGAAAAAAGGTCATTGACATATTCAGGTGTCATAGCATTAGAAACTTTAAGCATAAATTTAGATTCCCTAAAGAATACCCTTTCAGATAATGTCAATAATTTCACATCACACATTGAATTGTAAATATTGTCAATGTTATAATCCAAAATTACTCTACATGCCTTCTTCTGAAAAGAAGAAGAAAAACAGAGATCAGGAATCGATACAATTAACTTACTCCACCCATCAAAGACACCAAAGGGAAAGAAACACAAACAATAAGCGACCAGACCATAATGGAAACCTAAACAGAGGAAGGCCATAAGGACAGTTACTTTCCCACAAAATGGCCATATGGCCATCCAAAATAAAAAGACACAAGTGATACACACAGTAAGTAACAAACAACAACATAAATAAATCGCCACAGAAGAACCGCCTTGGAACGGTCAGTGGAAAGATTTCCACCGCGGGGGGGGGGGGGGGGGGGGGCTTAAATCGACTTTACGTGGCCACAATCCACGCCCTTACTTCCGTCGCGATTTAAACAAATAATTTGTTCAGTCCGCATGAAGGCCTCCTAACTCATCAGTGCAACATCTCCGTGAACACAAATAATCAAAGAACTACAGAGGTGAGACAACGGTGAGGACTCGACAGCAAGAAACCACTGAAATGCTGGAGCAAAAGAAAACCAACAGTTAGACGCCGATGGGGCCGACCAGAGATGGAGCATCAGGCACCAACCAACATTACCTTGAATTAGATCTCTCTAATTCTCAATAAGCCTTTACGCTGGAACCGTCATAGAATGTGAGGCCCGACCCAATGGCGTGCAACCAAAGAGGGAAGCAAAGTTGCCAACCGTGATTGGGTTAACTACCATGCATGCAGTCTCTCGTATAATATCCATGTTGTACCCAATCTTTTTATATCGAAGAATGATTCTACGAAATTTGTTGCTAAAGTCATTGCGGTTATATATTTTTCTGAATTTATATACTAAGTCACCATAAAATTCTGGTTCCGACAGACCTTGTTGCAGAAGAGATTGAAGTCCAATATTGAATTTTCAAATTATATCAGAATGGCGTCTATAAAATTTTGAAAAGGCCTTGCGTAGTTTATGGTACCGATAACCCTTATTAAGAAGTTCTGCCGTTAATAGCAAATACACGAAGTGTTTGCTTTATTGTAGAGAGGCTGGAAGAACATACTTAGGCACCCAAATCTCGCCTGGAATCTCGTTCAATTTCTCGCGATAATCCGCCATCTTTACAGAGTTCATGAGAAATGTATTCACATCCAAAAAATGCTTCTCAAAACCAAAAGGAGTAAAGTCCCATTACAAAAGAAACACAAAAATCGTCGAAATAATTTTAAAAAGCTATTTTCGAAGACCGTTGCATCAAACGCTGAAGTTTGATCGCGGGAAAGTTTCGAAACTGCGTCGCGCGTTTAAAAGAACTGAAACGTACCGCACTGAGCCGAAAATGTTAGCCGGTTAAACCCAAGCACCGCGCTTGGACCAACGAGTTACCGGAGCATTTACCGAAGCATTTACCGGAAATTCTCGTTAGGGTTGAAAGCGCTTCTCGTCTGGCCAAGCAAGTTCAACTTTTCACAAATCACTACTCGGGTATAAAATAAAGCCCTGGGAATAGTAATTTTGGCAAAATGCAGATTTCTACCTTCGAGAGACCTTTGCATCAAACGCTGAAGTTTGGTCGTGGGAAAGTTTCGAAACTACGTCACGCACTGAGCCGAAAAGGTTTGCCGGTAAAATCCAGCACCACGATTGGTCCCACGAGTTACCGGAGCATTTACCGGAGCTTTCGGTTGGGAGGAAAGCGCTTCTCGACCGGCAAAGCAATTAAAACTTTTCACAAACACTCAGGGGTGAAGAATAAAGTCCTGAGAATAGAAAGAGGCACCATGAGCTATCTGGCTACCTGTGGCTTCTACCTTCCCAAGATTTGTAAAATGACGATGAGCCCCAAATCCATAACATAACGCTAGTGCTTCAGGATACTTTAGTGTCCATGCTGCAAACTTACTGGGTCACCCTATCTAATTTTCTTCCCATGAATTGGACACAGAACCAACACTGGAGCATCACCATACTAAGGTTATGTGCATAGCGGCTGTGAAGCTCAAACAATAGTTTGGGGTTTAATGCCACGTCAAGCCTGGTGGGTCATTTGGCGTCGCCTCCAAGAGAAAGTAACTAAAGAGATAGAAGAGGTAGTAGATGAGAAGAGAGGTGGGGGAAAGAGGGAGAAAGGAGAAAATGGATAAAAGTGTACAAAGAGAAGACGTAACAACGCTCCCCCTCTACCCCTACTGTCCAACTGTAAGTCAATATCAGTTGGACACCCGTCGCCTTTGCCTTACAACAGAACATATCAAAAACTTTTAAAAACAGTTTTATGTAGTTCGGAGAAGATCCCTTTTGAAGCCCTCAAGGAGTCCCAGAAGTGACAATATTCTGTGGAAGTTGGCCTTTTTGTCTGATGCCCCTGTCGACGAAGGAGAGTTGATAGAAGATGTCGGTCCATATACTCCGGGGAGTATCCCCTGCTGCTCGCCGATTTTGGGTCGGAGAACCTGCAAGAATGGATGTCCACTTAGCCCAGAGATACATGTAGATCATTGACAACGTGATCCAAATTCCGGTGAGTTTGCCGGCCACTTGGGTGCTGTATCACTTGGGAGGTAATGCTGGTTGTGTGGTAGTCATCTCTGACAAACCAAACTGCTCGCCATTGCACCGTCTTGAGCTGCTGGATACTATGTGTGGGTCCCATACTGATGGGCATAATCCAGGATAAGTCTAATCACGGTCTCTACCATCATGCTTCAACATCTTCAGACCAGCTGGTTATCTCCCTTCAAAAGAAACGCGAGGCTGTTGTTTGCCTTTTAACAGGTGCATCAAAATTGAATCCCGTGACATGTTTCTGAAATAAATGACGCACAGGTACTTTAAAGTCTTTAAGATTGACAGTTGATGGCTGTGTATCTTTAACATTAAGTTGCTCCAAATCTTCGACCAGATTTCCTGATCATTGCCGTCACTTATATTCTCCATTTTGTTACCCTGACTGTTGCACATTTGGTTGGATTGAGAAGACTTTTGCCAGTCCATATTCCAGTATAGGCACTGCTGTAGTCTGTCAGGATCCCTCTTAAGTGTGCAGTATCAGTCATGCTTGTGACCTCGTGATATAAAAGGCTGTCATTAACAAAGAGGTGAAGTTTAGGACTAACATTCTGTGACAGGTCATTTATGCATGGGCTGAAAAACAAAGGTCTGAACATGGCACCTTGAGGGACACCATTTACAGCTGGGGTAATCGTGGTAATCAGGCCTGTGTCTAGGTCTGGTTAGCTCATGTTGACCAGGAAGCTCTGGATCCACTGTAAGTGGTTTATGCAGTAAAATTCAGCTATTAGGATCACTTTAACTTAAGTCTTATTCTGCTTTATAAAGCCTATTCAGTAGGCTACAGTTATTCCTTCAAAGTATTTTCTGCATACAGTATCCGGTCAGGGAGCACCTTTGCGGCTGTTCAAAACATGATTTTTAATATCACTTTTGAAGAGTCCCAAATGTGGTCTTAACTAGGACTCTATCTATTTATCTATCTTCTTACTGCATTAGGTCACACTTGACTATTACTTGCAGGTGGTGTACATACACTTGAGATTTGCAGGACACACGCCTACTTGGTAACTATATCATTACGGTAAGGATCTTTAACCTACAGATTGGATGGTTTTTTTCTGCTCAGGGAGTCTCCAGTTAATGTCCCGAGCCGAAGGACGGTGCACTTTGTGGCATACATCCCTTCAAATGATGTCATTGGAACATGTTCGGATACCAAACTTTATTTCACTGCTTGGAATCGAAAGGTTCAGCCGGGGGTCTCTAGCATCAGAGGCAGGTGGACTAACCACTTAGCTATCACGCTAGCACTACAGGTATTTTTGATGATCTACACCAATATTAACTACCTATGTCCTCCATAAGATACACTCTGATATTGTGTCTCTCTATAAAGATAAATACTCGACCCCTGTAACAGTTTCAACGCAAACAAGGGCATCAAAAGTAAATTTCACACAATACCTTAGATATAGTGATGTCCTAAAGCACCCCCCTCCACCCCACAGAACGATTCGTCCGTGGAATATTATTCCCTCATCTGCGGTTCATGCCGAGACCGCATATGAGTTCAGAGACTGGCAGAGGAGTTCAAAGACCGTACAGTACAGATTTGGGCTCAAAGGTATCCGTTTTAGTATACCTGTTAATCCGATTGTAAATTGTTTAAGGACTCATCCAACGACTCACCCCCCCCACCCACACATACACACACCTTCCCTTTTTAGCCAAATATGACCGACTCAGTATATGAAGATATTTAGGGGTGTAAATGAGTGTGTTTGCTCAAAAGGCAGTGCCTTTATTTCATATTAATTTATTACGAGTGTTGAAGTCAGTTACATGACTACAGACTCTAGGAAATCGAATTAATTTTTGATATATTAGAATTAGCTGTGCTTCTCCAAACAGTATTTGCATAATGAGGTTGGATATAGCCCTTATAGAACATAAATATATGTTCTAAAATAAATAGCACTTAATTATTGAGAGCTGCCATATATTAGTAGACATATTTTGCAACTTTGCTGATGCGATCCCCCCCCATAAGAGATTGTTGTCAATATGTACTCCCAGGACTTTCTCATTAGATACAGTAGATAGAGGGATGTCATTGAAGATTTTACTTATATCTCTCTCTAACCTGTTTCTCCTTTGTCTTGTAGTTATTAACATAGCTTTTGTCTTATCAAATGTATTCACCAATCCATTTTGTTTACACCATTGTGCTGTATTAGACAGAGCTTTCGTTATTGATTTCAATTTCCTTTAGGGTTGAATTAGCTTCATATATTGTGGCATCATCTTCATAAGGATCAGTACGGACATCAGTACATAAAGGGAGATCACTTATAAAAAGGAGAAATAAGAGCGGTACTAAAATAGAGTCTTGAGGTACTCTATGTTTAAGATACCTTTCATCCGATAATAGATTATTGAAAGACACCTTTTGAGGCCTATATGTTAAATATGATTTGAACCAATTTAATGATGTTTGGTTAAACTTGTACAGCCACAATTTATTCAATAAGATATTATAATCAACAAGATCATTATTTGAAAAATCTTGGTAGAGGTCCAAGTACATATATTCCTGTACATATATTTATCTGAAGTCTCTGTGTGCTGTTTACCTCACTTCTATGTTCCTATATGTACTGTTCCTATATTTGTTATGTTCCTTTCTGTCAACTGTTCCTTCTGTATTGTTCCTGTAATTGTTGTGTTCTGTCTGAAATGTTCCTCAATTGTTTGTTCTTGTTACACCATGTTGTTAGTATCCTGACTCCCTGGCAACGACGTTAACGTCGCGACGTTAGGTCCGTAATTGTAATGCAACCTATTGTAAAGTTAATGTGCCTAATGTAGCTTATTATAACTATATTAAACACAGGAAAACTTAAACCTAATACTTTTATTGAGAATCCACAACACACGTGTCTAATGGTTACATTTGTAACCAACAACATACCTAAGGATTTTCATAACAAAAATGACGGATCGATATGCAGTATATTGACCAGTGGTTGTAAATTAACTTACTTAATGTGTATAGGCGAAAGGCACCAAAACGTTGCAGTTTAAAGAGATATTTTGAGAAAAAAACTCTTGAAACTCATCGCTCAAACATTTATATCCCTCCATGAAAAGTGGACAGTTTGTGACATAAACCTAGTTACCGGCTTCATATCTGCGGTGACGTTCACTGACTACGCCTTTGGACGTTTACAATTATTACTAGTAAATTCTTTGACGACCGGCCCATATGATGTTTCCGTTAGGGTCTAGTTATTTCATCTTTGTGTTTCTTTCCCTCCAATGTCTCTGACGGGAGCTGCTGGTTTATCGTTTCCTGGTTATTGCCTTCATTTCTTTAATGAGCGTTCGCGAGCAGGAATGAGCTTGCCTGAACATACATTTTGCTTTTAAATACTGGCGCACAATTAAAAAGGGAAGCAATGGTATTAACCGTGAATGTGTTAACTACCAAGCATACAGTGTGTCAACATTCATGTTGTACACAATCCTTTTATATCGAAAAATCATTTTATAACCGAAAAAGAAGGCTGGGTTTAAAAAACACGACTCTTGGTTTACAAAGTTTAAAACTCAGCCACTACAGAACAGGCTTAAAAAATTTGTGGTATGCTAACATATGAAAACCCCACTTAAGGGGAATGGGAACACCTAGCACATTTTACCGCATGATTCAAAGGGCGATAACTTTCAGAACTTCCTTTTCGCTTTTCTACAAGCTCTTTCCAACGGAAAAAGGGGTCAACTCTCAAAGGAAAGAATTTGCTCCTAAGGACCTATTGACATAGGAGACAAAAATTCATTTGCAAGAATTCCCTTCCATGAAGGTGTACACATTCTCCGTAATATACGCTAAAATTCCACAAACAAAGAAGCCCATGTCAGTGTAATATCACTACGGAAAACATAAATTTCGCGTTAAAATATATGCAGTACTATTTAACAAAAGGACCGGCCCCAATAGCTCAGTTAGTAGAGTGTCCGCTCCGGGGAACGGAAGGTCACGGGTTCCATCCCGGGCCGCGACATACCAAAGTCGTTAAGAATGATACTAGCTGCTCCTCGCTTGGCACTCAGATGTACGGGGTAGAGCTAGGACTGCTCGACCCAGTGTCAGTATAATGTGACTGGATGTGGTATCATGTAATGTGTCTGGGACATGATACTTCAGTGAGGCAGCACTATAAAAGTGAGCATTGAGCTCCCTCTCGCAACTAGACACCGTCGTGATATGACTGAAAAATTGTTGAAAGCGACGTTAAACCCGAATTCACACACACACACACACACACACACACACACACACACACACACACACACACACACACACACACACACATTTAACAAAAGGAGACTTATTTGCAATATACTCGTACTTGACAAACAAACACATGGTCGCCTACCTTAGGGATGAATTACTCCACCTCAATGCGTACGCATACATCATACGATAAACACAAGATAAAACGCATTCTTTTAGATATATACCGAGGCCCCGTTTTTGGATTTACATCTATCTATTTTGGATGGGTTTGTTTCTTGCAAAATTTATGATAAACGCGATGATTTTGATTTTGAGATTGTAAACTTTCCTTTTTGGGATGGTGATGTTCCACGTGCGCCATCCTATGGCTATTATTTTTCACCATTAATTCGAGTTGCCAGAGTGTGTAGTCATGTAACTGAATTCAACATTCGTAATAAATTGTTAACGGCTTAACTTCTTAATCAGGGTTATCGGTACCATAAACTAGGCAAAGTAGAAGTAAAACAAAGATCAGGAATTGATACCATTAACTTACTCCACCCATAAAAGACACCAAAGGGAAAGAAATACAAACATTAAGCGACCAGACCATAATGGAAACCTAAACAAAGGAAGGCCATAAGGACAGTTACTTTCCCACAAAATGGCCATATGGCCATCCAAAATTAAAAGACACAAGTGATACACACAGTAAGCAACAAACAACAACATAAATAAATCGCCACAGAAGAGCCGCCTTGGAACGGTCAGTGGAAGATTTCCACTGGGGGGCTTAAAAACCTTTTCCAATTTTTTATAGACGTCATTCTGATTTAATTTCAAAATAAAATACTGAACATAAATCTCTTCTGCAACAAGGTCTATCGGAACCGGAATTGCATTGTGACTTAGTGTATAAGTTTAGAAAAAAAAAATATAAACGTAAAATCATTCTTCGATATAAAAAGATTGGGTACAACATAAATGTTATACGACATACTGCATGCATGGTAATTAACCCGATCACGATTGACAACTTTGCTTCCCTCTTTAATTGCACGCAGGTTGGTCAGGCCTCATATTCTATTACGGTCGGGCCCATCGAAACCTAACCGTTGTTTTATCTCTGTGTTTGTTTGATTTTTGTGTTCACGGAGATGTTGCACCAATGAGTTAGGAGACCTCCATGCGGACTGAACAAATTATCTGTATAAATCGCGACGGAACTTAGGGCGAGGATTGTGGCCACGTAAAATCGATTTAAGCCCCCAGTGGAATTCGTTTCCGCTGGCCGTTCCAAGGCTGTTCTTCTGTCGCGTTTTTTTTTTTTTTTTTTTTTTTTTTTTTTTGTTTTGTTTTGTTAAGGTTTGTCATTGGATGTTTGTGCCGCTTATATTATTTTATTTTGGATAGCCTTTTGGCTATTTTGTGGGAAAGTAACTGTCCTATTGGCTTTCCGCTGTTGGTGTTTCCGTTTGGGTCTGTTGCTTCATGTTTGTATTTCTTTCCCTTTTAGTGTCTCTGATGGTAGCTGTGGATTAATTTTATCGATTTCTGATCATTGCCTCTACTTCTATTTTAGATAGTTTGGCTGTCCCATGTATACACTTAAAATAATTAAGTTGTGCTAGAGCACAATATAAGCTTCAAATTATCCATCTCGTAATAACCATAAAATATGAGCAGGCCATAATGATGTTTCTGAAGTTCATAAGCAAATACGGGCATCCCATGGATTTTTTCTTTACCGTCAGATAGCTTTGGCGTTCTATTGATACCTATTCTGGTCTCAAAAATATTGTGTGTGTTTTTCAGTGTTCTGTTTTCTTCTTATTATTATTAGTATTATTATTATTATTAAATTTTTATTTCCAGATGGTTTGTCGTGATATAGTTTGTTACAAGACACGCTACTTGTCCGATGAAGAGTGCCTACACGACGAAACTCTGGATGAAAGCCCATGTTATTCGATCGTTATTAGGATAAGTCCGTTGCTTGGCAATGTTATCCCCGAGCCGGACGTTCAGTCTACAAACAATCTACTTCATATCCTGAATACAATGATTAGTTTTTTGTCTCCAGTTATGGAGCAATATGAATTTCTAGTTGAAACCGGGCCTCAGAACGCCACCAAATATATCATCGCCAGTTTCCTACTTAACAATGCTTTATACAATGGCACTGATATTGTGAAAAAGCTCAGCGCCATAAATTCAATGGTGGCAGGCACGTACATTGGAAACACATACGTGGTACTTCACTTCGAATTGTGGTCGATGACTCCTGACGATCACGGAAATTTCAGACAGATTAACATCGAGAAACAGACTTTGCAAACCTGCATCGACAAAGACATTTTGCAATTAACAAAAGTAAAAATATGTCCATTTCTTCGCATTGGATTTGAAGAGTTAAATTTCGAAATTCATAACAGTTCCTTGTTCATCCCCGAAACAAACACAACACTCACTCCGTGGGAATATGAAATTCATTCGGATAAAGTATATATATGCATCCAAGACTTTGAACGTATCTATTCTAGACTGTCCCTGCAAAACAAAAGTAGAGAAGGCGATTTGGAAAAACTGAAAGAAACTAATATTGGTACAAAACAATTAGTTGCCTTCTTTTGTGTCTGTCTGTCAGTAACTTGTCTTTTGGTCACAATCTTCACATACTCCGTATTATCAGATCTACATTCTCAGCCTGGTATTAACAACATTACGCTATGTATATGTTTGCTACTTGCACAAAGCTTTTACCAGTTTGGTGCAGGTCAAAGTTCATTGCCAAATTGGGCGTGTCAGTTTATTGGCGCCATTTGTCATTTTTTCTGGCTTAGCGTTATGTTTTCTATGAACATTTGCTCTGTCCATCTATATATGACATTCAAAAAGGCTCGCGTAATGTTAAGGAGTTTCAAGGGTAAGCAAACTGGTTTGAATGTTCTTTATATTGTAACCGTCTCCCTCATTTTTGTTTGTATAAACATAGCTGTCTCCCTTATCGTAAGTAATGGTCAAAAGACCGGATACGGTGGCGGTTTGTGTTATCTTTCATCTGGCTTGATGCACTTGTTTACATTTTTAATACCTTCAGCTTGTCTTTTGACGTCCAACATTTTAATGTTTACAATTGTTGTTTTCAAGATAAGCAAGGTGAGTTCAGCGACTGCTAGTCTCAAAGGAGAGAAGAATTATTTACCAATTTACGCTAGGCTTTCCTCCTTGACTGGTATAACATGGATCTTAGGATTTGTACAGATTCTTGTCAAGAATGATATTCTTGAGTATATTTTCATACTTCTTAACGCAAGTCAAGGTGTTTTTATTATGATTTCATTTGTCCTTAATAAACGTATTCGTTCCCTTTGCTTTCGTCTGAAAGAAAATGGTTTCCAAGCTACTTCGACTAGTAGGGACATGCCAAATTGATTCTGTCCTTACAGTCTTAACGTTCTATCTGTTGTTATAAAGTCCATCAATACTACGATCTGACTTTTCATGGCAAAATCAATTCCAGACAGACTATTTCATCGGTATATGTAAGGCGATGAAAATCTGCAATGATTTTCCATCTTATTTATGCTCCACATTTTGTATGTCGGCGTGGGGCTGGGAAGGGTGGTGGTGCTTAAATCGAATTTACGTAGCCACATTTTGTATGTCGGTGCTAGTTACAAACATCGCATAGGACACCCTTCATTTTACACATCTAAATTTTCTGTACTGAAACGATGCTTAGTATTAGGAAAGGTAGGCCTTTAGCAAAGACCCGGCCTGGTCTGCAAAATTGCCCCGTTTGCCATTCCGTCTGCACCTTTTGGACTCCTTGCTGGATCGTGAAATAAAAATGTCAACATTCCACCATAAGTAAAGGCGACGCCGTTGAGGACGGTGTACGTGTAACGTTACGGAGAGTATCTAATTGATTTGCATATTTATTCCACTAGTGGATTACTGAATTTCGTACAGACGCGACTTCATACGGTAAATATGTTCTGATGTTATATGTTTCTGCCATAATACTGTTTGTTTACGACTGAATACGGAATAAATTTTGAATCTTTGTATCTTCATAGCACGCAGTCTCGGTTTTCTTAGTTTTTATTTCAGATTCTCTCACGCCGTCAGTTGTCCCAAACGACGCATGAAATCCGATCGGTGTGCGGCGATGCGAACTTCCGGAATAGCCTGTATCCCGGCTCATGTAGAACTAGCTGTGAACAGAGTATTCACCATATTTGCATTATTTGCTGGCTCCCAGCTTGCACATTGTCAATATTGGAAAAAAACAGGTAACCAGACCCCCCTGACCTTGAAAGGTCAGGGGGTCTGGTTACCTGTTTTTCCAACGCTAATAACCTTCAGACTAGGAACCAGCAGATAATGCAAATAAGGTGAATAATAGAACTGAATAAACAAAATACATTATGTACTCCCAAAAAAAGTGGTTGTTACCAGCACCTGTCTCTGTCTGGATATATTGATCAAAATAAGGCATAAAAAATAGCTGTCTTTCTTCTTAAATGGTGTAAAAAATTGGTCGGTAAGTATGAGAATTTTTTCATTATTTTTATTTTTTCTCCCGAAAAACAGAGTGGGGTCTGTATGTTTTATGTGTTTTTTTTTTTTTTTGTTTTTGTACCTGTTTTTGTTAATAAAATTGTCATGTTGAGACTTGCACGGTATATCATAATTCATTTTAGATGCTCCAAAAAGTCATCTCTGTATTTTGGAAGGTACTAAATACCAAAGACTGCAAAAATTTACTTAAAACGCGAAATTACTATAGGAAAATGCTAAGACGTCACTGAGAAGGGTCGGTAATTGAAAATGGTAGGGCCGGTGTTTTATGTTTTATTTTGTTCTTTTATTGATAAGAAATAGTAGTGTCAGGGGGTCTCGGATAAGCGGAAACACGGCTGTTGTTTAGTTTTTAGGCCTAAATGAAAAGTAATTATTGGCCTCACAGAAGATATTCTATCGTACGTTGCAATTGTATACCAATCTAATTTGTCTAATATATCAGCTCATTCCAGTTCTAGGTGTGTATACGACGAAGGTGTAACACCAAACATAATTATTCTCCTTTTAGAACTTAATGTCAGCATACTTGAAACCTCGCATTAGCCTCATTACGAAAACACGCCTATACAAATACATTATAAACTTTACCGCCGAAAAAAACTAAAATTTTAAGATGATAATTTGTGATAGCTTTCTTATTTCTGCTAAAATATAGATTGTGGGTACACGTTAGAACAGCCTCGTCGAGGCGGTTCTAACGAGTACCCACAATCTATATTTAAGAGCAGAAATAAGAAAAATAAGGTTTACCCCTGTAAACCCCAGTTTTATTGTATAAAAGTGGGGTTCAAGGTGGTCAAAATTATATAGCCGTGTTTTCACGAAAACAGGCCTATATAAATCTGACCCACTCGAACCCCACTTTTAAACAGTAAAACTGGGGTTAACAGGGATAAACCTTATTTTTCTATTTCTGCTCTAAAATATAGATTATGGGTACTCGTTATGAACCGCCTCGATCAGGTGGTTCTAACGTGTACCCACAATTTATATTTTAGCAGAAATAAGAAAGATATCACAAATTATCATCTTAAAATTTTAGTTTTTTTCGGCGGTAAAGTTTATAATGTATTTGTATAGGCGTGTTTTCGTAATGACGCTAATGCGAGGTTTCAAGTATGCTGACATTAAGTTCTAAAAGGAGAATAATTATGTTTGGTAATTTTACGACATCGCGAAAACAAGCCTATATAATTTTGACCCCCTTGAACCCCGCTTTTCTACAGTAAAACTGGGGTTTACGGGGGTAAACCTTATTTTTCTTATTTCTACTCTTAAATATAGATTGTGGGTATTCGTTAGAACCGCCTCGGTGAGGCGGTTCTAACGTGTACACACATCTTTATTTTGAGCAGAAATAAGAAAAATTCAGCCATTAAATATAGATTGTGGGTATTCGTCAGAACCCCCTCGATGAGGCGGTTCTAACGTGTACACACATTCTTTATTTTGAGCAGAAATTAGAAAAATATCACAATTTTTCATCTTAAAAGTTTCGTTTTTAGCTGATAAAATTTACAATGTATTTGTATAGACGTGTTTTCGTAATGGTCTTGCAGTAGTTTTCCTTATAATTTAGCAAAAAGGGCAGGCGGAATCTGGGTTTGCACCGTTTGCTTAGGTCTGTATCTCCCGATGCTTAGAATCATTACGGCATCAATCATTTCATTTCGGAGGCTTTCACCGTTAAATTTGGCCACTTTGATGATTTAGTAAAAATCTTCAACAGGATGTCACACAGTGTAGATCCTAATGAACCTGCTCTTTTTGTCCGTCTTATCTGGCTCTACATGTTTGTTTATAAATGTTGCTGTTTCTACAGATTTGAAAGGGTTTAAATTCACAGCCCTTTTAAAATAGAATGGACGCCAATGATCAGGAATCGATACATTTTACCTGGGCCCTGTCAAGCGATTTTGGTACTTATCGCCTATGCGAGCAGCGAAGGTTCAGGCGAGCCTGCGCATCTGCGCAGTCTCGCCAGAACCTTCGCTGCTCGGTCATACAAGCAGTGAATCAAGAGGAACCTTCAGACAGAAAGCCATATCCCTGGCCCCTCTGAATGGCTGGGCATGCGCAGTTAAAATTTGTCATGACGGAATGCTCGAAGACCCAAATTCGCTTGGCGGGGCTCACCTAATAACACCCATCACAGAAAACACGAACATGAAGTAACAAACCTTAATAAAAACATCAGAAGCGGAGAACCAGTAGGACGGCCACTTTCCCACAAAATTGCTGAACGGCTATTTAAAACAACGGCAGAAGAACCGCCTTGTAACGGTTAGTAAAACGTATCTCACCGGGGTGTGCGGTGGTGCTTAAATCGATTTTACGCAGCCTTTTTTGGTGTTGTGGTTCAGACAAATACTGTGTGCAGTCCAACTCACAAGCGCAACATCTCCGAGAAGATACATCAAACGACTAAGAGATGAAACAAACGATGAGGACTCGACAGCACAAAATAACTGAAATGCTGGAGCAAAAGAAAACAAACAATAAGACTCCGATTATTTCGTATAAATCGAGCCGATAGTTAATCTGATGTGGGAGAAAGACTCGGTATAGCAGTCAAAAATAAAACTGCAGGGCGGGGCAGTTCAGGGGTTGTCAGTATACGCCACAATCTGTAGAGTGCCTTACGCACGCAAAATACGAGCTTATTATCTACTAAACCTTTACGTCACCTTAAACTAGGTATTCAAGAATTTCATAGGAAGTTTATTTTGGCTCCAGCTGATAAGGCCGCTAAAAGTGTGGTCGTTGTGTGAAGGCTTCACTATGTTAACACTCTTCAGCAAGAACTTGGTGGTACTTAGGCCTATGAACTTCAGCCTTTCGCTGTAGCGAGGGCTTTAGTTGATGACCACATTTGTCTTCAGCCACCAAGTTTGGTATCTGTTTTACAGAAGGCCAAGACAAGCTTCTTACGTTATATTGGTTACCTAAACTTCATAAAAGACAATACAAAGCACGGTTTATTGCAAACTAAAGCTCTTGTACCACCAAGCTCTTGTACCACCACTGAACTCTCCAAATTGTTAACTTCATGTTTTACTACCACCAAATAATATGTCATAAAATATTGCGACAAAGTGTTCGAAAGATCAAGTAGAAATCTGTTTTGGTCTTTTTATAATTCTAATGAAGTTTTGAATAAATTGAAATCCAGGCGTTTTCGTGCTTCAAGTCTGTCTACTTATGATTTTTCCACCCTTTACACTACACTTCCTCATAATCTTATAAAACAAAAACTTTATGATTTAATTGAATGTACATTTCATAGGGAAGACTCCCTCTATCTTGCATGTAATGTAAGAAATGCTTTTGTTTACTTCTGAAGAGCATAAAAAATACACTTTATGTTCATGTAAGAAAGTGTGTGAAGCTCTCACATTTCTTTTTGACAATATTTACATAAGATTAGGTACTAAGTTATTTAGCCAAGTTGTGGTTATTCCGATGGGTACTTTTTGCGCAGCCCTTGTGGTTGATCTGCGTTTGTTTTGTTATGAGAGAGACTTCATGATGTCCCTTTCTGCTGAAAACCAGTCTGAAATCATGGAAGCTTTTAGCTCGACTTATAGATATTTGGATGATTTATTAAATATTGACAATACCTATTTCGATTGTTTGATCGGTCATATTTAGCCTCCAGAACTTCAGTTAACTAAAGCATATTCTTCTGATACCGAGGCCCTGTTTTGGAATTTACATCTATCTATTGTAGATGGCTTTGTTTCTTGCAAAATTTATGATTTTGATATTGAGATTGTTAATTTTCCTTTTTTGGATGGTGATGTTCCTCGTGCGCCAACCTATGGCGTTTATATTTCGCAATTAATTCGATTTGCCAGAGCGTGTAGTCCTGTAACGGACTTCAACACTCGTAATAAATTGTTAACTGCTAAACTTCTTGATTAGAGTTATCGGTACCATAAACTACCCAAAGCCTTTTCAAAATTTTATAGACGTCATTCTGATTTAGTTTCAACATTCAATATAAGAATTAAATCTCTTCTGCCACAAGTTCTGTCGGAACCCGGATTTTATGGCGACTGAGTATGAGGGAGTTCGACCATCTACCAGACCATGGTAGCGGAAGTCAAATTGTGCACGTTCTTCCAAGATTTCCATTTTTTTTCACCGGTGTGATCGAACGACGTCTGGTAGATGTTTGGTCGACTGGTACACAGACCCTCTATTTCTTGAATAGAAGCAGTCAATTCCCGGTCATTAGTGTTCGCACCTTTCGCCGCCATCTTTGTTACGTATGGTGTGACGTATCTACCAGAGTAACCCGGGCTTTATTCTGGTTCGACCAGAGTGACGTCACGACACTTCCGCCATGCTACCAGACCGCTACCAGACTGAGTTCGATCACACTTTGGTTAACCACTGGTTAACCATGGTTAACCACGGTTCGTGATCGAACTACCTCTATATAAATTCAGATAAATATATAACCGCAATGAATTCAGCACCGAATTTCGTAAAATATCTTTCTTCGATATAAAAGATTGGGTACAACACAAATGTTATACGACAGACTGCGTGCATGGTAGTTAACCCAATCACGGCTGACAACTTTGCTTCCTTCTTTAATTGCACGTCGGTGGGTCAGGCCTCAGATTCTATGACGGTTCCAGCGTAAAGGCATATGACTGTTGGTACCTGATGCTCTGTCTCTTGCCGGGCCCATCAGAGTTTAACTGTTTGTTTTCTTTTGCTCCAGCATTTCAGAGGTTTTTGCTATGACGGTTCCAGCGTGAAGGCTTACTGAGAATTAGAGAGATCTAATTCAATGAAATGTTGGTTGGTGCCTGATGCTCGGTATCGGCGTCTAACTGTTAGTTTTCTTCTGCTCCAGCATTTCAGTGGTTTCCTGTTGTCGAGTCCTCGACGTTGTTTCATCTCTGTGGTTTGATTTTTGTGTTCACGGAGATGTTGCACTGATGAGTTAGGAGGCCTTCATGCGGACTGAACAAATTATTTGTCTAAATCCCGACGGAGGTTAGGGCGAGGATTGTGGCCACGTTATGTCGACGTAAGCCCCCCCCCCCCCCCCCCCCCCCCCAGTGGAATTCGTTTCACTGACCGCCGGTTCTTCTGTCGCGGTTTACTTTTGTTATGGTTTGTCTTTGGGTGTTTGTATCGCTAATGTTGTTTTATTTTGGATAGCCAATTGGCCATTTTGTTGGAAAGTAACTGTCCTTTTGACTTTCCGCTATTGATGTTTCCATTAGGGTCTGTTGTTTCATGTTTGTGTTTCTTTACCTTTTGTGTCTCTGATGGGAGCTGTGGGTTAATTGTATCGATTCCTGTTCAATGCCTTCACTTCTATTTTTTACAAGCGAACCACTAACAAAATACAACATAGCTGTTGCAGTTGAAAGCACATGATCGTGTGACTTGTGTTACCTTTCTGTTAAAGGGAATTGGAACACCAGGCACATTTTCCGCCATTTTCGAAAGGGAGACAGCTTCGGGACTTCCTGTTCGCTTTTCTATAAGCTCTGTCCCACTGAAAAAGGGGTCAACCCTAATAGGGGAATATTTGCTCCTCAGGAGAAAATTCGTACCTTTAAGAGTTGACCACTATTGACATGGGAGACAAAAATACTTTTGCTGGAGTTGCCTGCCCTGAATGTGTTCCCATTCCACTTAATATTCTAAAGGAGGGAGCAACGATAGTTCCACTCTGCCAATCTTATCCACGACTACTAGGCCTATAGAAAACCCACCCTGAAAAAGAGCTGTGCGCCGCACATGTGACCCGAGTTAGGATTGAACCCACAGCCGGGAGAGACCTTAGATTTAACAGCCAGTGCTCTCAACCACTTTATTGTGGATTGTATAAACAATCGTAGGAGATGATGCATAGCTTGTTTTAGCTTAACTAATCTCTTACAACCGCGTCAGCGAGTCGACTCTTTGCCGCAGTATTTAGTGCATAGAACTTCCATCCGTGAGGCCATGGTGAGAATCCCACCACTTTCATAAACAGATAGTTGCTTGTCCGGCAACGGAGTTTCTTCACCTGTCATAGCTTTGCGTCATCATAAATGGCGACTTCCTTGAAGAGTGAGGAGAGCTACGGACTTCATTTGTCAAAGACTGCAGTTGTCAAAAAACGGGTTTCAATTACCTTTCTTGGTAGACTATGCATAGCCTAAAGTCTGATAATTGCATCAGGTTGTCGACTCTTTGGTCTAGAGGTATTTGACTTCCGCCTGAGCGGCCGAAGTTCGAACCCCACCATTTCTTTTCTTTGTTACGACTTTCATGGCGCAAGACAATATTTTCTCCAATCTAAATATAGATATTTCCCGGCATAGACTTTGTTTTTGGGAAACATCCGTCATATTAAAAATAAACTTCTACGGTAGGGCGCAGCTCACGTGAAAGTAAACAGGAAGTCCCGAAAAATAGCCACCCACCCCACACCCGCCTGCATGAATATCCATTCCGCTTACAGCACGCTTGCTCACTGCAACTTTTACCATACGTTGAATAATGTATCGGCAACGAATATCATATGAGCCGCGAAACGCGTTATTGTATCTTAGGACATGTACGCTCAGCGAAGACTCAGATCAGCCTGCGCACGTGCGCAGGCTGATCTGAGTCTATGCTATGCGCTACATAGATGGCATATTGCCACAAACTTATCTATGGAGACAAGAAACGCTGTATTTTGAATAGATTCACGTACTGATCAAAGTTTAAGCTGAATGCACATATCAAGTATCCCACTGTCTCTTGGTGGAGCTCATATTACGCGTTGCCTCAACATAAGTGTTTCATCTCGCAGTTGTAACAGGAACTTCTCCATTAATCTTAATGTCACTGGGAACAATATATCAGAAATCAATTCGTATTTTATACTAAAAGGATGAAGAAAATAAATTAAATTCAGAAAAGGTGTTTGAAATATTTTTTCAATAGTTAAAAAGCGATAAGTGCATTGGACAAAGTCCTTAAAATTGTCAGCAATTACCGTTCATTGGTGGGTACTCCCAGAAGCTGTATATAAGCAGGTAAAAATAACCAGCATCTTATGTGCCCTTTCTCGTTTTTTCGTTGCCCTTGTTCTCATTTGCGTAGAGTTGATCAATGCATTTTTGTTCGGAGTAGACCTTTGCTCCGGCCAAGGATGATAGTGGTCCCCGAGCACCGGGACTTGAAGAAATAGATAGGCTGCTTGACGCTTCCATGCAGAGCTGAACTGACCGCACACGACTACTGGTAAAGTAGAAGTTAAACAAAGATCAGGAATCGATACAATTAACTTACTCCACCCATCAAAGATACTGTGTGAATCTAAAATAATCCGTCTAGAGGGTAACGGCTCGACCATTACATTAACAAGAGGTCAGTGTCTTGGATAGAAGGGTATACGGTAACTGCATCCATAAATGAAAAAAGTCAGTAAAATATAAATTGAATTGCATTAGACAATAAATAAGATCATCCAAACATGGGCCCAAAGAATACATCAGGAAAATTATTTTGACCCCCTTAAACCCCACTTTTATACAGTAAAATAAGGATTTAGAGGGTACACTTATTTTTCTTATTTCTGTTAACAAATACATAGATTGTGGGTACTCTTTAGAACCTGGTACTCACAACCTATGTTTTGAGCAGGATTACGAAAAATATCAGGATTTTTATCTGGACATTTTAATGTTTAGGTGATAAATTATTTCCAATATATTTGAATAGGCGTGTTTTCGTAATGAATATCGAAAGTTCCTAAGGTTTTCCGTAAAGGTAAAATGCTAGAAAGGTGCATAATGCACTTAAATATTCACAGATTTTGTTATCAGAGTCTATCTAATACATGCATTGATCCTAGGAAGAGTGCAAAATATTTCAAGCCTGAATGTAGATTGTGTCCATATTGTATTCGCAAGCTGTCCCAATAGCAATGCACTGGTTGATTTGAAAAAGGAAAGCATCAAAAAACGAATTTAACATCCTGTTCTCCAGTGTTTACACACTGAATAAGGCCGCGCAATTCTAATCACCTTGCTCTTATGATTGTCAGTTGACCAGGCTACAGACGCACACACACAGATGGACTCACTGAACGAAACTACTTGGACGCCGGATGCATACTAATTTGAAGATAGATGTGGAATTTATTTCAAAGTGTACATTATTACTCTGTGAGCTTTTTCATGTCCTTGATATTCATGAAAATAAACACTTTTTATCATATGACGTCGCGTCTGAGAGTGTAATAACGCCATGTAATATTTTCGATAATCCTCTAGTGGATTAAAAATGCAAATTAGGTAGATACGTCCCGTAACCTTACATGTACGGCGTCCTTTACGACGTCGTGTTTACTAATGGCGGAATATTGACATTTTTGTCAACAATCGTGAATAAAATGCGTTTTAAATGTCATATGATAAATAGAATCTTGCATTCGTGCTCACCCCCCAGTGGAAATCGTCCACTGACCGTTCCAAGGCGGCTCTTCTGTGGCGATTTATTTATGTTGTTGTTTGTTACTTACTGTGTGTATCACTTGTGTCTTTTAATTTTGGATGGCCATATGGCCATTTTGTGGGAAAGTAACTGTCCATATGGCCTTCCTTTGTTTATGTTTCCATTATGGTCTGGTCGCTTAATGTTTGTATTTCTTTCCCTTTGGTGTCTTTTATGGATGGAGTAAGTTAATTGTATCAATTCCTGATCTTTGTTTTACTTCTACTTTTCATGTATTATTGAATTTATTAAACTCGTTGAGGAAAAGGAATAAAATGCTCGGCTTTGCCGAGCATTTTATTCCTTTTCCTCAACGAGTTTAATAAATTTTACCGAGCATTTTATTCCTTTTCCTCAACGAGTTTAATAAATTCAATAATACATGAGCACAGCCGAGCATTTTATTCCTTTTCCTCAACGAGTTTAATAAATTCAATAATACATGGGCACTCATGTAATATCCTCTATGTAGAAGGTTTGAACTGGACAGCTTGTGAAAATGTAAATAAAAAAACCTAGGACAAAAGAGCCACATTAAGGATAGTCTACGCCATGATATCAAATTTTTCTGTATTGTTCATAATTTACATTTTCTAAATCCTTTTTATATTTCACATCTTATGTCAAAAGCCTGACATTCTGTCTTTTTAATAAGCTTGCAATTTAAAGAAATCTAAAATTTACTGTAAATCTCAGAGATTTGTTTTTGTTTCAAATCAGCATGCTTAAGCCATTTAATTCTTGGAACAAATTAGATGTTGTACATCAAAGACTACACTCAGCCTTGGTTAATTGCCATAAAACTCCATTTGGTCATCTTCAATAAATTAACAAGTCTATGACAAGGTATGAAGCCATTATGCACTCATTTAGAACCATGGTCTATCATTTACTTATCGGCAGTTGATAATGTACATGAGTGGCCCCCGCCCATCGGGGCTTGAAGAAATATATGGGCTGCATGATGCTTCCACGCAGAGCTGAAACCGACCCGATCACGAGTACTGGTAAACAGCTTAGAGGAGCTAAGCCTGCCCAGGCAAAGCGGTGCGAGTCGGCCCGCCCATGCTTATAAACCCTATTGGTTTCATTGGGCGACAGGGCTTGAGATGTCATTTCACCTCAGTGTCGGGTAAAAGTCCCACAAAATTGGAAGCAATTTCTCCAAAATGACCTTTACAGTGTTGATGAGACGTTAAACCTCAAATCAATCAAACAAAAACATGAGTAGAAAATGACGAGTTTGAGCATAATACATATTTAGTGAATTAAAACATGCGAGGAATAATACCGATGAGATTTTGTGAACTCTGATTGGTACATTGGGCAAGGCATTACAAAAACACGCCTATACAAATACATTGTAAATTGTACCTAAAAAAAAAACAACAAAAATTTTAGAGGGAAAAATATGAATTTTTTATTTATTTCTGCTCAAAATATAGGTTGTGGGTAGAGGCGGTTCTAACGAGTACCCACAATCTATATTTTAGAGCAGAAATAAGAAAAATAATGTCTACCCCTGGAAACCCCAGTTTTACTATATAAAAGTGGGGTTCAATGGGGTAAAAATTATATAGACGTGTTTTCGTGATGGGCTGCTGTATCAGCCCGAGTCAGTCTTGTTTTAAATAGTTTTAATTGACAGCAGAAGTTTTCCAGCTTTTCTGTAAAATGAAACATGGTACCTGTCTTTAAAGGGATTTTAGTTTCTTAAATTAGCTCCCCAATTGCATAATATTTGGCGCAAATGATCTTCGAAGTCACAACAAGATAAACGTATCACATAATATTTGGCGCAAATGTTCTTTGAAGTCACAACGTGATAAACGTATCACAGAATTTGATATCTCATTCCATTTGGGATAAAATTAATCCTTTGTCTAGAATGACCGATTAATTTCATTCCAGAAAATAAAAATTACAAATCTTTCTTTTGAACAAGGTAAGAAACAATCTGTGATACATTATTATAGAGCATGAACTTAAGATGCCTGTCCATGGAAAATGGCTCTTTTTTAAGCAAATGGTAAAAATGAATCCATAAATGTAAAAAAAAAAACTCATTTTTATTATTTTTCAAGTAATATCATCAATACAGCTTTATTTTACAATATATAAACTAGCTTATATTAAACTTCGATTTCCTAGCTTCAATTTGATCTATAGCACAATAGCATTAAATTCTACGATAGTTCTAATCAGTTATATGATGCGGCTCTCTTAACTAGAGGCTATACTCAGCATACTCTCCGTCCTTACATTGATTCTGAAATTAATCATAAACGCCATTTCTTCAAAATATCCTTCATTAATAAGGGTATGGATTTTATAGATTTGCCCAGTATCTTCCGTGAGAGCTCTGTGCTTTCTTCCATTCCTGCTTATTTTCAAAATGCTGAAACACCTATAATTTGCTATAAATATAACAAACCTGTTAGAACTATCATTTTTAATTTTAATAAACTTGTTTCAGGTCTCGATATTGATACTAATACTCCTGATTCATGTGATTGTAAAAACTCAGTGTATTGCTATCCTGCTGCTGGTCATGTAATTACTGGCAATTTTAAAATTATTCCTGATTCTAGGATAAGGAATATAATTTCTAAAGGACCGAAATATCGGTTTCCTTCTAAAATTGATTTCAGTAAATGTAGAGATGAAATCGCTGCTTCCTTGAATGAATTCGGTAATCGATGGTGTAAGCGAGAGTATGTTGAGCAAAAAGCCCTTAAGGACTGGAAACTAAGCATTTTAAAACTAGTGAATAAACGCATTTCTTTCTATTCTCAAAATACTAACTTATTACCTCCTAAGCCTAAGACGTCTTTACGTCATCTTAAGCTAGGTATTCAAGAATTTCATAAGAAGTTTGTTTTGGCCCCTGCAGACAAGGTCGCTAACAACGTCGTAGTTGTGTCACGGCTCCACTATGTTAACACGCTTAAGCAGGAGCTTGGTGGTACTAAGGCCTATGAACTTCAACCTTTAGCTGAAGAGAGAGTTATAGTAGATAAACATATTTGTCATTCAGCCACCAAGTTTGCTGTGTGTGTTACCGAAGGCCAAGACCAGCTTCCTACGCTATACTGGTTACCAAAACTTCATAAAACAAAAATCAAAAATGAGTTCCTTTAAGAACAATGAAAACATTCATAAGAAAGAGTATGGGTCATACTACGTAGTTTCGGCTAATAAAGCCTCATCAGTGACCCTGTAATGATCGAACAATGAAAGTCAGAGGAAACACACTGCAATTTGCGAATTTCGAATATGCAGTCGATTCAAAGACAGATATGAATCAAAATGGGGTCCAAATAATTAAAAACCTGTCTAGAATAGGAGTCTAAACCAATAATTTATTTCTGATTTCTCAGAATATTCACGCTGATCTCAAAGGACTTAAAGTAAAATATAAACTGCACTATGGTTGATGTACGGGGAGACGTTTTACGGCCGCCACACGGCACAACACCAGCTACAGTGAAGGCAAACAAAAATCAAAAATGAGTTCCTTTAAGAACAATGAAAACATTCATAAGAAAGAGTATGGGTCATACTACGTAGTTTCGGCTAATAAAGACCTTACAAAGCACGGTTTATTGCAAATTCTAGCTCTTGCAATACCACTTGGAAAGAAGATAATATGGAGACGAAATCCATTACAAAACATTAGGTCCTTTTATAACGTTATGTTAGATAATTGGACTATTACGCGACGTTACTTGTGTTATGACGTGGTGTAGTAACGTAAGTAACGTCGGTTGCTAGGAAATTAGATTAGTTGGTAGGAGACATCGCGGAGAATCGTATGGCTACAAACAGTGTAGCATTTGTCAATAAATCGTACTTAGCACTTGACGTATTTACTTTGGTGATATTTCCATAATCGGGAAAAATCGTCGCACCACCACTGAACTTTCTAAATTATTAACTTCCTGTCTTACTGCTATTAAAACGCATGTGATTAAATATTGTGATAAAGTCTTTGAAAGATCAGGAAGAAATTTGTTTTGGTCTATAAAAAATTCGAATGAGGTTTTAAATAAATTGAAATCCAGACATTTTCGTGCTTCAAGTCTGTCTACTTACGATTTTTCCACTCTTTACACTACACTTCCTCATAATCTTATAAAAGAAAAGCTTAATGATTTAATTGAATGGGCTTTTCACAGAGAAGATTCTCTCTATCTTGCATGTAATGTCAGAAATGCATTTTTCACTTCTAAAGAGCATAAGAATTATACACTTTGGTCATGTCAGAAAGTATGTGATGCCCTCACCTTTCTACTTGACAATATTTATATTAGATTCGGTACTAAGTTATTTAGACAAATTGTGGGTATTCCGATGGGTACGAATTGCGCACCTCTTGTGGCTGATCTGTTCTTGTATTGTTATGAAAGAGACTTCATGTTGTCGCTTTCCATTGATAACCAATCTGAAATTATTAAAGCTTTTAGTTCCACTTCTAGATATTTAGATGATTTATTAAATATTGATAATACCTATTTCGATGGTTTGATCAGTCAGATTTACGCCCCCTGAACTTCAATTAAATAAAGCAAATTCTTCTGATACCGAGGCCCCGTTTTTGGATTTACATCTTTCTATTGTAGATGGGTTTGTTTCGTGCAAAATTTATGATAAACGCGATGACTTTGATTTTGAGATTGTAAATTTTCCTTTTTTGGATGGTGATGTTCCTCGCGCGCCATCCTATGGCGTTTATATTGCGCAATTAATTCGATTTGCTAGAGTGTGTAGTCATGTAACTGACTTCAACACTCGTAATAAATTATTAACGGCTAAACTCCTTAATCAGGGTTATCGGTACCATAAACTACGCAAAGCATTTTCAAAATTTTATAGACGCCATTCTGATTTAATTTCAAAATTCAATATTGGACTTAAATCTCTTCTGCAACAAGGTCTATCGGAACCCGAATTTTATGGTGACTTAGTATATAAATTCAGAAAAATATATAACCGCAATGACTTCAGCACCCAATTTCGTAAAATCATTATTCGATATAAAAAGATTGGGTACAACATGGATGTTATACGACAGACTGCATGCATGGTAGTTAACCCAATCACGGTTGGCAACTTTGCTTCCCTCTTTAATTGCACGCCGGTGGGTCAGGCCTCAGATTCTATGACGGCTCCAACGTAAAGGCTTATTGAGAATTAGAGAGATCTAATTCTTGGTAATGTTGGTTGGTGCCTGATGCTCTGTCTCTGGTCGGGCACATCGGAGTCTAACTGTTGTTTTCTTTTGCTCCAGCATTTCAGCAGTTTCTTGCTGTCGAGTCCTCACCGTTGTCTCACCTCTGTGGTTCTTTGATTTTTTTTGTTCACTGAGATGTTGCACTGATGAGTTAGGAGGCCTTCATGCGGACTGAACAAATTGTTTGTCTAAATCGCGACGGAAGTAAGGGCGAGGATTGTGGCAACGTAAAATCGATTTAAGCCCCCAAGTGGAAATCTTTCCACTGACCGTTCCAAGGCGGTTCTTCTGTGGCGATTTATTTATGTTGTTCTTTGTTACTTACTGTGTGTATCACTTGTGTATTTTAATTTTGGATGGTCATATGGTCATTTTGTGGGAAAGTAACTGTCCTTATAGCCTTCCTTTGTTTAGGTTTCCATTATGGTCTGGTCGCTTAATGTTTGTATTTCTTTCCCTTTGGTGTCTTTGATGGGTGAGTAAGTTAATTGTATCGATTCCTGATCTTTGTTTTACTTCTTCTTTGCTCCTTGTTAAGGTTGAGAAAGAATCAATTCAAGATGACCACTGTCCCAAGGTGTAGTCTATATTTAATGTTGTGCAATATTGTTGCAAACACTTTATTGAAATCAAAGCACTGACAACACTGTTCGGTATATTGTCTCTGAGAGTAGGCAGGAAAATTGTCCTGGGGCCAGTTGTTCAAAGCATCGTTAGCTTAACGAGCTCGTTAGTGGTCAAATTATTAACTGTTCTAGCAAGAAAAAAAATGGAAAATGTTGGTATTTTTGCTGAAAAAATGTGAGCAGCTTTTGCATCCGCAAAAGCTGCTTACATTTTTTCATCAAAAATTTTAGCATATTTGCCATATTTAATGATCAAAGTTTTCACGATACGTTACTAACGACGTCGTTAGTTTTGAACAACTGGCCCCTGAAAGAGGACGGAAACTGTTAAGTTAAGGCTTTGATTCCTATACTGTTAGCAGACGATGCAGACTCTGACCAGACACTGCGGCGTCTGATATGGGTCTGATATGGGTCTACACTGTTTGCCAAACACATGATTCTATTCCATATTTTATACATAGCCCTCTTTCGCAGCACTCACATCGGTAAGAGGACGCGGCTATTTTCTATAAATAACCGTAACCTTGATTTCTGACAGGATGGTGATCGTTACGAAAACACGCCTATTCAAATATATTGGATATATTTTACCACAAAAAATGACATTTTTTTTTCAGATAAAAAATGCTTATAATTTTCATATTTCTGCTCAAAAACATAGATTGTGTGTACTCGTTAGAACCGCCTCGGTTCTAACGAGTACTCACAAGCTATGTTTTTGAGCAGAAATAAGAAAAATAACGTATACCCCTGTAAACCCCAGTTTTACTATATAAAAGTGGGGTTGAAGCGGGTCAAAATTATATAGGCGTGTTCTCGTGATGTAGTCACGTGGACTTCAGCATTGAAAAGCTAACCGCGGTTTATAACTTTGGGTCGACTGAAAACCAATAGACCAAAAAGCACAAAGGCAAAGGGGTCACAATTCATGGCGACCGCTTTTGTTATTGATAAAGCTATTAAAGTGGTCGTTGGAATTGAATAAGCTTCAAACAAGACTGAACATCCAGCACCACGTTTTCTGGCCCCTACAAGCTAATTTCGACCAATTATGGCGTGTCTGTCGTGTCAATGCTCCTTGGATGGGCTCGATGACCCCGCGATAAATAGAATCATCATACGACGTCGCGTCTGTGAATGTAATAACGCTCATTTCGGATTAAATATGAAAATTTATTATAAAACAAAACCGTTTATAAAATGCGTTTCAAATGTCATATGATAAATAGAAGCTTGCATTCGTCCTCATGAATTATTGAATTTATTACACTCGTTGAGGAAAAGGAATAAAATGTTCGGCAAAGCCTCTCATTTTTTCCGTTTTTCTCAACTCATTTAATAAATTCAATAATATATGAGCACTCATGTAAGATCCTATATATATATAATCGGCACCATGATGATATACAGGGAGACGTTCTAGCGCCACCACACGGCACTGGCCTCAAGATAGCCCAAAGTCTAATTTCCTAGACCAGTAGATTTTTATATGTTCTACTGGGCAAAGAAAAGATAACCAAGTCGAATTAATTATTAATAAGGCTCTGCTGCCTGCGACCATTTTAAGAAAGTTTCGTAATCTTGTTGCCACGTAAAATCAATTTAAGCCCCCCCCCCCCCCCCCCCCCGTCCCAGTGGAATTCGTTTCACTGACCGTTCAAAGGCGGTTCTTCTGTCGCGGTTTATTTTTGTTAGGATTTGTCTTTGAGTGAGTGTATCGCTTATATTATTCTGTTTTGGATAGCCAATTGGTTATCGTTGTGTGCCTGCAGTTTTTTTTTTTTTTTTTTTTTGTTTGGTGCACTGTACGGAAAATAGATGATTTTCTGGGCGATTTTCGATCATCTGTGCTTTTTATCTAAATACGTATACTGCGAGTGCCATCGAGTAAAATTTTGACAAAGTGTATGTCCAAAAGTTGAATCCTATAGATGATAACATGGTACAATGCTTCCATAGAAATACCTTATATGAGGGTCAGTGGTGACGCCTAAATGGCAGAAAATAGCAAGTCTGACCCAGAAAAACTTGTAAAATCTTCAAGTGTGTTGTCTATTCCATACTTCCAAAGGTTTACGTTTTTGAATTTACTAGATCCAGACAGAATTGTGTTGGAAAATGAAATGTGTATACATTTTACCTATGCATAGAAGTCCAGCACTTTCTTTTTCATACCGTGTACAGTTAACTATTCGGGTCCGAACCATTGTTAGATAAATGAAATTATTGTTAACCATTTTGGAATTTTTCGTAAATGTTTCTTACTTGATGTTCTGTTGTACAGATGACTTTTCTGTTCTATGTTCATTTATATTGGTATTGATTAAAATCTCTGTTTGTTAGTTGCTCCGGCATATTAAAGTTTCCATAGACCTATAGTAGGAAAATAGAGCATTGCATTTAATGTAAAATAGAAGTGGAGGCAATGATCAGGAATCGATACAATTAACCCACAGCTCCCATCAGAGACACCAAAGGGAAAGAAACACAAACATGAAACAACAGACCCTAATGGAAACATCAATAACGGAAAGCCAAAAGGACAGTTACTTTCCCACAAAATGGCCAATTGGCTATCCAAAATAAAATGATATAAGCGACACAAACACCCAAAGACAAACCATAACAAAAATTAAACCGCGACAGAAGAACCGCTTTGGAACGGTCAGCCGAAACGAATTCCACTGGGGGGGGGGGGGGGGGGGGGCTTAAATCGATTTTACTCGGCCACAATCCTCGCCCTTACGTCGCGATTAATACAAAAATAATTTGTTCAGTCCACATAAAGGCCTTCTAACTCATCAGTACAACAACTCCGTGAACACATAAATCAAACAACCACAGAGATGAAACAACGGTGAGGACTCGACAGCAAGAAACCACTGAAATGCTGGAGCAAAAGAAAATCCACAGTTAGACTCCGATGGGCCCGACAGAGCATCAGGTACCAACCAACATAAACTTTTACGCTGTCACCGTCATAGAATCTGAGGCCTGACCCTGCGGCGTGCAAGTAAAGAGGGAAGCAAAGTTGTCAACCGTGATTGGGGTTAACTACGATGCATGGAGTCTGTCGTCTGTGTAAACCCATTGCAAATATTGTGACAAACCGGTTTCAGAAATGACTCTTGTGTATGCTATTACACCATTTTTATAAACCCTGTTGGTTTCATTGGGCGACAGGGTTTGAGATGTCATTTTATCCTCAATGCCGGGAAAAAGTCCCACAAAATTGGAAGCAACGTCTCCAAAATGACCTTTACAGTGTTGACGGGGACGTTAAACCTCAAATCAAACAAACAAAATACCTTAATGTTTTGAAATATTTCCGTGAAAATTCTTAAAATATACTTAAGTAGACTAGTTATCTACTCTTGACAAGTATTTGTTCCGGCAATTACTCTAAGAGATGTTTTAGGAACCTTCATAAGTGTACATAGCTTGGTTGGACGATATGTCGTTTCCAAGAAGGAACACGCCTAATCGTTTATTTTTTATTTATAATTCATGTTCAGACTGTAAAATCTTAAATGTTTAGAAAATTTTAATGGCATTCCATAATACACCCAGCTCGACCAGTCAGTGTGCAACTGCAAAACCAGTATCCTTGACTCTGATGAGCAATTTCATACTTAAAGCTCCTCTTGTTTTAATAGATAGCAATACAGATGATTTCTCGAAAGGGATCCAGAGTTAATACATAAGTTGATACGGAATGATCCGAATTAACAGCGATTTTATATATCTTCATTTTGGATGCATATAAAAGTGAAATCTGGTGACCACAATCAGTCCAAAAGAGTGCCCTAAGTGTTCTATAGGGCCTGTTTTGATTACGATAACACATCCGTGTGGCATAATGCATTTTTTCCTAACTCCAAAATGGCTATTTTGTCCGATGAAAATGTGTGATATTTTTATTATTTATACTCCAAACATAGGTTGCAGGTGCTCGTTAGAACCGCCCTTACTATGGGGCGGTTCTAACGAGTACCCACAACCTATGTCTAGGAGCAGAAATAAGCAAACTAATGAGCACCTGTAAACCCAAGGTTTTCTCCATTTCACAGACTTGTTACCGCGGTGCATCAATACAAACCCAACTTAATTACCAACCCAGTACAAAATCTTATAAGACCCGTCACGAGAATCCCTGTCTTCTGGGTTTTAACCACGTAAGACACAAGCCCGTCTCATCAGCTACACTGGTTAGCAGTCTTGAATTTTAGATACTACAAGTACAGTCGAACTTCAATGGCTCCAACACCTTTGGGAACACGAAAATCTGTTCGAGACAGGGGTTGTTCGAGCCCACTGAGGGTAACTGCCAGGAGGCATAACGGAATTAATTTTGGGACATCTTTTCGATTTTGTAAAATTAAAATGTATGCTGTGTGTACTCATTAGAATCGCCTCATAGAGGCGATTCTAATGAGTACACACAGCATACATTTGCAAGATAAAAGTCGAATATTACCGTAATTGTCCCACACTTCTCCTTATGTAGAGGAATTCCCTAGGGACTCAAAAACGGGTTCGTCACAGCCATGGTAAACGAGCCATCGGTGTTCGAGACATTAAAGTTCTACTGTATTGTACTTCTCAGGCAAAGATTGTTTGAATTTATGTTTTACGTTCATGTAAATACTATTTGGGTCATTTTGGAGACGTTGTTCTCAATTTTGTTACACTTTAACCCGATATTGAGATGCTATGATATCTCAAGCCCTACCGCCCCAACGAACAAAAAGGGTTGATATGCAGGGACTCACAAAACTTTGCCTGGGAATGCTTAGACCTTCTTAGTGGTTTATCAGTACTCGTATAAGGTCGGTTTCAGCTCTGCTTGGAAGCACCATGCAGCCAAATCTATTTCCCTAAGCCCCGTTGGGTGGGTCGCACATAAGCGAAAAGCACAAAAGTGCTGATCAGACGGGTCTGCACCATAAAATTTTTTTTTTTCGCAAATCTCATTAAACAGGTTTACTCATAACGTGGCTCGCATTACACATGAAGGCCGAGCAACAAAGCTGGGTGATGAATATTAACCCTTATCCTGCTGAGTATTCAGTTTAGCCACGCCCAATTCTGACTTTGAACCAATCACATTACTTGATGTAATTTATTCTTATAAATCCATAAACTGAATGTCAAACAGTGTAGATCCTGATCAGATGGCTTCTTATGGTAGTGTACGGATGTGTTAAAACTTTGTCCTAGTGTGTAACAAAGGAAATTCACTCAGTTTATGGTCATCCGAGTAAACGATCTTAAAGTTGGGGATCTTCCAAATACGATCTCAATGTCGTGGTTCTTCCAAATGGTTATTACACATCTTTAATGGTGTAAACCTTTGTTTTTCAGGGCTCGTGGAAGATAATCAAAAATGAACTCGTTTAATAAATTTTATACTGAAACCGTTTATTAACGGGTCAGCAGTACACAATATTAACATTATCGAGTGAAACATTTGATATGGAGAAACAACTATTATCATATGACGTCGCGTCTGGGAGTGTAATAACGCCATGTAATATTTTCGATAATCCACTAGTGGATTAAATATACAAATTAGCTAGAACGTCCCGTAACGTTACATGTATGACGTCCTTAACGACGTTGCGTTTACTAATGGCGGAAAATTGACATTTTTGTAAACAATTGTGAATAAAATTCGATTTAAATGTCATATGATAAACAGAATCTTGCATTCGTGCTCGTGTATTATTGAATTTATTAAACTCGTTGAGGAAAAGGGATAAAATGCTCGGCAAGCCTCGCAGTTTATCCCTTTTCCTCAACTCGTTTAATAAATTCAATAATACATGAACACTCTATATCGTGTGTAACGTTTTATATGGAATATTTCAGGGAATTTCGCATTATTGCTCAAAAACATATATCCATTGGAAACGACGCCACGGAGAAAAAGTAAGCCAAATAAATATCATGGTTCATTTGAAAAAAAATTCCATACCTACAAGGGTCGTTTATTAAGTATCTGACGTTACCTACTTATAGTCACGCTCGACTTCTTCGTTTTCGATATAGTCACCCCGCAGCAATAAGCACTTCCTCAATCGATGTTCCAATGCTAGAATAAAAAGCGAAAAGGTTGCCTTTGGAAACAAAGAACACATAAAAGAACGAAAATCGGAGACTCGGTTATATTGAGTCTCCTCATACACAGCAATGTAGTTTTGCTAGGCTGTATACGCCCCCTAGCATCCGCTTGAGCGTTATTCGATTTTCAATGTAACCAGAATGGACTCAATGATCCCAAAGGAAAAGAAAATATAATCTGCACTATGATGAAGCACGGGGAGACATTTTACAGCCGCCACAGAAGTTCATTTTGTAAAATTCGTGGTCCTTAGAGTCCATCCAACCTCTAACTGCTGCCTTAAGCTCATCATCTGACCGGATGTGAAGTTTACGCAAATCTTTCTTTGAGTTCGGAAACAAAAAGTAATCACTGTGTGCAAGATCAAGAGAATGGTGCAGATGGGGTAAGGGTTTGAAACCGTTCAGCTTCATTGCGTCCACACAAACTTTGCAAATATGGACTCATGTTGCATCAGCACGCCTTTTGTAATTTTCTCACGCCTTTTCTGTAATATAGCTGCACGTAATTGGTCGAAATATTAGCATACTAGAGTCCATGATAGCCTGGCCATGAAAATAGTCCACCAAGAGAACCGCCTAGATATCCCATGACCTTGCCAACTGAAGTCTGTGTCTTGAATTTCTATGGACGCGGTAAACTGTGACCAGTCCATTGATCACTCTACTGTTTAGTCTAAGGATCATAGTGAGGGATCCAAGTTTTGTTCCCGGGAATATGTATTTCAAGGAAGTCTGCCGGATCAGAACCATATCTTTCAAAAAGTGACACAGACATGGACTCTCGGACAGCTCGTTGTTCTAAGACATTTTGGTACCCAATGCGCTGAAAGCTTCCTCATGCCCAGCCATTCATGTAAAATGGTAAAAACGCTACCCTCAGAAATTTCCAATCTTCTAGTTATTTCTGAAACATTCATTCGCCCGTCCTGCATTACTCGTTCCCTAAGATTTTCACTGGTGACGCCATCAAGAGCGTTCACACATCTTCCACTGCGGTGCTCGTCATCCAACGTTACCCGACCACGTTTAAAATCAGCCACCCAATTTTAAACAGTTTAATAGTTTTTCCGTAAACTTCACACAATTCCTAATACATTCCCCTGGTTCGTCTTTTTTTTCAAAAACAGGTATCAAATCACTGCTTTGTACTCAATTTGTTAAGACGATTCAGCAACACTTACCCCTGCCATGTTATTTTACCTCGCACTGACTACAAATAAAAGACTGGCCGATAACATTTTTGTGTAACCATGTATACTGCATTGATGTACAATATGTGAAAAAACGTGTATTTGCCACGGGTCGGTATCTGGGTTAGGCCAGTTAAATATTGAACGACCCTCGTAGAACCATTAAAACTAGCATTAATCCTGACGTAGTATTTAATTTGTTCTTAACTGTTTGTCATTTCAAAACAGTAAATGTGTCGACAGTCCTCTAATTCTGGATAAACTGAGACAATAAATTGGTTTGAGCCGCTGCTCAAATATGCTACAGCCCAAGGTCTCATTGTTAGTTCGATTATATGGGTCAGTGTTCCCCCAGAGGTTATTTTGTGGATATTCTGGGATCCAAATCCACAAACTAAGGTGCTGCCGTCACCAGCCACAGCTATCCCTTGTGGACATCGTAATTTGGAATGTGAGTATACATATTTGGGTATAGATACAAGCGATTTATGTGCGGTTTGTATAGCCGAAACAGTGTTAGCGCCTTCATCAGAGACGAATACAACACCTCTAAATTTGTCGGAAGCCAAAAATGTGGCTCTTCGGAACAGTGCACGTTCATCAGTTCTCTGTGACAGAGTATCCAGCAATTTTCCTTTCAATGAGTACATTTGCAAACAGTCCTCACATGAAATAATAATAGATTTCTTGAGACATGTTATGCCAAAGCACGGTGCTGAAATCTTTAGTGTTGAATCACAACTCAACGGTGAGCCAAGTATGCTAACGGTCGTCATGAATTTGACAACAATGTCATTGACATTGGCACTGAAGAAACGGATAAGATTTTCTTGCGGATACGACACAACTACACTAGTGTCACTGATTCTTGCAGCATCCCACGGCGATGAGTTGAGCTTTATCCGAGAAATACGTTTTTCATCTTTCATCAACTTCAAAGATCGGTCCGTCTTGTCTGTTACAATAAGGCAATTATTCGGCATTGGCAACAACGAAGTAATCCAGCATTTATTTTCTGTTTCAGAGTCGGCTACTTGTAAAGTGTCTGTCAGTTTTACCACACCGTTCAATGGATTTGCGAGAATAGATGGTCTGGAGGCCTCAAACATGTCGGCATACCAGGTTGTACGCGATGCATTATTTCTTTGTTGAGTGTCCGGAAGAGAGTGTATGGATTCTGTGGCGTTTAACATTTCCACTGTATCATCCACCGCTTGCAGTCTAGTATCTGGAGTATATTGCGTTGAGCTGTCAGTCGAATCATCCATTGCTCCACTCGACAATACCTTTAATTTTCCAAACTCACTGAAAGTGTCTTTGAAGTTTATCAAATCATCAGTAAATTCAAAGTCAATATTTACTGTTTTATCCTGCAGCTGATTGTTTTTGTTCTTTTGAATTTTATTCATTATCGCTTTTGTTTTGTGTTTCATCTTCGACAATACGACAAAGGCTTTTAATTTTGAAGTTTCAGATATCGCTTGATTCATATCTTGTTTACAGTTATCAATTGTTTCAGTTGCTGTGTTACACCAGGTAATGTCATTTTCTATGTCTTCAAGAGTTCGTTCACTTATCTCTTCAAGACTGTCTAAGACTCTGGCCTCAAGTGTGCTTAGATGGCTTATCATTTCTTCTTTTCTGTCCCTTATACCCTGAATGACCCTTTCTCTTTGGCCAACAAATGCGTCAATTGCTTCATGTTTTGTTCTTCTATAGTCGCTAATAAACACAGAGGACGACTCTAGAGCGTTTTGAAGAAGGCTAGTCTCTTTCTCATGATCAAACACTTTAGCCATATATTCCAATTCTTTAACATCATCGCATCTTCTGTGCTCTGTAGCAATGCACATTGGGCAGCAAATGCTATCATGATCAACACAAAACAGGCGAAAAGTAAATTCTGGATGCAATTCACAAACAATGCGATCATCTCTTATCTGTTCTTTTTCCGTTTCTTCCATGAAACAAACGATCCAGTGATTGACAGGAAACTGCTCTGCCCATGTGTCTCGCTGAGAGTATGGCCTTGGTGGTTTTGTTTGTGCACGACATACTGGACAGAAGAATGCTGACAAAAGGCTGCTTTGTATCGTGTTGAGAATATGACCGTGCAAACAATCACTGCAGAATGTATGTAAACAGGGAAGAGATCTGGGCCGTTTAAATATATCCAGGCACACGGGACAGGTTGTATCTACCTTCTGACTTGTAGGAATGAATTCTGCCATAATCTGAAACATACATGAGAAACCTTGTTTGCATGTTTTTGTTATATAAATATGCTGTACAAAAGTCAAATTTATCGATTTGAATGGATACTATTTCTTTTGCACAAATGTATGGCCAAAAGCTTCTGTGATCAAATTACAGTAAAGAACCCGAACACTGGAGGCTCCTTTATCATGGCTGCTTCGTATTAAAATACAGTGAAATTCCATTATTAAGACCACCTTTCGGACTGTTCAAAAGTTGTCTTAAGACCACTTTTGAACAGTTCCAACGGTAGTCTCTCTTTAGTCCAAGGCACTTTGTGCAGCAAACACATAGTAAGAAAAAATGAAGCTTTACAATATGAGCCAGCGCCAGACAAAACCCACAATAAGACATGTGCGCCCAACGAAGACTCAGATCAGCCTGCGCATCTGCGTAGTCTGATCAGAGTCTTCGTTTTGCACTCTAAGGATAGCTAAGGTTCCAATGGTCTTCCATGGAGCAAGAGAAGTCTCTGGTTAGACTATATGGATGCGCAGACTGATCTGAGCCTTCACTGGGTGCACACGTCTTATTATAGGTTTTGTCATGCGATGGCTCATATGTATAAGTCTGAATTTTAGCTGGTCATAATAGCGGAATTCCTCTGTGTTTAGGATATGTTAAGGACATTTTTTATGTAATCTTCATTTTTTATGTTGCGAGTGCTCATTAGAATTGTCATGATGAGGCGATTCTAATGAGCACACACAACTTCGGGAACCGATGTTATATCCAAACAAAAATGTATAGATTATAAATATATAGATTATATAGATAAAATGACCATTTATGGTTATATTCTATATAATCTATATATTTTTGTGGTCAATCATTAAACAGCATATCGTTATTTAATAGAAGATCGATAATTCCGAGTATGCCCCCCCCCCCCCCTGAAAAAGCCGTATGATGAACAGTCCGTGTTACGAACAAACTCTGTCTCGAACATATTCTCATACATCATGAAACACGTCTATATAATTTGACCCCCTTTAACCCCACTTTTATATAGTAAAACTGGGGTATACAGGGGTAAACCTTATGTTTCTTATTTCTGCTCTTAAATGCAGATTGTGGGTATTCGTTAGAACCGCCTCGATGAGGCGGTTCTAACGAGTACCAACAATTTATATTTTAAGCAGAAATAAGAAACATATCACATTTTTTCATCTTAAAATTTTCATTTTTGAGAAGAAGCAGTGACAACCTCATGAGCTGATGGCTGTGTTTGTTGTGCCTTCACAGTGTTTGAGTTGTGCCCATATACGTAACATTGCTCATTCTCTTCGTGTCATTGATTGGCTGTGATCTTGGATTTTGGTTTTCTCTGAATCCTTTCTTTGCTGTTCTACAGACAACATCACCTGTCCAGCATTTAGCGAACTTCTATATTGCATATACCTCCACAATGTAATTTCAACCAATGAAATATTTTCTGATGTCATTCTCTCCTTTCCGCTAGTTCAAGAATGAGTGAGTGAGTGAGTGAGCGAGCGAGTATTTGAGTTTTACGTCCCACAAACAGCTATGGTCATACGGAGACGAGACCTCGGTTTAAAGACTCATCCGAAAGTCTGGAGAAGCCCGGGATCGATCCTGCGACCCCTGGTTTAAAAGGCGAGTAGCGTAACCACTACACCACTGAGGCTTCTACTAGTTCAAGAAGGGTACGGTACTGGTGGTTAAGTAAACTGATAGGGCCTTAGCAGCGTTAACTAGGCCGTTAAACTACAAACAAACAGAGAGCATTAACTATTACCTGTACATTACATATTCTTCCACCAGACTTCTTGCATCAGCGGAAGGAAGTGAATGACCGTAGAAAAGATTTTATGATTAATACGACAAGGACACATTATTCTATAACCATTAGGGGTGGGAGTATCTTTCCTGATAAAAACGATTTCATATTTAGGACAAATAGGCATCATACAAGAAGGTTAGGTAAAATAAGCATCTTATAAGAAGGCTTGCTAAAATAACAGCAGGGCGCGTTTGAAGAAAATGTATTTTATCATATAACGCTGCTGTGATTACTTACCACCATGCTATAAAAATGATTTGGCCGCACGTATAAATGAAACATACCCAGCAGGCACATGTCGCTAAGGCAACGTCAAATCAACGTCGGTGCAACGTCATGAGCGTTGATGTGACGTGACAATTACGTCATGAGCCTGTTGGGTAGTGATTGACGTGTTAAGTCATGACTACGTCCGTGACAGCCCTACGTTTTCTTCTGAAATACTTCGGCAAGAAATTTCGATTTATGGGGAATGGGTACACCTTCAGGGGAGGCAACTCCTGCAAAGTATTTTTGTCTCCCATGTCAATAGGGGTTAACTCTTAAAGAAAAGAATTTGCTCCTGAGGAGAAAACTCATTCCTTTAAGAGTAGACCCCTTTTCAGTGAGACTGGACTTATCGAAAAGCGAACAGGAAGTCCCGAAAGTTGTCTCCCTTGCAAAATGGTGGAAAAAAAAAATATGCCAGGGGTTCCCGTTCCCGTTTATTTAAAACGCTGTATAATAAACATAGAGGATCTTACATAAGTGTTCATGTATTACTGAATTTATTAATAGAACGTTTTGTCTTCAGTTGATAAGAACTAAGAGTAATAGGCATACCTTTCAAATATTCTAGACGTTCTCTCTGTTTGTGAAATAATTATAAATATAAATATAGTAGTTAAAACGCATATCCCTTCGTTTGAATATTTCTTCCGGATCAGACATAGACTTCGTTTTGTTCGATGAACACGGCTGGGTGCGCTTTTCATTGACATGTGTTTTAAATATTGATCAATAATATACCTACATTATTCAGGTAGTGACTTAATTATGCCATTTGTATCTGAATGTAGATACTTTTGCCAACTTAAGGGGAATTAGAACACTTTCAGGCAAGGCAACTCCTGCAAAAGTATGTTTGTCTCCCATGTCAACAGGGGTCAACTCTTAAAGGAAAGAATTTGCTCCGGGGAGCAAATTCTTTCCTTAAAGAGTAGACCCATTTTTCAGTGGGACAGGACTTATAGAAAAGCGAACAAGAAGTCCCGAAAGTTGTCTCCCTTTGAAAAGTGGCGGAAAAATGTGTCAGGTGTTACCATTCCCTTTAAAGCATAGATTTTTTTAGTATTGTTGGTATTCGTAACCGCCTCACTGACTAAATGTAATGCAATTATGCATTGCACAACTATATCCATACGACTATTCATACACAGCCATGTAGAGATGTCTGCCCATTTATACCGCATAACGACAATACGCCTATATTATTTTGACCCACTTAAATCCCACTTTTACATATTAAATTTAACCAGAACTGATACAATCAGATCCCAAATCCTCCCCACAATATCGAAACATGGAGTGACGACGTTAACCCTTTTTGTACCAAATGGAATGTTCCTCCTTATATATAGCAGGAATCCGTTTCAAAATTTAGGGGTGTCAGTTTGTGTTTTCTTCAAATTTTTTTTTTTGGAAAATGACTGAACTTTAATCAAACAGTGGAGGCCCTGATCAGGCGCCGCGTTCTATGGCGTCTGATCTGGGTCTGGACTGTTTTTTTTTTTTTTTTTTTTTTTTTTGGGGGGGGGGGGAGGGATTCCGGTACTACTGGGTTAAACAAAACAGAACACTGGTAAACCGAGTCAGCAGCTCTTTCTCAAACAGGTGGTGACGCAGATTAATCAAAAATAACTTCATGCATGTACATAATGGCGGTACTGACAGTTCAAACATTGAATGGAAAGGAAAAACGTAACGAAATTGAACTACTAAAAGGGGGAAGAATCAGAATCAACAACATATAAAAAATAGGGAAAGAATCAGAACCACCAATATAAACAGGACGGAACTACAGCAAAGAAAAATAAAAGAAGAAAAACTAGGGTTTACAGGGGTAAACATTTTTTTTCTTTTCTTATTTTCTGCTCAAAAACACAGATAATGAGTACTCGTTAGAGTTACCACAATCATTGTTTAAGCAACGACGCAATATCGTAGGTATCAATCCTATAGCGATGCCCTGAAAAACTCTTTCTTTCCTAGATGATGATGATGATGATTTCGTGTTGAACGACGAGTCAACCATCTTTGTGGGTCATAAGCGTCAAGCTGTTAATGGCTAAACGACATGAAGAATTATGTGGATATTAAAAGTAAAAAAGTTAGTATGATATGTATAAAAATCTGAAACAGTTCAATTTTATGAAAAAGTCCAATTTCTTTTAAGAATAAAATAATATTATCAGCAGGTACATCTTGAAACAATCGTTGCAAAGTGTCAGCTTTGAATATAAGTTACATGAGGGTGAAAAGTCAACACAGTCAATTAAGATATGTTTTACAGTGAAAGGCTGATCACAGCCTACACACTTAGATCGATCATCTCCATTTAAAATATAAGAATGAGTAACTCTTGTAAGGCCAATGCGCAATCGCGTTATTACTACATCCTCTTTCCTGGAAAACTGTGGAGGAGAACATTTTGTTCCGACACCAGATTTAATGGCATGGAGTTTGTTATCTATTGCACGATCCCATTCGCCTTGCCACTCCGACAAGATGTATCTGTTAATAAATGGTTTAGAATTATTGAAAGGAATTTTGAAAATAGACGGATCAAGATTGAGCGATTCCTTTAATTTGCTTTCTTGTCAGCATTCTCAATGCCGACAATGCCAATATGGCTCGGAAGCCAACAAAACAAGATTTGGTGAGTTTAGGTATCTCGTGATGTTTTTCGATCATTTTTTTGTATTTGAGGATTTCTGCATAATGAATGGTCTTAGCACAGAAAGTGAATCAGAAAACACAATTGCTTTTTCATTTTTTGAAGAACTGATAAAATCTAAAGCTAGGTCTATTGCTTTGGCTGTAAAAATAGATGAACCATCTGGAAGGCGCAAGGTTTGGTGCGTATCTTGAGAAACATACGCTCAACCAACTTTATCTCCTTCTTTGGTATCATCAGTATAGACTTGCTGGTAATCATTGTAACATGACTGCAGTACCCGAAAGTTTTGTTTGAGTAGTATTGAATTTGATTCGGATATTTTGCCATTATGTAAGTCAAACATATTAGAAGGTTTTTTAATACACCAAGATGGAACTTCGGCGGTTTCATGTTTTTGAATATTTTTAGGTCGATACCTGAATTTTCTATCAGTGGTAATATACGTAATCCAAAAGGTTTTATTGATGTGGGTTTAGTTTCAAACTTATCTACAAATTCAGGTAGAAATAAAATTTTGGATGCCGGGTTAGATAGATTAGCAGCAAGTCTGATAGCATACTGAAGAGAAAGTTTCTCTCTGGGCGAAGTTAAAGATGGTTCACCTGCTTCTACATAAAGGCTTAATACGGGAGAAGTACGGAAGGCTCCCATAGCCAGACGAAGGCCTTGGTGATGGATAGTATCCAAGGATTTTAAATAGGACTTCAGGCAGAACCATAAGCAACAGACCCATAATCTAATTTAGATCTTATTAATGACCGGTAAGGATGTAATAAACTATACCGATCTGCTCCCCAACTTGTATGAGCTAAAACTTTAAAAAGATTCAAAGCTTTTAAGCATTTTGCTTTAATATATTTAATATGGGGAATAAAAGATAACTTTTGATCAAATATGACCCCTAGAAATTTGGCTTCTTCAACAACATGAATTTGTGATAGCACGTCTTGGTAACTGGTCAGTTTCAATAAGTGGTTTGTAATGATCGCTCCATAATACATGGGAGCTATTTTCATGGGAATTTTCAGTAGGTTGGTTTCTGTTCATGGTATAGTGTATAGCCCCATTAGCCCCGCCTTTCAGCCATACTGTGATGTTGGTACGAAGGACATCACATGCTGCCTTAACCTCACAGACGGCGCCCCAAGCATTTCTTTGCTAGAATTAGCTGAATGTATGTACTGGCTAGTGGACTCTGTAGAGCATGTGCTACAGTGGGTAGGCCCTTGAAAATTCCCAATTTTCTACAATTTTTTGTTTGATTGTAGGTTTAACCCATTGCATGCGGGAAACCCCTAAATAGGTACCTTGGCAAACAGTGCAGACCCAGATCAGAACGCGGCGTCTGATCAGGGCCTCCGCTATTTGCTAACAGAATTTTCTGTCAAAAATAGGATAAAAACGAAAGATAGACCTGGCCCCCTTATATGACAAATGGACTTGTCCAACATATAGCAGTGGAACAGTCTATTAGTATACAATGGGTTTATGTCCCCATCAACACTGTATATGTCATTGTGGAGATGTTGCTTCCAATTTTGTAGGACTTTTACCCTACATTGAGATGAAATGACATCTCAAGCCATGTCGCCCAATGAAACCAATAGGGTTTATAAGCATGGATGGTCTTACTCACACCGCTTTGTCTGGGCAGGCTTAGATCCTCTAAGCGGTTTACCAGTACTCGTGCCGAGTGCGGTCGGTTTCAGCTCATGCAGCCCATCTATTTCTTCAAGCCCTGTTGGGCGGGGGCAAAATTTTCTACAATATGTGTACATATGATTGTTCGGTAATTATCCCTTTTTGAGAAATTCCCATTAATAGCTACACTAAAAAAGAATTGCAAAAGCAGTTTCCATCACTTGGTACCCTGAATTGGAGTAAGCAATACCCTCAAGAGTTTCTGAAGTGAAACATTGCAAGGACCACTAACATGACTAAAAGAATAATCGTGTTCATTCAGTGTTGCACCCCTGACACAGTTTCAACTGGCCATTGACATTGTAAATTGAAAGCAGCATGTAATTAAACAAAATAGGCGAAGGCGACTGTGATCTAAAGCTTACAGGTGCAAAAATGAAATCTTCCAGAACAGACTGGCGTCCTATACAAACGTGAAAAGAAACAATGAAATGCGAAAGTGACAAGATAAACGATCCGCAGAATGGATTGAAAGCACAAAAAAACAACAACAACATCAAAAAAAAAAAAAAAAAAACGGAATTAACTCTGTTTGCCTATGGAATTCCAAGGCCCAATTACTTCATGTTAAATAGTATGACAGACACTGCGAGTCGGAATTACCATGAAAATTAACGGAATATAAGCTGTTGCTGTCGAATAGTAACGCAGCCGGAAGTTAGACAGACGACCGGTACTTGATGTTTTTTTTTTTTTTTTTTTTTTTTTTTATTTTATTTTGCACCAACTGTCAGACAGTTTGTCTATGAAAATGCAATATGCATCTCTGCAACATGGATCAATAATGGAGAAGCAGTCATTGTGACGTGTTTGAAGAATTCCAATTTACAGTTTTTATTTATTTATTTATTTTATTTGGTCGGATACGACAAAAAGTAATACAAACGTTCATAAGTAGACAGCATTTAAGATCGACAAAAAGAAAATAAACAAAACGTGACAGTCATGCAGTGCACCTCCCCGGAATTCTCGCGTCTCGCGAGAAAGTTGAATCACTTCGACTTATTTGAAAGGCAATGCAGCTGAAAACAACAACAACAACAGTTGACAGGTACATGGGCTCGTATGCGCGTTACCTATAGTCGGACATGAGTCCGATGTCGTGACCGATGCCTTCTGACTAATGTCTGTATAAGCTTTAATATATTCATGTATATTTAAAATAATCTAGTCGGCGCATGACAAAGCCTGCAACAAGATCTATGCGACCAGCGAAGACTCGTATCTATTGGTGTATGAACAAATTTCGTTTGTTTGTTTGATTTGAGGTTTAACGTCCCCGTCAATACTGTATAGGTCATTTTGGAGACGTTGCTTCCAATTTTGTGGGACTTTTACCCGACATTGAGATGAAATGACAGCTCAAACCCTGTAGCCGAGTTTATAAGCATGGACTCGCACAGCTTTGCCTGGGCAGGCTTAAATCCTCTAAGCAGCTTACCAGTACTCGTTTGCGGTCGGTTTCAGCTCTGCGTGGAAGCATCATGTAGCCGATCTATTTCTTCAAGCCCCGATGGGCGAGAGTCTGTATGATCAAGTAGGACATGCTTCTAGTTATCTTTGAATAGCCCGAAGGCTATGGAAGGTTCATGTGAGCACTGAAGATTCTGATTAGTCTGATTGGAGTCTTCGTTGCTCGCGCAAGCTCTAGGGTAGGTTTTGTCGTGCTCTGGCTCTTATACATGTTTTAAGGCTCTATGAGTACGTCACGTATTACTATTATGGACGTTTTAATTGTTTCGTTTGATATAAGGCTGCTCTAATTGTTATATACGAGAAGCGTTTTCATTATTCCAACTGATATAAGACTATTGTAATGTCTGTGATTGTTATATATGATAAACACAATTCATTATCCCAGTTGATATATCATTATAGTTTTGATGTCTATATTTGTTATGTGTGAGATGCGCAAAAATATTTTTCGCAATCTGAATAAATTTAATTCTTATCCTAGCTATTCACGACAACCCTTTTCTTTGCAAACAGTGTAGATCCGGATCAGATGGCTTCTTCAGATCTGGATCTGGATCTACACTGTTTGACATTCAATTTATGAATTTGTAGGAATAAATTACATCAAGTATTCTGATTGGTTCAAAGTCAGAAATGGGTGTGGCTAAACTGAACATTCAGCAAGAGAAGGGTTAAGTTTAGTTGAAATGTGTAAGCCTTTTTTTCTTTCAGAGTTAGCAATGTTACAAAAATAACATGGACGTATAAGCAAAACACTCTTGCGTATTAGATTATCTAGCATGTCCTGGATCCAAGCATCCATGAGTACATTAACACAGTCAGTACCAGTAACTCCTAAAGGGGTACCTTGGCAAACAGTGCAGGCCCAGATCAGACGCCTCAGAACGCGACGTCTGATCAGGGCTTCCACTGCTTGCAGAAAGTTCAGCCATTGTCCAAATCAATATTGAAGAAAACACAACCTGACACCCCTAAATATTTAAATTGACCCGTGCTGTTTATAAGGAGGAAGATTCCATTTGGTAAAGAAAGGGTCAAACTCTTCTTAGGTCAGCATCTTCAGCAGCTCTCTCAGACAGCTCTGAAATATGACAAAATAAAAAAAAGAAAACATTAGGATTCCAGCTGTCCTTACTTCTCCGATAGTCCAGCAAATTCTTCCCTACAAAGGGGCATGCATGATGATGATGATGACGACGACGACGATGCTGCTGCTGCTGATGATGATGATGCAGCTGCTGCTGCTGCCGCCGCCGCTGATGATGATGATGATGATGTGTAGCTGACACATCAAACATATACATCCTCAGAAGCTAAAACTACTATCTTAGACAGCTATGAAACAATTAACCCATAGTGATATGTGAACTAAATCAGGTAATCAACCATAGATAGTGCTATTGTAGCTGTCTTTGCTTCTCTCGTCAGCCATGCCCATCTTTGCCACTTTTGAGTGCTTGACATATATAAAATGAAAACGGGTCAACTGGGTAAAGACTGATATGACATGGTTTGAACTAAAAAGTTTCAGGACTGCAAAATACATAAAACTATTTACAACCGCCCCCGCCCATCGGGCTTAAAGAAATATATGGGCTGCATGATGCTTCCACGCAGAGCTGAATCCGACCCGCGCACGAGTACTGGTAAACCGCTTAGAGGATCTAAAAAGTAGAAGTAAAACAACGATCATGAATCGATACAATTAACTTACTCCACCCATCAAAGACACCAAAGGGAAAGAAACACAAACATTAAGCGACCAGACCATAATGGAAACCTAAACAAAGGAAGGCCATAAGGACAGTTACTTTCCCACAAAATGGCAATATGGCCATCCAAAATACAAAGACACAAGTGATACACACAGTAAGTAACAAACAACACCATAAATAAACCGCCACAGAAGAACCGCCTTGGAACGGTCAGTGGAAAATTTCCACTGGGGGGCTTAAATCGATTTTACGTGGCCACAATCCTCGCCCTTACTTCGGTCGCGATTTAGGCAAAGCGGTGCGCACGAGTCGGACCGTCCATGCTTATAAACCCTATTGGTTTCATTGGGCGACAGGGCTTGAGATGTCATTTTATCTCAGTGTCGGGTAAAAGTTCCACAAAATTGGAAGCAACGTCTCCAAAATGACCTTTACAGTGTTGACTGGGACGTTAAACCTCAAATCAAACAAACAAAACTATTTATAACACTGCTCATTGACAATACCATCCAATCTGTTCTACCTGGCCACGTTCTTGTCCACTTTGGAAGAGTAAGGCTATGATAAACCTCATTCAACTGTGTCTTTTGTGGATGTGCATTTGTCGTTTAGTACAACGCGGAGTTTCAGTAGAGGCCGCGGATGTAGTCTTGGGAGTGACTGTCCGAGGGAGGAGACCTAGTTGTTTCCTCCACATATGAGGAATTTTGTCACCTACGGGTTGGTCATCATCACGTGATTGACTCCTGATGGAACTGTTGGCATCATAGCCCACTTCAGACACGCTAAAGTTATCATGATCAACTAGGTGGAAATTTGATTTAACCCATTTAGTACCAGAAACCTCTAAACGAGTACCCTGGCAAACAGTGCAGGCCCAGATCAGACTGATCAGGGCCTGGAACCACTGTTTGCTAAACGTTCAGTCATTTTGCAAATATATTTTGATGAAAACACAACCTGACTGACACCCCTAAATTGTGAAATGATCTCCTATATGTAAGGAGGAAGATTCCGTATGGTACAAAAAGGGTTAAGCATCATCATCAGGTAGTTTGTAGTCTTCTGTGTTCTAAAGTTTGCCACTTCATGATAGGGTAGTTTATATTTTTGTTTGTCCTTTGGGGTATTGATACCATTGTGGAACTTTGAAAATGTGTATCACTGATGAGGCCTAAATGGCCGAAACTAGCTAGTCTGGTCCAGAAAACTTGCACACACCATACTTTTCAGTGTTGTGGTGTATTCCTTGCTTTCAGAGCACAGCCCTTTCATGAAACATATTTAACGTCACTATAGCTGACGTTAAGGGAATGCATGGCGCCCGTAAAAGTCTCCATGCCCTACATCATAGTGTAGATCATGTGTTCTTGTCCTTTGGGATCATTGATTTCATTGTGGAGTTTGAAAATATTTGAGGGTCACGAATAGAATAGAATTGCACAAATTTATTTCCAATCATGGGCCACCATGTGGCAGCATATTAATCACAATTTATAATAATAATAATAATACAACTCCAAAATAAACTCTGCAAATACTGTAAAACAACTACATGTAAAGCTTTATTCTTCTTAGCCAAAAACAATTAAATAAAGCACAAGTTAAGTACAGCATCCCACCACTGGGATACGGGCAGGCAAACAATGCTAACCATGACCAGTGGCAACACACTGTGGCGACTAATTAGGGCCATCACTAATGTCCCATCAATAGCTTCCCCTTTGATATATTTAACTAAGAAAAATAGACCGATTAAGATCACAGATTGGCAGGACCATCACCTGAGAGATTTCGCAAGTATCTTTACGGAGTAAAGTTCTTGCTTGAGACAGATCACAAAGGAGAAGTAAAACAAAGATCAGAAATCGATACAATTAACTTACTCCACCCATCAAAGACACCTTTGTCTTATATGCAAACAGCTAAAGTTCTCAATCCTCGAATTATGCGTCGGGCAATGAAACTACAACATTATAGATTTCGGATTATTGCAATTCGGAGCCAAGAAAATTTTCGCACGAATTTTGTGTGCATAGCTGTCTTTATTCAGATAGGTTTCATCCTATTCCATCTCTGTGCACAAAGAAAAAAAAACATATATGACAGTTTTTCTCCAAAAGGGGAATCCTTTGTTACGAGATGGAATAGGAAACCTTTCTGATGCTTATGCACATCTAAATTATTTTAAGTAGGGTTTCGGCAAAGCAGCGCGACTAAAATCTTTTAGGTGAAATATGATAGTCAAAATATGCCGCACCACGCACAAATCGTGCATACATCATACGATGTATGCATGAGTGGTTTGTGGGAAAATTATTCGCCATACGGTTGGCCGCTATAAGTCTGATTTTTATATAGTTTGCCAAGCGCCAAATAGTGCCATATATATTTTGCATGCCAGTCACAATGTTGTGGATATTCGTACTGACGGGAGTTATACCATTGATCTGTAGGGCAGTTTCATCATTTTTCCCTAAAGGAAATGCAATTGTAACGGAGATCAATGATCTGCTGAAATTTTCTGTATGGCTATGATTGTGGAGAGTATCTTTACTTCTCACAATTTTGGCGAGCTAGCATGGGTATGCATGGTTTTTCTGTAGCCAAACGAGACGCTTTGACGGTATGTTAAATCTATGCTTAGTATTATTCTATGTATGAACAGGCTTGTAGGTTTTGGAAGGGTTTTCTTCCTAGTATACCCCAACTTTCTGAAGCCTCTTCTGGATTCACTTTAGAAGCCTCTGTGGTGTAGTGATTATGCTACTCGCTTTAACAACTGGGGATCGCAGGATTGATCCCAGGCTTCTCCAGAATTCGAATGAGTCTTTAAATTGAGGTCCTGTCTCCGTATGACCCTAGATGTTGGTGAGACGTAAAACTCGGGCACTCGCTCATTCTAGATTCATTTAGGCTTTTATAGACCCGTTTTGTAAAATATATTTATAAACGTCGGGTCACTTGTTCGATCCATAGCTTTTGACTATCGTTTGTTAGAAAACCGTGGTCCTGTCTCTATATGACATTAGGTGTTGAGGGGACGTAAAATTAAGACGGGTTTAACGATATCTTCATCATCAGGGCGAACCATGATGAATTGGTATTGCAAATATGTTGATGCTGTGTAGAAAGAATTTTGTTAAATAAAAATTACCAGTTCATTTTGTAATGATGCCGTTTCTGTTTAAGAATTCTGTTTGTACACTATATCGAGGGCTGCCCGCAAAACTGCGGTTACTCCATTTTTGAAAACTTTACAGGAGAAGCAAAAAACTGATTCTTTTCATAAATAGTCATTATGCTGGTGTGTGCTTTAGAATATAAACTTACAATCACCAAGGAAAATACATGACAAAATGTAATTTTACTTAGCTCTGCTAATTATTTTGATATTTGTAACCTCTCGAGTTACAACATTTTTTGCCACGTTTTGCATTATTTTCACAACAGAAGTTTACCGCAAAACAGCGGTAACTCAACTTACAGCTGTTTTGCGGTGACATGTTTTGTAAATTTATTTGGCTGGTAAGGAGTAGGTATCTTTTGGCATAATATATTAAAGCATATTTTTATCAACCTGTTCAGTTAGAAAGGATCATGATGCATATTTATGAAACTATATATGCATAGCATGCCAAAATCAGGGTCATTGGCAAACAGTGAAGACCCAGATTAGATGCAACAGAATGATAAGTGTCTTGAAATACAAAAAGTTGTGAAAAACAAACATGTACAATGGACAACCATTTTATAACCAATATGTCTAAAGCTACAGGGTTGAAGATTAAAAAGGTCAAAATTATGATGAGTTGGTAAAGGTATAGGCATGTTAGAGATTTGGAGATGACTTCACTATTGTCATCATGAAAGACGCCTATATAATTCTGACCCCTTGAACCCCATTTTTAAAACTGGAGTTTACAGGGTAAACATTTTTTTTTTCCTATTTCTGGTAAAAATGTAGATTGTGGGTACTCGTTAAAACCACCTCCATGAGGCAGTTCTAAGGTGTACCCACAATCTATATTTTAGAGCAGAAATAAGAAAAAATAACACATTTTTTCAACTTAAAATTTTAGTGTTTTTTTGTTGTTTTTTTTTTTTTTTTTTTTTTTTTTCAGCGGTAAAATTTACAATGTATTTTACATTAGGCTTGTTTTCATAATGGTTTATGTTGGGTCAGTGGACTCTGTCAATCTCATATTTTCTGCAATGAACCTTCCTCTGCGCATTCAAACTTTAATACTTTTACAGGAACACCTTCTAGTAAAAAAGACAAGAGCTGTTACAGGACAGCATAGCTCATCTGTTCGCGCCTTGTCTACCTACACATATGTTTACACATTAATACATGCAATTCTTTAATGAAGTTTTTATATGATTTTATGATCATAATTATTCCAAACAATGAAGGGTTCTGGTAAGTGACTGCTTAAGATATCAACTTAAAAGTTTTCCAAAAGTGAGTGTTACTTAATTTTTAAACCCTAAGCCCCGCCCCCGGACATGACCCTTGGGGCTGAATGGGAAATGGCCCTGGGGACTGAAGGGGAATAGAAGTTTAACCCTTTACGGTGAAACTTTGATACCTCGAACACAGATGGTTCATTTACTATTGCTAATTTAAACTTGTTCTGGAGTCTTAGAGAATTCTTTCCATAGCTCCAGATAACCATATTTTAGGAAAATAAATGGTGATGTTTTCTATTTTATCTTGAAAGGTGTGTTGTGTGTACTCAGTAGAGTTGACTGTAATAAGTTTACACACCATTTCCTTCAATAACATAATGGTGAAAATATATCCTTAAATCATCCACATTATTTATCATGAACTGGCATTTTGAGTAAACCTCAGAAGTTTGAGCTGTCTCTTTTTTTGAAAAGATTTTTGTACACCCCAAACCATTTGATTTATCGTAGTTTGTAAATTATTAAACTCCAAATATGTAAGGGTTAATGTAGCCAGTGCTTGCTTTAAAAATGACTCCTAAGCCCCACCCCTATAATATGATTCTATTCCAAAGACAAAATGTTTGTTGGCCAGTGATAAATGAAATATGAACTGTTATGTAAAACTTTCAAGTGAGCATGACGTGGATGTGAAAGCTGATGCCGACATTTGGGTGATATCAACAGTTCTTCTGAACTTTATCACCTGCTCAGGCCTTGTCTTGGAAAAAATAAAACATGAAGTTTTTTACCTTGCTCTAATTGATTATGGACATGTGTAGTACTGTATAGCAAACAAGTCAATTAGGCCTCATTAGTAAACCTTGTTTTATTTTTCCAAAACCTGGAATAGACCTGATGATCCCTAAGGAAATAATATAAAGTACACTATGATGAAGTACATAAAGATGTTCTATTGCAACCTGATGTCACAAACTGTGTAAAGGGGTTGCAGCCAGTTCGACAGAAACCAGTCTGCTCAGCCAAATAGACTAGCAAACCTTGAAAATTCATATATAGACACTAGAGGTACCCCACAAGTGAAATAGTAACCATGGTTGACCATGGTCATTATGATTTTGATGGTCTACCTTTTTTAATGGCATGTTGTCAGATAGTATGAAAAATATAGTGTCTGTATTACATTTTTTTTTCATGGTCACCATAGTGGCTTGAAGAAATAGATGGGCTGCATGGTGCTTCCACACAGAGCTGAAACTGACCACACACGAGTACTGGTAAACTGCTTAGAGGATAACCGCTTAGAGGATCTAAGCCTGCCCAGGCAAAGGGGTGCGAGTCAGACCGTCCATGTTTGTAAACCCTATTGGTTTCATTGGGGGACACGGTTTGAGACGTCATTTCACCCCAATTTCAGGTAAAAGTCCCTCAAAATTGGAAGCAACCTCTCCAAAATGAGGTATACACTGTTGGCGGGGCCGTTTAACCTCAATTCAAACAAACAAAGCCATGGTTGTCAGTGGTTTGAAAGAGGGTAAAAATACAGTACAACTATGGTTGATTATGGATTATTATGGTCAATTGTCATAAATGTCCAACTAACCATTGTCTACCATGGTTATCCATAGCAGACCATGGCTGCTCATTAGTAGAAACCAAGGTCAAAATTACTACGGTCATTGACCATGGTTGATCATGGGCAACTGTCATAAAATTTCTAACTAATCATGGTCTACCATGGCCAACATAAAACCATGGTGGACCATGGTCAAATTTAGCTCTGGTTAAGTAACAGTGTATCTAATACATCACTCTAATCCATAACAGCAAAATTTAACATTTCTTTTTTTTTTTTTTTTTTTTTGCAGATTTGTAAATTTTCCTTTTTTGGATGGTGATGTTCCTCGTGCGCCATCCTATGGCGTTTATATTTCGCAATCAATTCGATTTGCTAGAGTGTGTAGTCATGTAACTGACTTCAACACTCGTAATAAATTATTAACGGCTAAACTCCTTAATCAGGGTTATCGATCGGTACCATAAACTACGCAAAGCCTTTTCAAAATTTTGTAGACGCCATTCTGATTTAATTTCAAAATTCAATATTGGACTTAAATCTCTTCTGCAACAAGGTCTATCGGAACCCGAATTTTATGGTGACTTAGTATATAAATTCAGAAAAATATATAACCCCAATGACTTCAGCACCCAATTTCGTAAAATCATTCTGCAATATAAAAAGGTTGGGTACAACATGGGTATTATACGACAGACTGCATGCATGGTAGTTAACCCAATCACGGTTGGCAACTTTGCTTCCCTCTTTAATTGCACGCCGGTGGGTCAGGCCTCAGATTCTATGACGGCTCCAACGTAAAGGCTAATTGAGAATTAGAGAGATAATGTCGGTTGGTGCCTGATGCTCTGTCTCTGGTCGGGCTCATCGGAGTCTAACTGTTGGTTTTCTTGCTCCAGCATTTCAGTGGTTTCTTGCTGTCGAGTCCTCACCGTTGTCTCACCTCTGTGGTTCTTTGATTTTTGTGTTCACGGAGATGTTGCACTGATGAGTTAGGAGGCCTTCATGCGGACTGAACAAATTATTTGTCTAAATCGCGACGGAAGTAAGGGCGAAGATTGTGGCCACGTAAAATCGATTTAAGCCTCCCAGTGGAAATCTTCCACTGACCGTTCCAAGGCGGCTCTTCTGTGGCGATTTATTTATGTTGTTGTTTGTTACTTACTGTGTGTATCACTTGTGTCTTTTTATTTTTGGATGGCCATATGGCCATTTTGTTGGAAAGTAACTGTCCTTATGGTCTTCCTTTTGATTAGGTTTCCATTATGGTCTGGTCGCTTAATGTTGTATTTCTTTCCCTTTGGTGTCTTTTATGGGTGGAGTAAGTTAATTGTATCAATTCCTGATCTTTGTTTTACTTCTACTTTGGCTTTGAGGCTTTTGGCTGTCTGTAAAAAAATCACCCTCCCCTAGAATTGTCCATAAACTAAGTGGACCATGTCAGTAAACCCAGTGGACATTTGCCATAGACTCAGTGGACAGTCTGGACATTATCCATGGATTCAGTGGATGCTCTTGACATATTGTCAAGGGAGGTCAAAGCACAGTGGACAATGTCCATGGACACTGGCCAGTCTGATTTAGTTCAAGTGTAAAGGTTCAGTAGCCTCAATTCAAATTTATATCCTCCCTTGATATTTATATTTATTTATCTTTTCAAATTTATTTACATTTACCTTAAAATTCTAATTATTTGAATTTATTAGTTATTCACATCTATGTAGACAAGAAGCATGTATCTAGCTTACCACCTATATAGAAGTTTTGTATCCACACTTTGATCACCTCTAAGAGATGGTTTTCGAGAATGTTTTCAACAGAATTTCATTAATATAAACATTGTTTAGTACATGTATCTGCCTGTTGGTTTGAGGGCTTAAAGAGCATTGAATGTCATAAAATATCAGTGACAGACATCTTGAACTGGAAGAATTCCTTCAGCTTGGTAGGGTTCCTGTACATTAACTGAATATAAAAATGTCTGCCTATTGTTTTTATGGTCTCGTCAACACCATGGTCAAACACTGACCATTGTCTACCATGGTGTTCTTGGTCAACTGACCATCATTTTCACCTGGGACCATGGTCATCAAATTATGTGGTTGTGGTGCAATTTTACAGAGCTTGGCCAACCATGATCCCAGGTCCATAGAATATCAAGGAAAACATGCTACTTCATGGTAAATCAATTTCACCTGGGTCAGTGTACTATCCAATTGCACTCTGCATTTGCTGAATTCACCAGTGGCAGAATTTGCCTCTTATAAGCCTGCAAGGTAAGCTGATAGGCTTGACAGCGGCCCACAGCTGGGCCATTCAACTTCATACCAAATCTGTGTAATTGAGCTTATCATCAAATTTGGTATAATGTCCTGAATAATAGAGAGAGGAGGGTTTAGTCCTCACTTTCCACCAGATTGTGTAATACTTCTCCATCTCCAATAAGGCTTAAATTTAAATGCTTTGTAAGAATCCTTTATTGTTTGAGAACAGATGGCAGCAACTTGGCATACTTGTTTTATTTGATTTGATGTTTAACATCCCCGTCAACACTGTAAAGGTCATTTTGGAGAAGTTGCTTCCAATTTCGTGGGACTTTTACCCGACATTGAGATGAAATGACATCTCAAGCCCTGTTGCCCAATGAAACCAATAGGTTTATTAGCATGGACGGTCCGCCTCGCACCGCGGTTCCTGGACAGACTTAGATCCTCCAAGCGGTTTACCAGTACTAGTGTGCGGGCTGGATTCAGCTCTGCATGGAAGCATCATGCAGCCCATATATTTCTTCAAGCCCCTATGGCAGGGGCCGTGGCATACTTGTATCTATACATAGACTTTTTTGCATCAGGAAACTACCTCAAGGTGAAAAACTGATCCTTGATTTCTTAAAAACAAAAGCTCAGCCAAGGGGAAATCTTCACAGTCAGTGAACCATGAAATGTATATCAAGGTGAAATGTGGATGCTTGCACCAAAGTTGCCATCCCAAGATGCAAGTTTGTACCAAGTATAATAAATGATTCTCTTATAGTTCTTTGGACCTGAACAGTGGGTTAAAAGCTAGGCTTGATACAATAGTTCTCTAAGTCAGTGAACCATGACATGAGATCAAATATGGATACTTGCAATGAAGTTGCCATCGCTAGAAGCAACTTTGCACTTAGTATGATCCATAATGCTCTTATAGTTAGAACTTCAGAAATGGACTTGAACATTTGGGTGAAAGTCAGTCAACTATAAAAAGTAGGTCAAGTGCAAAAAATGGATGCCTGCACTAAAGCTGCCATTCTTAGATGCTAGTTTGTACCAAGTATCATTTATGAAGTTCTAATAGTTCTTGAGAAATGGACTTGGCCACATGGGTGAAAGCCTGGGTTGACACAATAGTTTACAGTCAGTGAACCACGAAATGTAGGACAAGGTCAAATACGAATGCTTGCATTAAAGTTGCTATCCCTACATGCAAGTTGCTACATCAGGAATGAAGCACTTATAATTCTCAAGAAATGCACTTGTACATCAGGGTGAATGTTAGGGTGGTTGCAAATGCTGTCAATGGCTTGAAGTATGGATGAACAAACAGGCAAATTGATGGAAAAGTGGTCCCTATATGTATATAGAACCATGCTTCAAGCAGGTGCGGCAAAAAACTGGACAAAATCACAGTTGGCAGAAGGATACTGTATCTTTCGATATCTGTGACACTAGATGTTAAGGAACAACATGAAAAGTGGAACCAAAGTATAACAGTACTAGATCATTATACAAGATGCATACAGCATGTGATACACAGTGTATATAATGCACATGTATGTCATACATATGAGGTTAGGATAAATATTTTGTGCCATTCTTAATACCTTATAACCTTATCATTAAAACCAGCTGAATGTGGTAATAATATAAGATAAAATAAAATTTCCTCTTAGAACTTGAGTCATCATAGAGTTCGCAACTGGCAATGCAGGAACCTTATACAAGAAGATCATCATAAAGTTTCCAGTTAATCTTGTTTTGAGGGAAGAAAAGGTCTAAACTATGTCAAACCACCTGCAAAGTGATTCTAATAGGTTTTTGAAGAAATGTATGCAAGGCTTTTTATTGGTCTAGACTCATATTCTAGACAGGTTTTTAATTTTTTGGACCCCATTTTGATTTTACTTTTGGTCCTTTGAGATCAGCGAGAATATTCTGAGAAATCAGAAATAAATTATTGGTTTCGACTCATATTCTAGACAGGCTTTTTAATTATTTGGACCCCATTTTGATTTATATCGGTCTTTGAATCGACTGCCTATTCGAAATTCGCAAAATTGCAGTATATTTCCTCTGGCTTTCTTTGCCGGGTCATTACAGGGTCACTGATGAGGCTTTATTAGCCGAAACTACGTAGTATGACCCATTTTCTTTCTTATGAATGTTTTCATTGCTCTAAAAGGGACTCCTTTTTGATTTTTATTTATTAGCCCAAACTACGTAGTAAGACCCATCTTCTTTCTTATGAATGTTTTCATTGCTCTTAAAGGAACTCATTTTTGATTTTTATTTTATGTATGGCTAGCATTGACCTTGACTGTATTATCTGGAACTGTGAGTTAAAACCTTATTGCAGGCAAAAATACATAGACATTTGATATATTTTTCCCCGCAAAAGTGTTGTAACTCAAGTTACAACCCTTTTGCGGTGAAACTATTATGCATCTGAGATACAACATTTTTGAATTTTCAAAATTCTGAAAAAAGTAATTTCAATAGCACCCTGTTATTTTTGCAGGTTGTGGGCCTTTAAAATCAGAATAGAATTCTGCAAAAAAAGTCATTTTGTGAAAAAAGTGTAGTTACGCAGTTTTTCGGGCAGCCCTCGATATTATTTTACTCCACTTTGGTTGCTCACCTATGAGTCCAGCTGCCTAGGCAGTGGACCGTTATCTAAATATTTTGGATAAACACTGAACTTCAGGGAACTTGTAAAGCTGATTCTTATCAGCAATTTCATTGGGATACTTTCCTGGACCTTTTAACATCTGGTTTCGTTAAATTGAAAATTAGAAGGAGAAAAATCAAAGGTCTGAATGCCCTCAGAGTCGGTGAAATTTACAGAAGGCCATAAGGACAGTTACTTTCCCACAAAATGGCCATATGGCCATCCAAAATTAAAAGACACAAGTGATACACACAGTAAGTAACAAACAACAACATAAATAAATCGCCACAGAAAAGCCGCCTTGGAACGGTCAGTGGAAGATTTCCTCGCCATTACTTCCGTCGCGATTTAGACAAATAATTTGTTCAGTCCGCATGAAGGTCTCCTAACTCATCAGTGCAACATCTCCGTGAACACAAAAATCAAAGAACCACAGAGGTGAGACAACGGTGAGGACTCGACAGCAAGAAACCACTGAAATGCTGGAGCAAAAGAAAACCAACAGTTAGACTCCGATGAGCCCGACCAGAGACAGAGCATCAGGCACCAACCAACATTATCTCTCTAATTCTCGATAAGCCTTTACGTTGGAGCCGTCATAGAATCTGAGGCCTGACCCACCGGCGTGCAATTAAAGGGGGAAGCAAAGTTGCCAACCGTGATTGGGTTAACTACCGTGCATGCAGTCTGTCGTATAATATCCATGTTGTACCCAATCTTTTTATATCGAAGAATGATTTTACGAAATTGGGTGCTGAAGTCATTGGGGTTATATATTTTTCTGAATTTATATACTAAGTCACCATAAAATTCGGGTTCCGATAGACCTTGTTGCAGAAGAGATTTAAGTCCAATATTGAATTTTGAAATTAAATCAGAATGGCGTCTATAAAATTTTGAAAAGGCTTTGCGTAGTGTATGGTACCGATAACCCTGATTAAGGAGTTTAGCCGTTAATAATTTATTACGAGTGTTGAAGTCAGTTACATGACTACACACTCTAGCAAATCGAATTAATTGCGAAATATAAATGCCATAGGATGGCGCACGAGGAACATCACCATCCAAAAAAGGAAAATTTACAATCTCAAAATCAAAGTTATCGCGTTTATCATAAATTTTGCACGAAACAAATCCATCTACAATAGATAGATGTAAATCCAAAAACGGGGCCTCGGTATCAGAAGAATTTGCCTTATTTAACTGAAGTTCTAGGGGGTAAATCTGACTGATTAAACCATCAAAATAGGTATTATCAATATTTAATAAATCATCTAAATATCTAGAAGTAGAGCTAAAAGCTTCAATAATATCAGTTTGGTTATCAATGGAAAGCGACAAAATGAAGTCTCTTTCATAACAATACAAGAACAGATCAGCCACAAGAGGTGCGCAATTAGTACCCATCGGAATACCCACAATTTGTCTAAATAACTTAGTACCGAATCTAATATAAATATTGTCAAGTAGAAAGGTGAGGGCATCACACACTTTCTGACATGACCAAAGTGTATAATTCTTATGCTTTTTAGAAGTGAAAAATGCATTTCTGACATTACATGCAAGATAAGGAGAATCTTCTCTATGAAAATAAAAAACAAAAATGAGTTCCTTTAAGAGCAATGAAAACATTCATAACAAAGAAGATGGGTCATACTACGTAGTTTCGGCTAATAAAGCATCATCAGTGACCCTGTAATGATCCGGCAAAGAACGCCAGAGGAAACATACTGCAATTTTGCAAATTTCGAATAGGCAGTCGATACAAAGACTGATATAAATCAAATTGGCGTCCAAAAAATTAAAAACCTGTCTAGAATATGAGTAAACTAATAATTTATTTCTGATTTCTCAGAATATTCACGCTGATCTCAAAGGACCAAAAGTAAAATATAAACTACACTATGGTTGATGTACGGGGAGACGTTTTACGGCCGCCACACGGCACAACACCAGCTGCAGTGAAGGCAAATAAAAATCAAAAATGAGTTCCTTTAAGAGCAATGAAAACATTCATAACAAAGAAGATGGGTCATACTACGTAGTTTCGGCTAATAAAGCCTCATCAGTGACCCTGTAATGATCCGGCAAAGAACGCCAAAGGAAACATACTGCAATTTTGCAAATTTCGAAAAGGCAGTTTCTTTTATAAGATTATGAGGAAGTGTAGTGTAAAGAGTGGAAAAATCGTAGGTAGACAGACTAGAAGCACGAAAATGTCTAGATTTCAATTTATTTAAAACCTCATTCGAATTTTTTATAGACCAAAACAGACTTCTTCCCGATCTTTCAAAGACTTTATCACAATATTTAATTACATGCGTTTTAATAGCAGTAAGGCAGGAAGTTAATAATTTAGAAAGTTCAGTGGTAGTGCAAGAGCTAGAATTTGCAATAAACCGTGCTTTGTAAGTTTTTTTATGAAGTTTTGGTAACCAGTATAGCGTAGGAAGCTTGTCTTTGCCTTCGTTAACACACACAGCAAACTTGGTGGCTGAAAGACAAACATGTTTATCTACTATAGCTCTCTCTTCAGCTAAAGGCTGAAGTTCATAGGCCTTAGTACCACCAAGCTCCTGCTTAAGCGTGTTAACATAGTTGAGCCGTCACACAACGACGACGTTGTTAGCGGCCTTGTCTGCAGGGGCCAAAACAAACTTCTTATGAAATTCTTGAATACCTAGTTTAAGATGACGTAAAGACGTCTTGGGCTTAGGAGGTAATAAGTTAGTATTTTGAGAATAGAAAGAAATGCGTTTATTCACTAGTTTTAAAATCCTAAGTTTCCAGTCCTTAAGGGCTTTATGCTCAATATACTCTCGCTTACACCATCGATTACCGAATTCATTCAAGGAAGCAGCGATTTCATCTCTACATTTACTGAAATCAATTACAGAAGGAAACCGATATTTCGGTACTTTAGAAATTATATTCCTTATCCTAGAATCAGGAATAATTTTCAAATTGCCAGTAATTACATGACCAGCAGCAGGATAGCAATACTTTGAGTTTTTACAATCACATGAATCAGGAGTATTAGTATCAATATCAAGATCTGAAACATGTTTATTGAAATTAAAAATGATAGATCTAACAGGTTTGTTATATTTATAGCAAATTATAGGGGTTTCAGTATTTTGAAAATTAGCAGGAATGGAAGAAAGCACCGATCTCTCACGGAAGATACTGGGCAAATCTATAAAATACATACCATTATTAATGAAAGATATTTTGAAGAAATAGCGTTTATGATTAATTTCAGAATCAATGTAAGGACGGAGAGTATGCTGAGTATAGCCTCTAGTTAAGAGAGCCGCATCATATAACTGATGAGAACTATCGTAGAATTTATTCGCCTCGGTGTCCAGAAGACGTAAAACAGAAACGGGTAATGAACTTAAAAATGAAAGCATAGAGTGACGTCCATGATTTAATAATATAATTGACAGTCACTTCAGTCTAGTATTGTTTCGTTTAAACTGAGTTCACGGAGGTCCCATTAACTGGAAGATCGGCCCCATTCATGAATAATATTGTTGTGACAGCTGCAGGAGTGATCAAATTACTTCAAGGCTTAAACCCCAGTAAGGCCTTAGGACCTGATGAGCTTCATCCCAGAGTCCTGAAGGAACTAGCAAATGAGTTGGGTCCAGTTTTCGCACACTTGTTTCAACAGTCTCTTGATACGGGTGAAATCCCCAAAGAATGGCTCTTAGCAAACATTTGTCCACTCTACAAAAAAGGAGATGGGGCTCTTGCCCGCAATTATCGCCCTGTGTCTCTGACTTGTGTTCTGTGTCAATTGCTGGAACATATAGTCTGCTCAAACATCATGGCCCACTTGGACGAACATAAACTTTTGTCAGACAGACAACATGCATTTAGGAAAAGACACAGTTGTGAAACTCAGCTAAGCACAGTTATTAATGACTGGGCAAAAATCTTGGACAAAGGGGGACAGGTGGACACATTTATTCTGGACTTCGAGAAGGCTTTTGACACCCCTCCTCATGAACTACTTAAATCTAAGTTATTTGGTTATGGAATTGGGGGAAAGACCCTAAAATGGATAGATTCCTTGCTTTGCTACAGAAAACAGCGGGTTGTTGTTAATGGTGAATCTTCGGAGTGGGCTCCAGTTTTGTCTGGAGTCCCGCAAGGGACCGTTCTTGGTCAACTTTTGTTCTCCCTGTACATCAATGATATTTCCACTGACATTGACTCAGAAATAAGACTGTTCGCAGATGACTGTGTTTGTTACCGGGAAATTAGAGATACAGATGACTCATTGAAACTTCAGGCTGACATAGATAGATTAGGATGTTGGGCACGTAAATGGGGCATGAGATTTCAGCCAGTTAAATGCAATATTATGCAGATAACTAGGAAGAGATCTAATAAAGTTGAGGCTTCTTACACCTTAGAGGGAACGGTCCTCGGGAATGTGGACTCCATTAAATACCTTGGAGTGACAATCTCACACAACTTGAAATGGAATACTCATATTAGCAACATGTGTACTAAGGCAAATAGAACGCTTGGTTTCCTGAGGCGAAATCTTCATCAGTGCCCTCAGGATGTAAAAGAGGCAGCATATAAAGGTCTTGTTCGCCCAATCTTGGAATATGGTAGTTGTATCTGGGACCTCACCCAGCAGGCACTCAACGTTGAATCAACGTTGAGTTTGTGTTGAAATTAGGTTGATTGGTTGATCAACCTTATATCAACCTCTGTTCAACGGTGATTTATCAACACTGATTAAACGTTGGCAGTATAACGTTGAATCAAAGTTGATATGTTGTTGTATATAAACGACTGATTCTGCAAAGTTGAACTTAAGTTGGTAAAACTCTGCTGATTAAACGTTGATGTCCTTATTATTTAATCAACGTTGAAATTTGGCTGACAACCAACATTTGGTTATTACGACATAATAAACAACAACAACAGCAACGATATTATTATTATTATTGTTGTTGCTGCTGCTGCTGCTTTAAAACAGCACTCGCAAATATGAAAGAGCACATCACGTCGGGTCAACGTCGTATCAACGTCGTCGCATCGACGTTGATGCGACGTTACCTAAACGTAATGTGCCAACTGGGATAAAAATCCAGAAGGCGCGCAGGTGCAGCAAACGATCAGGGTCTACGCTGTTTGCTTGTCAAATACCAATTATATATGGATCTGATCAGTTTGTAAGTTTTGAATGGACTTTCCCACGAAGCTCACAGAAACAAAAAATGGCGGCGCCGAACAGAAAAAGGTATTTAGAGTTTTATCCTAACGTACGTCGCAGGCATAGCCAGTGTTTGGCTTATCCTGCGTCTAAACGAATACTAGTTGATGAGATGGTTCTTATAAAAAATGCAGGCTTTGTTAGATCTTATTTTCATATCTTTTGAGCCTTTGGTTGTGACGTGACGCGCCGGGAAAATCATATGCCCACAGAGCGTGTAAGTTTTTTCGTGAACTTGAGACAGAGAGGGGAAAAAACAACAGAAAAAAAGTATTCATTGTGCGAGGTAAGATTTATTATTATCATTCTTACTGCATACATTTTCATAATAGCATGTGTTATTACACACAATACAATGGAAACGAAGAAACTTTTGATTCATAATTGTGTACTCTTTCAAGTGCGCATTACAAGCGCATGCACGCAGACGCGCAGTTATGAAAATACACCGCCAGAAACAGAAACGGGCTTCTAATACAAAATATCATTTAAAAGTGATGTTGTAATAGCTTTGTTCTTTATAAATTTTAAAATTAACTTTTAAATGAAGAGAAACTTTTCATTTTTCCAGTTAACTTTTAAATCGAACGAAACGAAGTGCAATGAGGAATATATAATTGGCCAGTCAAAGGAAAAATATATAAATTAAAATGCCCGGTAAAATGTCTATTACTTAACAGTAAAATCAAGCTTCTGGGCCATGTAATGCTTATTTTAAGTCACTGGGAACCTTTTTAGAAAATATATGATTTTCAGCCAACTACTTAAAATTTTGTTATGCTCTGGCTTTACTCCTTTGTGTATACATAACTGTGCTTATCAGTTTTTCCACATTATAGGCGTGTAATATTAGAGCGTCTGGTGTTTATGATTCCCAGCTTATGCCACAAGTTTTATGCTTTTTTTATACGATAACACGCCCGTGCGACATAGTACATTTTTTCACATCTCAAAAATGGCTTCTTTTCTGATGAAAATTTGTGATATTTTTGTTACTCTTACTTCAAATATATGTTGTGGGTGCCCGTTAGAACCGCCTCATTGAGGCGGTTCTAACAAGTACCCATAACCTATGTTTTGAAGCAGAACTTAAGAAATAAGAAAAATGATATATACCCCCGTAAACCCCAGTTTTCTCTGTATGAAGTGGGGTTTAGGAGGTGTTAATTTCACGGCGAGTTCACGTGATGGATTATACGGCCCTTTCAAGATTATTTCACTGATATCGAGCCGATCGTTAATCAGAGGTGGGCGAAAACCGGAGTAACCGGAGAAAAAAATACCTAACCTTCCCTTGCAGAACTTGGCGTCTCACGTGTGACCCGAGCCAGGCTCGAACAACAGCGGTGAGGGATCTAATGATTAAGAGTCAGCGCTCTTATCCACTAGGCCAAGGAGGCCCATATGTTTTATGCCTGTACATGGTTTGTTTGGACGATTCCGTTCCCTATTATATGTTACTGTTATTATACATTTATTTTTATGCAAATAGTGTAAGATGCCCTGGGTGTACGTAGTACGTGGGTCTACACTATTTACCCAAATCTCATCCATTGTACCCTATATAGGCATTATAATTAGCAAATGTAATCCAACAGGGTTTAGAATAAAAATGCATATTTAAACGTTTGTTACAAGACATGTGCGGCCCCCGCCCATTGGGACTGACAGAAATAAATGGGCTGCATGATGCTTCAACGCAGAGCTGAAACCAACCGCACATGAGTACTGGTAAACCGCTCAGAGAATCTAAGCCTGCCCAGGTAAAGCGGTGCGAGTTGGACTGTCCGTGCTTATAAACCCTATTGGTTTCATTGGGCGACAGGGCTTGAGATGTCATTTCATCTCCATGTCGGGAAAAAGTCCCACAAAATTGGAAGCAACGACTCCAAAATGACCTATACAGTGTTGACGGGGACGTTAAACCTCAAATAATACAAAACTAAAATCATGACACTATATCTAGAAAAAAAATTTAATTCAGAAATAAACAGAAGCATAGGCCCACCCCTGCATTATTATTATTATTATTATTATTATTATTATTATTATTATTATTTTACTTTTCTTATTTCTTCTCAAAACATAGGTCGTGGGTACCCGTTAGAAGGCGGTTCCAACAAGCAACAACAAGCTACGGGTACGTATGCATGGAACATGATAGACGTTAATTTTATTTAGTAAGAAAAGGTTACTCAGGAAAAGCCACAATCAAAGACCACAGCCACCACAAGCCACCAAAATAACAGTTAGAAATGATGAGACGACACGTCACATACACAATCGAAATGTGCGTGCACCAACAGTACAAAACCAGAAACTGCAACGGAATCATTACGACAACATGCCTATGTAATGCAGGACAATATTTTATGTACCCAGAGATGATAATTGGTGATTTGTTCTTACTTCTGCTCCAAACATAGATTGTAGATGCTCGTTAGAGCAGGTTCTAACGCGTATCCACAATTAATAATAATAATAATAATCGACCTCTCGATCTAAAACCCGATGCTTTACCACTGCACCCCAGCGCATTTATGTTTTGGAGCAGAAATAAGTAAAATAATGTAAACCCCACCTTTCTCTATATAAAGTAGTGTTTAAAAGGGTAATCATTGCATGGACTTGTTAACATGATGTGACCGCCAGTAGTTAAACTACTGATTGGGTTTCAAATCCGGAGTTTACGAAATTGTCACCATCGCCCCCAATTTCGGTGCAGTGTCATACATAATGGCAATAACAGTATATTCAGCATTCATGGTCAGGTGGTACAGACGCAGTAAAGTGTATGGCATTAACAAACACTACCTGCATGCAGCAACATTTATTTACCTAGTTTGTTCATAAGCATATTTATCTTTCTCTCCTCTAATAAATAATGACTTCTTTAATGAATGAAATTTTGAAGATGAAGGAACAGGTTTTAGAGAGGGATATGGTAGGTAATCAGAGAGACATTTATAGGTCTAGAGTGAATTAGAGTGAACATTTGGACTGATTCCAGTCTACCACGATAAGTAAAACCGAAAAAAAATGTTTGGTCATTGTGAGGTTAATTAACTCAGATTTTTAGTTCAGTACTATTTTTGGTTATGGCATTTTCAAGATAAAACGTTATTTTCCGCATGTTTTCGTGTAAAATAGAGGATCCAGTGTAAATTGTTCATAAATAAGAACTTATCATGATGTGCGTTTTAAATTACTAATTCATAATTAAAACTCTTGCTGCATATATATTTATATTATCGGTCGATCCTCAAACCAGTCTGTTGTGGAGAGGTGGCTTACAACGTAGAAAACGATCCTCATACCTAGCAGTTATGGTGAGGTGGTATCGATACTGCAAAGCATACACCACTCATGATTTCACTATTTAAGTAGCACATAAAGTAAGGAATTAAACACAATAAATATCTAATTCAGAATTTAAACTTCTCGATGCTCATGAGTTTTTTTTTCAATCTTCGATCGATCCTCATACCGGTCTGTTGAGGAGAGGTGGCTTTTTTAGAAAACGATCCTCATGCCTTGCATTCATGGTGAGGTGGTATCGATACTTCAAAGAATACAACACTTACACATACATACCTTCGGTTTACAAGCATGATTTCATTATTTACGTAATTAGCACATGAGGTAAGGCAATGCTAATTCAGAATTTAAACTACTCTATGCGCATGTTTTTTTTTCAATTTTCGATCGATCCTCATACCAGTCTGTTGAGGAGAGGTGGCTTTTTAGAAAACGATCCTCATGCCTTGCATTCATTGTGAGGTGGTATCGATATTTCAAAGCATACAGCACTTACACATACATATTTTCGGTTCACAAGCATGATTTCATTATTTACGTAATTAGCACATGAAGTAAGGAAACCCTAATTCAGAATGTAAACTTCTCTATGGTCATGTTTTTTCAATTATCGATCGATCCTCGTACCAGTCTGTTGAGGAGAGGTGGCGATCCTCATGCCCTGCATTCACGGTGAGGTGGTATCGATACTTCAAAGCATACAGCACTTACACATACATACTTTCGGTTTACAAGCATGGTTTCATTATTTACGTAATTAGCACATGAAGTAAGGAAATACTTAGAATTTAAACTTCTCTATGCTCATGCTTTTTCAATTTTCGATCGATCCTCACACCAGTCTGTCGAGGAGAGGTGGCTTTTTAGAAGATGATCCTAATGCGAGGTGGTATTGATACTTCAGAGCATACAGCACTTACACAAACATACTTTTCCAGAAAACTTGAACGACAGCGGATCGCGGTTAAAGTTTACGCGAACCCCTTCGGTGTTCATTTAATTTGCATGCGACCCACTGAGTTCATATTTACATAAACAGCAGAAAGATAAAATGCATTTGAAGAATTGCCTTTCTTGTTTTTCAGATAGTGTTATGAAAAGGACCACCCTTGACCCCGAGAGAATTAAAAAAGAAAAGAAAAGAAATTAGCGTCCGACTAAAATAGACAGCTTACAGAACAGGCGGTAGCTAATGTCGAACAAAAAAAAAAAAACACACAGTGATCAGTTCTACAAACTTTAAGTACAACAGTGTTTGTGGCTCGTAATAGCTTAAAAGAAAATTTAAGTGAAAAAGAGGGCGACCTTGCATGCGTATGAAATATTTACAGTTTGCAAATTTATATGTTAGTTTCGTTTCTTTAATAAATCATTGTTTCTTAAACGCTGTTTCTGTAGTTATATCAGTTTGATTTAATGGTTGATATTTCAAAGTTGATGCAAGGTTGAAAATTAAGCTATGGTTCAAAGATGACTGATCAACGTTGATTCAACTTTCATATTCAACCGAATATCAACGTTTATTCAACATTAATATCTTAACGTTGAATCAACACTGAAATATCAACGTTGATTCACTGTTGGATTGTCAACTTTGAGTCAACGTTGACTGTGCAACGTTGATTCAAATTTCATATTCAACCCAAAATCAACGTTTATTCAACGTTTGCCTTCAACGTTGACTCAACGTTGAATCAACCGATTATTGCCCGCTGGGCAGTCACGACAGTGGAGTGGTCCTTAACGATGAAATTGAGAAAGTTCAGAATAGAGCTGCTAGATTTGTAACAGGCAATTACTGCTTTGAAACTGGGAGCATGACTGGAATACTTGGAAAATTAAAATGGGAGTCTCTCAAGAAAAGGAGAAAAGACAGTAGGCTAATCCTTTTATACAAAGGTCTAAAGGGTGCTGCCAGCATTCCAACAGATGACCTTGTTCCCCCAGCTAGACACTGTTGAAATCACCATTCGTTGGCGTTTCAGACCCTTAGCGCAAGAACTGACATTTATAAAGAGTCGTTCTTCCCCAGAACCATTAGAGATTGGAATGCCCTCTCCGATTCGATTATTTCGACAGCTGAAGGTGCTGATGATTGTGTAGCTAAATTTACCTCTTTGGTTAGAGCTAGGGACTAACTTCCCACATCAGGTGTATGAATGTCACCAGTAACAATTCTGATTCTGATTATCATGCTATATAGTAGCGTAAGCGAATTTCGCCAATAATCGAATTTCGCCAATTGTACATAAGATCGGTATTTCCGTGTGCGTGACGTCACAGGACATTACCAACTCGGGGAATCCTAAGGTCAAATTTACCGCCATCTGTCACTCATGTCAAACTGAGAAGAAATGCCAATCCGAGAGGTAATACATAATTTCCTACCTGTAGCAATGTATTTCCCGCCATTTTGCTGTGCCATTTTGTATCTCACATTTTTATTTTATTTCTCACGAGATTTGCAAGCTGCCAAAACAATCGCCAGCGTCTGTTTACATTTTGACCTTTCTAGTATGGAACTGACATATCCGTATTTTAGTATTGGGGCTCTCAAAAGGGAAATTAATGAATCAACTATTTGGGGGTTCTTATCGATGTTTAATGGAACACTGTAAATTTTCACAAGAGTTTTGAATGTAGGAGTGTATTTAATTATTTGCTCTTAATTGAACATTTCCACCTTTGGCCAAAATAATAAATATGTGTCAAAGTATGTACTTTCTTCTCTTCTTTTACTTTTTTTAAGTTACCTCCTGCATAGGGAACACCTGGTATTGGGGGCTCGAATTTTACTCCAAACTTTTAATGACAACAAAGATGGTGGAATTCCATTGATATTAACATGATGATAATTTTTACATAATTTGACAAAAATGAATAGTTATCTGTTACATTCTGTTTGTCTTGCAAACCAAAGTTGCTCATATCACCCATGAAACACATTTCTATTCTGATAAAGTGGATAGCGGATAATTTTACCCCCTCGGGTGCCCCTTTCATCAGGATTTCAAAAGTTGGCGAAATTCGCTTACTATTTTTCAAGATGGCGAATTTTGAGTGGTCTGAAATAGCGAAGGTTTTGATGATAGACATCGCTATTTTAATGCCGTAAAAGCTTCCCTTGTGTTGGATCAGGTCAGTATTTTTTGACGAAAGGGTTTTCTATCAGATAAATATGGGTTCATGCATACCGCACCAGTGTTTACGGTTACGTTGGCGAAATTCGATTACCCCAGTATACAAGGTCACGCATGACCTTGTTGCAATCCCTGTCTCCGATTACCTCACACCAAATCGCAGAGAGTCGAAATTTATCCACCCTTTGGCATACAAGCAAATCCCCCCACCCAGACCAACTATCACAAGTATAGCTTCTTCCCAAGATCAGTTATACACTGGAATGTTCTTCCAGCCTATATTGTCTTACTACCAACCTTGGCACAGTTCTGTCATGCTGTCTGCCAGGTGATGCATGTGTCCCCCTAAGCCACCAGATTCTGTTATATCTTTTAACTATACTATCTATCTATCTTCCATAACACCTTAACCTCCGAAGAGGACTTCAGATGGGTATTCCGGTATACCAAGTGCTAAAGGGGGTTAGTTGAATAAAAGGGGACAGAAAAGTGGGTGAGATGAGTTTGTGCAGTGCGAAAAGAGAATGTTAGTATAGTTAAAAGATAAAAACAGCTTCTGGTGTTTAAGGTGATAAGTGGACTACCTGGCAGACAGCTGTACTAAACTGTGCCAGGGTAGGGAGGACCGGTATGTGATGGGGTAGGGCATTCCAGTGGATGATAGTGCGGGGGAAGAATGTGAACCTGTAGTAGTCTTTTAGAGTCATGATCTGTCGGTATGCTAGAGGATGGTTTTTTGAGGAGGTACGGGTATTCCGGATCAGGTAGTCAGCAGCAGGTATCGCAACAAGGTCAAATGTGACCTTATAAAGGAGGACCAACCGACTGTCTATGCGTCGTTGGTCGAGGGTGCGCCATTTGAGATCCTGGAGCATTTTCGTGGCGCTAGATGTATATCGGTAATCTCTGTTTACCCATCTAGCAGCCCTTCGCTGCACTGATTCCAATTTGTAGGTATCTGAAGCCGTATAAGGGGACCACACAGTAGAAGCATACTCTAACTGTGGGCGGACAAGCGTTTTGTATGCTGTGGCCTTCAGGTCCTTATTGTTGACCCGAATATTACGTTTTAGGAAGCCTAGAGTCTGATTTGCCTTTTTACTAATGTTATTTACATGATCTGTCCATCTGAGGTCTTCCGAAATGGTGACCCCTAAGTATTTGGCGGATGATACAGTTTCAAGTACAGCCATGAAGACGGTATTCAGTTTGGAAGGGAGATTTACTTCGGGTCACATGGATGACCTGACACTTTGAGGGATTAAAGCTCATATCCCAGAGCTTTTCCCATTTTTCAAGGTTCTCAAGGTCTTTCTGGAGGATCTCCGAGTATGTCTCAGCATCGAGGGCAAGGTACATGGCTGTGTCATCTGCGAATAGCCTTACTCTGGATCTTACCTGATCCGGAAGATCATTTATGTAGGCTAAAAACAACATGGGACCGAGAACCGAGCCCTGCGGGACACCTGAGGGAACTGGGATGCTGTCAGAGTTAGAGCCGTTTAAAATAACTGATTGTGACCTGTTGTCTAGAAAATCTTTTATCCAGTTTAATGTGTTCCCTCTTATACCATAGAAATGAAGTTTTTGGAGTAATTTTTCATGTGCTACCTTATCAAAAGCTTTGCTAAAATCTAAAAGGATGAGGTCAGTTTGCTTTCCAGACTGCATATTTTTAGCAAGTTCATCAACAAGCATAACTTTCTGTTCGCACTGTATAAACTCATTTCACCTACTTTGCTTACCTTATATTTCAGCTAACCCCCTTTAGCACTTGGTATACCGGACACCCTTCTGTTGTCCTCTTTTGAGGTTTAGAAGTATCGAAAGAATGAGAAAGAAAACTTATCTAACCTCAATCCAATGGGCTCGAAAAAAATAAGGGCGAAACGACCCACTAAATACGGCCGAAACGACCTGTGACCCACGGAGAGCATACCAATAGACTACATTGAAAAATAATGGCGGGTGAACCAAATGTCAAATCAGCTTCACACTCAAAAACGTTATTTACAGGCGAAAGCGGCTCCCCAGTCATATTTTTCATGCGGCCATGTAGCGAGCGCCAATTTCTCAAACCACTCATTGAGGCAAGCGAGAAAACCTTTCAAATAACCCCCTGTTTCTGACAAATATATAGTGCTAGAGATGATTTCCTCAGCTGATCAGAGTTAGAAGCCTCCGTGGTGCAGTGGTTACGCTACTCGCCTTGTAAACCAGGGATCGCAGGATCGATCCCGGGCTTCTCCAGACTTTCGGATGAGTCTTTAAACCGAGGTCCCGTCTCCGTATGACCTTAGCTGTTGGTGGGACGTAAAACGAAAACTCACTCACTCACTCAGCTGATCAGAATCAGAATTGTTACTGGTGACACGTCAAATGACATTCATACACCAGGACCGGTGATGTGGGAAGTGAGTCCCTTGCTCTAAACCGGTATGACTTAATACCGCATAAGAGTCATATGCGCGCATATCCATATGACCTTAAATACCGCATATGAACTGTATTTTTTTAATAGGTGCCAAAATTTCTTTATTTCAAAAGTGTTAGACACTTTTACGAATTAAAAAGCAGGATTTCTCAATTTTCTATGTAAAATTAGATGTATATAATCCCACAACATGCAAAGCAAATGCGGACATGGATTCCTTCCTTCTCGTCACCTTTCACTTACAAAAGGCCTGCATTTGGTTTCGTGTCTTGCAATGAGAGATAAATGAAATTATACTTAATATTTAAAACAGATTGTACAAGAACTTTACGAGTTAGTTTCATGATTTTGACACCCAACAAAATTGGCTATGCATAAAATTGTATTGAAAAGTGTACGAGAATTTCATGAGCCACCGTGCATATGAATTCATATTCGCGCATATGAATTCTAACAGTGCAGAGGGAAAAGTCACGTATGAGCAAAGATGTTTTATCCCACGTATGAACCAAGATGTTTTATAACATTCATCAAAATTTAATTAATTTGATAAATCTGCGAAAATCGTTGGTGATCCTTTTTTCCTGTACTTCTTTGCAATATTGTGCAACTGCAATGCCTACGGCTTTTTAGATACGCTTTCCAGATAAGGTAGCTCTCAATAATTAGCAATAATAATATTATTATGAGCCAGCGCATGACAAAATCTAAAAGAATGCTTGAGCGACCAGTGAAGACTCGGATCAGCCTGTGCATTCGTGCAGTCTGATCAGAGTCTTCGCTGCTCGCATGTACTTATTATAGGCTTATATCTATGCAGAGACACATAAGCAAAAGGTATTGTCATAGTGGATGCGCGCACAGGTTGATTTGAGTCTCTGCTGGTCGCTACAGTCTTATTGTAGGTTTTGCCATGTACCGGCTCATTTGATTAATTATTTTTTTAAAAATAAATTTTCAACAGATCTCGACAAAAGGAAAGTTTTGGAAAAATAAACGTTCGTATGCGGCGTTTTAGGTCATATACGCGCATATGACTCATAGGCGGTATTTTACGGGCATTTTTGATTCTCGGAGAGATATGGAAAGTTTTTGTCTATATTTGTATATATATTATATATATATATATTGCCTGCGGTACGGTCTACATCCATATCATAATTATATGCATAAAAATATGAAAGGTTATATTAGCATTTCATATGCGTCAGTTTGGTTCATATGCGGTCGTGTTAAATTCTTGTTTCTTTATATTTAATACACAATAATGTTGTTTAAAAGTAATTATATCATTTCAATAACATTGTTTTCAATTTATACAAAATTTCCAGTCATTTTTTGCGATAAAAAGTATAAGGTGGTAAAATAAACATTCATATGCGGTATTTCAGGTCATATGCGCGCATATGACTCATATGCGGTATTTAGTCATACCCGCTCTAAACCCCTGTCACACAAGGTCCACATTTTCACGGCGTCCAAGAAAAATGCTGGGCCCCGCCCGTCGGGGGGGCTTGAAGAAATAGATGGGCTGCATGCAGCGCTGAATCCGAACCGCACACGAGTACTGGTAAACTGCTTAGATCCTGCCTAGAGGATCTAAGCCAGCCCAGGCAAAGCGGTTCGAGTGTCGGACTGTCCATGCTTATAAACCCTATTGGTTTCATAGGAAGACAGGGCTTGAGATGTCATTTCATCTCAGTGTCGTGTAAAAGTCCCACAAAATTGGAAGCAACGTCTCAAAAATGACCTGTTCAGTGTTGACGGGAACGTTAAACCTCAAATCAAACAAATCAAAGAAAAATGCAGAATGCCGAGGTGTGCGCAGTAGGATCGCAAACATCGCTGTAGCAATGCAGTGGCATAGCCAGTTGACGCATTGGGATCGCATAGAATGCCAAGCGACGACGCTCATTTTGAGCATGCTCAAAACAAACGCCGACACTCGGCTTTCTGATAAGAGCGCAATGAGGTCGCCCTGAGGTTGCCATAGCAGCGCAGTAAGGTCTCCTACAACGCTATAGGAGCTCGGCAGGGGCGCACAGAGGTCTCCTACAATGCCTTTCTAGCTCCCCTTGTATAATTGATTAATTTTTTGATTGATTTGAGGTTTAACGTCCCCGTCAACACTGTATACATCATTTTGGAGACGTTGCTTCCAACTTTGTGGGATTTTTGACCCACCATTGAGATGAAATGTCATCTCAAGCCCCGCTGCCCAATTAAACCAATAGAGTTTATAAGCATGGACAGTCCATCTCGCACCGTTTTGCCTGGGCAGGCTTAGATCCTGTAAGCGGTTTACCAGTACTCGTTTGCGATTGGTTTCAGGTCTCCGTGGAAGCATCATCCATCTATTTCTTCCAGTCCCAATGGGCGGGGGGCACCCGCTTGTATAAGCGGTGGCTAGAGTAGACTGTGGAACTTAAAATTTGATTCAGTCCTGTCTTCTGTGCTGACTCATGCCGGGATTGATAAGGTAATGGCGGTCCACTTGCTTCTGCTTGCGGTGGACTTGCTTCCGATGGCACACAAGTACCGATAAACTGCATAGGGGATCTAAGCTTGCCCAGGCAAAGGAGCGCGAGTCAGACCATCCATGCTTATTAACCCTTTTGGTTTCATTAGGCGACAGGGATGAGATGTCAATTCATCAAAATGTCGGGTAAAAGTCCCACAAAATTGGAAGCAATGTCTCTAAAATGACCTATACTGTGTTGATGGGGACGTTAAACCTCAAATCAAACAAAACTGTTTGACTGATGAAGATGTCTGTTTACACTTTGCTTTATAGTGCAAACGAACGTCTTCAACATGCTGCAGTGCAGTGTGAGTGCCGTAAAAGCGCAGTGCATGCAGCGTTAGTGCCGTATAAGCACAGTGGATGCGACGTGAGGGCGCATACAATCGCCATCAAGAACGCTGCAGGATCGCGATAGATCGCCATGTAAGCTCCATAGCAACGTCTTGGTCGCTGTAAGGACGCCATGACAGGTCCATGTTCATGAAAAATATCCCATATTTCTTGTGATCTCTCCCGGCATTCTGGAAAATTAAACAATGCTGTTCCATTGCAGTGGAAACGTGGCATAGTGTGACAGGGGTATAACCAAAGAGGTAAATTTAGCTACACCATCATCACCACTTTCAGCTGTCGGTGATTCAGTGATTCTCTTTTATCTTGGCCATTACCTTACTTTCTTCCAATTTCACCTTAACCCCATAGGAGTGTGATAGCTCAGTGGTTAGTGCACTTGCCTCTGATGCTAGAGGCCCCTGGTTCGATCCCCGGTGGCAGTCATTATTTCGGTGTCCGAACATGCTCCATTGGCATCATTTGCAGGGATGAATGTCATAAAAGTGCACGTCCTTTAGATCAGGATGTAACTGAAGGCCCCCTGCGCAGGGAGATTCATCCCCTGTGCCGGTTAAAGACCCCCAACAATAATTACATGATAAATGTGTTGGCTTTCATCCTTTAAACCCGGCGTACACGTTGTACACCCAGAGCTACAGATAATTTTTAGGCCAAAGAGTATTTTACTCCCTGATTTTCTTTTCAAAGGGTATTTCAGGTCCTCGAAATTTACTGAAAGAGTAAAATGTTACACAATTTTTTGGAAAGAGTATTTTGACACATACATGTAATATGCTTTTTATTCCCAAGTGTGTCAGTTTTTATAACATATTGATGATGATATATATATAGTGAGACAACCACGTTTTTACAGCTTTTTCACTAACATTTTGCCCCCCATGATATTTGGATTTTTTCTCGATTTCTCGGAAACAGCCGCTAATCACATCATCTAGTATTGTTCTTGCAATCTTACAGGGGTTTGTTACTTCCTTCCTGGTTAGGAAGTTCAATATGTTGCCCGCATTTGCTGGCATTTTCGGTCTTAAACGACCGGACTTCGATGATTTCTCCGCCATTTGTTTGCATTGGAAACCAACAGAGTGATTTCCCTTGCCGATCTGTTATTCTAATCACGATTGGCCGAACGAAAACGAAAGTACCAATCAGACAACGTATTATACAGCGGCTTTTGGTAGAACCGGATATGAAGTTGGGTTGCTCGATTTACCGAAACGAAGTCGGTTTACTCCAACTTTTATTTTGCACCCGTCGGGACCATGACGTACCCGTTTTTTCCAATGCGTAACGGTACGCGAAAAATTTTCTATGCGTTTTTTATGAGAATTAATGCGTATATTTACGCAGATACGCGCCATATCTGTAGCTCTGTACACCTGCGAGTAATTGCCTTATTCCAGTGGACCATAATGCTTTGCGCGAATGTGACATCAGGTGCAAACAAAACGGTTGACTGTTATGATTTCCAAAATTACCCAGTAAAAACGGGCACTTCTGGTGATTTCTGTTGCATTCCCAGTTGTTCAATATCCTGAGGAAGCCGTAAAAGGGTTGGAAAACAAGTTTCATTCTACAAATACCCATCAGACAACAAGTGAAAACTTTAGGGTGCATGCATGGCATTGGGACGATGTATCATGAACAAGGATGACAACGCTTGCTTTTCGCTTTTTGAATTATCTGCCCTTGACTTAGTTCCTTATAATAAACTATGTCCGGGCCATAGCTCTTAATACTTATGGAATATATTTATGAAACTTTACAGGTACATGCATGGTATATTGAGATGATGTGTCATGAGAAGACAACTCTTGCTTTTTTGGTTTATGAGTTATCTGCCCTTGATTAAGTTCCTTATAATTAACTGTGTACGGACCATATTTCCTCAACCGTATGGAATATATTTATGAATTTTTACAGGTGTCTGCATGGCGTTGAGACGATATGTTGGCGTAACGATTTCACTAGCGTCAGCCGCGAAAAAATACATCGCAGGGACACAAAGTATCTTTTATAATCTCCTATGCGACCGATAAGGTGCTAATATTATCGGATACTTGAGATGAATAGGGGTAATAACTAACAGAGCATGCTCCGCATGCAGGCCACTTCTGATTAATATAGTTAAATAGGTAATAAATTTATAACCTAAGCATAACAGTTTAATCCTGCTAATTGGGGATCAAAGTAATCTTGCGTGAAAACTTTGTAACATTGCAGCAATGGAGAGGAAGAAATGGTTCCGTTTGCAGTAATGTAATAATAACATATGTAGTTCTTGCTTTAGCTTTGTATTGACTTAAATGTCTGGAGTAAAAATACGTCGGGCTGACTTAGTATCAACACTTTTTTAGCTCGCCTGTACGAAGTACATGGAGAGCTATTGTTGTCACCTCGGCTTGTGCGTTTGCGTTCCCGTCACACTGCGTTAAAGTTTTTCAAATGCTTATATCTCAAAAGTGACTCATCACAGACCACTCATATTTGGAACTTAAGTACCTGTGGGGGTCCTCTGATTTTCAAAGAGAACAGACCCCTGGGTTCATGCCCCGGGTGGGGCTAGGGGTCAAAATCTAGAAAACCTTTGTAATTCTGTGTTAAAGTTTTTCAAATGCTTATATCTCAACAGTCACTCATCACAAAGCATTCATATTTACAACCGGGGTCGGCAACATTCTTTCGTGGAGATTGATCATGAAATCTTTTCTACGGTCATTCTCTCCCTTCCGCTGATTCAAGAAGGGCAGTTGTCAGTTTCTGGCGAAAGAATGTGCACTGTACCTGTTAACGGCTTACGTATAAGCCTGCCCAGGAAAGTGTGGATAGGTAAACTGACCGGCTAAAATGACCTAAATAGTGTTGACTGGGTCGTTAAACTCCAATACAAACAAACAAAATTATATTTACGACTTGGATACCTGGGAGCGTCTTCTGAGATTCCAAGACAACACACCCCTTGGGTCATGCCTGGGAGGAGGGATGGGTAGGGGCTAGGGGTAAAAATCCAGGACACCTTTGTAATTTGTTGTATACCTTTCCATTATACTAACAATTGGTTATACATCAGTTAACCAAGTGAAATTGGTTCAAGTGTAAAAGGGTGAAGGTCATGGTGACCTACATTTCACGGTGCAGTGATTTTGCCTTATATCTTGAAGTCTATTTTATTGGAGAAATGTCATACCTGGGATATTAGTTCCATGTGACTCCACAATTGACCTCAAAAGATATCTAGGTCATTGTGACCTATATTTCATGGTTCAGCGATTTTGCCTATTATCTCGAATACTATTTGATGGAGAAATGTCATACCTGGATTATTAGTGCCATGTGACCCGATAATTGACGGCAAAATATATCTAGGTCATGGTGACCTACATTTCAGGGTCCAGTGATTTTGTCTATTATCTTAAATACTATTTGATGGAGAAATGTTATTCCTGGGTTATTAGTTGCATGTGACCCCATTATTGACCTCAAAATATATCTAGGTCAGTATGACCTATATTTCATGTTTCAGTGATTTTGCCTATTATCTTGAATACTATTTGATGGAGAAATGTCATACCTGGATTATAAGTTCCATGTGACCCGATAATTGACCGCAAAATATATCCAGGTCAATGTGACCTTTATTTCATGGTTCAGTGATTTTGCCTATTATCTTGAACACTATTTGATGGAGAAATGTCATACCTGGATTATTTATCCCATGTGACCCCATGATTGAGCTTGAATTATATCTAGGTCAGTGTGACCTATATTTCATGGTTCAGTGATTTTGCCTATTATCTTGAATACTGTTTGATGGAGAAATGTCTCACCTGGATTATTAGTTCCATGTGACCCAATGATTGACATAGAAATATATCTAGGTCCTTGTGACCTATTTTCATTGTTCAATGATTTTGCCTTATAATTCAGACACAATTTGATTCTGAAATGTAATATCTGGAATATATGTTCCATGTGACCTGATTATTGATCTGAAATATATTTAGGTGAGTGTGACCTGTATTTCATGGCTCATATATTTTACCTTATATCTTGAAGTCGCGAAACAGGCTAGCAATGATGTCATGCGACAGCTCTTGTTTACTTACATTTCGTTTGTTTTCGGATAAAAATCTTTTAAAAGATGAATAAATTTAACTGTTGCATTTTATAAAATCATTATACTGACGATAAATATACGATTTTATTGCGCAATGTCGAACTGTGATTAAATAATGGTTATCACGAATTGCCCAGAGACAGTTCAAATGGATGATGCAGGGAGATAGCATGTGGCGACTTCTGAAGAACCCGACGTCTTTAATGTTGTCAATAGTTATAAAGTATGCTCAATACTTAGCCAACTAAAGCCGTTCACACAATATCAAAAGAACTTCTATATCGGATGGTTGAACATCAGGCTTGGCCATGTCCTGGACCAGCAGGTATCTATATTAAGTGACACCTGAAAAGAATGACTTGCAATCTTGGCTTACTTTACGCTCATTATCACATGGCAATTTGGAAAAAAAAACAACATTGAGTCTTATTTGTTAGCAATAACGGATTAACTAATTTATTGTCATAAGATTAGTGATAGGCCACGGACAGATTAATAGCTATCAGTATTTAAAGATCACATTCAGATAAACTGCAAAGACAATATTATTGACCAATGTCACATTTCTCGTGGCCGTAAACCTCTAGAAAATGCATTATGATTCTCTGTTTATTAGTCTGTTTTATTTAACGAAGTACAAATGCTTGGTGTTTGAAACCTGTGGTATACCACGGTACATAAGCGGTACATGGGTGTATACCGCGGTACAATTTCCAAAGGCGGTACCCAGCCCTAGTCATGAACAAGGAAGAAAACTCTTGTTCTCTTGAAAATGATATATATACCTTTATAATAACTTCATGCTATACCTGTTGCAATTACATATAAACCCTCTTTTCTAAATGGCATTTTGGCAGTGGCATCCGTGTCCTATGGACACTTTTTCTAGTTTAACATGCCTGTATTGTATTGTGTATGTGAAATCTTCCTGCAGACAACTCATTCTGGTACAGTGAGCAACTCCTGTGTCTGAAAAAAATGGAGTTCTTAGTGCGGCTCATGGATACAATGCACTATGTCCATATACCCCAATGAAGCAGGTAACCAGTCTACAGTTGTACATGGGTTTTGTGCTTTAAATAATGAGAGAATCATACGAGCGCTACCAATTGTACACCTATCTAGTCCAGTTACCCACTTTATCGCGGGACATGAATAGAATACATTGTATCCAGGAGTAGTGCTTTGAACTCCCACTTTTAACCCTTATCTCGCTGAATTTCTGTCCATCAACCAATCAAATTACTTGATGTAATTTATTGCTACAAATTCATAAACTGAATGCCAAACAGTGTAGATCCTGATCAGATGGCTTCTTCAGAAGCCATCTGATCTGGATCTACACTGTTTGCAAAGACAGGGGTTGTCGTGAACAGCAAGATAAGGGTTAAATAATCAGAGTTTCTTTTATTTTGCAGCATGGAGGGGGAAAGGTGACCTCAAAAGCTGGGCCAGATTGTATTAAGTAAGTACACCACAATCTCTATATAACATTGCTGGGTTCCAAAGTAAAATTATATTAGCTGAAGAAGAGGGTGTTATGTCCAATATAATGCTTGGATTTTCAATTCTACGTTGAAAAAAAAGACTGTGTATAGTAAAAATCACAAAAATTTGGACACCTTGAGGACTTACAGTAATTCTCTGAAATGTTTTTAACAGATTTGTTTCTTGATCAAGCAATGAGTCCTGATCCAGCAAAGAGTCCTAAATGTGCAGATGGAATGGTAAACAGTGTAGACCCTGATCAGACTTCTCCGGCTTGAAGAAATAGATGGACTGCACAATGCTTCCATGCAGAGCTGAAACTGACCGCACACAAGTACTGGGAAACCGCTTAGAGGATCTAAGCCTGCCCCGGCAAAGCAGTGCATTTACTCGGGCCGTCATTGCCTAAAAACCCTATTGGTTACATTGGGCGCCAGGTCTTGAGATCAGGGCTCGAGAAACTGAAGAATCCAAATCGGTCCAGCCAGATTTCGCCCAAAAAATACGGAAATTGCCGATCGGTTTCGGTAATTTCCGTAAACTCAGTTGGCGACTTTCAATTTCAAAATGTGTTATTAGCGTAACGAATGACATACCGATGTTGCTCTTACACTTGTCAACGGATATGAGCACCAGTATCTCGATTATAAACAACAATTATTGCTCACATCGTTCAGATTTCATCTACTTTCATTTTCTACGCCAGATTTCATCTACCTTCATTTTCCCAATATCCGGGTCCCTCAGAACCTGAAGACCGCTAAAGGGAAACAACCGACTTGGGGCAGTAAAAGACCAGTTCGATGGTCACTATATTTTTTCCCCCTTTTTAAAACCTTTAAAATATTTCTCTTATTTCACGCATTTTATTTTGCCCAAATTGCTTTGTTTACAAATGGCGACAACGTGCAGCAACGTGGTCGGAAAATGACGTCATACGGTTTCCGTTTACACAATACACATTAATGCAGTCAAGGACGTCAGCCACACACCTGTTTTAAGTGATTGATTTTAATAGAGCGTATTTCTAAAAAAATCGTTTTGAACGGGTTAAAAAATCGAAAAACATTTCTTTACTCTCGAAACAAAACATGGCCGAACGAGAGTCATTGAAAATCTTACATGGCCGAACCGTGTTTAAAAGAATATAAATACATATTTCACGATTACACAAGCCTGAAACAAATCGCTTTGTCTACAAATGACGTGGTTTATGTTATTGGTTTCAATGGAGCGTATTCTTAAATAAAAATATCGTTTAGAATGGGTGAAATAAAGCATTTTCCCTTGAAGGCATAACACGCAATGTTCAGACATGACAGGTGTGTTTTGAAAATTGCGCCCTGTGAAAAAAAAAAATATATATATTCAAATACCGGTTCTATAGTAAGCCATAAATTAATGACTTGTCTAAACAAACTAGCGTATGTCCTGCATTTATTGACCTTATTTTCTCACCTTGCCAGCTTGCCGATAACGCCTCAGGCCAGTTTTCACGGATTAATAATTTTGACACACAGGTCAAATTGCGCTCACCCAAGTGGACAGATCAGATTACATGATTTTGACACGCGGATCAAATTTCGCTGGGATAAGATCAAAGACCCCGACGTGGACTTGTCCGATTTTCACCTAGTTAGATAATGAACCAGTCTAACACCTTGCGCTTCAGGCATTTTTGTGTACTTGCTTGGATTGTCAATGGAAAAAGGTCAGTTTGTTTTTACAAAATAACGGCTTGGCGAAAATTTTCGAACCGATTTTTTTGAAAATTTTAATAAATTATGGACCGATTTTTTAGTCTTCTTTTCCAGTTAAAATCGGTTCACTAAGCCCAAAATCGGTCCAGGACCGGGAAACCGGCATTTTCTCGAGCCCTGCTTGAGATGTCATTTCATCTGAATGTCTGGTAAAAGTCCCACAAAATTGGAATAAACATCTCCAAAATGACCTATACAGTGTTGACGGGAACGTTAAACCATAAATCAAACAAATTCTTTGATATTTTCCTCAGCTATTTCTTCTGTACCTTTTCTCCATTTCTCTGAAGTGCAACACAAAGTGACCATCTAGGTTTGAGGTGTCATTTACCCTTTTTATATGGCAAACCTCAAAACTGGTCATTGGCGAACAGATCAGACATCACTGAACGCAACGTCTGGTTAGGACTCACTGTTTGCTGAATTTCAACCATTTTCTAAAAAGAAATTCTCTAAACATGATAGCACACCCATATGACATAGTGCATTTCTTTCCAGTCTCCAAAATGGCTGCAAACATAGGCTGTGGGTGCTCGTTAGAACCACCACATCAATGCGGTTCTAATGAGTACCTACAGCCTATGTCTTGGAGCAGAAATAAGAACAATAATGTATACCCCTGTAAACCCCAGTTTTCCCTCTATAAATAGTTCTGATTAGTCAGCCTTAACAACAGCTGTACAGGAACTTGAGGATGACTAGTTTTAAACATGACTTGCTTCCATACATGCAAAGTGTACTAAGGCCAAAAAAAAAAAAGACGTGTTTCAGGCTTCCCCTGAAAAATACCTACCTGTATCTTGGCCCAACCCAATTTTTGACATTAACCCTTTTTGTACCAAATGGACTCTTCCGCTTTATATATAGCAGGAGTAGGAGTCCATTTCAAAATTCAGGGGTGTCAGATGGTGTTTTCTTCAAAATCTTTTTGGGAACTGGCTGAACGTTTTGTAAACAGTTTAGGCCCTGATCAGACGCGTTCTGATCTGGGCCTGCACTATTTGCCAGGGTACCCGTTTTAGGGTTTCTGGTACTAAATGGGATAAACCATGATACATCGTTGTTGTGAGAAATAAAACTACATTGACATTCGTTGTGGAACAGGCCTCGTAGGTATGTGTGGATCGTGTCTGGTCCATAACTTGGTTATTCCTTGATGAATCTTGAAATTACTTGACAGATTTGTTAACCATCATGAGACAGTGTGTTGCACACAAGACTCAGGTCTCTTATCTGCAAGTTTAAGGTCACACTTAGAGGTGACTAGAGCCTAGTAGAGGTCAAAGGTAAAAAATGGGGACCTTCTTGGGTCATATCCATAACTTTGTCATTCCCTTGATCTACCTAGAAATTACTTTGCAGAATTGTTTACCTTCATATGATAATGTGTCATGCACAAGTCTCCAGTCCTTAGCTGCAAGATGGAGGTCTCACTTAGGGATTAACTGTCAAAATTGGGTCTATTTTTATTTCTGGTCCATAACTTTGTCATTCCTTGATGGTTTTAGAAATTACTTAGCAGAAATGTTAACCATTATGAGACAAGATCACAGTAAGAGGTCAAAGGTCAAAATCAGGTCTTATTTTTGTTCCTGGCACTTAACTTAGTCATTCCCAGATGGATTTTGAAATTGCTTGGGAGACCATCATGATCGAGACAATGTGTTGGGAAGTACATGTAGGGCTAAGCCTTCTATGGTACAGTTCAAACTTAGAGGTCAGAGTTAAAGAATATTGTATTCACACTTCTCCTGTCATACAACACTCATTTTTGTGTCCCATGTAATATAGTGACAACATCCATGTTCAGTGGACACAATTCTAAACTCCGTTCAGAAAATCTGAATCATCGATTTTTTCGTTTCTTCCTTTTAATACTCATTTTAGCCCATACATCACTATGGGAAAGTTGTAGACCTCACCCTCCGCCGATTTCTCCAGCAAGTCGTATGCCTCAGCGACAGCCAGGAAAGGCTGTGACTATTTGGAGAAAATTGCAAAATCTAAATTTTCGTTCACAAACTAAGACATTCTGACAGGTTCGACACACCCTTTTAAACCATATATAGAAGTGGTCACTGCTCTTGTAAATTACAAGGGCGTCTATATTTTATTTGCACGATCACTTCATGGAAAATCATTAGCTGTGACACCACATCTGATATCGGTATAATTCATTTTGACCACTGTTGACAGCACATCGCGCTAGTGGCTCCCCGTGCCTAGTGAGCTTCTATCTGGCCATTCGAATGTAAGGTATGTCGTAATTGCATATCTATTTATAAAGTGCATCACATGGATTTGAATATGTATTATTTTACCTGACAATCATCATCAAATGGACTTAGTCTGTGGTCTCATTTCTTTGTTTTGCAATTTTCTCCAAATAATCACAGCCTTTCCTGACTGTTGCAGAGGCATACGACTTGCTGGAGAAATCGGCGGAGGGTGAGGTCTACAACTTTCCCATATTGATGTATGGGCTAAAATGAGTATTAAAAGGAAGAAACGAAAAAATCGATGATTCAGATTTTCTGAACGGAGTTTAGTTATATTTTTTTTCAAACATGACAAAAGTATTTGAGTCGGTTATTTTTCATCTAGACCAGTCAGGAAAACCATTTTTTTACTTGATGTGATGCAAACCTGTACATGTTAGTTTTGTTTCAAAGGGCTATCTCTTTGCGCTATATTTCCTAGCTTGAGGCTGTAGTCACCAACCTGATATATAGTCAGATAATAGAGTAATGAGAATATTGTGAAATACTCTGTAGAAGTTCATACATGTATGTTGAAGGGGGCACACGCTTGGGAGCGCTCCACCATATGAACGAGTGCTGAATACTTCACACTGTATAGTCAATAACCTTTGTATTATATTCCCAGACTGCTGGAAATCAGGAATGTCTGGCATAGACATCTGAACATAAACTCGAAAAACCATGCTCATTGGCTCCAAAGTAAAGATAAGTTAATGTTTGTGGTTGTGACACCATCAAAACATTGACTTTTCCCAACACAGGATGCCATTTTTGTCGCACCTGCTATTAGCATGGCGCGATATAGGCGCCCGGTTTTCCGTCCGTTCGTTCGTCCGTCCGTTTGTCAAGGCGTCAACATTTGCGACCACCCTGAGGTTCAAGTTTAGTTCTCAAGAACTATAAGAGCTTCATTAATGATACTTGGTACAAACTTGTATCTGGGGATGACAACTTACATGCAAGCATCCATATTTGACCTTGACCTACATTTCATGGTTCACTGACTTTGTAAAATATTGCGACCACCCTAGCATTCACCCTGAGGTTCAAGTTTATTTCTCAAGAACTATAAGAGCTTCATTAATGATACTTGGTACAAACTTGTATCTGGGTATGGTAACTTAAATGCAAGCGTCCATATTTGACCTTGACCTATATTTCATGGTTCACTGACTTTGTAAAATATTGCGACCACCCTAGCGTTCACCCTAATGGTCAAGTTTTTTTCTCAAGGACTACATTAATGATACTTGGTACAAGCTTGCATTTAAGAATGGAAACTTTTGTGCAAGCATCTATGTTTGACCTCGACCTACATATCATGGTTGGGTGACTTTGTGCCCCCACAGGCGCGACATAGCCTTCGGCGGAATTCTTGTTTTTATGAAGTGTTCTTTTGTTTGATATGCATAACAAGATGGCTTCCAATTTTTCACTTTGAAAAGGACAAGTTTGAAAGTTTTTTTTTTTTTTTTTTTTGATTAAGCTGCATATCTACGGGCAATATGCACTTGACTACAGGCAATATGGAAAAATACTGACTGGTAACTTCTGTACAAAGTAAACAAGACATTTTCTGGGAAAAAAAATATGTTGACATTTGACCCTTTTTGTACCAAATTGAATCTTCTGCCTTATATATGGCAGGAGTCCATTTCGAAGTCAAGGGGTTCCAGGTTGTGTTTTCAATATTTATTCGAGAAATGGCTGAAATTTTAGGAAACAGTGGAGGCCCTGTTCTGCGGCGTTTGATCTGGGCCTGCACTGTTTGTCAAGGTACCCCTTCAGGGGATTCTGGTTCTGAATGGGTTAAGCACTCACAAATCTTATATTTAGCGATAGATAGTGAACACATTTTTGTGGTCAAATAGAAACTAAAAAAAAAACAAAAAAAAACACAAAAAAAAAAAACAACTACATCGTATCTGTTGCTTTTTCCTTATTCGCCAAACCTATGTAGTGAGTATTCATTGTAACTGTTCAATATAGGCAGGTGTGATGTGTGTCATTGGTCATTGAGATTCTTGCTGAAAAGATAAGATATTGTCCTAGTTTGTTTTGTTTGTTTGATTTGAGGATTAACATCCCCATCAGCACTGTAAAGGTCATTTTGGAGACATTGCTTCCAATTTTGTGGGACTTTTACCCAACATTGAGATGAAATGACATCTCAAGCCCTGCCGCCCAATGAAACCAATAGGGTTTATGAGCATGGACGGTCCGACACTCACACCGCTTTGCCTGGATAGGCTTAGATCCTCTAAGCAGTTTACCAGTACTCGTGTGGGTCGGTTTGAGCTCTGCATGGAAGCATCATGCAGCCCATCTATTTATGCCCCCAACTTCGAAGAAGTTGTGGGGGCATATTGGTTTTGCCCTGTTCGTCCGTCCGTCCTTCCGTCCTTACGTCCGTCCCACTTTTTACTGCATAGCATAACTTTAGAACCATGGGTGCTAGGTTTTTGAAATTTCATATATATAAGAAAAACTTGTCATGGAATAGTTTTCATGGATTCCTCATGAAAAAATAATTGACCCGTGTTTTTGTTCTCGTCAGGATTATGCCCCTTTTTTGAGTTATGCCCCTTTGCAAAAAATACTATGAAATCTTGTAAGCAAGATATCTCAAAAACTGTTTGAGCTATTGCCCTGAAACTTTACATGCTGGTTGGGGATGATGAGTAGATGAACTGATTAACTTTTGAAAAAAATCCGAAATTTTTTTCTTGAGTTATGGCCCTTTGAAATTTTTCGCGTTTTAAGTTTGTAAGCAAGATATCTAAAAAAACTATTTGAGGTTTTTCCCCGAAACTTCACAGACTTGTCGGGGATGATGAGTAGATGAACTGATCAACTTTTGAAAAAAATCCGATTTTTTTTTCTTGAGTTATGGCCCTTAGATTTTTTTCGTGTTTTCAGCTTGTAAGCAAGATATCTCAATAATTGTTTGAGCGATTGCCCTGCAACTTTACAAGCTGGTTTGGGATGATGTGTAGATGAACTGATTAACTGTTGAAAAAAAATCCTATATTTTTTTCTTGAGTTATGGCCCTTTGAAATTTTTCGCGTTTTAAGTTTGTAAGCAAGATATCTCAAAAACTATATGAGGTTTTTCCCCAAAACTTCACAGACTGGTTGGGTATGATGAGTAGATGAACTGATTAACTTTTGAAAAAAATCCAATTTTTTTTTCTTGAGTTATGGCCCTTTGATTTTTTTCGTGTTTTCAGCTTGTAAGCAAGATATCTCAAAAATTGTTTGAGCTATTGCCCTGAAACTTTACAGGCTGGTTGGGGATGATGAGTAGATGAACTGATTAACTTTTGAAAAAAATCCGAAATTTTTTTCTTGAGTTATGGCCCTTTGAAATTTTTCGCGTTTTGGCGTCCTTCCGTCCTTACGTCCGTCCCACTTTTTACTGCATAGCATAACTTTAGAACCATGGGTGCTAGGTTTTTGAAATTTCATATATGGATTCCTCATGAAAAAATAATTGACCCGTGTTTTTTTTCTCGTCAGGATTATGCCCCTTTTTTGAGTTATGCCCCTTTGCAAAAAATACTATGAAATCTTGTAAGCAAGATATCTCAAAAACTGTTTGAGCTATTGCCCTGAAACTTTACATGCTGGTTGGGGATGATGAGTAGATGAACTGATTAACTTTTGAAAAAAATCCGAAATTTTTTTCTTGAGTTATGGCCCTTTGAAATTTTTCGCGTTTTAAGTTTGTAAGCAAGATATCTAAAAAAACTATTTGAGGTTTTTCCCCGAAACTTCACAGACTTGTCGGGGATGATGAGTAGATGAACTGATCAACTTTTGAAAAAAATCCGATTTTTTTTTCTTGAGTTATGGCCCTTAGATTTTTTTCGTGTTTTCAGCTTGTAAGCAAGATATCTCAATAATTGTTTGAGCGATTGCCCTGCAACTTTACAAGCTGGTTTGGGATGATGTGTAGATGAACTGATTAACTGTTGAAAAAAAATCCTATATTTTTTTCTTGAGTTATGGCCCTTTGAAATTTTTCGCGTTTTAAGTTTGTAAGCAAGATATCTCAAAAACTATATGAGGTTTTTCCCCAAAACTTCACAGACTGGTTGGGTATGATGAGTAGATGAACTGATTAACTTTTGAAAAAAATCCAATTTTTTTTTCTTGAGTTATGGCCCTTTGATTTTTTTCGTGTTTTCAGCTTGTAAGCAAGATATCTCAAAAATTGTTTGAGCTATTGCCCTGAAACTTTACAGGCTGGTTGGGGATGATGAGTAGATGAACTGATTAACTTTTGAAAAAAATCCGAAATGCTTGCTTAAGACAGGTTGCTCGCTTAATAAAGGTGGCCACTAAGACAAGTTTGACTGTATCTCTAAAACTGTATGAGCTATTATCCTGTAACTTAAAAAACTAGTAGGGGGTGATAAATAAACGACCTGATTAACTACAGCTTTTCTTGTGTAATTTCAGCATTACAGCCACATAAAAACAAGATATCTCAATTACTGTTAGGGACAAGCAGTGTTAGGGTCAAGCAGTTGGGGGCATTGTGTTTCATAAACACTGGCTCTAGTTCTTCAAGCCCTGATGGGCGGGGGCCGAGATGTTGTCCTAGATACCCACGTTATATTACATGTGCATTTTATTTTTATAGGTTGGCTGAGAAAGGAAGTTCAGTGTCCTCCAATGATTTCATCTCCACCAAATTTATAGAAGATTGTGTAAAGATGAATAAATTCCTTAATACATCTGCTTATAGGTATTTATTTGTTTATTTTGGAATTTAATGGCCCAGTCAACAATATTTAGCTCATATTGAGCCAGTCAATTTACATAGGAAAGGCTTTTGTGTAAGCAGTTAAGCAGTACAGTTCACATTCTTTTGCCACAAAGTGACAACTGCCCTACTTGAATCAGCAGAAGTGGACGAACGACCATAGAAAAGTCTTGACCCTTATCCTGCTATTCCAAGAACCCATACCTTTGCAAACAGTGTAGATCCAGATCAGATGGCTGAAGAAGCCTGTGTGATAAAATCCCTTTTATGCCATCTTTCTTTTCTCTAGAACGATCATTTTGCTGATGAAAATGTTTGTAATATATGTCGTTGTTATGCAGTGGATAGCGTTGTGTAAAAAATATCATATGACCAAACATGTAATAACACATAGGAGGGAACAAGTAATGTCATGAGGACATCCATGTCAATAATGCATTTTCTGTTGAAGAATTGTCACTTTTCAAGGCAGTAAGATCCAGTTTGGAATGATCATATGATAAACAAAATCTTACATGTGTGGTCATTTTGTATGAAATTTATGAAACTCGCCAAAGTCTCGTTTCATAAATTTCATATTAAATGACCACTCATGTAAGATCCTCTATACAGGTGATGGGTACTCATTAGAACCACCTCATTGTTCACCCACTATCTGTGTGAAAATAATGAATACCCCATAAACCCAACATTTCTTAACCCTTATCATGCTGTTCATGGCAAACCCTAGCTTTGCAAACACTGCAGGTCCAGATCAGATGGCTTCTGAAAAAGCCATCTGATCAGGATCTACACTGTTTGACATTCAGTTTATTAATTTGCAGGGATAAATTACATCAAGGAATCTGATTGGTTTTAAATGAGAAATGGGTGTGGCTAACTTGAATATTCAGCAGGATAAGGATTAATATAGCGTGAGGTTCTGCGGGATGTTTGTTACAGGGACTAGTTAACCTGATGGCAGTTAATCTAGTTTTGAAGGAATCACTCCCCTTGCAGAAATAGACATTCGAAGGTCAATAAATCACTCCCCTTGAGGAAATAGACATTCATAATAAGATTGCTGGCGACGCTTTGTGATATTTTAGATCTTAGCCATAAAAATGGCCATATTTGAGTGAACAGTATAAACAAAGATCAAACTGCTTCAGGTGGAGCAGTCTGATCGGGGTTCGCACTGTGTTCCTGCTGCATGTTTCAGAAACATTACATGACAGATCGGCCCCGCCCTTCAGGGTTTGAAGAAATATATGGGCTGCATGATGCTTCCACGCATAGCTGAAACCGACCCACACATGAGTTCTGGTAGACCGCTTAGAGGATCTAAGCCTACCTAGCCAAAGCGGTGCGAGTGGGCCCGTCCATGCTTATAAATCCTATTGCATTCATTGGGCGGCAGGGCTTGAGATGTCATTTCATCTCAGTGTCGGGTAAAATTCCCATAAAATTGGAAGCAATGTCTTGAAAATGACCTTTACAGTGTTGACGGGGATGTTAAACCTCAAATCAAACAAACAAATTACTCGACAGATTTAACCAATTTGGTACCAGAAACCCCAAAACGGGTATTTGGCAAACAGTGCAGGCCCAGTTCTAAAAGGGTTAAAGAAAAACAAAATGATCATTACAATAAATGCACATGTACATAAATTATGGCATCCTTATGCAGATATTCTGATTAATCAGTTACCCCCTATATATATTGCATTGTAACACAATGACCTGATAAAGATATGCTATCTCAGGACAAGTGAGCTTTATCAGGTCAACGTGACATTGAACTTTTATGAATGAAGCGGACTACTGGTAAAAATGGCTAAAATGTTATTATTATTTGAACATTTGGAAGAAATACATTGAAAAACATCAAAAGAAAAATAATGGTCAGCCAATAGTTAAAACTATACTGACTGATTATATTCCGCGCAGGAATGTTTAGACGCACTGAGGACAATCGATAACTGATCGTAAATCGCCAATTTGAAGAGTTTACAAGGGGATAAAGTGATAAATAGAATACCAGATTCGTGTCTTTTGATATCAAGTTTATCAGGCTCAGCTTCTAGAACGCAAGTAGAATCGCTCGGCAAGCCTCGCGATTCTACAAGCGTTCTCGGAGCCTTGACTGATAAACTTGACATCAAAAGACACAAACCTGGTATTTTCTATTACCCTTATGTTTATTCAGTATACCAGCAGGTAGTGTTGCTAGAGAGGAATCTGAGAAATCGTTCAGTTCGGATGACAGTATGTCCCCAGCCAGCACTATCATCAAAACAAGCTTAAAGAGCTGCAAAGGCCGTAACAAGTTTACAAAGGAGGAAGACATTGCGATCATGAATTTCCTGGTCGATGAGAGGCGGTACCGTGAAGCTTCAGGAATGAGGGTCTGGAAAGATATGCAGTTGTTAGGGGTATGGTATATCTTAATAACTTCTGACAAAAGAATGAGCTCTGTACTGGGTTTTCCATCACATAAACAAGTCTGTGAATTAAAGACCCCCCTAAACCCCACTTTATATATAAAAAACTGGGGTTTAAGGGGGTATATATTATATTTCTTATATCTGCTCCCTGGCATAGGTTGTGGGTACTCGTTAGAACCGCAATGAGGCGGTTCTAAAGAGCACCTACAACCTATGTTTGGAACAGTCTCAATGAGGGGGTTCTAACAATTGAGGTGGTTCCAACGAGCACCCACAACCTATGTTTGCAGTATAAATAAGAAAAATATCACAGATTTTCATCGGAAAAGTAGACATTTGGAGATGTGAAAAAAATGCACTATGTCGCAAGGGTTTGTTATCGTAATGACTTAAGACTAAGCCTACCCAGGAAAAGTGTAGAGTGTAGTCAGGTTAGCTTACTGGCGCAATATGATCTACATAGTAATGACTGGCTTGTTAAGGCCACCCAACCATGATATTATATCATTACAAAAACATGCCTATACAAATATATTGTAAATTTATCTGCCCTAAAAATGAGAATTTCAAGAGGAAAAAAATTGTGATTTTTTTCTTATTTCTGTTCAAAATATAGATTGTGGTACACTTTAGAACCCCCTCATTGAGGCGGTTCTAAAGTGTACCCACAATCTATATTTTAGAGCAGAAATAAGGAAAATAAGGTTTGTCCATGTAAACTCTAGTTTTACTATATATAAATGGGGTTCAAGGGGGTCGGAATCATATAGGCGTGTTTTTATCCCCACACTTTTTGAAGAAAAAGTGGGGATATTGTAATGGTCTTCGTCGTCAGTACGTACATCCTGTCCGTACGTCTTACCGGATAACTCCTACTAGACGGTTATAGATAGAAACTTGAAACTTTGGTAACTGATAGATCTTTGGTCTTGGGAGTGCATACACTTTAGGAATTTTGATCACACCCCTTGGGGTGGGCCCAGGGGTTGGGGCCCGAGGGGGGTCAAAAATCAAAATTTCCAGAACATGGTCGTGTAACATATCAAAGCGAACGGCATGATGAGTAGAAAACATTACAACCAAAATTTGACCCCTGTGGTCAATTTTGAGGTCACCAGCGGTCAAAAACTGATTTTGACCCCTTTACCCCCATGCATTACTGTTACCGGATAACTCCTAGACGGTTATTGATAGAAACTTGAAACTTTGGGAACTGATAGATCTTTGGTCTTGGGAGTGCATGACACTTTCATAATTTTTATCACACCCCTAGGGGTGGGCCCAGGGGTTGGGGCCCTTGGGGAAGCATGGGGATATGCGATGGCCTGCCATCGACTGTACGATTCTAGTTTTGTGATGTTTTATTCTTAATAACTTGTATTTGGATGTTTTTACACATTGTTGGAATCAGAACAGGATTGGGACTAAAGGTTAGTGAAACCTGGGATATGAAAACAGTGTATTCAACCTCTGCTCTTAACACACTGCAGACATGCCATTTTGTCTGTGTGATCATTATACTCTGTAAATTTTATATTAACCCATTGTATACTAGTAGACTCTTCCATTACTATATGTTGGACAAGCACATTTGTCATATAAGGGATGTCCGGCCTATTTTTCCGTTTTTATTCTATTTTTTACAGAAAATTCTGTTAGCAAATAGTGCATGCCCTGGTCAGACACCACCTTATGCAGCATCTGATCTGGGCCTGCACTGTTTGCCAGTGTACCCCTTTAGGGGTCTCCCGCATACAATGGTTTAAACTGGTAAGTTAGGTAGGACAAGGAAAAACAAAATCAGAAGCAGTCCGACTGCTGGTTTCATTCTGATCTGTAGGATATTTTCTCTGTTAGCTCATGAGTTTCGGTATGTTACCATATGTATTTGCACAGATAGGCCTGAGCAAACAGTGTAACCCAGATAAGACTCCAAACTCATCAGGGTCTTCAGTTTGTCATTCATCCAGCTATTTTGCACATGCAATTTACATCTGGTGGTAAATTGCACCTGCTGAAATTTGGTGAAAGTATGGTTAGCCAATACAGTGAAATTCTGCTATTAAGACCACCAAAATTACGAACAATTCTAGACTGTAAACCTTATTTAGTAGGTTTCATTAATTCTTTCTTTGTGATTTTGGCATGCAGTGTCCTCTGGTCAAAGACTACCTTTGGGACTGTTCAAAAGTGGTCTTAAAGACCACTTTTGAACAGTCCAAAAGGTGGTCTTGCTTTAAGACCACTTTTGAACAGTCCTAAAGGTGGTCTTGATAGAGGAGTTTTACTGTATTTAGGGTTAATACTACTACAGTAAATTTAAGAATGCTATCATCTCAACAAATCTGTATCACGATTACTCTTGGAAACGCTACTTTATATAGAGTAATATGGAGAAAAGTGCTTTTTCCAAGATAATACTTTTTTTTTCCTTGCTCAGTTTGTGTTGAAAATTGTAAACAATGAATAAACCCATTTTGGACCGGAAATTCCTGAAGAGGTAATTGGCAAACAGTGCAGGCCCAGATCAGACGCTGATCAGGGCCTACACTGTTTGCAAAAAGGTTAACCATTTTCCAAATTTAATTTTGAAGAAAACACAACCTGACATCCTGAAATTTTGAAATGGACTTCTGCTATATATAAGGAGGAAGATTCCATTTGGTACAAAAAGGGTTGAATTCAGCAGACTCAAACTGTCATTGACTTTGGCAAAAGTTTTTCAGTGACACTTTGCAGCTTACCATATTTACCAGGCCTGAACAAACAGTGTAGACTCATCAGATGAGGTGCCACAGAAATTTCAGAGCTCAAAATTTACACTTCTACGCTCATATTTACGAGCAGTTTGTCGGTAAGGATGAGTGAAAATTATTACTGGCTTGCCCTGCCGGACAAGTGAGTTTTCGGCCATAAATATGTCTAATCATGCCGTTCAGCAAAAGCGTTAAATCCAAGATTAGCAAATTACAGCAAACTATAATGTTGAATGTGAAGCAAAATGCATGAATTTTGAATATTTTCAGTAGTTTCCAAGACCGGAAATAGAGATTGTAAATAAATTATTGCGCCTGCACAGAGATCGTCGACCCAAGGTGGATTCGATCCAATGCAGTTTTTTGCCAGTTGTTTCTGCTCAATAATTGCTGGACGATTATCCTGTCTTGAAATAAGTAGGAAAAGGTACTTTGGCACAGAAATCTCTAGAAACAAGACCAAAAGGGACAAAAACACTATGAATTTGAAATGGGACAAAGCTGTCATTACCTATGGAAGGTACCAGCCAGAAATGAGTGAAGATGAAAGTGAAAGTAAAAATTTGACCCCAAAAAGGGTTTGTGCATGGAGGATTTATTTTAAGTTTGTTTTGTGTTTTTTTTTTGTTTTTTTTAGCTCGGCTGTTTTCGAAGAAAACGACGAGGTATTGTCATAGCTGTCATCGTCTGCGTCGTCGTCATGCAAAAACTTGGACATTTTGTAATATCTCTGTCATTACTGAACATATTTACTTGAAACTCGGAATAGTTGATCATTATGAAAAGGGGAACTCATACCAATAGATGAGGTGACCCTTAAAATATTTTTGGCACAGTTATGCCCCTTTTTCGACTTAGAATTTTTGTTTAACTAAAAGAAACTGCAGCCGAGCATTGGCACCCGCATGCGGTGCTCTTGTTTTTTTCTTATTTTCACTCCAGAGAAACGGGGCAAGTTAATTTTTTGTAAGGACAAGTGAATTTTTGGGAACACATGCCTTGCAGGACAAGTTTGCCCGAAAGAAAATTTTGATCCTGAGAATGTGGCCTCTCATCAGGGTCTACGCTGTTTGCCAACCATCCAGCTATTTTTTAGACCCAACATTATATTGTGCAACAAATTATTCTTGCATAAATTTTAGAACAAGACTAGTATGGAAAGGAGTTGAGGTGTCCAATACTTAGGGTAAATAGGAGAAGTGTCTTTTCGAATTGGTGTCTACCATGTTTGCTGATGTGGTGAGCCTCAGTTGAACTTTGACCTTTGTTTGGGAAGGTCAAATTTACATCTGTAGGGAAAATGAGTCATATGGCATTTAGTTTCTGTACTTAAGTCATTTTTAGGGCCCCGCACTGAAAGTGTGGGTGCCCTATAGTAATCACTCTGTCTGTCATTCCGTCTGTCCGTCCACAAATTTCTGATAGCGCTGCCGGGGCCCTAGTCAGTTTCATTTCAAATTGTATTAGGGCTACAGTTTTAGTTTTCAGGCACATACATCTTCACTCAGCCTCTTTACCTTTATTTAGTACCAAATGGAATCCTCCACCTTATATATTGCACAAATCCATTTCAAAATTTAGGGGTTTCAGGTTGTGTTTTCTACAAATTTTATTTAGAAAATGGCTGAACATTTTACAAACAATGTAGGCCCTGACCAGATGCCGCATTTTGCGGCGTATGGTCTAGGCCAGCACTGTCAATTACCCATTCTGGGGTTTGCGGTAGTTCATCAATTTCTGCATTTAAAAATTTGTATTTCATGGTTCAATGATTTTGATTAGTGTTTGCCTGCAGGTTAATTTCTCAGTAACTATTAGCTCACTGTAGGTGCTACTTAGTGTGAATTACATGTTCACGTTACATCTTTGATCACATTGGGTCATTTACATTTGATCCTGGTCTACATTTCATGGTTCAACGACTGGACCTTTTGCATTGAGATCAGATTCCAAACAAATGTAACTGCTGTACATGAAAAGGGGCAAGTAGCATCCCTGTAGCCAACATTATATCACTTATTTAAACTGCACATTAACAATTCCTTTTAACCCTTAAGACACTGAGAAAAACTACATCTGAAAATATCAGACTGCTGATTTTTTTTTTTGCAAACTTTAAAAATATTTTTGCATACAGGCAAACAGTATGGGCCAAGAGGAGCAGTCTGATCTGGGGCCACACTGTTTGCAAAAAAAAAATACTTTTAAGGTAACCGGCAGATGGCAAAGCGGACGGCAATAATCGTGATTGGCATTTTATGGGTTAATGAACACCCTTGGCAACCCCATTTCATATAGAGAAAATTGTAGTTTACAATGGTATGTATTGTTGTCCTTTCTTTTGCTTTAGCATACACTTTAGATACCCAATAAAACAACATCAGAAGGTGGTTCTATTTTGCTCAAACAGTAGAAATGCCAAAAACAATCTTTTCAGTAGCAGAAAGTCATTTCGAGTAATGAAGAATGCACTTTCTCAAACAGGGGTGTTACCCTGATGAGTTGGGTAGAAGTCCATTAGCTTTGGAGTCACTACCTCACCTCAGCTGAAAGTACATTTTGATAACACATCCATGTGACATAGTGCATTATTTCATACCTCCAAAATGGCTACCTTTGACAACGAAAATTGGTAATATTTTTCTTGTTAGCTCACCTGAGCACGAAGTGCTCAAGGTGAGCTATTGTGATTGGTCTTTGTCCGACGTGCGTGTGTGTGTGCTGGCATTCGTCGTCAACTTTTGCTTTAAAAGACTTCTCCAAAACTGCTGGACAGATTTTGATATAATTTCACAGGAATGTTCTTTCGGTGACCCTCTACCAAAATTGCTCAAATCCATCTGCTCTGATGAACAAGATGGCCACTATGGCTAAAAAAAGAAAACCTTCAAACGACTTCTCCTCCTTAACCAGTGCATAGATTTTGAAATACTTTCACAGGAAGGTTCCTTGGGTGACCCTCTACCAGAATTGCTCAAACCGTTCCGCTTGGATGAACAAAATGGCCACCAGAGCTAAAAATAGAAAAACCTTTAAACGACTTCTTCTCCTCAACCAGTGAATGGATTTCATAATAATTTCACAGGAATTGTCCCTTGGGTGACCCTCTACCAAAATTGTTCAAACCGTTCTGCTTGGATGAACAAGCTGGCCGCCAGAGCTAAAAATAGAAAAACCTTTAAAAGACTTCTCTTCCTTAACCATTGGATTGATTTGGAAATAACTGCACAAAAATGTTCCTTGGGTGACCCTCTACCACAATTGCTCAAATTGCTCCTCTCAGATGAACAATATGGCCGCCAAGATGGATTTCGATATAATTTCACAGGAATGTTCCTTGAGTGATTCGCTACCAAAATTGCTCAAACCATTCTGTGCTTGGATGGACAAAGTAGAAGTAAAACAAAGATCAGGAATTGATACAATTAACTTACTCCATCCATAAAAGACACCAAAGGGAAAGAAATACAAACATTAAGCGACCAGACCATAATGGAAACCTAAACAAAGGAAGGCCATAAGGACAGTTACTTTCCCACAAAATGGCCATATGGCCATCCAAAACCAAAAGACACAAGCGACACACACAGCAAGCAACAAACAACAACACAAACAAATCGCCACAGAAGAGCCGCCTTGGAACGGTCAGTGGAAGATTTCCACTGGGGGGCTTAAATCGATTTTACGTGGCCACAATCCTCGCCCTTACTTCCGTCGCGATTTAGACAAATAATTTGTTCAGTCCACATGAAGGCCTCCTAACTCATCAGTGCAACATCTCCGTGAACACAAAAATCAAAGAACCACAGAGGTGAGACAACGGTGAGGACTCGACAGCAAGAAACCACTGAAATGCTGGAGCAAAAGAAAACCAACAGTTAGACTCCGATGAGCCCGACCAGAGACAGAGCATCAGGCACCAACCGACATTATCTCTCTAATTTTCAATAAGCCTTTACGTTGGAGCCGTCAACCAAGATGCCCACCAGAGCTAAAAATAGAAAAACCTTTAAAAGACTTCTCCGCCTTAACCATTGGATGCATTTCAAAATAATTTCACAGGAATGGTCCTTGGGTGACCCGCTACCAAAATTGCTTAAACCATTCCGCTCAAATGAACAAGATGGCCACCAGAGCTAAAAATACAAAAACCTTTAAACGACATCTGCTCCAAAACAGTGGATGGCCACCAAAGCTAAAAATACAAAAACCTTACAATGACATCTCCAAAACAGTGGATGGATTTCAAAATAATTTCACAGGAATGTTTCTTGAGTGACTCTCTATTAAAATTCAATTAAAAAAACAATTCTGCTGTGATGAAAAAGGTGGCCGCCATAGCTAATAATAGAAAAACTTTTAAACAATTTCTGCTGCTTAGTCAACATGGAGCCTTTGGTGCAGTGGTAGCACATTGGATTTGTGATCGAGAGGTTGCGGGTTCGAGCCTAGCGCGGACCAAAGTGTTGTGCCCTTGAGAAAGGCACTTTATCCACATTGCTTAAAAACAGTACTGGTTACCTCCCAGAAAATCCTGCTCCTAATGCTCAGATGTGAGGAAGTAGCAGTAATAGGAGAAAAAAAAAAGTGGATGGATTTCGAATTAATTTCACAGGAATTTTCCTTTGGTGACCCTTTACCGAAATTGCTCTAACTGTTGTGCTTGGATGAACAAGATGGCCAACAGAGCTAAAATTATAAAAAAACTCCTTGGGTCAACCAAAATTGCTCAAACCCTCTACCCCACCATATTTTACCTACAATTTCATTTATAAAATATGGATCAGGTGGGTAACCCAGGGCAATCATGGCCCTCTTTTTTTTTTTTACGTCAAACATAGGTTGTGGGTGGTTGTTAGAACTGCCTCATTGAGACGGTTCTAACAAGTACCCACAATGTATGTCTTAGAGCAGAAATTAGCAAAAAAATATATAAGCATGTCATCCCAGTTTATATAGAGTGGGGTCTAGATTGGTGTTCATTTGACGGACTTACCTGGAAAATGACCCCTACCAACAACTTTTATTGGCCATCATGAAGAGTTTTTTATTTATTAGCTCACCTGAGCCGAAGGCTCATGTGAGGTATTAGTTTACCACGAGCCGGCGTCCGTCGTCCACACTTTCAACGAAGTATATCTCTGGAACCAGTGGGCCGGCCTTGATCAAATTTCTTATGAACCATCATCAGGTAGGGGGAAAGGCTGTATTAGGTTTTCGTGCAGATCGGATGAGAACTCTGGTTGCCACAGCAACAAAGAGCTCCCATAGGCTTAACATAGGAAAAAGCTTGTCATCACTCTAGCTCCGTCAATTTTTTTCTGATCGACTTCATTCTTGCAGATAACGAGGACAGGCATGAAATCTCGATCAAGTTCGATTTTGGGCTGAATCGAATTATTCACTCAGCAGTTACGTGCCCTTGAGCGTTGAAAAAACATAGGAAAAAGCTTGTCATCACTCTAGCTCCGTCAATTTTTTTCTGATCGACTTCATTCTTGCAGATAACGAGGACAGGCATGAAATCTCGATCAAGTTCGATTTTGGGCTGAATCGGATTATTCACTCAGGAGTTACGTGCCCTTGAGCGTTGAAAAAATTGCCTATTGACTTAACATGGGGAGAATGTTGTCATCACCGTAGCTGCTTCAATTATTTTCAGATTGGCTTTATTCTTGCAGATAACCAGCACAGCCATGAAATCTCGGTCAAGTTCGATAACTGGCAGAATCGGATCATTCACTTAGGAGTTACCTGCCCTTGTGTGTTTTTGCATTAGGGTTAATGGGAATTTCAAAAATGTATATCTTAAAGACTACTTGGCCAACTTTGATCAAATTTCATGTGTCACATTATTGGGCAAGTGGAAAGGCTTCATTAGGTTTTCAGGGAGATCTGAGTGGAACTCTGGTTGCCATGGCAACATCTAGCTCCCATAGACTTCACATAGGAAAAAGCTTGTCATCACTCTAGCTCCGTCAATTTTTTTCTGATCGACTTCATTCTTGCAGATAACCAGTACAGGCATAAAATCTCGGTCAAGTCCGATTTTGGGCCGAATCAGATAATTCACTCAAGAGTTACGTCCCCTTGAGCGCCCGAAAAATTGCCTATAGACTTAACATGGGGAAAATGTTGTCATCACTGTAGCTGCTTCAATTTTGTTCGGATTGGCTTCATTCTTACAGATAACCTGCACAGCCATGAAATCTCGGTCAAGTTCGATAATTGGCAGAATCGGATCATACACTTAGGAGTTACCTGCCCTTGTGCATTTTTGCATAAGGGTTAATGTGAATTTCAAAAATGTATATCTTGAAGACTACTTGGCCGACTTTGATCAAATTTCATGTGTAACATTATTGGGTAAGTGGAAAGACTGCATAAGGTTTTCATGCAGATCTGAGTGGAACTCTGGTTACCATGGCAACATATAGCTCCCATAGACTTAACATAGGAAAAAGCTTGTCATCACTCTAGCTCCGTCAATTTTTATGCCCCCGCCATTCGAAGAATGGTGGAAAGGGCATATAGCATTGCCCCTGTCCGTCCGTGCGTCCGTGTGTCCGTGCGTCCGTGCGTCCGAAACTTAAACGCAGTCAATAACTTCCTTATTTCTTGATGGATTTTAAAATTACTGGGCAGAAATGTTAACCATCATGAGACGACGTGTCACGTGCAAAACCCAGGTCTGTACCTCCAAGGTCAAGGTCATACTTAGAGGTCAAATGTCAAAAAATGGGTCCGAAACTTAAACGCAGTCAATAACTTTCTTATTTCTGGATGGATTTTGAAATTACTTTGTAGAAATGTTAACCATCATGGGACGATGTCTCATGTGCAAAATCCAGGTTGGTACCTCCAAGGTCAAGGTCATACTTAGAGGTCAAAGGCCAAAAAAAGGGTCCGAAACTTAAACGCACTCAATATCTTACTTATTTCTGGATGGATTTTGAAATTACTTTGAAGAAGTGATGACCATCATGAGACGATGTGTCACGTGCAAACCCAGATCCGTACCTCCAAGGTCAAGGTCATACTTAGAGGTCAAAGGTCAAAAAAAGCGTCTGAAACTTAAACGCAGTCAATAACTTACTTATTTCTGGATGGATTTTAAAATTACTTTGAAGAAATATTAACCATCATGAGACGATGTGTCACGTGCAAACCCAGATCCGTACCTCCAAGGTCAAGGTCATTCTTAGAGGTCCAAGGTAAAAAAAATGGTCGGTCAATAACTTTCTTATCTCTGGATGGATTTTGAAATTATTTGGCAGAAATGTTGACCATCATGAGACAATCTGCCTCACACAAAACCAAGGTCCTTACCTACAAGGTCAAGGTCATACTTAGACGTCAAACGTGAAAAAAGGGTCCAAAACTTAATCACGGTCAATAACTTTCTATTGATGAATACGAACAGACATATTTTCAGGCGGGGGCATCCGTGTCCTATGGACGCATTTCTAGTTTTCTGATCGACTTCATTCTTGCAGATAATAAGGACAGGCATAAAATCTCGGTTAAGTTCGATTTTGGGCAGAATCGGAATATTGACCTCGGAGTTACGTGACCTTGAGCGACAAAAAATTTGCCCATAGACTTAACATAGGGAAACTGTTGTGACTACGATAGCGACTTGAATTTTTTTCAGATCAGCTTCAAACTTGCAGGTAACGAGGACAGACATAAAATCACGGTTAAGTTCGATTTTGGGCCGAATCGGATTATTTGCCTTAGAGTTACCTGCCCTTGAGCATGAAAAAATACGTTGTGACCACGATAGCAACTTTATTTTTATTCAGATCAGCTTCAAACTTGCAGGTAACGAGGACAGGCATAAAATCCCGGTTAAGTTTGATGTTGGGCCGAATCGGAATATTGACCTCGGAGTTACGTGACCTTGAGCGACAAAAAATTTGCCCATAGACTTAACATAGGGAAAATGTTGTGACTACGATAGCGACTTGAATTTTTTTCAGATCAGCTTCAAACTTGCAGGTAACGAGGACAGACATAAAATCTCGGTTAAGTTCGAATCGGATTATTTGCCTTGGAGTTACCTGCCCTTGAGCATAAAAAAATACGTTGTGACCAAGATAGCAACTTTATTTTTATTCAGATCAGCTTCAAACTTGCAGGTAACGTGGACAGGCATAAAATCTCAGTTAAGTTCGAATCGGAATATTGACCTCGGAGTTACATGACCTTGAGCGACAAAAAAATTGCCCATAGACTTTACATAGGGAAAATGTTGTGACTACGATAGCGACTTGAATTTTTTTCAGATCAGCTTCAAACTTGCAGGTAACGAGGACAGACATAAAATCTCGGTTAATTTTTTGCCTTGGAGTTACCTGCCCTTGAGCATAAAAAAATATGTTGTGACCAGGATAGCAAATTTATTTTTATTCATATCAGCTTCAAACTTGCAGGTAACGAGGACAGGCATAAAATCTCGGTTAAGTTGAATTTTGGGCCGAATCGTAATATTGACCTCGGAGTTACGTGACCTTGAGCGACAAAAAATTTGCCCATAGACTTAATTAGGGAAAATGTTGCGACTACGATAGCGACTTGAATTTTTTTCAGATAAGCTTCAAACTTGCAGGTAACGAGGACAGACATAAAAACTTGGTTAAGTTCGATTTTGGGCCGAATCGGAATATTTGCCTTGGAGTTACCTGCCCTTGAGCATAAAAAAATACGTTGTGACCACGATAGCAACTTTATTTTTATTCATATCAGCTTCAAACTTGCAGGTAACGAGGACAGGCATAAAATCTCGGTTAAGTTCGATTTTGGGCCGAATCGGAATATTGACCTCGGAGTTACGTGACCTTGAGAGACAAAAAAATTTGCCCATAGACTTAACGTAGGGAAAATGTTGTGACAGAAATAGCGACTTGAATTTTTAGCTCACCTGAGCCAAAGGCTCCAGTGAGCTGATAGTATACCAAGGCTCCAGAGTCCGTCGTCTGTCGTCCGTCCATCCGTCGTCCACACTTTCAATGAAGCATATCTCAGAAGGCAGTCGACCAATCTTGTTTAAATTTTATGTGTAGCACCATTGGGCAAGGGGAAAGGCTGCATTAGGTTTTGGAGCTAGTCTGGTTCATTTGTTCCTTCATTCTTCTTTCTCTCCATATAGAGATAATAGACCAATGTTAAATTTTTAATCAAAGATTTCTCAGGAACTATAAAAGCTAGAAGCATCAAATTTGGTATTCAATAGAATAATGATGACTTATTTTGTGTAAGAGACATTGGGCTTTCTCAGCTTATTTGTTCATCTGTTCTTTCATTCTTCTTTCTCTCCATTTTGACCAATGTTAAATTTGCGTCAAAGATTTCTCAGGAACTATAGAAGCTAGAAGTCTCAAACTTGGAATGCAATGCAATAATGATGACTTATATCCTGTAAGGGTCAATGGGCTGGATTCTATTAGCAGATTTAGTAGTCAAGTCTGTGAATTGTTAAAACTTAAGTTCCTCAGGTGAGTGGTTTAGGCTCATTGAGCCTCTTGTTTATTTTTTTACAATGTATTCATTCAATTCACAAACTGTATGACAAACAGTGTAGGTCCTGATCAGATGAGACTGTTAGCAAAGATAGGGGTTGTCATGTTCTACTAGATAAGGGTTATCAATATTTTTTCTAAGTCATATGTTCAACTAGTATCTGGGCATAGAACTATTGAAAGAAAAATGATTGAAGCTTTATTAAGAAGATCCAATAAATAAAATATATACAGTGTATCAAAAAATATTTTGCATACTTGCCTACCCATCTTGAAAACTATGGATCGGTGACAGCAAACAAATGTTGTTTTTTTTTGTTTTGTTTTTTTTAAGATGGCCTGAAGGATCTTCATATAAACCTATATTATGGGTACTCATTTGAATGGCCTTGGAGAGGCAGTTCTATTGAATACCTATAACTTGTTTTTGTTTTGCTTTTTCTTTGAGACTCACAATCAGTTCAATCTAATGAATACCCAGGCTTTGTGGCAAAGAATTTCCTTCAATTATCACAAAAAACACTCTATCTGTTTCCATGTTCATGTCAAATGTTTTTTTTTTTCCAGATTACTGACCACTCAGCAGTGTCAATGAATTCCAGGTACAGGAAAGTGATTCTTCCAAACATAGAGAAATACAGACAGGATGTCTCCCCAAAATGGATAAGTCTTCTCTCTGGGAACATCATTAGAGGGAAAGAACCAGAATACTGTAAGATATAAAATTATTGGTCATACTGTCATGATACTAAGTATTGGGATAGACAGATCTAAGGAAACATTGTAGACCCAGATCAGTCTGCTCCTGAATGAGCAGTCCAAACAGGATCTACACTGTTTGCCATTCCTTTGCACCTGTTGGACTCCATGCTGGATCGTGAAATAAGTTTGTCAAAATGTCAGGAGAATTACAGCAAGTCCTCAAGGTGAACAAATTTGTAGAATTTTTACTACATATTTACATAAATATGTGCATGGCAAAGACACAGAACAGCCTGTATGCCTTGGCCTGGTTAATCCAAGCATTGTTACCTTAATTATTAGCTCATTAGTGGTCAAATGTCAAATGTCTTAGCATCATCATCAACATCATCTTCACATCATCTCTGGATTTTGTATGCCTCCAACTGACATTGGCTTATAGTTGGACAAGGTCTGCTTTCCTAGCAGTAGGTGAGGGTGGAGGGTAAATGCTGTTATTCTGTTTCTACACTTCCATTCTGCTGCTTCCAGGTCATCTTGGGCCTCCTAAGCCTGCATTTTCCTTCAGGCTGTATGTAACAGGCTGTCTTGACTGCACTGTTAATTGAGGGTTCCTTGTGTCTGTACCAGTGCAGGCTTCAGTCCTTCAGGATGAGGACCAGGTACTCAATGCCAAGACATGCAAGCCCATCTTGGCTGGTAGAAATAGATTGGCTGCATGATGCTTCCATGCAGAGCTGGCCTCCACTCATTGGGGCTTCAAGAAATAGCTGGGCTGCATGATGCTTCCATGCAGAGCTGAGACCAACCCAAATGAGTACAGGTAAACCGCTTAGAGGATCTAAGCCTGCCCAGGCAAAGCGGTGGGAGTCGGACTGTCCATGCTTATAAACCCTATTGGTTTCATCGGGGGACAGGGCTTGAGATGTCATTTCATCTCAGTGTCGGGTAAATATCCCACAAAATTGGAAACGTCTCCAAAATGACCTATACAGTGTTGATGGGGATGTTAAACCTCAAATCAAACAAACAAACACAGAGCTGGAACTGACCACACATAAGTACTGTTCAACCGCTTAGATCTAAGCCTGCCTTGGCACAGCAGTGCGAGGCGAACCCTCCATGCTTATAAACCCTATTGGTTTCATTGGGTAATAGGGCTTGAGATGTCATTTCATCTCAGTGTTGGGTAAAAGTCCCACAAAATTGTAGGCAGAATCTCCAAAATGACTTATACAGTGTTGATGGGAACTTTAAACCCCAAATGAAAAAAAGAAAAAACAAGCCACCAGGTAACTCATTAGACGTGTTGATGACAGTGTCACCTGATGGTGATGGTATCCTGTTAATTATATCTGATACAGTGCTATCTTTTTCCAGCAAAAATAAAAAGTTGTGTATCAGGATACATGTATTTGCCAGCTGAAATGATTAGTTTTAACAAACTGTCAACTAACTACATTATTGCCCAGGGCCCAGTTGTTCAAAGCATTGTTTGCTCAACAAGCTCGTTAGTGGTCATATTGCTAACGGTTCTAGCAACAATAGAACAATATCTAAAATTTTGGTATTTTTGCGGAGAAAATGTGAGCAGCTTCTGCACTTGCAAAAGCTGCTCACATTTCTAAGCAAAAATATTAGCATATTTGCCATATTAAATGATCAAAGATTAAACAATATGTTAACTAATGGCCTCATTAAAATTTTGAACGACTGGCCCCAGGTGTTCAAAGCATAGTTAACTTAAAGGTATTGTAAGTGGTCAAATTGCTAACTGTTCTTGCCAGTACGACATCTAAGTCTATTACTTTTGCTAAAAAAAAAAGTTTAATAGTAGCTTTTGCATTTGTTTGCATTGGTGTTGGCATCCACAGTTGTTGGTGTCAGCATCCACTTTACACAAAAGTCTCAACATTGGAATTGAGGGTAAATAAAAGACATTTAATTAATGAACTCCTAAAAGAATTGTCTCTTATCAAAAGGGTCTTATCTTAAATGAATGTATAATTGGGTATGTGTGTATGTTTTTCAGCTGTTGATGACTTGTTTAAACCTAGGCCAAAACAGTACCAGTCACCATCAAAGAAACCAACAGAAGAAAGAGAATGTAATAACATACAGACTGCAAGCAAGTATTTCTCCAAGCCAACTCCATCAGTCAATGATGTTCCACCTGATAAAGGTATTGATCAAGCTAGTCCAAAGGCACCTAATAGCAAAACTAACGTAAAAAGAGGGAAATCAGAATTGGATGACATCATAACTGATCCGTCTGAGAAAAGAAAACTCAGAAAAAGACAAAGAGTAACAGATCAGGAAGAGCCCAGTACCACTCGAGCTGTTGTAGGCCCTAGAGAAGCTGGCGATAGTAATAATGATAAAATTACTGATCAACAGAGACAACATCAAGGAAAAGAAGTGTCTAAATATCACCAGTCTGTTGAAAATAAAAGCCCTGAAAAACTTCAAAAACATGGAAATCAAACGAAACAATCAGAAAAAGCTAGTCCTTCAAAACATGAACCAGTTTCAGTCAGTCACAGATTGCGTAGCTGTTCTAAAAGCTTATTTGATATCACTAGTCCAGATTCCCCAAAATCCGCCAAGTTCACAGTATCAAATGAAAGTGATGCAAGTTGTGAATTAAGACAGGGACTTGATAAAAAAGTACATAAAAAGGCTGACAACTCAAGTAAAGTATCAGAGATCGATAATACTGACAATTCAATGAGTGTTGGCAAACCACAAAACAAGAAAAATATTCGTGGCCTTTCAAACAACAAGGAAAAGTTGGATGAAAAGGCTGGAGATATTGAAGTTAGTGAAAAGAATGTAGTAGACAGTGAATGTAATAAAAGTTTTGATTCAGATGAAGAGTATGACAGTTTTGACAAGATGTTAATGGGTTTAGCAAAAGGAGACAGTCAAATTCCTAAAAAGGTCAATATTACTTTGGATTCTGAGGATAATACAGGTGCCAATCAACCAAAAACACAACAGTGTAGTAATAAAACAAAAAAGGTTACAGATGGGGCTAGTTCCAGAATTGTAACTGCACAATCATCAGAGCCTCAGAAACATGCAGATAGCAGTCATTCTAAGGTGCCACATGAACAAAGAAGTGTTGTAGTTGTGCATAATATAGATAACCAAATGGAGGGAAAGAAACAGATTAGTAAAGGTGAGTTTTCAAACAAGTACAGACCAGCTACCGGTAATAACCCATTTTTCTTGTTTCGTGGAGAAACCGCGTAACGCGAAATCGGCTATTTTCTCCGTAAAACAGCGAGAAAAGATAAAATGAGCGAGAAATTTCTCGCTGAAATTTCTCCCAATTTCGCGGAGAAAATTCTTGGGGATTCTCGGCGAAAATTTGACCGATTGCTTTCATTGAAAATGAAATTAACCGCGTTCGCGGAGAAAAAACTACAACTGGATTTACTTGAAATTTTCGGCTCATTATTATTTCTTCTTTTGTTGGCGTTGTTTTTGTAAGCGAAGGCAAATGGTAGTCATTGTTAAATCATAATCAAATAGTCTTTCATGTTACACAATTTCATTTTAGTAATTTATTTCTCCTTTGTATCATCCCTTTTTAAAAGTCTCATGAAAACTTTTATTCACATCACAAAAATACGCCTATTTATTAGTTACCCACTTGTACCCCACTTTTAACTGGGGTTTACAGGGGTATACATTATTTATCTTATCTCTGCTCACATGGATTGTGTGGGTACTCGTTAGAACCGCCTCGCCGAGTCGTTTTAAAGTGCACCCTAAATCTTGAGAGGAAATAAGAAAAAATGCCAGAATTTTTATCTGAAAATTTTCCGTTTTTAGTCGTAAAATTTTACTATATATTTGAATAGGAGAGTTCTCATAACGAGTCGTACATGTAGGTTATTAACACCATAATGATGTGTGACATTTACCAAAAGCTCAGCTTGATGAAATAGATGGGCTGCATGATGCTTCAATGCAGAGCTGAAACCAACCCGCATGCGAGTATTGGTAAACCGCTTACAGGATCTAAGCCTGCCCAGGCAAAGTGGTGCGAGTCGGACCGTGAGGGCTTATAAACCCTGTTGGTTTCATGGGGTGGCAGGGCTTGAGATGTCATTTCATCTCAATGTCGGGTAAAAGTACCAGAAAATTGGAACCGACGTCTCCAAAATGACCTTTACAGTGTTGACTGGGACGTAAAACCTCAAACAAACAAAACCAAAAGCTCAGATTCTCCTCATTTATTTATGATTACAAACTGTCAAATTGGTATAACAAGCGGTGCTTTGAATGCAAAGTTAGTGACCAGTTAACGAGGAACACATTAATTCCACCGCAGGCTAAGTCTATGTCGCGGACGAACGGACGAAAAACCAGACACTATATCGCGCCATGCTTCATGCAGGCGCGTGAAAAAGGACATGCTACTTTGCATTCGCACGCATTATTTGCGCTACCAAGTCTCCTTCCCCGACCCCTCACCCACCCCTAACCAATAAATACAAGTTAAGGATGCCCGTTATCCTCGGGGTGTTGAGTGGATTTACGGCACTTTCAAGATTATTTCACTTATTTCGAAATAATCAGAGTTGAGCTAAAACCGGAGTAAGACCACCTTCTGTTGCAGATCTTGGCGTCTCATATGTGGCCCGAGCGAGGCGCAAACCACAGCGGAGAGGCCGAATGACCCGATGATTAACCCTTTTTGTACCAAATGGAATCTTCCTCCTTATTTATACAGGAGTCCATTTTGAAACTTAGGGGTGTCAGGTTGTTTTTTCTTAAAAATTTAGTTCGGGAAATAGCTTAACATTTTGCAAACAGTGTAGGCCCTGATCAGACGCCGCCTTCTGCGGTGTCTGATCTGGGCCTGCACTGTTTGCCAAGGTACCCCTTTAGGGGTTTCTGGTACTGAATGGGTTAAGATTCAGCACTCTTACCCATTAGGACACGGGGACCAGTTACCTTCGGGTTGTACAGTAGACTTAACAAGATACCCAGGTTGCATGTCTGTACAAACTTAGCTGATTATTTTAGAGAATTTTGTAGTTCTGCTCCAAGTTAGAGATATGCGTTTATATTTCGCAATTAATTTGATTTGCTAGAGTGTGTAGTCATTTAACTGACTTCAACACTCGTAATAAATTATTAACGGCTAAACTTCTTAATCAGGGTTATCTGTACCAGAAACTACGCAAAGCCTTTTCAAAATTTTATAGACGCCATTCTGATTTAATTTAAAAATTCAATATTGGACTTAAATCTCTTCTGCAACAAGGTCTATCGGAACCCGAATTTTATGGTGACTTAGTATATAAATTCAGAAAAATATTTTAACGGCAATGACTTTAGCACCCAATTTCGTAAAATCATTCTTCGATATAAAAAGACTGGGTACAACATGGATATTATACGACAGACTCATGCATGGTAGTTAACCCAATCACGGTTGGCAACTTTGCTTCCCTCTTTAATTGCACGCCGGTGGGTCAGGCCTCAGATTCTATGATGGTTCCAACGTAAAGGCTTATTGAGAATTAGAGAGATCTAATTCAAGGTAATGTTGGTTGGTGCCTGATGCTCTATCTCTGGTTGGGCCCATCGGAGTCTAATGTTGGTTTTCTTTTGCTCCAGAATTTCAGTGGTTTCTTGCTGTCGAGTCCTCACCGTTGTCTCACCTCTGTGGTTCTTTGATTATTTGTGTTCACAGAGATGTTGCACTGATGAGTTAGGAGGCCTTCATGCGAACTGAACAAATTATTTGTCTGAATCGCGACGGAACTAAGGGCGAGGATTGTAGATCTCTCACTCGGGCTACATGTGAGCTTAAGTGTAAGCATAAGTGATGTTTAATTACTCGCAGTGTAAAAAAATATCAACCAAAATGTAGAGTGAGATAAGCGCCCACACATACATGTACAAGCAGGATCCCTGTTATTATATACATTGAGTTTGATTTTTCTAAAGTATTTACTCGAGAAAAAAATAAAGTACCCCCAATATGGTAAACCGATAGAAAATAAACAGTTTTCAATTTATGAAGCGTTTACACAACAGTAAAAGAAAGGAATACAGAAAACATTCATCAAGTTCATACTGCGTTGTAAAGTGCATAAGATACAAATCATTATGTTTCCAACCGGACCAAAATCATACTTTACGATCGCTAGAGTTGTCGATCTTTGTACAAAAAAGCATACATTTCGTCATATGCTTCAAACTTTGTGTACCAAATTTTAATGCATGAAAACAATGCATGCACATGAACAAATATACATGTAGGTATAGGCAGATTTCGCGGAGAAACACCGTGAACAACTTCAACTGTACTAATTGGCTTTCTCCGAGAAGAAGCGATGTTCGCTGAGAAATTACGCGGCGTTTCGTGGAGAAATTAACCGCTTTGAAACGCGATTTTTTTTTTCTTCTCGGAGAAATTTCTCGCTTGTTCTCCGAGAAAAAAAAGCCTATTACCGCGGAGAAAAATAAAATATGGGTTATTACCGGTAGCTGGTCTCTAAGTATACATGCCAGGAAACTTCTAACCTCAGTACTCCCAAACACCTCTCTAATATTTGACGCTAGTACATATATTTTAGTTAGTAAAGGTATTCTCTGTAATTTAGGGCCAAAAACTTTTTTTGTTTCCCCTTACAAGGCTTATCTAAGTGTTGGTCTTCTTATCAGTGATTTTTTTACCCCTGCGTCCTGCGTCCAGGACGCACAAATAGGACGGAGGACGCACGATCATAAAATATGTGCGTCCGTCGGACGCAAATATTTCATGGGCGAAAAATCCAACTTTCGTTTTCACTGCTGTAAATATCGGCGGAAGTGATAAAATACCGCACTTTTACCGAACCTTCAACTGCCCAACGAGTCACCGAAAAATCGATACAGGTACAATTTAATGATCCAACCACAAGACGAGAATCCCCTCCATCCAAAATGAGCCCAAACTTTCACACAAGCAAGTTCAATGCAAACATCAAAGTTTTCCGCTATCCAAATCGCCGCCCACAAACCAACTCTACCATTTATCTGCACGTGATCAGTAAATGTGTCAAATGACGTCATCCGATGCCAGCAACCCCGCACGTGTTTAATGTCATTGTTTTATTTTAATGGGCTGTATCCCGTTCTTAAAAAAAAATGTTTGGAACCGGTAAAAAAAAATTCTCGATAGCTAAACGGTTGTGAATGGAGGTGGATAGAAAATAGCGCTTTGCACAGTCCCCGAATTATCCCCAGCAGCTCCAACAACAGCGTTCGACTTTTCCCGCTAAGCCGAGCGTCTGCTATTTGTCGCCAAAACATAACCATTCACGATCCGTTTTTATAATGCATGCATCTACCGTTAGATGTAGCTAATTGTCTGAGGAGCGAGTAAATCATTTTCACATTAATTGTGGATTAAATTTTATGATTGGGGAATAAACGCAAATTAGAGACATAACTTGACCATATTTTCACACCTCGTTCAAGTTGGCTTATCGCCAGAAATGAAAGACACCCACCGCAGGGCAATCATGTTTACTTGGCAATTATATGACAGGGATTAACAATAGTGTCAGAATTAACTGTAATAAATACACAAACGGTTTGTCTCTGAATTGTCGATAAAAGCAGGGCAGTGCAGCACAATTATTGTGGTTTACTTTAGTTTTACTGTATTTAAGGACTCAGAAAACTGACAGCTGTAGACGATTTTTTTGCACTTGCCCGACCAGGCGTCCTAAGATCAAAGTGCACCTGTCCGGCGCGATTTCGGACTTGTACCGGGCGGCGGGGCAATGTATTTGTCAGCCCCTGAACCTAGATAGCTGGTGTCCCAATCAGGGGAGGACACGTTTGTCGATAATGGTTTGGAATATTATCTACATTGTGCATGAAGTAAATTTCACGCACATGTTGCGGTGCGCATTTATCGAAAACGAAAGTATAAAGCATTACGGAAAATAGACTAAAAAACGTACACTTTAGCAGGATTTCTTTGGGCTAGTAAACAACACAAGTTGATGATTGATTCTGTTCATTGCAAATAAAAGATACTAGACCGCATTATTTTTAACTATGAATAATGGCATTTTATACTGAACCGATCTTTTTTGTACTTCCTTTTTTTCCCTCCAAATACTGGGACTCATACTTTCAGATTTGGGACGCACAGTTTATTGGTTGAGCGAGTCCCAGGACGCATAGTTGAAAATTTGTAAAAAAATCACTGTCTTATGCTCCAGCATTTCAGTGGTTTCTTGCTGTTGAGTCCTCACCATTGTTTCATCTCTGTGGTTGTTTGATTATTGTGTTCACAGAGATGTTCCACTGATGAGTAAGGAGGCCTTCATGCGGACTGAAAAAATTATTTGTCTAAATCGCGACGGAAATAAGGGCGAGGATTTAAAATCGATTAAAGCCCCCAGTGGAATTCATTCCACTTACCGGTCCAAGGCGGTTCGTCTGTCGCAGTTTATTTTTGTCTTTGAGTGTGTTTATCGCTTATATACAATTTGCATAATGTTAAGCATATTCTAGTTTAAAATGTAACTCTTATTTTCGGGATGCTAAGAATAATTTATTTTTTAAATATATCAAATTTTATGAGGAAAAATAAGAAAATCAGTACATTAGTTATCTTAACGACAAAAAAACATCGACTCTCTTACTGAACCAAGGGCTGCAATAGGCCAAAATTGAATAGCCCCTAAATCTGTCAAAACTCAACCACAAACAAGGAGGCCAAAAGTATAAGAATCTTCAAGATTAACAGCTCTTTATTATTGGTTCCTTCAAAGGTTTTTGTTTGGAGCATACACTTTCAAGTTTTGGTGAAATGATCCAAAACAAGCCACACTGTAAGTCACTACTTCGGTTAATATTGGGTATAGCCTCCCCTCTGGCGAATAACAACTTGACACCTGTTGATCATGGAAGTCACAAGTTTCATGCACCTAGCTCGCGGAATCCTGTTTCGTTCCTCCAGTAAAGGCTGGCGAAGCTCACCATGGCTGCTAACGGTTGGTTCCCAGTTTCGAACATATCAGCCAAGCTCAACCCATGTTCAATGGGATTGAAGTCAGGTGACAAGCTCAGCCATGGAAGACTGGCGATGTTCTGCTGTGTTTTGTACTCCTGGATGGTGCGAGCACGGTGTGGTCTAGCATTGTCATCCTGCAGCACCATATTCTTGCCCCTGGGGGAGTTCAAGAAGGGTTGAAGGACATGTTCAAGAATCTGTCCCGATACTTTTGAGAATTAAGTGTCACGTTCACCACCTTTAATGGTAGAATATGGAGAAGGCACTCCATAACATCATGCTACCACCACCCCCAGCAATAGTTCCTTGCACACAGGGATCAATTTACTGTTCACCAGGCAAGGGTCAAACACGTACTCGACCATCAGTATGGTACAGACAGAAATGGCTCTCGTCAGTCCAAAGGACTTTTCTCCAGATGCACAAATGCCAAGCCTGTCGCTGTCTCGCCCAATCAAGCCCTCACCCTTGTGTCACACGGTCAGTCTTGGGCGTCTGTTCGGCGTCTGGCTTTATGTTGACGAGACTTCTGGAGACCCATATACGGTGGGTATCACGCAATTGGTTCTGTAAGGTTTCACATGAAGCAAAGCGATTCCGTCTGCTCAAACGAAAGAGAAGTCTGTCTTCCCTTTGAGTGGTTGCCTTAGGCCTTCCTTTTCTGTCTTTTACACTGCCAGTCTCTCTGTGCTTCTTCAAAAGTCTACTCAAACACTGTGTGACACATTTAACGTCCTGGAAATGTCAACTTGCTTAATTTCATACCAGCATCCGGCATGCCAATTATACGCCATTTGTCCACTTCAGTTTGTTTTGTTCTTGGCATAGTGGCCAAAACAACTGCTTTCAAGGCTTAAAATGGTTTGAACTCGCAGGAGAATCATGCTTGTTAAACACCTCGTGTACAGTACTTAGACATGAGATTCACGTTCCTGACCAGTCTTGTATAAAACTAATCGAACCTACTATAGTTTGGTAGCCTAAATATTCATGTGCATGTCACAGATAAAAAACTAAACTCAAATTATTGTATGTCATGGAAAAACGGGGTCGCATAAAAATATGCTTAACTTTATGCCAATAGTATATCATTATACGCCCGTTTGAAAAACGGTCACATTATGTTATGGTCCCCGGTGTCCTTCCATCCATTTCGGGATAACTCCTCCTACAGTTCACATCCGTTCAAGCTGAAACTTCATATATAGTTAGACTACCATGTGGGGCAGCACATATTGTTTCTAGGTTATGGTCCACCAAATAATAATAGATTTATGCCCCTTTGAATTTTTTATTCGCACCACTTTGCCCGGGCAGCCTTAGATCCTCTAAGCGGTTTACCAGTACTCGTGTGCGATCGGTTTCAGCTCTGGGTGGATACATCATGCAGCCCATCTATTTCTTCAAGCCCCGATGTGCGGGAGGGAGGATAGACCACAATGTGGGGCAGCGCATATTGTTTCGAGGTTATGGTCCACCAAATATTAATAGAGGTATGCCCCTTTGAAATTTTTTGTAAAATTTTCGTTTCCGGATAACCCCTCCTACAATTTACATCGTATCAAGCTGAAACTTCATACATAGTTAGACCATGATGTGGGGATGGGCATATTGTTTCAAGGTTACGGTCCACCAAATAAAAATGGAGTTATGCCCCTTTGAATATTTTTGCAAACCTTCTGTTTCCGGATAACTCCTCCTACAGTTTAAATACGATCAAGCTGAAACTTCATCCATAGTTAGACCATGATGTGGGGCAGCGCATATTGTTTCGAGGTTATGGTCCACCAAATAATAAAAGATTTATGCCCCTTTGAATTTTTTGTAAAACTTTTCGTTTCTGGATGACTCCTCCTACATTTTACATCCAATTTAGCTGAAACTTCGTATATAATAATAACAGTAATTGACCTTATTTATAGAGGGTAGCACATTTAGTACCAGTACTAATCTTCCATGTGGCCCTCTTTTCCTGGGTAGGAACCAGTACTAAACAATGTTGATAAAGTTTCTTGCTGAAGGAAACAACATGTGGGGCTTGCGGGGATCGAACCAGCTACCTCTCAATCTCAGATCCGATGCTTTACCACTGCACCACAGTGATCCACATTAGACCATGATGTGGGGCAGCGCATATTGTTTCGATGTTATGGTCCACCAAATAATAATAGAGTAATGCACCTTTGAAAAATTCTGTAAACATTTTGTTTTCGGATAACTCCTCCTACATATAGATCCGATGATGTTGAAACTTTACATAAAGTAAGACCATGAGTTATACCCCTTTCACAGATTTTTCTAAACATCCCATTTCTGGATATCTCCTCTTACATTTTACATCTGATGAAGCGGAAACTTTACATATTGTAAGACCATGATGTGGAAGAGTGCATATTATTTTGAGGTTACAGTCTGCCAAATATTACAAGACTTATTCCCCTTTCACATATCTTTCTAAACATATTTTGTTTGGATAATGCCTTCCACATTTCACATCTAATGAAGCTGAAAATTTACATATAGTTAGACTATGATGTGGAGCAGCGCATATTATTTCAAAGTTACAGTCCACCACTTATTGCCAGAGTTATTCTTATATTATTTTGAGGTTATAGTCCACCAAATATTACCGTCCGACCATGAAAATTTGTTGGAGACAGGTAGTTTGAGCCATTGAGTGTTATTAATAGTGCCAGGTAAGAATATATGGAGCACATATTGTTCCTTGGTTACATTCCACAAACCCAAACTTGTACAACAGTCATTATATACATGCTCCATCCTACTAATTGCCACGCGTGTATAATGCCCCGCTTGCAGAGCTCTTGTTTTGTGTTTGTTTGCCAATTGGCCATTTTAGGAAAGTATCTGTCCTTTTGGCCTTCCGCTTTTGATGTTTCCATGGGGGTCTAGTTGTTTCATTTTTGTGCTTCTTTCCCTTTGGTGTCTCTGATTGAAGCTGTGGGTTGATTGTATCGATTCCTGATCATTGCCTTCACTTCTATTATCTTAAAAATTGGCACCTATCCAAAATATCTTTGAAATTAATAAATTAAAAATATTCTGACTTGTACAAAAGTACAGAAGAGCTATATTTGTCACCAATACATAAGGCTTATTTAAGCATCAAGGTCACTTTAATGTTTTACAACAATTTTTTAGCTCATCAGAGCTGAAGGCTCCGGGGAGCTTATAGGATAGGCAGTTGTCCATTGTCCTTGTCTGTTGTATGATGTCAACACTTTCAAACGACATCTCTTGTGAAGCCACAAGGTTGATTCAGCCCAAATTTCATCTATAGCATCCTTGTGCTGGGGCATTGAAAGTTTGTGATTTTGATGAAAATTGGCTCATTAGTTTGTTTGCTATGGCAACTTAGATTTTCCATAGACGTCTAATGGGAAAATAGAAAAATCACATTTTGCCAAGCCTTTGCAGATTTGTTGACAAATTTTTTATAGAAACGTTACTTGAGTAAACTTCTTTCAGCCATATGCTTTTATGCAAACCTGGGGGCCTGGGCCATGCCTCTCCCCCTCCATTTCATAAAAGGTCTATATCTTAGAAACCATTCAGATCCCCACCCAAACCATATATGTATATTCTTGCTCCTTGTGATAAGACCCATTCAATGACACCAACCTGGGGGGCCCCCTGGGTGGTCTCGAGCCATGCCCCACCCCTCCACTTCGTAAAAGGCCAAATATCTGATAAACTCTTCAGACCTCCACCCCATAACCATATATATTCATGCTCCTTATGATGACGCCAACATGGGGGCCCTGGGGGGTTTGTTTGTTTGATTTGAGGTTTAACGTCCCCGTCAACACTGTAAAGGTCATTTTGGAGACATTGCTTCCAATTTTGTGGGACTTTAACCCGACATTGAGATGAAATGACATCTCAATCCCTGTCGCCCAATGAAACCAATAGGGTTTATTCGCATGGACGGTCCGCCTCGCACCGCGGTTCCTGGACAGGCTTAGATCTTCTAAGCGGTTTACCTGTACTAGTGTGCGGGTCGGATTCAGCCCTTGGTGTATTCCCAGGGGTCATGCCCCACCCCTTCACTTCATAAAAAGCCATTTATCTCAGAAACTGTAAAGATCCCCACTCCTAAACCATATATTGTCTTCTTTCTTATGGTAAGACTCATTCAGTCACATCAACCTGGGATCTCTTTGTGCTGGGGCAATGTGCTTGGGCCATGCCCCACCCCTCCACATAAAATGCCATATCATAGAAGCCATTCAAGTCACAACCCTATAATCCTATATACAGTCGAACTTCAATGGCTCGAACACCTTTGGGACCTCGAAAATTTGTTCGAGACAGTCACAGGGGTAGTTCGAGCCACTGAGGTTACTGTTAGGAGGCATAACGAGATATTTTTACACATCTTTTCGGTGTTCTATAATAAAAATATACGCTGTGTGTACTCATTAGAATCATCGAGGCGATTCTAATGAGTACACACAGCATACATTTGCAAGATAAAAGACCAAACTCTTCCTAACTATCCCCCACTATTTCTTATGTAGAGGATTTCACTAGGGGCTCAAGAATGGGTTTGACACATCCATGGTAAACGAGCCATTGGTGTTCGAGCCATCAAAGTTCTACTGTATTCCTATTTCTTATGATTAGTCACATTCAGCATAAAAGGGCCTCAGATTTCAGAAACCGTTCAAATCCTCATACCTAAACTGTATATATTCTTGGTCCTTATGAATGATAAGACACATTCACTGACAATAATCTTTGGCTTTCCTGGTGTCCCAATCCATCCACTGCCGAAAAAGCCTTCTATCTCGGGAACCGTACAGATTCCTACCACAAAAACATATATATCCTTGCTCCTTATGATATGGCACATTCAGTGATACCAACCAGTCTCTGTTGGGAGACTTTTAATCAGTAGATTAAAATCATATCATGTTAAGATACATAGCTGCCAGTGTGCAGTGCCCACCTTAGCTCTGGTGAGCGTAGTGGCCCATGGAGCTCTTGTTTAAAAGTTTCTGTCTCACCACCATTGAGCTGAACAATTTCATAATTGGAATTTAGGTAAGCAGCGACAGGTAATACCACAAACTTTTATTCCCTAATAGCAAACCTCAGAGTTAGACGGCCCTAGGGTTGGGCATAGGGATCAAAATTTACATCACACATTCTTTTTTAAAGTTTTATAACAAAGTTTTTGGAAAGTTTATATATATCTCAGCAGCCACTGTCCAGAACCTTTTTATATCATGAATATAAGCATATAATGGGCTGATGCTATTCCCGGTATGTTATAGAAGGATTAACTGGCTGTAAAGCAGCATGTTGTTGGTAGGCATGTTAGAGAAGCAGTACATGCACATTTTGGGTATTTGGGTATCTTGCTGTTCACGACAATCCCTATCTTTGCAAACAGTGTAGATCCAGATCAGATGGCTTCTGAGGAAGCCATCTGATCAGGATCTACACTGTTTGGCATTCAGTTTATGAATATATAGCAATAAATTACATCAAGTAATTTGATTGGTTGATAGACAGAAATGGGCGTGGCTTAAATGAATATTCAGCAAGATAAGGGTTAATGTATCAAACCTACATATGCAAACCTTTTTCATAGCAGCAGATAAGGAATAGAGTTGATAGTTTGGTTGATATTTTTATGACCCGCCAGGAATTAGGGAGGGGGGCATACAGCTTTGCCATTGTCTGTACGTTTGTAAGTCACACTTGTGTAAGTTTGTAGTACTATTCTTGGCTCAGCAACTCTTTAACCCTTGTCCTGCTGAGCCCGGATATGCCTTAGCTTTGAAACAATGTAGATCCAGATCAGATGGCTTCTGAAGAAGCCATCTGATCAGGATCTTCATTGTTTGCCATCCAGTTTATGCATTTGTTGCAATAATTTGCATCAAGTAATCTGATTGGCTGATAACCAGTAGTGGGTGTGACCTATTTAAATATTCAGCAGAACAAGGGTTAAGAATTATAGTATTTTGATGCAGGCCATTGAAACTTGGAACATATTTCAGACATGCATTGAGCATGTTCATAAAGGAACTAGGATTATGGCCCAGCCCCTTATTGCAGAATTATGTTCCCTTAAGTGACTAACATTTTGACTATAGGTTAAGTTGTACTGTTCCTGCCTCAACAACTCCTCATACAGTATTTGATGCAGGACATTGAAATTTCCAACACAGTTCAGATATGCATTGAACATATAATTCATATAGAAACAAGATTCTGATCCAGCCCCTTATTGCAGAAATATATCCCTTTGAACGACTTAAACATTTTGGCCATAAGTTTCTTGGAAAATGTTGCAGTTTCTAGTTTTGTTAGACTGTGTGCCTGTCCATTGCATATTTCAAACAAAGTACTCATCTAGTTAGGCATGTGGCATGGCATTCATCACCTTAAGTGGTTGTCTGGTTTTGGGATTTATTGTTATCAACAATCAACCCAGATTTACCATCAGAATAAAATTTGGCCTATTGCAGATGACCTAATGACTGCCAAGACTCTTGGCAAGAGACATTTCTGAGAAAATATTGCTTCATATTCAGAACCGTTTCAAACGTTACTCATTTTAAAAATGGAGCTGAATATAATAATTTGTATTTTCTGTCAGTTTATTTCATGAACGCTGCTGTCGTCCTGTTTACTTTTCCATAATTATAAATTTTGCATAATGCCTAAGCTCTTTGTGTACAATATATGAATGAAAACGTTGTAGATTATTTTGCCTTGCTTGCACAGTGAGCACAGTGTTGCAGTGGTAAAGCATCAGATTTGAGATTCAGAGGTAGCTGGTTCAATCCCTGCAAGCGCCAAGTGTTGTTTCCTTGAACAAGAGACTTAATCCACATTGCTTAGAACTGGTTTCTACCAAGAAAAAGAGGGCCACATGGAAGATTAGTACTTGTACTAAATGTGTTACCCTCTGTAAATAAGGTTGATTATTATTGTTATTTTATTATTATTACAGATGAACCATTTTGTACCAGAAACCCAAAAGCTGGTAATTGCCAAATGATCAGTCTCTGCAGAACACAGAATCTGATCAGGGCTTACACTGTTTGTAAAAAGTTCAGCCATTTTCCAAATAAATTTTGGATGAGAATACAACCTGACATCCCTTAATTTTGAAATGGACTTGTGCTATATATAAGATGGACAATTCCATTCAGTACTAAATGGGTTAAAAATAAATTAACAGAGTAATAGTCACATCAGAGTTATAAATAAAGTAGAGGGGACCAATCAAAATTATCAATGATATTGTGGGTGAGGGTTTTGTTTGTTTGATTTGATGTTTAACGTCCCCGTCAACACTGTAAAGGTCATTTTGGAGACGTTGCTTCCAATTTTGTGGGACTTTTACCCGACATTGAGATGAAATGACATCTCAAGCCCTGCCATCCAATGATACCAATATGGTTAATAAGCACCGCTTTGCCTGGGCAGGCTTAGATCCTCTAAGCCGTTTACCAGTACTCGTGTGCGGGTCGGTTTCAGCTCTGCGTGGAAGCATCATGCAGCCCATATATTTCTTCAAGCCCCAATGGGTGGGGGCCGGTGGGTGAGGGTAAAACCACTTACTATTGCAGTAATGGGATGTTTCGTCCTGGCAACCATCACAAAACTGCGATGATTGAAAGTTGCTGAGTGCATTGCTAGTGTGGAGTGGATGTCCTGATTACCTTTTGAATAAATTCTGAAATACCTCTTGAGTTATGGCGCATTGGCCCTTATGCATAACCTAACTTTTGAACCATGTATGCTAGAGTTAAATTTCATATATTGATTCCTCATGAACAAATACCTAACAAGTCAGGATTATACCCCTTTCCTGATTTATGGCCCTTTAACCTTTATCTTGCTGTTCACGACAACCCCTATCTTTGCAAACAGTGTAGATCCAGATGTTTGGCATTCAGTTTATGAATTTGAAGCAATAAATTACATCAAGTAATTTGATTGGTTGATAGACAGAAATGGGTGTGGCTTAAATGAATAGCTTAAAAATTTGGATGAAATCCTGTCCGCAAATACCTCAAATACTATTGAAGCTAGAGCCCTGAAAGTTGATGAATGGATTGGTAGTGACTAAAAGTTATCCTGAGTGAGTGTGATTCAGATTTACGTCCCACCAACAGCTAAGGTCATATTGAGACGGGACCTAGGTTTAAAGACTCATCCGAAAGTCTGGAGAAGCCAGGGATCCATCCTGCAATCCCAGGTTTATCAGGCGAGTAGCTTAGCCACTATACCACAGAGGCTTCTAAAAGTTAACCGGATTAACTTTGAATAAATTCTGAAAAGGTTTGAATGCAATCATGTCCTTCAGCTAGTTCCCTTTGAAAATTTTGGCATTTGGGGGCAAGCATATGGTTGGGGGCATTATGTTTTACAAAAAACATTTCTAATTCTAAGATATTTGTGATAGGCCCAGCTGACTCTACAACTGATGGTGTGCTCAGTGTTGATAGTGGTACAGAGGAGGAAGATGAGGAGGTCATTGAGTGCAGGAAGCTGTTCCAGGTATGTTACAGAGGGGTTATGTACTTATAATATGACTTATTAATCAAGTGATAGCAAATTGGCCCAGTTACAGGTCCGGGGTCTGCTGTATTGGCCCGAGGCCGAAGGTCGAGGCCAATACAGCTGACCGAGGACCTGTAACTTGGCCAATACGTAATTACTAGCTTCCGCCCCCGCCCATAGGGGCTTGAAGAAATATATGGGCTGCATGATGCTTCCACGCAGAGCTGAATCCGGCCCGCACACTAGTACTGGTAAACCCCTTAGAGGATCTAAGCCTGTCCAGGAACCGCGGTGTGAGGATGACCGTCCATGCTTATAAACCCTATTGGTTTCATTGGGCAACAGGGCTTGAGATGTCATTTCCTCTCAATGTCGGGTAAAAGTCCCACAAAATTGGAAACAACATCTCCAAAATTACCTTTACCGTGTTGACGGGGACGTTAAACCTCAAATCAAACAAACAAACAAATAATTACTGGCTTAATGACAATTTTATTAATCATTGTTAATTGACCCAATTAAAATACATGATTATTGATTTTTGACCTCAGCCTGCTATCACTTGACCTCTGGTTAATATTGGTTGACCTGGTGTTAATACGGATAACCTTTGATCAATACAGGTTAGTCAATTAAAAATTTATAGATCTATCTGACATTTCCTGGTGTTTTACCCATTTTTTACAGAAACCCTTAAACAGGTCTCTGGTAAACAGTGCAGTCCAGATCAAACGCTGCATACCCAGTATGTGGCATCTGATCAGAGCCGTCACTGTTTGCAGAAAGTCCATCAATTTTCTGAATAAATTTGAAAAATTAACTGAATCTGACACCCCTACATTTCAAATGGACCCCTGCTGTATATAAGAGGAAAGATTCCATTCAGTACTAAAAAGGTTAAGGGTTATTGTTGCACTTAACATCTTGCATGACATACATGACATAAAGGCAGAGTGCCCTATAATCAACATATTCATTCATGTATTCCATGGGCAGTTGCATGTGTCTCCGTACTTGGACAGGGAGAACAGGCATAACTTTACAGACATTCTCTGTCCATTATTTGGAAAAAGATCGTTTGATGGCTAAAATTCAATGAAGAAAACATTTGCACTCAGTTTTTCTACTAACAGAGGAACTGTTTTTGATGTCACATCATCCAGTCATACTGAAGAGAACCATGGTGACTTATTAATCGTGTGCTTTAACTTGAGTCAGTATGCATTGAGGAATGGTCAACTTTGTCTCTAGGGGATGCTTTGGTGAGGCAAAGGTCTTGTGTATCTTAGGTCACTGGGACACGCAATTGATACATTACGATAACACACCTGTGTGACATAGTGCATTTTTCACATCTCCAAAATGGCAACTTTTCTGATGAAAATCCTTGATGTTTTTCTCATAAATGCTCAAAAAATAGGTTGAGGGTGCTCGTTAGAATCACCTCAGTGAGGCGGTTCTGATGAGTACCCACAACCAATGTCTTGGAGCAGAAATAAGAAAAATAATGTATACCCCCGTAAACCCCAGTTTTCTCTATATAAAGTGGGGTTTATGGGGGTCTTCATTTCAAGGACTTGTTCACGTGATGTTATTTCCTCAGTTGGGCAAGGCATTCTGTCCTTGCAGCAGATAAGGGTGAATTTTCTTATTTCTTCCATTTCATCACTTTCATCTTCCTCTTTCTCCCCTACCCCTCTCTTTCACCTCCTTTACTGTCTCAGGTTATTTTCTGGGTACTGCAGGTTTTGCTCGCCGCAGATTAGCTAAAGCTCGCTCCTACAAAATTGTTTCAGGCTCACTGATTATATTTTATTATTAAAGACACTAACCATGTATTTACAATATACATACCTCTAGTGTCTACAAATATATATTCTAATGCACTTGCATATGTAAGCGATGTTTGATTGGATAACTTAAAAAAATCGTGATAGTATATTCTGCGATTTACTGTCGGAAACCTGACGTTATCACGTAACGTTGCTTTTCATTGGCTGCAATTTGGTTTTATGCACCTTCCACTTAGAGCAAAATACTACAGTTCTTTAACAAAACAACCAAATAAGTGCATTTGAATGGGGATAACTATATTGAAAATTGTCATTTTGGGAGGTAAATCATTGGTTTTACGGTAACAAATTCCGTTTTACGGCTCCGCTGGCGCGTTTCCGTAAAACGAAATTTCTGATCGTAAAACTGCCTATTTACCTCCCCAAATGACAATTTTCAATACAGTTATCCCCTGAATACTACAAGACTGTTGCTAGTTTGTGTAGCTGAGCAAGTTAGTTTGTGTTTTACTGGCTCACACAGAATACATGTTTTCTTGTGATGGGACTCAGATGTACATATATGCAAGTTTTGTTCCATGTCCAAAGGTCCTTTCATGCTGAATGCAGTCGATGTGTCTCATCTCGTTACAGAGTATAGGACAGAGGTTCGGTTTACCAGCAGAGTATGTGAGACAAGTAATATATAGAAACAACGGTTATGTAGACAGAACTGTCAGCTGGATAATGTATGGTATCCACTCACCATGTAAGTTTGTTTTTTGTTTGTTTGTTTGATTGATTTGAGGTTTGACATCCCCGTCAACACTGTGAAAGTCATTTTTGAGACATTGCTTCCAATTTAGTGGGATTTTATCTGACATTGAGATGAAATGACATCTCAATCTCTGGCACCCAATGAAACCAGTAGGGTTTTAGCATGGAAGGTCTGACTGGCACCGCTTTTCCTGGGCAGGCTTAGATCCTCTAAGTGGTTTACCAGTACTCGTGTGCGGGTCATTTTCAGCTCTGAGTGGAAGCATCATGTAGCCCATCTATTTCTTCAACCCCCGATGGGCGGGGGCCGTCACCATGTAAGTTTAACAGCCATCATGTTAACAAGATTGTATGATGAACACCTCTTTAAACCCAACTTCATTTGGAGAAAATCTGGGGTTTGCAGGGTTTTGGGTACAGGCTGGAAATGCCTCAACCAGTGGTTCTAACGAGCACCCCCCACAACCCATGTTTGGAGTACTAATAAGAAAAATATCACAAAATCTTCATCAGAAAAATATCTGTTTTGGAGAACTATGTCAAATGGATGTGTTAATGTCATGGCATAGTTCCTAATTCAGATGAATCAGCCCATATATGCCTTGTGTCCCATTTTGGGATACAGGGAAACTGTAAACCTAGATCTGCTGATCAGGGTCTACACGGTTTGCTATACAACCAGGCATTTATAGCTCGCCTGTACAAAGTACAAGGAGAGCTATTGTAATTTAGTGCAGTGACTGCGCTTTGGTGCAGTGGTAGCGCATCGGATTTTGTGATCGAGAGGTTGCGGGTTAGAGCCTCACGCTGACCAAAGTGTTGTGTCCTTGAGCAAGGCACTTCATCCACATTACTTAAAAAAAAATAAAAATAAAAAAGCACTGGTTACCACCCAGGAAATCCTGCTCAGATGTGAGCTAGTAGCAGTAATAGGAGAAAAGAGAAAATCAGCCCGGTCCTCCACATGAGTGTTTGAATTTTCGTTCGCTTTCCTGTTCCCGCCGCATTGCATTCAAGTTTTTCGAATGCCAGTTGCTTATATCTTGACATTCACTCATCACAGAGTTCCATGTGACCAGATGATTGACCTCAAAATAAATCTAGGTCAGTGTGAGCTATATTTCATGGTTCATTGCCTTGTATCTTGAATACTTTTTGGTGGAGAAATGTCATACATGGATTATAAGTTTCATGTGAACCGATGATTGACATAAACACGCCTATATAAATACATTGCCACCTTTATCGCTGAAAAAATGAAAATTTTAAGATGAAAAATTGTGATAATTTTCTTATTTCTGCTCAAAATATAGATTGTGATACCCACAATCTATATTTTAGAGCAGAAATAAGAAAAATAAGGTATACACTAGGAAACCCCAGTTTTACTATATAAAATTGGGGTTCAAGGGGGTCAAAATTATATACCGTATTCGCCCTAATTACCGCACCGTGTGCTTAGTTTTTTCAAAATCGTGTCAAAATATCATGGTGAAAAATCTACCTAATTAGCGCACACTCGATGCAAAAGCAGTAGCTTCCAAGATGATGCATACTGATATTTAATGGGACGGAAAAGGATACTAAAGCATTGCCTCCACTGTTGAAGAAATAACGTAATTTTTTTTATAGATTTACTGTGAGAGCTTCCAGGGAGAGGTTACTGTAAAGCGTGCGCTTATGTATTTACTTTTCAAAAATAGCTTTAGTGTGCGCTTATAGGAGCATGTGCGGTAATTAGGGCGATTACGGTAGGTGTGTTTTCGTGATGATTGCCATAAAAATACATCTAGGTCAGTGTGACCTATACTTCTGGGTTTAGTGATTTGCCTTATAATTTGAAGACTTTTTGATAGGGAAATGTTAAATTCCCTGTGACCAGCTGATTGACCTCAAAATATATATCTAGGTCAGTGTGACCTATATTGTAGGGTTGACTGATTTTACCTTATATCTTGACTATTATTTGATGGAGAAACGTCATGCATGGATTATAAGTTCCATGTGACCTGATGATTGACGTAAAATATATCTTGGTCACTGTCAACTATATTACACGGTTCAGTGATTTTGCCTAAAAAAACTTTTTGATACCTGGAAAATAAGTTCATGTTAACCAATGATTGCATTGTTCTAAATTAACCAAAGACCGAAGGACATTGTCTAGTGAAAAGCTGGTCAGATCTAGTAAGCTCTGTGACTAGCTGGTCCAAATGATCCAGTTGAAAATCTGCCATCGCAGTAAATTAACCCTTGTTTTCAACTCAGTTACTGAAAAATGGGTTTCTGTTTTCAATTGTTGCAGTAGATTTTTACTGTCTTGATAAATAGTAAATAATGGAAAATAATCTGATGACTGTTGAACTAATGTATCACTTTAGTATGATTTTCATCATTCTTTGGTCCAGTTGAATTTAGATCATGTCCAGTGCATCCCAAGTATTACAGTGATATGCCAAGTTCTGCACCGGAAGGCCAGGTGTTTTTTTCTCTGGGTACTCTGGTCTTTGTTCACCTCTAGTTAACCATCAGCTCGATATGAGTGAAATAATCTTGAAAGAGCCGTAAAACCAAAAAAGAAAGGAAAAAAAATACAAAATATAACAAACAAGTTACAGCACCACCATGTCCAGCTATTTTAAAAGTTATGTTGTGCCCTGGATTGACCTCAAAATATGTGTAGGTCAGTGTGGCCTATATTTCACGGTTCACTGATTTTACCATGTATCTTAAAGTCTTTTTGTTGGAGAAACGTCATATCTGGGATGTTAGTTCCATGTGACCCGATGATTGACTTTAAAATGTATCTAGGTTGGAATGACTTAATTTGCATGATTCATTGATTTTGTCTTACATGTACATGTATATCTTGGATACTATTTGATGGAGAAAAGTCATCCCTCGATTACAAGTTCCATGTGACCTGATGATAGACCTAAATATATAGCTAGGTCAATGTGACCTATATTTCATGGCTCAACGTAATGTTAACTGATAACTTCATTATCATTGAACAACTGGGCCCTAGTACTTTTTACTGCCAGTTTTGAAAGAGAGAGCACTCTTGGTTACCTTCAATTTGCTTCCCTGTACACCCATTCTGCTGGGCTCTGTGGCTTACTAGCATGTGTTACCAACTGCGTATGGATCCTCTAGCCAGGCACCATTCTTTCATAGAGATAGTTTATGAAATACTTTTCAACAGTTATTATCTCCCATTCACTGATTTTACCCTTAAGATGCCAAGAAAATCTACATCTGAAAATGTCTGTTTGTTGCTTGCGAACTTTTTATAAAAATATTTTTGCATACTTGCAAACAGTGTGGCCCCTGATCAGACTGCTGCTAGAGGAGCTGTCTGATCTTGGTCTACACATTTTGCAACAATGACTTTTAAAGTTACCAGCAGACAACAAAGCAGACAGCAATTGTTGTGATTGGCATTAAAATGGTTCGAAAGATACAGTGTACTGGATTACAACTAAGAATATTTATGCCTGCACAGGGAAAGTGTGGTTGAGTTAAGTCACAGGATTTACATGACTGTAACCCATTTTGTATGGCAACCTGGTCTGGTGCATGCCCAGATCAGAAACTACATGGCCTTCATTGTTTATAAAAACTTCAGCCATTTTTTGAAGAAATTTCTATAAACAACACAACCTAATGGTCTCCTGCTATGTATATATTGAGGAAGATTCTATTTAGCCCGATGTGAAAATATACTTCTTGCCCACCAGATAAGGAAATTCTTATTTTGGCCAGGTTATCCTACCCAGAGATAGGTTAAAAATCAAGAATTTTCATGCTTTTGTTGTGCACTGGTTTAATAGTTTGTTTGTTTGATTGGAGGTTTAACGTCCCCGTCAACACTTTAAAGGTCATTTTGGCGACACTGCTTCCTATTTTGTGGGACTTTTACCCGTTAATGAAATGACATTACATCTCAAGCCCTGCCGCCCAATGAAACCAAAAGGGTTTATAAGCATGGACGGTCCGACTCGCACCCCTTAGCCTGGGCAGGCTTAGATCCTCTAAGCGGTTTATCAGTACTCATGTGCAGTCAGTTTCAGCTCTGCTTGGAAGCGTCATGCAGCCCATCTATTTCTTCAAGTCCCGATGGGTGGGGGCCGAGTGCACTGGTTTAATAGGATGCCAATAGTTGGATGAGTGGTAAATAGTATAGACCCTGATGAGACACCATGTTCTGCAGCAGCCAGCCTGGATCTACAGTTTGCTCAGGCATATCTGTCCAAATACATTATGGTAAATAGGCATGATATATAGTATATGGCCATAGATGGTCAGTTTTCTTTAAAAAGTGCCATTTTTTTTTAACCAAATAAGATTATTCCGTTATCATTTTGCTTGGAATATTAGACACTAGACTGATTTTTTAGCGATAAGTAATTGACCATCTAATTTGCATAAAAGGTACATGCAAAATGTTGAAATTCTTTACTTTCTGTATAGTTTAGATTGAAAGGGGGCACCTGAAGCTTTCCAAAACTGCATTCATCTTAAAAATGGGTTCACCGGATATTTTGCATGACATTGAAAAGATCCCAAAAATAGTGTTATTAAGAGGTCTTATTGTACTTACCCATACTTAATAATTAGCTCACCTGAGCCGAAGGCTCATTGGTGAGCTGATAGTATGGCCAGGCAAAAATTCTGTGTGTGTGTGTGTGTGTTCACATTTTCAAACATCTTCTCCTCCGGAACCGCTGGGCCGATTGTAGTCAAATTTCATGTGGAGGCTCCATGGGGTGGGGGAACGAAAGTTTGCATTTTTGGTCTAGGTCACATGACCAAGATGGCCGCCATGCCCATATATGGTAAAAACCCTTCGAAAATCTTCTCCTCCGGAACCACTGGGCCGATTTGCATGAAACTTGGCATGTAGCACCTGGGACATGGGCCCATCATAAATTGCATAAATGGTGTCCCTGGGATGACCTTGACCTATTTTACGCCAAGGTTAAATTTGGTAACATGGGCATTTGTATGGGAAAAAGTAGAAATGTCTGATATCTTGCAAACTGTTACAAAAAATGCCACTAAACCATATATATTCTTATTCCTTATGATGAGGCGCATTTAGTGACGTAGATTTTGGAACCCTGGGCCCCCCCGGGGGGGCATGCCCCACCCCCTTTTTGGCACAAAATGCTTAATATCTCCAAAACAGCTAAGATCCCGACCCATAAACCATATATATTCTTGTTCCTTATGATAAGGCGCATTCAGTGACATGGACCTTTGGGTACCGGGGTTCCCCGGGGGTGGGGGGGGGGGGGGCATGCCCCACCCCTATTTTGCACAAAATGCTCAATATCTCGGAAATGGTTAAGATCCCGACCCATAAACCATATATACTCTTGTTCCTTATGATGAGGCCCATTCAGTGACATGGACTTTTGGACCATGGGGTACCAGGGGTCCGGGGGGGGGGGGGGGGGGGCATGCCCCACCCCTTTTTTTTGCACAAAATGCTTAATATCTCGGAAACGGTTAAGATCTCTATCCATGAACCATATATATTCTTGTTAGCTCACCTGAGCCGAAGGCTCATTGGTGAGCTGATAGTATGGCCAGGCAAAAATTCTGTGTGTGTGTGTTCACATTTTCAAACGTCTTCTCCTCCGGAACCGCTGGGCCGATTGTAGTCAAATTTCATGTGGAGGCTCCATGGGGTGGGGGAACGAAAGTTTGCATTTTTGGTCTAGGTCACATGACCAAGATGGCCGCCATGCCCATATATGGTAAAAACCCTTCGAAAATCTTCTCCTCCGGAACCACTGGGCCAATTTGCATGAAATTTGGCATGTAGCACCTGGGACATGGGCCCATCATAAATTGCATAAATAGTGTCCCTGGGATGACCTTGACCTATTTTACGCCAAGGTTAAATTTGGTAACATGGGCATTTGTATGGGAAAAAGTAGAAATGTCTGATATCTTGCAAACTGTTACAAATAATGCCACTAAACCATATATATTCTTATTCCTTATGATGAGGCTCATTTAGTGACATGGATTTTGGAACCCTGGGCCCCCCCCGGGGGGGCATGCCCCACCCCCTTTTTGGCACAAAATGCTTAATATCTCCAAAACAGCTAAGATCCCAACCCATAAACCATATATATTCTTGTTCCTTATGATAAGGCGCATTCAGTGACATGGACCTTTGGGTACCGGGGTTCGCGGGGGGGGGGGGGGGGGGGGGGGCATGCCCCACCCCTATTTTGCACAAAATGCTTAATATCTCGGAAACGGTTAAGATCCCGACCCATAAACCATATATACTCTTGTTCCTTATGATGAGGCCCATTCAGTGACATGGACTTTTGGACCATGGGGTACCAGGGGTCCGGGGGGGGGGGGGCATGCCCCACCCCTTTTTTTTTTGCACAAAATGCTTAATATCTCGGAAACGGTTAAGATCTCTATCCATGAACCATATATATTCTTGTTCCTGATCATAAGGCGCATTAAGTGACATGAACCTTTGGACCCGGGGGTCCCAGGGGGGCATGCCCCACCCCCTTTTTTGCATTAAATGCTTAATATCTCGGAAACGGTTAAGATCCCCACCCATAAACCATATATACTCTTGTTCTTTATGATGAGGCGCATTCAGTGACATGGACCTTTGGACCCTGGGGTACCAGGGGTCCGGGGGGGGGGGGGGGGGGCATGCCCCTCCCCCTTTTTTGCTCAAAATGCTTAATATCTCGGAAAAGGTTAAGATCCCCACCCACAAACCATATATATTCTTGTTCCTTATGATAAGGCGCATTCAGTGACATGGACCTTTGGACCCGGGGGGTCCCTGGGTGAGGGAGGGGGGCATGCCTAACCCCCTTTTTTCCACAAAATGCTTCATATCTCGGAACCGGTTAAGATCCCCACCCATAAACCATATATATTCTTGTCGCATTCAGTGTAATGGACCGTTGGACCTACGGTTCCAGTGGGGGGGGGGGCTGGGGGCCAACTCCCTTTATTGCATTGAATGCTTAATATCTCGGAAACAGTTGAGATCCCCACCCAGTTACACAGACCTTCGGTCCCTCTTGGCCAAAGATCACATATTAAAGTCTTTGAGGACTTCCTCAGAAAAGTCAGGTGAGCGATTCAGGACCAATGGTCCTCTGGTTTAATTTACCCACACCCATTTCAGACTCGGGGGTGGGGGGTGGGGGCCTTGGAGTCTAACTGTTGGTTTTCTTTTGCTCCAGTAATTCTGTTGTTGTATGCCGTCTAGTCCTCAACCTTGTTTCATCTCTGTAGTTTTTTTATTTGTATGTTCTCGGAGATGTTACACTGATGAGTTAGGAAGCCTTCATGTGGACTAAACAAAATAAGTGTATACCGTGACAGAGGTAAGGGCGAGGAATATGGCCATGTAAAATCAATTTAAGCCCCCCAGTGGAATTCTTTCCATTGACCATTCCAAGGCGGTTCTTCTGTGGCAGTTTATTTATGTTGTTGTTTGTTACTTACTATGTGTATCACTTGTGTCTTTTTATTTTGGATGGCCATTTGACCATTTTGTGGGAAAGCAACAGTCCTTATGGCCTTCCTTTGTTTAGGTTTCCATTATGGTCTGGTCGCTTCTTGTTTGTGTTTCTTTCCCTTTGGTGTCTTTGATGGGTGGAGTAAGTTAGTTGTATCGATTCCTGATCTTTGTTTTACTTCTACTTTTCAGCCAATGTATTAATACAAATTTGCAAACTAAATGACTGACAGTATACATCCTAATCAGATGGCTTCTTCAAAAACCTGAAGAAGCTATCTGATCTGGATAAACACTGATTACAAAGGTAGGGATTGTCGTGTTCAGCAGGATACAGGTTAATAAAAAAGTTTCTACAAAATGTCCATCACGTAAACAAGCCTATATAATTTTGACCCCCTTGAACCCCACTTTTATATAGAAAAACTGGGGTTTACAGGGGTAAACCTTATTTTTCTTATTTCTGCTCTAAAGTATAGATTGTGGGTACTCATTAGAACCCCCTCGATGAGGCGGTTCTAACGAGTTCCCACAATCTATATTTTGAGCAGAAATAAGCAAAATATCACAATTTTTCATCTTAAAAGTTTCATTTATTCCCAGGGCCTCCAGCTTGGAGTGAAACGGATGACTTAGCTCTTACTGATGAAGAAGAATTAGACAGATTATATGTGAAATATGGTGAAGCTGAAGTGCATGAAAGATTGGAGTTCCTGGGGTTTGATGTCAGTTTTGATAGCTAGCTGAAAACAGGGATAGAATGTGTCGTTGGATCAGAATGTACAATGTATAATGATGAGAGCTTTGAACAGATTAGAATTTCAAGTTTGCTCATTTGTTGTTAGAGTGAGACTGATCTTTTAAAAGCTTTCCTGCTTCTTGCACAAGGTTAAAGATGATGACTGGGAAAAATGGGATTTCTAAATGAAATGGAAGACTGTTTTTTTTTTTATCTGATACTTCACGAACAGTTTTTCATTTTCTTTAACCCATATATGCCTAGATGCCCTTTCCTGGGACATTTGCAAACAGTGCAGACCCAGATCAGACACCACAGAATGTGGTGTCTGATCTGGATCTACACTGTTTGCTTGAAGAACTTTCATTTCAGTAAAATAAGCCACCAACAAAAGCACACCTGACACCCCTATAACTAGAAATGGACCACTCCAAATTTACTTGGTGAAATATACCATTGTCATATATGGGTTAAATAATAGAATAGCACCACCAAGACAGTCAGTAGCTAAATGGGCATCATTAACACTTGTAACACTGTTGACCAATGGAGATACTGGTGTCCTAGTTTATCTTGACCCTACCCAGGCCTTGGGTAGCTTGCCCCCAGGGGTAAAGATGTCCTGTGATATCTTTACCCCCACCCTAGATATCTAGACCCGGGATAGACTTTTTTCCTTAATGCCCAATTTGTTCCAATTTGGGGTGGAAGGGGCTAGATATCCCAGCTGGGATATTTTGCCCCCTGGGGTCAAGATATCCAGGGTGGGGGTAAAGATATCCCGGGAAACATTTACCCCCGGGGGTAAAGCTACCCAGGGGGTGAACATAAACTTTTACACAGGTTTGCAATCAGTGTAAATCTTTTAAGAGACAGCTGATTTACTCATAAACATGTTATTATTAATATGCCACACCCACTTTATAACACCATTGTTGGGGTCCAGAGCAGAAAGTTGATAAGCAATGTTTTATTCAAACAAAAATGTATAGATAATATAGAAAAAAAAAGACATTTTGCCATATAATCTATATAATTTTCAGATCTATTTTAAGCCATGTTCAACGTCTATCATCTACACCGGAAAATAGAATCCCGGTGAATTGAAAGTAATAGCTGCAGGAGAAGGGGTGCCTCTTGAAAATGGATTATTTTACTGCTTGTAAGCTTAAGGTTAAGATTACTGTTATCAAATATCAGTATAGGACATAATTTGCTGCTGCCATGAGAAGTGCTTTCTTATAAAACGCACAATTGTGCAATTACAGGCCGAATATTCGACAGCTGGTACCGTAAACAAAATGGATTTGGCAAGTTCGTTGTTGTTTTGTTTTGATGTTTATGCCTTTCTACTGAAGTTTTTTCACTTAATCAGAAAGAACAATGATAGAAAAAGTACTTTGCAAAAGAAACTCGCCTCAAATTGTACTTTCAACACAAATGTTTGCCTTAACTTAAATTACCTGTTGTACGGCAAATAGTAGTGTGGTGTACGGCGTGTTGCAAATTAGCGTAAACGAAAGTGTACGGTGAATAGTTCCATGTTTATAGCTGATAACATTTCAAAAGTATACCGACCGGCCTTCCGATGCTTCTCTCACATCCACGAGGACTGTACTGCTTTGCATGTATGTACTGTCAAAGTCGGGTGTTATATTTTGTCGAACATGCTGCTTCGAAATGTAAACAATGGCCGGCAAGAACTGGGGCTACATCAATAGATTCCCCTGCCTGTCACAACATCTTTATCCAGTGTCATCAGAATTTTATAAACACACTTCAACAATTTTCACCCATTCTCTCGTCATAGCAAGAACCCATCACAATATAATAATGTTAGTTAGGAACTGATGCCTTTGTATAGTTTTAAGTCCATATTTTGCCACAGAGGCGTTGATGTGGGTTAAAAAGAAGTGCGCATTATGAAATCACGCCGGTTCAAATATACACGTGTGGAAGACTCGTAAGGGGTAGATGGCGGTTATGCACTTAAAATCCTTACGGTAACTTTCGGCCATGACTTACGAGTGATTACACTACATTACGAGACTTAAAATGTCAACATTTTGAGATAAAATGACATATAAAAAGTTTTTGCCCTATGAATACAACAGAATAAAGTTGCATGGCCAGTTCCACTCGCACTACTTGGCCGAAACTAGTTAGTCTGGCCCAGAAAACATGTACACTGTGGTGTATTCCTTGCTTCCAAAGGATAACCCTTTTAAAGAACATAGTTAACTTCACTACAGCTGGTGTGTGATTATATTTTCTTGTCCTTTGGGATCATTGATTCCATTGTGGAATTTTTAAAATATCTGAGAGTCACTGATGAGGCCTAATTGGCCGAAACTAGCTAGTCTGGCCCAGAAAACATGTACACTCCATATGTTTCAGTTCTGTGGTGTAATCCTTGCTTCCAAAGGATAACCCTTTTAAAGAACATATTTAACTGCTGGTGTGTGGGAATGTGTGGTGGCGGTAAAACGTCTCCCTGCCCTACATCATAGTGTAGATTATATTTTCTTGTCCTTTGGGATCATTGATTCCATTGTGGAATTTTGAAAATATCTGAGGGTCACTGATGAACCTAATTGGCCGAAACTAGTTAGTCTGGCCCAGAAAACATGTACACTCCATATGTTTCAGTTCTGTGGTGTATTCCTTGCTCCCAAAGGATAACCCTTTTAAAGAACATATTTAACTTCACTACAGCTGGTGTGTGGGAATGTGTGGTGGCGGTAAAACTTCTCCCTGTCCTACATCATAGTGTAGATTATATTTTCTTGTCCTTAGGAATCATTGATTCCATTGTGGAATTTTGAAAATATCTGAGGGTCACTGATGAGGCCTAATTGGCCGAAACTAGCTAGTCTGGCCCAGAAAAACATGTACACTCCATATGTTTCAGTTCTGTGGTGTATTCCTTGCTCCCAAAGGATAACCCTTTTAAAGAACATATTTAACTTCACTACAACTGGTGTGTGGGAATGTGTGGTGGCGGTAAAACGTCTCCCTGCCCTACATCATAGCGTAGATTATATTTTCTTATCCTTTGGGATCATTGATTCCATTGTGGAATTTTGAAAATATCTGAGGGTCACTGATGAGGCCTAATTTGCCGAAACTAGCTAGTCTGGCCCAGAAAACATGTACACTCCATATGTTTCAGTTCTGTGGTGTATTCCTTGCTTCCAAAGGATAACCCTTTTAAAGAACATATTTCTCTAGGTTCTGCGGTTCGATTAGTTGCAGCGGTAATAAAGTTACGGTGTCCAAACATGCTACACTTGTATCAAATGCCGGGATAAATGCCCCAAAATGCACCATCTATCGGACCGAGACGTTAACTGAAGCTCTCTATCCCCGTGCAGGGCGAATCCTCCCCTATGCAAGTTAGAGATCTTTGTGTAATTACATGATGAGTTTAAACAATAGTTTATTAGTGCCTGATTACACTCTTCTGGAGTCCATGTCTGTTGATCTGAACATTGATATTTGCCATTTTGTCTATGGATTAATGATTTTGGATTAACGCTTTGGTATCACGACCTATACGATCACTAATAAACCATTGTTTAAACTAATCATGTAATGTAATCACTCAGATCCAAATCTTGTGACAAATGGAGTCCAGCAAGGTTATGTGATAGCCCCAACACTTTTCAGCATGATGTTCGCTTCCATGCACAAAGATGTTTTCCAGGAGGTGACAATGGTATACCGATTAAGTATCATTTTGATGGGAAGCTTTTCAATGCTACACTGGTATCATTTGCCGGGATAAATGCCCCAAAATGCACCATCTATCGGATCGAGACGTTAACTGGAGCCCTCTATCCCTGTGCATGGACAATCCTACCCTATGCAAGTTAGAGATTGTTGCGTAATTACACGATGAGCTTAAACAATAGTTTACTAGTCAACTATATACGATAACTTATAAACCATTGTTAAACTAATCATGTAATGTTAACACTCAGATCCAATTCCTGTGACAAATGGAGTCCAGCAAGGTTTTGTGATAGCCCCAACACTGTTCAGCATGCACAAAGCTGTTTTCCAGGAGGGCGACAATGGTATACCGATTAGGTATCGTTTTGGTGGGAAGCTTTTCAATCTCCGAAGGTTGCAAGCCAAATCAAAGGTGTAAACAGAGGTGCCAGTTGAGTTCCTAATTGGGGATGACATGGTAAAGGTGCATAATTACTGTGCAGGCTTTCATCCTGCAACTCTGGAGTATGTATAATGTACACCTGAGAGCAATGGTCAAATGTGTCTGATCGCAGTTCAACGGCCCAGTCAACACTATTTAGGTCATTTTTCTGAACAGTTTACCTATCCACACTTTTGCTATGCAGGCTTATTCTTTCCTTGATTCCATTGTTGAATTTCGAGAATATTTAAGGGTAATGATGAGGCCTAATTGGCCGAAACTAGCTAGTCTGGACCAGAAAACGTGTACACTCCATAGTTTCCAGTTCTGTGGTGTATTCTTTGCTTCCAAAGGATAACCCTATCCAGAACATATTATAAGAAAGCGGTTACTCTTCTTGAATCAGCCAAAGGGTGACAATGAGGGAGAGAATGACCGTAGAAAAGATCCCATGATCTATCTCCACGACAGAGTGTTGCCGACCCCGGCACGTATCGAATCCACGTCCTCCTGATAGATTTCTCCATGATCCGTTGGTCGGGAAAAGCATATATACCCTTAAAAGTGGGGGAGAATGAAGTTGTCCATTATTGGCGTTTAGCAATAAAGAATAAAATAAATGCTGCTATTCCTCTTTCGCAGAAGAAATAAGATTCATGCACAGGCAAAAAATACGGGAAGTGGCAAACTCCGGACAAAATTTGAAAACTTGAGACGTGAGATCAAGACTGATATATATATAAAAAAATCAGCATCATTTGTTTGTGAATAACTCAGAAGGTGATATAAAGGCAAATCCAAGAGGTTCTTCTGTCGCGGTTTATTAGGGCCCCGCACTGAAAGTGTGGGTGCCCTATAGTAATCACTCTGTCCGTCCGTCTGTCTGTCTGTCTGTCCGTCTGTCCGTCCACAAATTTTTTTATCCTCCATAACTTTCTTATTCCACTGAAAGTGTGGGTGCCCTATAGTAATCACTCTGTCCGTCCGTCTGTCTGTCTGTCTGTCTGTCTGTCCGTCTGTCCGTCCACAAATTTTTTTATCCTCCATAACTTTCTTATTCCTGGATGGATTTAAATATTACTTGGCAGAAATGTTAACCATAATGTGATGGAGTGTTGCGCGCAAGACTCAGGTCCGTACCTCAAAGGTCAAGGTCATACTTAGAGGTTAAAGGTCAAAAAAGGGTCTTTCCTGTGTTCAATTAATAACTTTGTTATTATTCCTGGATGGATTTAAATATTACTTGGCAGAAATGTTAACCATAATGTGACGAAGTGTCACACGCAAGACCCACAGCCGTACCTCAAAGGTCAAGGTCATACTTAGAGATAATAGGTCAAAAAAGCGTCTTTTTTATTGTGTCCAATCTATAACTGTCTTATACCTGGATGGATTTAAATATTACTTAGCAGAAATATTAACCATAATGTGACAGTGTGCCGTATAGTAATGCCCTGTCTGTCCGTCCATCCGTCTGTCCATCTGCCCGTCTATCCATCAACATTTTTCATGTTTACAAACTGAAGCTGAAGTTATTGACAGTTGCCATATAGTAATACCCTTTTGTTTTTAATTCATAACTTACAAACAGTCAAATGCATCAACTTCAAACTTAAGATATATGGTCACAATATCATTACACAATTACATGGCAACCGACGTAACTCTAGCTACAATACTCTAAGAGTAATAGCCCTTTGAAAAAAAATCCAACTCCTCTGATGGCACTGCCGGGGCCCTAGTCAGTTTCACTGACAGTTCTAGTTTTTGTTATGGCTTGTCTTTGGGTGTTTGTGTCGCTTATATTATTTTATTGTGGATGGCCTGTTGGCCGTTTTATGGGGTGGGGGAGTGGGTGGCTGTCCTTTTGGATTTCCGCTGTTGGTGTTTCCGTTGGGGTCTGTTGTTTCATGTTTGTGGTTCTTTCCCATTGGTGTCTCTGATGGGAGCTGTGTATTGATTTATCGATCCCTGATCATTGCCTCCACCTCAATTTTTCTACAGATATATCAATAGTCAGAAGAGAGACAGACAAGGTATCCCACCCTTTAATAAAAGAGGAGGGAGCGGGGTTGCTGAATCAGACTCTGAAAGGGCAGGGGAACTAGTTGGTCAATTCAATGATGTGTTTAATAAAACTGAGTTCACGGAGGTTCCATTGACAAGAAGATCGGCCCCATTTATGGATACTATTGTTGTTTGACTGTCATCGGCAGGAGTGATCAAGTTAATTAAAGGCATAAACCCCACTAAAACTTTAGGACCTGATGAGCTACATCCTAGATTCCTGAAGGAACTATCAAAAGAGTTAGATCCAGTTTTTGTCCACCTGTTTTAACAGTCTCTTGATACAGGTGAAATCCCCAAAGAATGGCACTTAGCGAACATTTGCCCACTCTTCAAAAAAGGAGATAGGGCTCTTAATCATAATTATCACCCTATGTCTCTGACTTGTGTTCTGTGTGTAAATTGCTTGAACATATAGTCTGCTCAAACATCATGGCCCACTTGGATGAACATAAAACTTTTGTCAAAAAGATAACACGCATTTAGGAAAAGGCATAGTTGTGAAACTCAGTTGAGAACAACTATTAATGATTGGGCAAAAATCTTGGACAAAGGGGGACAGATAGGCACATTTATTCTGGACCGAGAAAGCTTTTGATACCACACCACATGAACTACTTAAATCTAAGTTATTTGGTTATCTTATTGGGGGAAATACTCTCATATGGATAGATTCCTTTCTTTGCTACAGAAAACCGCGTTGTTGTTAATGGTGAATCTTCAAAGTGATCACCAGTTTTGTCTGGAGTCCCACAAGGGACTGTTCTTGGTCCACTGTTATTCTCCCTGTACATCAATGCTGTTTCCACTGACACTGACTTAGCAATAACACTGTTCGCAGACGATTGTGTTTGCTACCAGGAGATTAGAGATCCAGATGATTCACTGAAACTTCAGAATGATATAGATACATCAGGATGTTGGGCCCGAAAATGGGACATGAGATTTCACCCCGTATATTATGCATATAACTAGGAAGAGAATAAATAAAATTGAGGCTTCTTACACCTCAGAGGGAACAGTCCTCGAAAACGTGGATTCCATTAAATACCTTGGTTTGACACTCACACACAAATTGAGATTGAATACACATATTAGCAACATGTTTACTAAGGCAAACAGACCGCTTGGTTTCCTGAGGCGAAATCTTCATCAGTGTCCTCATGGTGTAAAAGAGGTAGCGTATAAAGTTCTTGTTCGCCCAATCTTGGAATATGGTAGTTATGTCCCCCCACCCGAAAGGGAGGGGGACATATTGGTTTTGGTGCGGATCCTGTCGGCGTCAGCGTCGGCGTCGGCGTTGCCTCTTGTCTGCACTCTATCTCCTGAATGGATGGATGGATTTTGAATAAACTTACACACTTACACAGATACACCATTGGGAGGGGCAAAGTACTGATTAGATTTTGGTGACCTTGGTCTAATTTTCAAGGTCACAGTGCTCAAAACATTGTCGAATTTTAGGCCAAAAAAGCTTGTCTGCACTCTATCTCCTGAACCAATGGATGGATTTTGTTCAAACTTGGTACATAGTATAACTGGGATGGTCTCAAGAACTGATTCGATTTTGGTGACCTTGACCTAATTTTCAAGGTCACCATGGGACTAAGACTGTTAAAAATAAGCTTGTCTGCACTCTATCTCCTGAACCAATGGATGGATTTGGTTCAAGCTTGGTACATAAAGTAAGTGGGATAGTCTCTAAAACTGATTAGATTTTGGTGACCTTGACCTAATTTTCAAGGTCACCACGGGACTTAGACTGTTAAAAATAAACTTGTCTGCGCTCTATCTCCTGACCCGATGGATGGATTTGGTTCAAACTTGGTACATAAGGTAAGTGGGACAGTCTCTAGATTTGATGAGATATTGGTGACCTTGACCTAATTTTCAAGGTCACCACGGGACTTATTTTGTTAAAAATAAGCTTGTCTGCACTCTATCTCCTGAACCAATGGATGGATTTGGTTCAGACTTGGTACATAAGATAAATGGGATGGTCTCAAGGACTGATTATATTTTGGTGACCTTGACCCAATTTTCAAGGTCACCACGGGTCTTAGGCTGTTAAAAATAAGCTTGCATGTCATCTTTCTCCTGAACCAATGGATGAATTTGGTTTAAACTTGGTACATAAGATAAGTGGGGCAGTCTCTAGAACTGATTAGATTTTTGGTGACCTTGACCTAATTTTCAAGGTCACCAAGGGACTTAGACTGTTAAAAATAAGCTTGTCTGCACTTTATCTCCTGAACCATTGGATGGAATTGGTTTAAACTTGGTACATAAGATAAGTGGGGTAGTCTCCAGAACTGATTAAATTTTGGTGACCTTGACCTAATTTTCAAGGTCACCAAGGGACTTAGACTGTTAAAAATAAGCTTGTCTGCACTTTATCTCCTGAACCATTGGATGGATTTGGTTCAGACTTGGTACATAAGATAAATGGGATGGTTTCAAGAACTAATTAGATTTTGGTGACCTTGATTTAATTTTCAAGGTCACCACAGGTCTTAGCACTGTTAAGAATAAGCTTGTATGCACTGTATCTCCTGAACCAGTAGATGGATTTGGTTCAAACTTGGTACATAATACAAGTGGGATTGTCTCTAAAATTGATTAGATTTTGATAACCTTGACCTAATTATCAAGGTCACCATGGGACTAGACTGTTGAAAATTAGCTTATCTGCACTGTTTCTCCTGAACCAATGGATGGATTTGGTTCAAACATGGTATATAATATAGTGGGAACGGCTTAAGAACTGATTTTGGTGACCTTGACCCAATTTTCAAGGTCACCTCAAACTGGTGGGGGGACATATGTTTTCCTCTGAAAACACTGTTCTAGTTGTATCTGGGACCCCAGCGGAGTGGTCCTTAATGAAGTAATTGAAAACGTTCAGAATAGAGCTGCTAGGTTTGTAACAAGCAAATACTGCTTTGAAACTGGGAGCATGACAGGACTATTAGGAAAATTAAGATGGGAGGTTCTCAAGAAAAAGAGAAAACAGTAGGCTCAAACTTCTATACAAAGGTCTAAGAGGCGCTGCCAGCATTCCAATAGATGACCTTGTTCCCGAAGCTAGGCACTGAAGAAATCATCATTCATTGGAGTTTTAGACCCTTACTGCAAAAACTGACATTTTTAAAGAATCATACTTCCTCCGAACTATTAGAGATTGGAATGTCCTTCCTAATTCGATTATTTAAGCAGATGAAGATGCTGAGGATTGTGTATCTAAGTATTCCTCTTTAATGAGAGCTAGGGACTAATTTCCCATCACAGGTCCTGGTGTATGAATGTCATTTGACGTGTCACCAGTAACATTTCTGATTCTGAATAAAGGAGTAGCCATTCCTATTCGCCGTACACGTTTTTGACTATATTCCGTACAGCTATCTGTTGTAAACAGCTAAACGCCGTACACTTGGATTTTGAATTTTTAATAAATACGCTTAGTGCATGATAAAACCATGACCAGAGAAATTTTTCATTTTCTACCCATTATTAACGGAAACAGGTAAAAGAAAGTTTAAGCGGAAATAAATCAAGAAATTATAAAATCTGAAACCGATTTTCGAAAATGCTGGTCTTCACTTAGTACCAAGCATCGATAAACTTATGTTCTTGACTTTAAATCGAAACATACAGCTTCGAAAAACGCATAAAATGTTGCAGAAATCCCTCTGTTATTTCGAGGAAATCAATTTAGCCTGCACTTGCAGAAAACAGATCAGGAATAAAGGCTAGACTCACCGTGCTCCATGCCTACTTTCGCTTTGTATCGATTCACCGGGATTCTATTTCCGGTGTCGATGATAGACGGTGATGTTGTATCCAAAGCCATGTTCTAATGAACAGTGTTATAAAGAGGTTATAGTGTATTACCGCGAAAATCCTAAAAATTTAGACACCTTGAAGACTTGCTGTAATTGTCCTAAAATTTGAACAATTTTGTTGCACGATCCATCAAGGAGTCCAAAAGGTTCATACAGAATGGCAAACAATGTAGACCCTGATCAGTCTGACTGATCTGGGTCTGCACTGTTTGCATAGGCCTATATGACCCAATAATTAGGATCATTACTCATAAGCATCGTTATTATCCCCTCGCACAACATAGTTGTGAGGGGGGATATAGCATTTGTCCCGTACGTACGTACATAAGTCACGTACGTATGTACTTTTGTCATCGCTAGCACCTACATTTCTTGACCAATTTTAATATAACTTCATACAAATGTTCCTTAGGACAATTTGAGCGAGTTCAACTTTCAAGGTCACTGTGGCTATTTTTAGAAAAACTTTGTCATCGCTCTAGCGCCTACACTTCTTCACCAATTTCAATATAACTTCACACAAATGATCCTTATAAATGTTGACTTTCAAGATCATAACCTCAAGGTCAAGGTCACTGTGGCTATTTTTAGAAAAACTTTGTCATCCCTCTAGCACCTACATTTCTTCACCAATTTCAATATAACTTCACACAAATGATCCTTAAAAAAAATATCTCGAGCGAGTTCGACTTTCAAGGTCATGGCCTCAGGGTCAAGGTCACTGTGGCTATTTTTAGAAAAACTTTGTCATCGCTCTAGCGCCTACATTTCTTCACCAATTTCAATATAACTTCACACAAATGTTCCTTATAAAAATATCTCGAGCGAGTTCGACTTTCAAGATCATGGTATCAAGGTCAAGGTCACAGCGGCCATTTTTAGAAAAACTTTGTCATCGCTCTAGCGCCTACATTTCTTCACTGATTTCAGTATAACTTCACACAAATGTTCCTTATGACAATATCTCGAGCCAGTTTAACTTTCAAGGTCATGACCTCAAGGTCAAGGTCACTGTGGCTGTTTTTAGAAAAACTTTGTCATCGCTGTAACGCCTACATTTCTTCACCAATTTCAATGTAACTTCAGACAAATGTTCCTTATAAAAATATCTCTAGCGAGTTTGACTTTCATGGTCATGGCCACTGTTGCTATTGTTAGAAAAACTTTGTCATCGCTCTAGCGCCTATGTTTCTTCACCAATGTCAATATAACTTCACACAAATGTTCCTTATAAAAATATCTCGAGCGAGTAAGACTTTCAAGGTCATGGCCTCAAGGTCAAGGTCACTGTGGCTATTTTTAGAAAAAACTTTGTCATCGCTCTAGCGCCTATATTTCTTCACTGATTTCAATATAACTTCACAGAAATGTTCCTTATGACAATATGTCGAGTGAGTTCCACTTTCAAGGTCATGACCTCAAGGTCAAGGTCACTGTGGCTATTTTTAGAAAAAATGTTGTCATCGCTCTAGCACTTACATTTCTTCACCAATTTCAAAATAACTTCACACAAATGTTCCTTATGACAATATCTCGAGCCATTTCAACTTTCAAGGTCAAGATCACTATGGCTATTTTTAGAAAAACTTTGTCATCGCTCTAGCGCCTACATTTCTTCACTGATTTCAATATAACTTCACACAAATGTTCCTTATGACAATACCTTGAATGAGTTTGACTTGCAAGGTCAAGGTCACAGTGGCTATTTTTAGACAAACTTTGTCATTGCTCTAGTGCTTAAATTTTTTCACCAATTTCAATATTACTTCACACAAATGTTCATTATAACAATATCTCGAGCGAGTTCCACTTTCAAGGTCAAGGTCACTGTGGCTATTTTTAGAAAAACTTTGTCATGGCTCTAGAGCTTACATTTCTTCACCGATTTCAATATAAGCTCACACAAATGTTCCTTATGACAATATCTCTAGCGATTTCGACTTTTAAGGTCAAGGTCACTGTGGCTATTTTTAGAAAAACTTTGTCATCGCTCTAGCGACTACATTTCTTCACTGATTTCAATATAACTTCACACAAATGTTCCTTATGACAATACCTCGAGCGAGTTTGACTTTCAAGGTCAAGGTCACTGTGGCTGTTTTTAGAAAAACTTTGTCATTGCTCTAGCGCTTAGATTTTTTCACCAATTTCAATATAACTTCACACAAATGTTCCTTATGACAATATCTCGAACTATTTCGACATTCAAGGTCAAGGTCACTGGCTATTCTTAGAAAAACTTTGTCATCGCTCTAGCGCCTACAATTATTAATGGATTTTAATAGAACTTCACACAAATGTTTCTTATGATAATATCTCGAGTTGCTTTGACTTTCAAGGTCATGACCTCAAGGTCAAGGTCACTCTGGCTATTTTCAGAAAAACTTTGTCATGGCTCTACCGCCTACATTTATTATCAGATTTTAATATAACTTCACACAAAAGATGCTTATGATAATATCTTGAGCAAGATCTACTTTCGTGGTCATGGTCTCAAGTCAAGGACTATGGCTATTTTTGGAGAAACATTGTCATCACTCTAGAACGTACATTTATTGACGGATTTTTAAACAAACTTTACACAAATGTTGCATATGATAATATCTCAAGCAAGTTGGACTTTTGCCATTTCAGTGTTTTCAACACACGAAGTTGTCTAGTGCGAGGGGATTTGTATCGCATGCGATGCCTTGTTAATTGACTATCCTGCATTGATCGGAGGTCATCTGTATTAACACCAGGTCAACCTGAGGTCAAATGATATTTAGCTGAGGTCAAAAATCAATAAGCATTAATTTAATTGTGTCAGTTTATAAAACTGTCTTTAATCAATTAATTTCGTATTATCCCATTAACAGGTCCTCGGTCAGCTGTATTGGCCCTCAGCTTTCGGCCTCAACCAGTACAGCACACCTCGGACCTGTAACTGCTCCCATACAAAATTACTTAATTAATAACATCATATTATTAACTGACTATCCTGTATTACACCAGGTCAACCATATTAACCGAGGTCAAAAATCATAAATCATGTTTTTTAACTGCGTCAATTAATAAAATTGTCATTAATCAAGTAATTTCTTATTGGCCAAGTTAATATATCTTAACCCTATTTACTCTGTAGACCAGTGCATATACCTATGAAACAGTGTAAATCCATAGGAGATGGCTCATAATGTCCTCTCATCAGGTCTACAATGTTTGCCGTTCTGTTAATGCCTAATATTAGTTATATCCCCCACCGGAGGGGAGTGGGAAATATGTTTTTTGGTGTGGATCCCGTTTGCTTTGGCGTCGGCTGCGTAGACTGTTTGTAGCACTATATGTCCTGAACCTATGGATGGATTTTGACCAAACTTGCATAGACACATTACTAGGACGGGGGAAAACAGTCATTAGGTCATGATGACCTTGACCTCATTTTCAAGGTCACAGTGACCCAAAAACATTCATTTTTGGGCCAAAAATGGCTTGTCTGCACTCTATCTCGTTAAGGAATAGATTGATTTTGTCAAACTTGGTACAATATATCATTACAACATACTACAGATTTGATTAGATTTTGGTGACCTTGACCTCATTTTCAAGGTCACAGCAACCCAAAAACAGTCATTTTTGGGGCAAAGATGGCTTGTCTGAACTCTATCTCTTTAACGAATTGATTAATTTTAGTCACACTTAGTACAATATATCGTTACAACATACCGCAGATTTGTTTAGATTTTGGTGATCTTGACCTCATTTTCAAGGTCACAGCGACCCAAAAAACGTCCATTTTGGGCCAAAAATGGCTTGTCTGCAATCTATCTCATTAACGAATGGATTAAGTTTAGTCAAACTTAGTACAATACATCATTACAACAAACCGCAGTTTTTGTTATATTTTGGTGACCATGACCTCATTTTCAAGGTCACAGCGACCCAAAAAGAGTCATTTTTGGGCCAAAAATGGCTTATCTGCACTCTATCGCATTAACAAATTGATTGATTTTAGTCAAACCTGGTATAATACTGTATATCTTTACGACATACCGCAGATTTGATTAGATTTTGGTGACCTTGACCTTTTTTTCAAGGTCACAGGCTCCAAAAACCGTCAAGTTTGGGCCAAAAATGGCTTGTCTGCACTCTATCTCATTAATGAATTGATCGTTTTTCGTCAAACTTGGTACTATATATCATTACAACAAACCGCAGATTTTATTAGATTTTGTTGACCTTGACCTTTTTTCAAGGTCATGGCCAAAAAAAGCTTGTTTGCAGCTTACATTTTGGTGACTTTAACCTAGTTATTAAAGTCAAATGGGTGTTTAAGATATTTTTATGGTGGGGATGACATTGTTTTCCTCTGAAAACATTTCTAGTTGACTGTCCTGTATTGATCGGAGTTATCAGTATTAACACCAGGTCAACCAATATTAACTAGAGGTCAAGTGATATTAGGCTGAGGTCAGAAATTAATAATCATGTTTTAGCTCACCTGAGCATGAAGTGCTTATGGTGAGCTATTGTGATCAGTCAATGTCTGTCGTGCGTTGTGTGTCGTGCAGCTTCAACAATTTGCTTTAAATGCTAACTGTTCCTAAACCCGTGAGCCAGTTTCAATCAATCTTCATAGGAATGATGCTTAAGTGGCCCTCCTCCAAAATAGATAAAATTATTCCACTCCAATGAACTAGGTGGCCACCAGAGCTAAAAATAGAAAAATCTTTAAGCAACAACTCCTATACCATTGGGCGAATTTTGTTTAAACTTCACAGGAAAGTTGCTTACATGACCCTCTGACAAATAGCTTAAATGGTTTCCCTCTGATGAACAAGATGGCCAACAGAGCGAAAAACAGAAAAAAAGTCAATAAATTTCTTTTAAAGGAATGTTGTTTAGCTTAGGTGACCCTCTATCAAAACAGCTAAAGTCATTCCACTCCGATGAACAAGATGGCCACCAGAGCTAAAAATAGAAAAATCTTTAAATGACAACACCACCTAAACCCTTGAGCCAATTTCATACAAACTTCATAGGATTGTTGCTTAGGTGTCCCACTTCCAAAATAGCTATTGCCTAAAATCATTCGTCTCTGGTAAACAAGATGGCCACCAGAGCTAAAAACACAAATTTTTTAAGCGACAATTACTCTTATACCTATTGACCATTTTCAATCAAACTTCATAGAAATGTTGCTTAGGTGACCCTCTACCAAAATAGCTATAACAGTTCCACTTGGGTGGCAAAAATGACCGCCAGAGCTAATAATATAAAAAAAAATGAAATGATAACAAAAATCTCTTAAACACTTGGGCCAATTTCATTCAAACTTCAGTTATGTTGCTTAGGTGACCTACCAAAATAGCTAAAACAGTTCAGTGATGAATAAAATGGCCACCAGAGCTGAAGATAGAAAATGTCAACAAGTTGCTTTATATGCCATATCCTCCTCAACCCTTGGGCCAATTTCATTCAGTCTTTATAGGAAGGTTGCATAGGTGACCTACCAAAATAGCTAAAATCGTTCTGTTATGGTGAACAAGAAGGCTGCCAGAGATAAAAATAGAAATATCTTTAAACAGCAACTCCTCCTATACCTTGGGCAAATTTCATTCAGACTTCATGGGAATGTTGCTTAACAATGTCGCTCTAACAAATAAGCTAATATCCTTCAGCTTGTTTGAATAAAATGGCCACCAGAGCTGAAAATAGAAATCATCAACAATTTGCTTTAAATCACAATTCCTCCTAAACCCTTGAGGCAATTTCAGTCAAACTTCATAGGAATGTTGCTTAGGTGACCCTCTGCCAAAATAGCTAAAATCCTTTGACTCAGATGATTAAAATGGCGGCCAGAGTTAAAAATAGAAGGAGGTCAACAACTTGATTTAGATGCCAACTCCTAAACCCCTCAGCCAATTTGATTCAACTGCTTAGGTGACCATTACCTAATTAGCTATAATTGTTCAGCTGTGATGAACAAGATCCCCAGAACTGTCAGAAGCTATAAGACATCTTTGAAATCAGGTTAGGGATTCAGAACCATCTTGTTTAATTGTGTCAATTAATAAATTGTTATTAACCAAGTTATTTCTCATGGCACAGTTACAGGTCCTCGGTCAGCTGTAATTGCCCGAGGCCGAAGGCAGACCTCAGACCTGTAACTGGGCCAATACGAAATTACTTGATTAATAACATCATATTATTAACAAGTGTGTATATAGTATCCATACAAAGTAACATGATATGGCTCTCGTTTCCTTCTTCGTCCAGTATTTGTAAGTTGACCTCTGCTAATCTGACTTATATTGGTTGACCTCATACTAACATCAATGACCTGTGCTCAATATTATAATTCTTGAACTTGATTGGTAAAGAAGCTGATCACATAATCATGTGGTCGGTTTATCCTTTCACAACAATGTCTTATTTGTTATTTGGCTTTGTGACTGAGTCACTTGACCAATATGGCCACCATGCCCATATATGGTAAAAACCTTAAAAATCTTCTTCCCAAATGGCTGATGAACTTGGTATGCAGCATCGTGAACTCGGACCCTATCAAGTTTATTCAAATAATCATTAATGACATTTGGTTGACCTTGACTGTTTATGTCTAGGTCAAATTTGGTCACTTAGACATTTGCATGGAAAAAGGCAAAACAGGGGATATTTCTTTTGCATGGTAATCTGTGCCATCAGAAATGATACTTGCAATCAGCTGAATGGAAGTTTATCAATTCTGTAGGTCAAGGTCATTTACTGACATTTGTCCTGGATGGCTCAGATTTATTTTTTTTATCTTCTTCTCCACTTAAACTGGTTGGTTGAATGGAACCAAATTACATATGGAGCCTCTGTGTGTAGGGGGAATGAAATCGTGTTCGTAAGGACTGGGTCACATAACCAATATCCCTACCATGCTCATATATTGCAAAAATCTTAAGGAATTTTCTTCTCAGGAACCAAATGGTCAATGACCTTGAAATTTGGTATGTAGCATCGGGCATTCAGGCCCTACCAAATTTGTTCAAGTGATGACCTTTGGTGGACTGCGTCAAGGTAAAATTTTATCACTTAGACTTTTGTATGGAAAAAAAAAAAAGCAAAACAGTGGATTTTACTGATTGATGGTAGCATGTCACATCAGAAATATTATTTGCAATCAGCTGAATGGAAGTTAATCAAATTCCAAACATCAAGTTCATAACTTGACTTTTTCTATTTAGACATAGAAAAAAGCATAATATTAATTAATAAAATTGTCATTAATCAAGTAATTTCATATTAACCCAGTTACAGGTCCGAGGTAAGCTCTATTGGCCCAAGGCCTCTTATTGGCCCAGTTACAGTTCCGAGGTCAGCTGTATTGGCCTGAGGCCTGGTATAGGCCCAGTTACAAGTCCTTGGTCCTCAGTACAGCTGACCTTGTTGCTGTTACTGGGCCAATATGAAACTATTGATTAATTTTGTTTGTTTGTTTTGGAGTTTAATGCCCCAGTCAACACTATTTTAGGTCATTTTTGAGCCGGTCAGTTTACCTATCCACACTTTCTTGGGCAGGCTTATACATAGGCAGCTTACCAGTACAGTGCACTTTCTTTCGCCAGAAACTGACAACTGCTGTTCTTGAAACAGCAGAAGGGAGAGAATGACCGTAGAAAGGATTTCTGGATCTCTACGAAAGAATGTTGCCGACCCCGGCATGTATTGAGCCCGCGTCCGCCAGATCACCAGTCAGACGCACATCCGACTGAGCTACCGAGGCCGGCAACTATTGATTAACAGCATTATATTACTGAAAACCCTCATTACGAAAACGCCTATTCAAATACATTGCCACCTTTATCGCCGAAAAAATTAACATTTTATAACGAAAAATTGTGATATTTTTCTTATTTCTGCACAAAATATAGATTGTGGGTACTCGTTAGAACCGCCTCATCGAGTACCCACAATCTATATTTTAGAGCTCGTTAGAACCGCCTCGATAAGGCGGTTCTAGCGAGTACCCACAATCTATATTTTAGAGCAGAAATAAGAAAAATAAGGTATACCCCCAGAAACCCCAGTTTTACTATATAAAAGTGGGGTTCAAGGGGGTTATATAGACGTGTTTTCGTGATGTCATGGCAATATTTGATGTGTTTAAATTCAAAGATGGAATATACTTCTTCAGAAACTTGAGGGTTTATGTGTTGAGCCGCTTACTGGCTGATTCAAATTCAAGACTTGGTTTGGCAATTGTTTTTTTTAAAAATCTAGTCATGCTTACATTGGAAAGTTGGGTTTTCATAATCATGAAAAGCCCACAATAGCTGCTTCAGTATCCACGGAAATGATTTTCAGTATGACAAATGCTTTTAAGGGGTATGGATACACCTTCAGGGGAGGCAACTCTTGCAAAAGTATTTTTGTCTCCCATGTCAATAGAGGTTAATTCTTGAAGGAAAGAATTTACTCTTGCGGAGCAAATTCTTTCCTTTAAGAGTAGACCTTGGAGCAAATTCTTTCCTTTAAGAGAGGACCACTTTTTCAGTGGGAGAGGGCTTACAGAAAAGCAAATAGGAAGTCACGAAAGTTGTCTCCCTTTGAGAAATTGCAGAAAAAAATATACCGGGTTTTCCCATTCCTCTTAAAGGAAAGTACCTGTGTCTAAAAGTTGATGTTTTCCAAGTGAAATGTGGCATTTTCTTTTAAAATTGAAATATCCCTGTATTCATTTGCAAATTACAAATTTTCATGTGGACATCTTTAGTCAGTGCAATAGATGCCATTGGATTGAAAATGGGTATTCAGAGAATAAATTTCAATATTTAATATGCTGAAACAAAAAAAAAAAAAACAGAAAATATTCACATGATGGCATATGTTTTTGGATTACATGTTGCTGACAATAAAAACAAAATATTGTGATACATTTCCTGTTTTTATTAGCTCACCTGTCACATAGTGACAAGGTGAGCTTTTGGGATCACTTTTTGTCCGTCGTGCGTCCGTGCGTGCGTGCGTCCGTGCGTGCGTCCGTAAACTTTTCTTCAAATGACATCTTCTCCTAAACCACTGATCGTATTTTGACCAAACTTCACAGGAATGATCCTTAGGTGGTCCCCTTTCAAAGTTGTTCAAAGGGTTCCGGTCCCTTGCACATATAGGTCACAGTAGCCAAAAATAGATTTTTTTCACCGCAAACTTAAAAAATCTTCTTCTCTGAAACCGCAAGGCCCAGGTCTTTGATATTTGGTATGAAGCTTCATCTAGTGGACCCCTACCAAGATTGTTCAAATTATAGTGCTGGGGCCAAAAATGCCCCCACACGGGGGCCCTTTGGTTTTACATGGGCTTTTATAGGGAAAATCTTTAAAAATCTTCTTCTCTGAAACGGCAAGGCTCAGGTCTTTGATATTTGGTATGAAGCTTCATCTAGTGGACCCCTACCAAGATTGTTCAAATTATAGTGCTGGAGCTAAAAATGCCCCCGTGCGGGGGCCCTTTGGTTTTACATGGGCTTATATCGGGAAAATCTTGAAAAATCTTCTTCTCTGAAACCGCAAGGCCCAGGTCTTTGATATTTGGTATGAAGCTTCATCTAGTGGACCCCTACCAAGATTGTTCAAATAATAGTGCTGGGGCCAAAAATGCCCCCTCACAGGGGCCCTTTGGTTTTACATGGGCTTATATAGGGACTTTAAAAATCTTCTTCTCTGAAACCGCAAGGCCCAGGTCTTCGATATTTGGTATGAAGCTTCATCTAGTGGACCCCTACCAAGATTGTTCAAATTATAGTGCTGGGGCCAAAAATGCCCCCACACGGGGGCCCTTTGGTTTTACATGGGCTTTTATAGGGAAAATCTTTAAAAATCTTCTTCTCTGAAACGGCAAGGCCCAGGTCTTTGATATTTGGTATGAAGCTTCATCTAGTGGACCCCTACCAAGATTGTTCAAATTATAGTGCTGGAGCTAAAAATGCCCCCGTGCGGGGGCCCTTTGGTTTTACATGGGCTTATATCGGGAAAATCTTGAATAATCTTCTTCTCTGAAACCGCAAGGCCCAGGTCTTTGATATTTGGTATGAAGCTTCATCTAGTGGACCCCTACCAAGATTGTTCAAATTATAGTGCTGGGGCCAAAAATGCCCCCTCACGGGGGCCCTTTGGTTTTACATGGGCTTATATAGGGACTTTAAAAATCTTCTTCTCTGAAACCGCAAAGCCCAGGTCTTTGATATTTGGTATGAAGCTTTATCTAGTGGACCCCTACCAAGATTGTTCAAATTATAGTGCTGGATCTAAAAATGCCCCCGCACGGGCGCCCTTTGGTTTTACATGGGCTTATATAGGGAAAATCTTGAAAAATCTTCTTCTCTGAAACCACAAGGCCCAGGTCTTTGATATTTGGTATGAAGCTTCATCTAGTGGACCCCTACCAAGATTGGTCAAACTATAGTGCTGGGGCCAAAAATGCCTCCACACCAGGGCCCTTTTGTTTTACATAGGCTTATATAGGGAAAAGCTTCATCTAGTGGACCCCTACCAAGATTGTTCAAATTATAGTGCTGGAGCTAAAAATGCCCCCCACACGGGGGCCCTTTGGTTTTACATGGGCTTATATAGGGAAAATCTTTAAAAATCTTCTTCTCTGAAACCGCAAGGCCCAGGTCTTTGATATTTGGTATGAAGCTTCATCTAGTGGACCCCTACCAAGATTATTCAAATTATAGTGCTGGGGCCAAAAATGCCCCCGCACCAGGGCCCTTTTGTTTTACATAGGCTTATATAGGGAAAATCTTGAAAAATCTTCTTCTCTGAAACTGCAAGGCCCAGGTCTTTGATATTTGGTATGAAGCTTCATCTTGTGGACCTCTACCAAGATTGTTCAAATTATAGCCCTGGGGCCAAAAATGCCCCCACTCTTGGGCCCTTTGGTTTTACATAGGCGTATATAGGGAAAATCTTGAAAAATCTTCTTCTTTGAAACCACAAGGCTTAGGTCTTCGATATTTGTTATGAAGCTTCAGCTAGTGGACCTCTATAAAGATTGTTCAAATTATAGCCCTGAGACCAAAAATGCCTCCGCCATGTGGCCCTTTGGTTTTACATAGACTTACATAGACTTGTATATAGGGAAAATCTTTAAAAATCATCTTCTCTGAAACACAAGGCTTAGGTCTTTGATATTTGTTATGAAGCTTCAGCTAGTGGACCTCTACCAAGATTGTTCAAATTATAGCCCTGGGGCAAAAAATGCCCCTGCTCCGGGGCCCTTTGGTTTAACATAGACTTATATAGGGAAAATCTTATTTTACATAGACTTCTATATGCAGGGTAAACCTTTAAAATCTTCTTCTCTGAAACCAGAAAGCCCAGGTCTTTCATATTCGATATGAAGCTTCATCTTGTGGACCTCTACCAAGATTGTTCAAATTATAGCCCTGGGGCCAAAATTGACCCTGCCCGGGGCCCACTTGTTATACATTGGATCAGGTGAGCGTACCAGGGCCCTTTGGGCCCTCTTGTTATTTGTCCTCTCCCCACCCAACACAAACTTTTCCCCTTAGTGTTCACATGCTCAGTTTCTTTTCAGTGAACGGACCGCCCCCGCCCACCCGTGCTTGAAGAAATAGATCGGGCTGCACGATGCTTCCACGCAGAGCTGATACCGACCGCACATGAGTACTGGTAATTTGCTTAGAACGTCTAAGCCTGCCAATGAAAATTGCTGCGAGTCGGCCAGTCCATGCTAATAAACCCTATTGGTTTCATTGGGTGGCAGGGATTAAAATGTCATTTCCTCTCAATTTCTGGTAAAAGTCCCACAAAATTGGAAGCAAGGTCTCCAAATGACCTAAATAGTGTTGAAGGGGATGTTAAACCTCAAATCAAACAAACAAATTTTTCAGTGAATGGAGAGGTGTTGAGAATGTTTATTCTGGGTGAAATTTTTTTTTTTTTTTTTTTTTTTAGCTCACCTGTCATGTAGTGACAAGGTGAGCTTTTGTGATCACTTTTTGTCCGTCGTCCGTCTTGCGTGCGTGCGTCCGTCCGTGCGTCCGTAAACAATTTCAAATAAGTATATCTCTAATACCCCATGGTCAATCTTGATCAAATTTCATGAGAAGCATCATCAGGTGGGGGGAAAGGCTGCATAAGGTTTTTGGGCTGATCAGATTGGAATTCTGGTTGCCATGGCAACATATAGCTCCCATAGACTTACAATGGGAAAAAATTAAAATATCTTCTTCTCTGAAACCACAGGGCCCAGAGCTTAGATACTTAGCATGTATTAACGGCCAGTGGTCACCTACATAATTCCTGCCATTCATGCCCCTGGGGTCCAAATTGGCCACAACCCGGGGCCTCTTCGCTCCCATAGACTCATAATGGAACAAAAAGCTTCAAAAATCTTCTTCTCGGAAACCACAGGGCCCAGAGCTTAGATATTTAGCATGTAGCAATGGCAAGTGGTCACCTACATATTTCCTGCCAATCATGCCCCTGGGGTCCAAACGGGCCACGCCCCGGGCCCTTTAGCTCCTATAGACTCATAATGGAAAAAAAGCTTCAAAAATCTTCTTCTCTGAAACCACAGGGCCCAGAGCTTAGATATTTAGCATGTATTAACGGCCAGTGGTCACCTACATAATTCCTGCCATTCATGCCCCTGGGGTCCAAATTGGCCACGCCCCGGGGCCCCTTCGCTCCCATAGACTCATAATGGAACAAAAAGCTTCAAAAATCTTCTTCTCGGAAACCACAGGGCCCAGAGCTTAGATATTTAGCATGAAGCAATGGCAAGTGGTCATCTACATAATTCCTGCCAATCATGCCCCTGGGGTCCAAACGGGCCACGCCCCATGGCCCTTTAGCTCCTATAGACTCATATTGGAAAAAAAGCTTCAAAAATATTCTTCTCTGAAACCACAGGGCCCAGAGCTTAGATATTTAGCAGGTAGCAACGGCCAGTGGTCACCTACATAATTCCTGCCATTCATGCCCCTAGGGTCCAAATTGGCCACGCCCCGGGGCCCCTTCGCTCCCATAGACTCATAATGGAACAAAAATCTTCAAAAATCTTCTTCTCAGAAACCACAGGACCCAGAGCTTAGATATTTAGCATGTAGCAATGGCAAGTGGTCACCTACATAATTCCTGCCAATCATGCCCCTGGGGTCCAAACGGGCCATGCCCCAGGCCCTTTAGCTCCTTTGGACTCATAATGGAAAAAAAGCTTCAAAAATCTTCTTCTCTGAAACCACAGGGCCCAGAGCTGAGATATTTGGCATGTAGCAACGGAAAGTGGTCACCTACATAATTCCTGCCAATCATGCCCCTGGGGTCCAAATTTGCCACACCCCGGGGCCCCTTAGCTCCCAAAGACTCATAATGAAAAAAAAGTTTCAAAAATCTTCTTCTCTGAAACCACAGGGCCCAGAGCTTAGATATGTAGCATGTAGCAACGGCCAGTGGTCACCTACATAATTCCTGCCAATCATGCCCCTGGGTTCCAAATGGGTGACGCCCTTGGGCCCCTTCGCTCCCATAGACTCATAATGGAACAAAAAGCTTCAAAAATCTTCTTCTTGGAAACCACAGGGCCCAGAGCTTAGATATTTAGCAGGTAGCAACGGCAAGTGGTCACCTATATAATTCCTGCCAATCTTGCCCATGGGGTCGAAACGGGCCACGCCCCGGGGCCCTTTAGCTCCTATAGACTCATAATGGAAAAAAGCTTCAAAAATCTTCTTCTCAGAAACCACAGGGCCCAGAGCTTAGGTATTTAGCATGTAGCAATGGCAAGTGGTCACCTACATAATTCCTGCCAATCATGCCCCTGGGGTCCAAACGGGCCACACCCCGGGCCCTTTAGCTCCTATAGACTCATAATGGAAAAAAGCTTCAAAAATCTTCTTCTCTGAAACCACAGGGCCCAGAGCTTAGATATGTAGCATGTAGCAACGGCCAGTGGTCACCTACATAATTCCTGCCAGTCATGCCCCTGGGTTCCAAATGGGTGACGCCCCGGGGCCCCTTCGCTCCCATAGACTCATAATGGAACAAAAAGCTTCAAAAATCTTCTTCTTGGAAACCACAGGGCCCAGAGCTTAGATATTTAGCAGGTAGCAACGGCAAGTGGTCACCTATATAATTCCTGCCAATCTTGCCCATGGGGTCGAAACGGGCCACGCCCCGGGGCCCTTTAGCTCCTATAGACTCATAATGGAAAAAGCTTCAAAAATCTTCTTCTCAGAAACCACAGGGCCCAGAGCTTAGGTATTTAGCATGTAGCAATGGCAAGTGGTCACCTACATAATTCCTGCCAATCATGCCCCTGGGGTCCAAACGGGCCACGCCCCGGGCCCTTTAGCTCCTATAGACTCATAATGGAAAAAAGCTTCAAAAATCTTCTTCTCTGAAACCACAGGGCCCAGAGCTGAGATATTTGACATGTAGCAATGGAAAGTGGTCACCTACATAATTCCTGCCTATCATGCCCCTGGGGTCCAAATGGGCCACGCCCCGGGGCCCCTTAGCTCACATAGACTCTTAATGGAAAAAAAAGCTTCAAAAATCTTCTTCTCAGAAACCACAGGGCCCAGAGCTTAGATATTTAGCATGTAGCAATGGCAAGTGGTCACCTACATAATTCCTGCCAATCATGCTCCTGGGGTCCAAACGGGCCACGCCCCAGGGCCCTTTAGCTCCTATAGACTCATAATGGGAAAAAGCTTCAAAAATCTTCCTCTCTGAAACCACGGGGCCCAGAGCTGAGATATTTGGCATGTAGCAACAGCAAGTGGTCACCTACATTATTCCTGCCAATCATGCCCCTGGGTTCCAAATGGGTGACGCCCCGGGGCCCCTTAGCTCCCAAAGACGCATAATGGAAAAAAAGGTTCAAAAATCTTCTTCTCTGAAACCACAGGGCCCAGAGCTTAGATATTTAGCATGTAGCAACGGCCAGTGGTCACCTACATAATTCCTGCCAATCATGCCCCTGGGTTCCAAATGGGCGACGCCCCGGGGGCCCTTCGCTCCCATAGACTCATAATGGAACAAAAAGCTTCAAAAATCTTCTCCTCGGCAATCACAGGGCCCAGAGCTGAGATATTTAGCATGTAGCAATGGCAAGTGGTCACCTACATAATTCCTGGCAATCATGCCCCTGGGGTCCAAACGCCCCCCCCCCCCCCCCCCCCCCGCCCCCGGGCCCTTTAGCTCATATAGATTCATAATGCAAAAAAGCTTCAAAAATCTTCTTCTCTGAAACCACAGGGCCCAGAGCTGAGGTATTTGGCATGTAGCAACGGCAAGTGGTCACCTACATAAACCCTGCCAATCATGCCCCTAGGATCCAAATGGGCCACGCCCCGGGGCCCCTTTGTTCACATAGACTAATAATTGAAAAATTAAAGCTTCATAAATCTTCTTCTCTGAAACCACAGGGCCCAGAGTTTAGATATTTAGCATGTACCAACGGCAAGTGGTCACCTACATAATTCCTGCCAATCAAGCCCCTGGGGTCCAAATGGGCCACGCAAGGGGCCCCTTTGCTCCCATAGACTCATATTTAAAAAAAGCTTAAAAAATCTTCTTCTCTGAAACCACAGCACCCAGAGCTTAGATATTTAGCATGTAGCAATGGCAAGTGGTCACCTACATAATTCCTGCCAGTCATGCCCCTGGGGTCCAAAAGGGCCACGCCCGGGTCCCCTTAGCTCCTATAGGCTCATAATGGAAAAAAAAAACTTCAAAAATCTTCTTCTCTGAAACCACAGGGCCCAGAGCTGAGATATGTGGCATGTAGCAACGGCAAGTGGTCACCTACAAAAATCCTGCCAATCATGTCCGTGGGGTCCAAATGGGCCATGCCCCGGGGCCCCTTAGCTCCCATAGACTCATAATGGAAAAAAGCTTCAAAATTCTTCTCTGAAACCATAAGTCCCAGAGCTTAGGTATTTAGCATGTAGCGATGTCGAGTGGTCGCCTACATGAATCCTGCCAATCATGCCCCCTAGGGTCCAAATCCTGTGGCCCCTTAACTCCAACAAACTTATAATGGAAAAAGCTTCAAACATCTTCTTTGAAACCATGAAGTACAGACCTTAGATATTTAGTATATAGCAACACAAAATGGTCGCCTACATACACCTGCCAACCGTGCCCTTTGGCTCATTAGCTTCTATAGACTTATACGTGAAAAAACTTAAAAAAATCTTTTTCTCCAAAACCATTAGGCACATATTTTGTTTGATTTGAGGTTTTACATCCCCAACAACACTGTATTGGTCATTTTGGAGATGTCTCTTCCAATTTTGTGGGACTTTTACCAGACATTGAGATGAAATTACATCTCAAGCCCTGTCGCCCAATGAAACCAGTAGGGTTTGTAAGCATGGACACCACTTTGCCTGAGCTTAGATATTTAGTATGTAGCAATGTCAAGTGGTCTCCTACACTAATGATTTTCTCGTACACAGGTGAGCGATATAGGGCCATTGGGCCCTCTTGTTTTAGCTTACCTGTCACGTAATGACGTGGTGAGCTTTTGGGATCATTTTTTGTCTGTCATGCTTGCGTCCGTGCGTTAACTTTTTCTTCAAATGACATCTCCTCGTAAACCACTGATCAGATTTTGACCAAACTTCACAGGAATGATCCTAAGGGTGGTCCCCTTTCAAAGTTGTTCAAATGGTTCCAGTCTGTTGCACATCTAGGTCACAGGCCCTTAGGTCTTGCATTGACTTATATAGGGAAATTTAAAAAAAAATAATCTTCTTCTCTGAAACCGCATGGCCCAGGTCTTTGATATTTGGTATGAAGCTTCATCTAGTGGACCTCTAACAAGATTGTTCAAATTATAGCCCTGGGGCCAAAAATGCCCCCGCCCTGGGGGCCTTTGGTTTTACATAGGCTTATATAGGGAAAATCTTCTCTGAAACCGCCAGGCCAAGGTCTTTGATATTTTGTGTGAAGCTTCATCTAGTGGACCGCTATCAAGATTGTTCAAATTATAGCCCTAGGGCCAAATATGCCCCTGCCCCGGGGCCCTTTGGTTTTTCATAGGCTTATATAGGGAAAATATTTAAAAATCTTCTTCTCTGAAACCACAAGGTCCAGGTATTTGATATTTGGTATGAAGCTTCATTTAGTGGACCTCTACCAAGATTGTTCAAATTACAGCCCTGGGGCCAAAAATGCCCCCCACCCCGGGGCCGTTTGGTTTTACATAGACTTATACATGGAAAATCTTTAAAAATCATCTTCTCTGAAACTGCAAGGCCCAGTTCTTTGATATTTGGTGTGAAGCTTCATCTAGTGGACCTCTATAAAGATTGTTCAAATTATAGGCCTAGGACGAAAAGGCTTATACAGGGAAAATTTCTAAAAAATCATTTTCTCTGAAACCGCATGGCCCAGTTCTTTGATATTTGGTGTGTAGCTTCATCTGGTGGACCTCTACCAAGATTGTTCAAATCATAGCCCTTGGGCCAAAAATGCCCCGCCCCGGGGCCCTTAGATCTTACATTGACTTATATAGGGAAATTTAAAAAAATCTACTCTGAAATCGCAAGGCCCACGTCTTTGATATTTGATGTGAAGCTTCATCTAGTGGACCTCTATTAAAATTGTTCAAATTATAGCACTAGGAAATAGAAGTCAAGGCAATGAAAACCTTTGAAAATCTTCTTGTCTGAAAGCAGAAGGTCAAGGTCTTTGATATTTGGTATAAAGCTTCGTCGTGGATTTCTGCCAAGATTGTTAAAATTTATAGCCCTGGGGCCAAAAATGGCCTGCCCCGAGGACCCCAAGGTTTATATAGACTTATATAAGGAAAACCTTTAAAAATCTTCTTGTCTGAGACCAGAAGGCTCCGGTCTTTGATATTTGGTATGAAGGTTCACCTTTTAGACCACCAAGATTATTCAAATTATATCCCATGGCCAATAATGGCTCTCCCAGGGGCCCACTTGTTACACTATGGATCAGGTGAGTGATCCAGGGCCATGATGGCCCTCTTGTTTGTCTTTTTTCCAGATATTTAATTGTTTCTATTTTTTTCTAAGTCCATTCCCTCTTCCTTTCACACAGCTTACTTCCATTTTGTGATGTTTATTGTTCTCTTTTGATACTCGGTGCTAGCCTGAAATTTTGAAGATTTTTATGGTCTTTGCCAGAGGAAATCGCGGTCATTTAAACACTTCTTTGAACAATCATACTGATTGTATTTCTATTTCTCTTTGCTCCAGGTCTTCTACTTGTTCGATTTGTGGGTACCAAGATGTTTCGCCCCCAAGACGTTACCCCTGGTCGTTTTGCTTCCTTTTTTGGCCCCTAGTTGTTAACTCACCTGAGCACGAAGTACTCATGTTGAGCTTTTGTGATCAGTCAATGTCCGTCGTGTGTTGTCCATCAAGCGTTGTCAACAGTTTGCTTTAAATGCAAACTCCTCCTAAAGCCTTGAGCAAATTTGATTCAAACTTCACTAGAATGTTACCTGGGTGGCTCCCTATCAAAATAGCTAAAATCGTTCTGCTCCCATGAACAAGATGGCCACCAGAGCTAAAAATAGAAAAATCTAAACGACAACTCCTCCTGTACTCTTGGGCTAATTTCATTCAAACTTTATAGGAATATTGCTTAGGCGACCCTCTACCTAAAAAGCTATAACAATTCCGCTCCAATGAGCAAAATGGCAACCAGAGCTAACAATTGAAAAACTTAAATTTGCTCCCAACCTGAACTCCTCCTAAACCCTTGGGCCAATTTGATTCAAACTTCACAGGAATGTTGCCTAGTTGACTCCCGACCAATCCGAAGAACGAGATGGCTGCCAGATATAATATAGAAAAAAATCTTTAAACAACAACTTCTCCTGTTACCTTAGGCCAATTTCAATCCAACTTCCGCTAACTTAGCTAAAATGGTTCCGCTATAGTGACCAAAATGGCCGCCAGGGCTAAAAAAATAGAAAAAAAACATATATTTGCTAAAAACCTGAACTCCTCCTAAACCCTTGGGCTAATTTGATTCAAGCTTCACAGGAATGTTACCTGGATGGCTCCCTACCAAAATAGCTAAAATCGTTCCACTCCGATGAACAAGATGGCCACTAGAGCTAAAAATAAAAAAAAATCTTTAAACAACAACACCTCCTGTACCCTTAGGCCAATTTCATTCAAACTTTATAGGAATGTTGCTCAGGTAACCCTGTACCAAATGAGCAAAATGGAAGCCAGAGCTAAAAATAGAAAAACGTAAATTTACTTCAAATGCGAACTTCTAAACGCTTGGGCCAATTTGATTCAAACTTCGCAGGAATGCTGTCTAGGTGACTATCTACCATAATAGCTAAAATTGTTCCGTTCCGATGAACTAGATGGCCGCTAGAGCTAAAAATAGAAAAAAAATTGTAACGACAACTCCTCCTGTACCCTTGGGCCAATTTCATTCAAACTTCATAGGAATGTTGCTAAGGTAACCCCTTACCAAATTAGCTAAAACTGTTTGCTCCAATGAGTAAAATGGCGGCCAGAGCTAAAAATAGAAAAAACAAAACATTGTAAAATTGCTTCAAACACGAACTCCTGCTAAACCCTTGGGTCAGTTCGATTAAAATTTCACAGGAATGTTGTTCGTTAGTTAGTTAGTTTGTTCGTTCGTTTGTACTTCCGTCTGTCCCGCCGTTCGTCAACCTTTACGTCAAAGTTTTGCGTTAAACCTTTTTGATTTCTCATATCTCTGTAACCACGTGTTAGATTCTCTTCATATTTGGTAAAGGATATCTCTATAGCATTACCTTTCATATGGACTATCTAAGCCCCTGGGTCAAGCCCCTGAGTGGGCTGTCCGTCCGTTTGTCAACTTTTATGTCAAAGTTTTGTGTTAAACCTTTTTGATTGCTCATGTCACCACAGGTTGGATTCTCTTCATATTTGGAACAGGATATCTCTATAGCATTACCTTTCATATGGAATATCTAAGCCCCTGGGTCAAGCCCCAGGGTGGGCTGTCCGTCCGTTTGTCAACTTTTACGTCAAAGTTTTGTGTTAAACCTTTTTGATTGCTCATATCTCTGTCACCACATGTTTGATTCTCTTCATATTTGGTACAAGGTCATGGTGAGCTCTTGTGACCGTGAGATGTCCGTTATAGCCCCTGCATAAACTTTTCTTGTGAACACACTAGAGGGCACAGTTCTAGGCCAATCATCATCAAACTTGGTCAGAATTGTCAACATGGCAATATCTCAGTCGAGTTCGATTATGGTTAATGTCGGGTCTAAAAGTCGGTCAGTAGTTCATATCATAGAAAAACCTTGTGAACACACAAGACGCCACAGTTTTAGTCTGATCATCATCAGTCTTGCTCATAATGATCATCTTGACAGTATCTCTGTCAAGTTCGAATAAGGGTCATGTCGAGTCGAAAAATAGATCAGTAGGTCAAATCATAGAAAACTTTGGTGAACACACTAGAGGCCACAGTTTTGGTCTTCTCATTATCAATCTTGCTCGGAATGATCATCTTGACAATATCTTGGTCAAGTTCGAATATGGTCATGTCGGGTCAAAAAGTAGATCACTAGGTCAAATCATAGGAAAACCTTGAGAACACAGAGGCAACGGTTTTTGCCCGATCATCATCTTGAATATAGGTCATGTTGGTTCAAAAAGTAGGTCATAGAAAAACCTTCTTTACACATTAGAGGCCATAGTTTTGGTCCGATCATCATGGAACTTGCTCAGAATGATCATCTTGACAATATCTGGGTCATGTTTGAATATGGGACATGTTGGGTCAAAAAGTAGGTCAGCAGATCAGATCATTGAAAAACGTTGTGAACACTCTAGAGGCCACAGTTTTGGTCCAATTATCATAAATCTTGCTCAGAATGATCATCATGACAATATCTGGGTCAAGTTCGAATATGGGTCATGACGAATAAAAAAGTAGACCAGTAGGTCATTTTGTCATAACTTTTGAACCGTTTGAGATAGAACTTTCATATTTTGCATATAGGTTCCTTGTGACGGGTTTCCCACTCATACAAAATAATTTGACCTGTGACTTTGACCTGTGACCTATTCTATTATAACTTTTGAACCATTTGAGATAGATCTTTCATATTTGGTGTGTATGTTCCTTGTGACAATGTCTTCCCAGCCATACAAATATTTTGACATATGACCTGAACCTTTGAACCACTTTGTCAAAACTTTGAAGCCTTTGAGATAGAGCCTTCATATTTGGCATGTAGGTTCCTTGTGACAAGGGTTTCCCAGTCATACAAAATAATTTGACCTGTGACCTTGACCTGTGACCTATTCTATTATAACTTTTGAAGCATTTGAGGTAGATCTTTCATATTTGGCGTGTATGTTCCTTGTGACAATGTCTCACCAGCCATACAAATATTTAGACATATGACCTGAACCTTTGAAACACTTTGTCATGACTTTGAAGCCTTTAAGATAGAGCCTTTATATTTGGCATGTAGGTTCCTTGTGACAAGGGCTTCCTATTCTTATAAAAATGACCTGTGACCTTGATATGTGTCCTACTTTTTCATAACTTTTGAACCATTTGAGATAGAGCCCTCATATTTGGCATGCATGTTCTTTGTGACAAGGTCTTCCCACCCACACAAAAAATTATACCTATGTTCTTGACCTTTGACCTACTTTGTCATAATGTTTGAAGCATTTGAGATGGATCCTTCATATTTGACACACAGGTTCCCTGTGAAAAGGGCTTCCTATTCATGCAAAAAAGACTTGTCACCTTCACATGTGACCTACTTTGTCATAGCTTTTAAACCATTCAGATAAAGTATGTATGTTCCTTGTGAAAAGGACTTCCCAATCATACAAAAAATTATGACCTTTGACCTACTTTGTCATAACGTTTGAACCATTTAAGATAAACCCTTCATATTTGGCACGTAGGTTCCTTGTGACAAGGGCTTTCCGCTCATGCAAAAAAAAATGGACATGTGACATTGACCTGTGTCCTACTTAATAATAACTTTTGATCCGTATGAGACTGATCCTTCATATTTGGCATGTATGTTCCTTGTGACAAGGGCTTCCCATCCATACACATATTTTGACCTTGATCTTTGACCTAATTGGTCATAACTTTTGAACTATTCGATATAATACCTTCATGTTAGGCATGTAGGTTCCTTGTGACCAGGGCTTCCCATTCATACAAAAGTATGTGACCTGTGTCCCTGGCCTTTGGCCTACTTTGTCACAATTTTAACCATTTGAGAAAGACCCTTCATATTTGGGATGTAGGTTCCTAGTGACAAGGGCTTCCCACTCATACAAAAATATTGTGATCTTGAACTTCTTTATCACATCTTTTTAACCATTTGAGATAAAAAGTTAAGGTAAAACAAAGATCAGGAATCGATACAATTAACTTACTCCACCCATCAAAGACACCAAAGGGAAAGAAACACAAACATTAAGCCACCAGACCATAATGGAAACCTAGACAAAGGAAGGCCTTAGGACAGTTACTTTCCCACAAAATGGCCATATGGCCATCCAAAATAAAAAGACACAAGTGATACAAACAGTAAGTAACAAACAACACCATAAATAAACCGCCACAGAAGAACCGCCTTGGAACGGTCAGTGGAAAATTTCCACTGGGGGGCTTAAATCGATTTTACGTGGCCACAATCCTCGCCCTTACTTCCGTCGCGATTTAGACAAATAATTTTTTCAGTAATATAAATAAAAGCCTTCATATTTCGCATGCATGTTCCTTGTGGCAAAGGCTTCCCACCCATACAAACATTTTGACCGGTTATCTTGACCTGTGACCTGCTGCCTCATAACTTTTAACTGGATAGGAAATAGAAGTGGAGGCAATGACCAGGAATGGATAAATCAACCCACAGCTCCCATCGGAGACACCAAAGGAAAGACACACAAATATGAAACAACAGACCCTAATGGAAACACCAACAACGGAAAGTCAAAAGGACAGTTACTTTCCCACAAAATGGCCAACAGGCTATCCAAAATAAAATAACATAAGCGACACAAACACCCAAAGACAAACCACAACAAAAACAGAAGAACCGCCTACGAACGGTCAGCGGCAACGAATTCCAATGGGGGGGGGGGGGGGGGGCTTAAATCGATTTTACGTGCCCACAATCCTCGCCCTTCCGTCGCGATTTAGACAAATAATTTGTTCAGTCCGCATGAAGGCCTCCTAACTCATCAGTGCAACATCTCCGTGGACACAAATAATCAAACAACCACAGAGGTGAGACAACGGTGATGACTCAACAGCAAGAAACCACTGAAATGCTGGAGCAAAACAAAACCAAGTTAGACACCGATGGGCCCGACCAGAGACAGAGCATAGGGCACCAACCTTCATATTTGGCATGTATGTTCCTTCTGACAAGGGCCTCCCACCCATACAAAACTTTTGACCTGTAACCTTGACCATTGACCTACTTTGTCATAACTTTTGAACCATTTGAGATAGAGCCTTCATATTTGGCATGTAGGTCCCTTGTGACAAGGGCTTGCCGCCAACTTTTTGACCTGTGAATATGTTTGTTTGATTTGAGGTTTAACGTCCCTGTCAAATATGTTCTAGAAAAGGTACACTGTATAGATCATTTTGGAGACGTTGCTTCCAAGTTTGTGGGACTTTTACCCGACATTGAGATGAAATGACATCTCAAGCCCAGTCACCCAATGAAACCAATATGGTTTATAAGCATGGGCGGGCCGACCTGCATCGCCTTGACTGGGCAGGCTTAGATCCTTCAGGTGGTTTACCAGTACTCGAGTGCGGTCGGTTTCAGCTCTGCGTGGAAGCATCATGCAGCCCATCTATTTCTTCAAGCTCAAAGGGGCGGGGGCCGGACCTGTGACCATGACCTTTGATCTTGTTTGTCATAACTTTTTAACCATTTAAGATAGACCCCTCATACTTGGCGTGCTGGTTCCTTGTGATACGTTCTTCCCACTCATACAAGGCATTTTGACCTGTGACCTTGACTTATGACCTACTTACTCATAACTTTTGGACCATTTGAGATAGAGCCTTCATATTTGGTACGTATGTTCCTTTTGCCAAGGGCTTTCCACCAATACTAAAGAACTGGCCTGTGAACTACATTATCGTATCTGTTGAGCCATTTGACATAGAGCCTTCATATTTGGCATGTAAGTTTCTTTGGAAGGGCTTCCCACTCGTACAAACATTTTGACCTTGACCTTGGCCTAATTTGTTATTACTTTCTGTTAACCATTTGAGAGATAGCCTTTATATTCGGGATGTAGTTTCCTTGAGACAAAGACGTCCCACTCATACAAAAATATTGTGACCTTGGCATGTGACCTACTTTATCATAACTTTTGAACCATTTGAGATAAGAGCCTTCATATTTTGCATGTATGATCTTTGTGACCAGGGCTTCCCACCCATACAAAAAAGTTTTAACTGTGGCCTTTACCTTTGACCTACAGACCAGCTACCGGTAATATCCCATATTTTATTTTTCTCCGCGGTAAAAGGCTTTTTTTTCTCGGAGAACAAGCGAAAAATTTCTCCGAGAAGAAAAACATTTCGCGTTTCAAAGTGGTTAATTTCCTCGAAATTTCTCCGCGAACATCGCTTTTTCTCGGAGAAAGACAATTAGTACAGGTAAAGTCGTTCACAGTGTTTCTCTGCGAAATCTGCCTATACCTACATGTATATTTGTTCATGTGTATGTATTTGTTTTTTTTTTTTTTTTTTTTTTCATGCATTCAAATTTCATACACAAAGTTTGAAGCATATGACGAAATGCATGTTCTTTGTACAAAGAGACAACTCTAACGATCGTAAAGTATGATTTTGATCCGGTTGGTATCATAATGATTTGCATCTTATGTACTTTATATCGCAGAATGAACATGATGAATGTTTTCTGTGTTCCTTTTTTACTGCTGTGTAAACGCCTCATAAATTGAAAACTGTAGATTTTCTATCGGTTCACCAAATTGGGATTACTTTATTTTTTTTTTCTCAAGAAAAATCAAACTCAGTGTATATAATATCGGGTTTCCTGCTTGTACATGTATGTGTGGGCGCTGATCTCACTCTACATTTTGGTTGATCTTTTTCTCATACTGCGAGTAATTAAACATCACTGATGCTTACACTTAAGCACGCATGTGACCCGAGTGAGAGATCTAATGTTTAAGAGTAGGCCACGGAGGACCGCTTGTAATTCTTGCCTTTACAATTCAATTTTGCTCATACATGTACATTAATATGGGGAAATTGCGCGGCAAGCATTCCAAGGCTGCATATAAGTCTGATCTCTAAATGGAGCAGAACTACAAAATTCTCCAAGATAATCAGCGAAGTTTGTACAGACATGCAACCTGGGTATCTTGTTAAGTCTACTGTACACCCCGAAGGTAACTGGCCCCCGTGTCCTAATGGGTAAGAGCGCTGACTCTTTATCATCGGGTCATTAGTTTCTCCGCTGTAGTTTGCGCCTCGCTCGGGCCACATATGGGACGCCAAGATCTGCAACAGATGGTGGTCTTACTCTGGTTTTAGCTCAAGTCTGATTAGCGGTCCGCTCGAAATAAATGACATTATCTTCAAAGTGCCGTAAATCCATTAAACACCCCGAGGATAACGGGCATCCTTGTCCTAATGGGGAAAAAGCACTGACACTCATTAGCTCACCGCTGTGGTTCGCACCTCGTTCGGTTCAAGTTCTGCAACGTTGCGAGCTGAGCGTGGTCGGCTCGAAATAAATGAATTTGTCCTGACATCATGAAAACACGCCTATATAATTTTGACCCCCTTGAACCCCACTTTTATAAAGTAAAACTTGGGTTTACAGGGGCAAAGCTTATTTTTCTTATTTCTGGTCTAAAATAATTATTGTGGGTGGTCGTTAGAACCACCTCGACGAGGCGGTTCTAACGAGCACCCATAATCTATATTTTGAGCAGAAATAAAAATATCATAATTTTTCATCTTAAAATTTCATTTACTTCGGCGGTAAAGTTCACATTGTATTTGTATAGGCGTGTTTTCATAACGATGGGCCGTAAATCGACTATACATCACGAAGGTAACGGGCCTCCGTGTTTTAATGGGTAAGAACCCTGACACTTAATCATTGGCCTCTCACCGCAGTATGCACCTGAAACACTTTCTCCGGTTTCAGCACACCTCTTATTAACGACTAGCTTGTAATTAGAGAAATAATCTTGAAAGGACCGTAAAATCAAATCACCCATCAAACCGAGGAACAAGAAGAGGATGATGGAAGATGGAGTGCAGAGAGAGCATCATCAAGGAATGGACGGTGTTTCATGACTCTTGGGGCAGGGGGGCAGACAGATGGGAGATGTTATTGCAAAGTATGTATCGTGCCCCAATAGCCCCCAAGATTAAGGAACTGAGATGAGATAACATGCAACGCTCTTGAATCAATACTGCTAGCCGAGGAGTACCGCTAGTTAGTCCTTCCACTGGGGTTCGGGCCTCGCTCAAGTTGTTTGATCTGAGGTTTAACATCAAGACTATTTATGTCATACTGACGACGTTGCTTCCAATATTGTGGAGGTTTTACCCGATGACATCTCAAGCCCTGCGGCCGATCGAAACCAACAGGGTTAATATGCAGGGGCACCACTTTGCCTGGGCAGGACTACTTTCTTAGCAGATTACCAGTACTCATGTGCGGTTATGTCGAATGTACGCCTTACTGGTGAACAGGAGGAAACGGGCTTGATACCTGGGGGGATCGGCAACATTCCTTCGTGGAAATTGATCATGAAAACTTTCCTCTGGTCATTCTCTCCCTTCCGCCGATTCCCAAAAGGGCAGTTGTCAGTTTTTGGTGAAAGAATGTGAACTCTGCTGGTCACCCGATTACGTATATGCCAGTCCAGGGTTAACTGACCGGCTCAAAAATGACCAAATTAGTGTTGCATGGACTGTAAAAATCGAATCCAAACAAATCCTATGGGGCTTGGATTTGACAGAGTGTGTAGTCATGTAACTGACTTCGACACTCGTAATAAATTGTTAACGGCTAAACTTCTTAATTAGGGTTATCGGTACCATAAACTACGCAAAGCCTTTTCAAAATTTTATAGACGCCATTCTGATATAATTTCAAAAGTCAATATTGGACTTAAATCTCTTCTGCAACGAAGTCTATCAGAACCCGAATTCTATGGTGACTTAGTATATAAATTTAGCAAAATGTATAACCGCAATGACTTCAGCACCCAATTTCGTTAAATCATTATTCGATATAAAAAGATTGGATACAACATAAATGTTATTGGACAGACTGCATGCATGGTAGTTAACCCAATCACGGTTGACAACTTTGTTTCCCTCTTTAATTGCACGCCGGTGGGTCAGGCCTCATATTCTATGATGGTTCCAACGTAAAGGCTTATGTTGGTTGGTACCTGATGCTCTGTCTCTGGTCCGGACCATTGGAGTCTAACTGTTGGTTTTCTTTTGCTCCAGTATTTCAGTGGTTTCTTGCTGTCGAGTCTTCACCGCTGTTTCCTCTCTGTGGTTGTTTGATTTCTGTGTTCACGGAGATGTTGCACTGATGAGTCAGGAGGGCTTCATGCGGACTGAACAAATTATTTGTCTTAATCGCGACGGAAGTAAGGGCGAGGATTATGGCCACGTAAAATCGATTTAAGCCCCCAGTGGAATTCGTTTCCGCTGACCGTTCCAAGGCGGTTCTTCTGTCGCGGTTTATTTTTGTAATGGTTTGTCTTTGGGTGTTTGTGTCGCTTATATTATTTTATTTTGGATAGCCTGTTGGCCATTTTGTGGGAAAGTAACTGTCCTTTTGGCTTTCCGCTGTAGGTGTTTCCGTTGGGGTCTGTTGCTTCATGATTGTGTTTCTTTCCCTGTGGTGTCTGTGATGGGAGCTGTGGGTTAATTGTATCGATTCCTGATCATTGCCCCTACTTCTATTTTGGCTCTGTGTGGAAGCACCCTGCTGCCGAATCTACTTGTATTTCTTCGAGCCCCGGATGGCGGGGACACACCTCGCTCAGTTTACATGTGGTAAAACATGGTCAACTAGCGGGTGGTCAAGTGATTTTCTCCATGTTATCTTGCGCACGCTCACCTCAGTGCGGCACGAACGATTCAATATGGGTGAAAGATTATTGAAAGGTTCATAAAACTTATAAATTAATTTCTCCTCTCGTTCTTCCCATGAATCGTACGTATTCAAGTGAAAAAGGTAAGTGAAGGCTGGGTTTTGAGTTTGCAACATACATGTACGAGTATACACATGTAACACACTAAGTCAACAGTGATAAATGTCAACATATTTTACATTGATAAGAATATAACAATAGTCATGGAAGAGTGAAAAAAGTATCAGAAAAAAAAATATCGGAAAAAAGGTATCAGTTTTAGGAAGGAAAAAAGTATCAGGAAAAGTATCAGTTTTATCCAAATTCGTTTCTTAAGTTACAATGATATGATGAATAAGATAATTTTGTACATGTATGTTTTGATCAGCTTATCTCTGTTATCCTTGCTTTATGAAAGGGGTGAGCTTTCACTTCATCTCAATGTCGGGAAAAAGTCCCACACATTGGAGGCAACGTCTCCAAAATGATCTATATTATGTTGATGGCGACATTAAACCATCAATCTAACGTCAAAAGTGGTGCGAGTCGGACCTCCATGCGCACAGACCCTATATGGTTTCATTGGGTGGCAGGGATTGAGATGTCATTTCATCTCAATGTCGAGTAAATGTCCTTCATCTCAATGTCGGGTAAAAGACCCCAAACTTGAAAGCAACGTTTCCAAAATGACCTATATAGCGTAGACGGGGACGTTAAATCTCCAATCAAAACAAAAGTGTTGCGAGTCGGGCCTGCATGCTCATAGACCCTATTTGGTTTCATTGGGCGGCAGGGCTTGAGATGTCATTTCTTAGGATGACATTACATAGCCGTTTATATATCCTTTTTAGATGAAACTGATACTTGAGCCCCGCCAAGCGAATTTGTGTCTTCGAGCATTCCGTCATGACAAATTTTAACCGCGCATGCCCAGCCATTCAGAAGGGCCAGACATATGGCTTTCTGTCTGAAGGTTCCTCTTGATTCACTGCTTGTATGAGCGAGCAGCGAAGGTTCTGGCGAGACTGCGCGGATGCGCAGGCTCGCCTGAACCTTCGCTGCGCGCATAGGCGATAAGTACCAAAATCGCTTGACGGGGCCCACTTTATTCCTGATATTTTTTATACTTTTTCCCTGATTCTTTTTCCTACATTCGAGTCAACCATGGCGTCTTTCCATTATATCACCCAAATATAGATTTAGGGATGCTGAACAGAACCGCCTTAGTGAGGTGCTTCTGACGTGTACCCACAATCTATGTTTTTGAGTAAAAAATAAGGCAAATAATGACTGTTATGTGTAAGGTGAGTTTTGCGATTAAAAAGTACAGTCAAACTCTGAAAACTCAAATATGAAAAATTCGTTTACTGTCACTCTTTGCTCTCTAGAGAAAAATGCCCGAAAACTGGATTCTGGCTAGTAGTTAAGCCCCAGACCAGACAGCAGAACGCGGCATTTGATCAGGGCCTTCACTGTTCTCCAAAAGTCTTGACACAATAAAGTTGAAAAGAACTCCAATATAAAACCAGTGACGCGACGAGAAAAAAGATCACCTAACAAGAGGGCCATGATGGCCCTGGATCGCTCACCTGATCCATAGGGTATCAAGTGGGCCCCTGAGAGAGCCATTATTGGCCTTGGCTAAAATATGAATAATCTTGATGGTGGTCTAAAAAGTGAAGCTTCATACCAAATATCAAAGACTGGAGCCTTCTGGTTTCAGTCAAGACGATTTTTATAGGGTTTTCCTGATAAAGGTCTATTTAAACCTTGAGGTCCCCGGGGCGGGCCATTTTTGGCCCCAGGGCTATAATTTGAACAATGATGGTAGAAAATCCACAAAACGAAGCTTCATACCAAATATCAAAGACCTTGGCTTTCTGCTTTCAGACAAGAAGATTTTCAAAGGTTTTCATTGCCTTGACTTCTATTTCCTAGGGCTTTGATTTGAACAATTTAGATGAAGCTTCACACCAAATATCAAAGACATGGACCTTGCGGTTTCCGAGTAGAAGATTTTTTAAAACTTCCCTATATAAGTCAATGAAAAACTAAGGGCCCCGGGGCGGGACCATTGTTGGCCCAAGGACTATGATTTGAACAACCTTGGTAGAAGTACACTAGATGAAGCTACACATCAAATTTCAAAGAACTGGGCCATGCGGTTTTGGAGAAAAAAATTTTTTAAAGATTTTCCTTGTATAAGTCAATGTAAAACCAAAGGTGCAGGTGGGGACATTTTTTCCCTAGGCCTATAATTTGAACAATCTTGATAGAGGTCCACAAGATGAAGCTTCACACCAAATATCAAAGACCTGGGCCTTGTGGTTTCAGAGAAGAAGATTTTTTTTAAAGATTTTCCCTATATAAGCCTATGTTAACCATAGGCCCCCGGGGCCGGGGCATTTTTGGCCCCAGGGCTATAATTTGAACAATCTTGGTAGAGGTCCACTAGATGAAGCTTCATACCAAATATCAAAGACCTGGGCCTTGTGGTTTCAGAGAAGAAATTTTTTGAATGTTTTCACTATATAAGCCTATGAAAAACCAAAGGGCCCATTGGCGGGGGCATTTTTTGGCCCTAGGGCTATAATTTGAACCATCTTGGTAGAGGTCCACTAGATGAAGCTTCAAACCAAATATCAAAGACCTGGGCCATGTGGTTTCAGAGAAAAAGATTTTTAAAATTTTCAGCAAAACAATCCATTTTTAGCTCCTGTCACCTAGATGTGTAACAGACCAGAACCATTTTAACAACTTTGAAAGGGGGCCACCTAAAGATCATTCCTATGAAGTTTGGTCAAAATCCGATCAGTGGTTTAGGAGAAGATGTCGTTGGAAGAAAACGTTTACGGACACATGAACGCACGCAGAACCATTTTAGCAATTTTGGCAGAGGGTTACCTCAGGACGTTTCTGTTAAATTATTTTGAAATCTGGCCAAAGGGCTTGGAGGAGATGTCATTTAAAGTTTTTTTCTTTTTTAGCTCTGGTGGCCATTTTGTTCAACAGAGTGGAACCATTTTAGCAATTTTGTTAAAGGGTCACCCAAAGAACATTTCTGTAAAATTATTTTGAAATCGGGCTAAAGGGCTAGGAGGAGATGTCGTTTCTAGGTTTATCTAATTTTAGCTATGGTGGCCATTTTGTTCAGTGGAGCGGAACCATTTTAACAATTTTGGTAGAGGGCCACCTTAGGAGCATTTCTGTGAAATTATTTTGAAATCGGGCCAAAGGGCAAGGAGGAGATGTTGTTGAAAGGTTTTTCTATTTTTAGCTTTGGTGGCCATTTTGTTCAGCGGAGCGGAACCATTTTAATTATTTTGGTAGGGTTTAAGAACATTTCTGTGAAAGGGTTTAAGAACATTTCTGTGAAATTTATTTTGAAATCAAGCCAAAGGGCTAGGAGGAGATGTTGTTTAAAGGTTTTTCAATTTTTAGCTCTGGCGGCCGATTTGTTCAGTGGAGAGAAACCATTTCAGCAGTTTTGGTAGAGAGTCACCCAAGGAACATTTCTGGGAAATTATTTTGAAATTGGGCCAAAGGGCTAGGAGGAGATGTCCTTAAAAGGTTTTTTTCTATATTTAGCCCTCGTGGCCATTTTGTTCAGCGGAGCGGAACAATTTTAGCAATTTTAGTAGAGGGTCATCCAAGGAACATTTCTGTGAAATTATTTTGAAATCGGGCCAAAAGGCTAGGAGGAGTTGTCGTTTAAAGGTTTTTCTATTTTTAGCTCTGGCGGCCATTTTGTTCAGCACAGCGGACCCATTTTAGCAATTTTGGTAGAGGGTCACCTTGGGAACATTTCCGTGAAATTATTTTGAAATCAGGCCAAAGGGCTAGGAGAAGATGTCATTTAAAGGTTTTTCTATTTTTAGCTCTGGCGGCCATTTTGTTCAACGGAGCGGAACCATTTTAGCAATTTTGGTAGAGGGTCATCCAAGGAACATTTCTGTGAAATTATTTTGAAATCGGGCCAAAGGGCTAGGAGGAGATGTCGTTTAAAGGTTTTTCTATTTTTAGCTCTGGCGGCCATTTTGTTCAACGGAGCAGAACCATTTTAGCAATTTTGGTAGAGGGTCATCCAAGGAACATTTCTGTGAAAGTATTTTGAAATCGGGCCAAAGGGCTAGGAGGATATGTCGTTTGAAGATTTTTCTATTTTTAGCCCTGGCGGCCATTTTGTTCAGCAGAGCGGAACAATTTTAGTAGAGGGTCATCCAAGGAACATTTCTGTGAAATTATTTTGAAATCGCGCCAAAGGGCTAGGAGGAGATGTCGTTTAAAGGTTTTTTCTATTTTTAGCTCTGGTGGCCATTTTTTCAGCAGAGCGGAACCATTTTAGCAATTTTGGTAGAGGGTCATCTTAGGATTATTTCAGTGAAATTATTTTGAAATCAGGCCAAAGGGCTAGGAGGAGATGTCGTTTAAAGGTTTTCTTATTTTTAGCTCTGGCGGCCATTTTGTTTAGCGGAGCGGAACTATTTTAGCAATTTTGGTAGAGGGTCATCCAGGGAACATTTCAGTGAAATTATTTTGAAATCAAGCCAAAGGGCTAGGAGGAGATGTCGTTTAAAGGTTTTTTTTTCTATTTTTAGCTCTGGCGGCCATTTTGTTCAGCAGAGCGGAACTATTTTAGCAATTTCGGTAGAGGGTCATCCAAGGAACATTTCAGTGAAATTATTTTGAAATCAAGCCAAAGGGCTAGGAGGAGATGTCGTTTAAAGGTTTTTCTATTTTTAGCTCTGGCGGCCATTTTGTTCAGCGGAGCGGAACCATTTTAGCAATTTTGGTAGAGGGTCATCCAAGGAACATTTCTGTGAAATTATTTTGAAATCTGGCCAAAGGGCTAGGAGGAGATGTCGTTTAAAGGTTTTTAGCTCTGGTGGCCATTTTGTTCAGCGGAGCGGAATCATTTTAGCAATTTTGGTAGAGGATCACCCAAAGAACATTTCTGTGAAAGTATTTTGAAATCCATTCACTGGTTTAGGAGGAGATGTCATTTAAGTGAATTGTTGACGACGCACGACGGACGCCGGACAAAAGGCGATCACAATAGCTCACCTTGAGCACTTCGTGCTCAGGTGAGCTAAAAAAGTCCGTGAAATGAACACCCCCTAAACACCATTTTATATATAGAAAACTGGGGTGTACGGGGGTAAACATTATTTTTCTTATTTCTGATCCATAGTTTGTGGGTACTCGTTAGAACTGCCTCAAGGAGGAAGTTCTAACGAGCACCCACAACCTATTTTGGCAGTAAAAATAAGAAAAATGTCACATACGTATTTCCATAAGAAAAGTAGCCATTTTTGGAGATGTAAAAAAAATCCTCTATGTCGCACGAGTATGTTATAGTAATGTAAGGCCGTCTGATTAATCTTCTTTCTTTTCTTTTTTTTTTTTCAAATATAATATATATACATGTATATATTTGCATACAAGCAGACAGTGTGGACCCAGCCCAGATCGTCTTACATATTACGAAAACACGCCTATTCAAAAAATACTTTAAATTTTACTGTCAATAAGTGTTTTATTTTTGTTGTTGTTTATGTTTTGTTTGTTCAGAAAAAAATGCTAATTTTCCTAAAATCTGCCCAAAAGATACATGTCGAATGTAGGAACTCGTTAGAACCGCCTCGATGTTTTCAAGCAAAATAATAATAAAAAAACATAATGTTTGCCCCCCGTAAACCCCAGGTTTGCTATACAAAGTCGGGTTTTAATGGAGTGAAAAGAATATAGGTGTTTTCGTAATGCGGAGCAGTCTAATCGGGATCCACACTGTTTGCAACAATGACTTTGAATGTAACAAGCAGACGACAAAGCTCGGCTCCGCCCATCGGGGCTTAATAAAATAGGTTAGGCTGGATGATGCTTCCGCGCAGAGCTTAAACCGACCGCACACGAGTACTGGTACACGTTTAGAACATCTAAGCCTGTCCAGGAAAAGTGGTTCGAGTCAGACAGTTCATGCTTATAAGCCCTATTGTTTTCATTTGGCGGCAGGGCTTGATACGTCATTTCATCTCGGTGTCGAGAGGTTAGACACTCCAAGCTTGATGCTGGAACAGTCCATTTTCAACAGAACCCTCGTGGATTATAAACATGTTAACCCGTTTTGTACCAAATGGTATCTTCCTCCTTATATATAGCAGGAGTTCATTTCAAAATTTAAGAGTGACAGGTTGTGTTTTCCTCAAGATTTATTTGGAAAATGAGTGAACTTTGAGCAAACATAGAGGCCCTGATCAGACGCCGCGTTCTTCTGCGTCTGATCTGGGCCTGTCCTGTTTGCCAAGGTATACAAAGTTGTCAAATTCAAAGGAGATGAAGAATGAAAAAGCAAGACCATTTGGTAATGCCGCAGTATGCACATACATGTATATACATGCATATATATGTACACATATCGGGCTGCATTGTGCTTCCAGAAAGAGCAAACCCGCTGCACATGAGTACTGGTTTTGTTTGATTTAGGGTTTAACGTGCCCGTCGACACTGCAAATGTCATTTTGGAGACGTTGCTTCCAATTTTGTGGGACTTGTACCCGACATTGAGATGAAATGACATCTCAAGCCCTGCCGACCAATGAAACCAATAGGGTTTATAAGCATGGACGGGACGACTCGCACCGCTTAGCCTGGGCAGGCTTAGAGCCTGTCTAAGTGGTTTACCAGTACTCGTGTGCGGGTTGTTTTCAGCTCTGCGTGGAAGCATCATGTAGCCCATCTATTTATTCAAGCCGCGATGGCGGGGACCGCCATGAGTACTGGTAAACTATTTAGGAGGTTTATGCCTGCCCAGGCAAATTGGTGCGAGTTGGACCGTCCATGCATATAAACTCTGTTGGGCCCATTGGGTGGTAGGGCTTGAGATGTCACTTCAGCTAAGTGTCGGGTCAGAGTCCCAAACAATTGGAGGCAACGTCTCCAAAATGACCTAAATAGTGTCGAAGGTGACGTTTATCCTCGAATCAAACAAACAAGTGAAGGTTCCACATTTTAATTTGGCGGACTCAAAGAGTCAACGGCGCTCACATTGGAGCACTTGTACATGTAAGTAGTATTCGGGGTTCGCTCGTGACTCATTACCATCTGTAGGTAGAAGATTTGTTTTGTTTGTTTGTTTTGGAGTTTAACGGCCCAGTCCTATTTTAGGTCATTTTTGAGCCGGACAATTTACCTATCCACACTTTTCCTGGGCAGGCTTGTATGTAAGCGGTTAATCAGTACAGTGCACGTTCTTTCGCTAGAAACTGACCACTGCCCTTCTTGAATCAGCGGAAGGGAGAGAATGACCGTAGAAAAGATTTCATGATCAATCTCCACTATAGGTAGAATAACGGCGTTGTTTTCTTCTCTGAATGTTTACTGTTTATATAATTTTAATACGAAATATTTTCAGTACACATCACGATAACACACCCATATGCAATCATTCATACCTACAACGGTCATTTCCTGATGAAAATATGTGATAATGTTCCTATTTTACTCCTTAATAACTTGCGGGTTCTCATTAGAATCGTCTCACTGAGGTCGTTGGTAATGAGTACCCACATCCTACATTGGACGTCTAGGAACAGATTAAGGAAAAATGTATACCTTGTAAACTCCAGTTCTCTCTATATGTGTGCATGTAAAATGGGGAATAGTGGGTCGTTCATTACATGGGCTTTATTAACATGTTGATGCACCACCCGTTTGCTCCAATTTGGAGTATTTAATAGTTAGGGGTTGGTGAGGGGTCGGGAAAGGAGACTTGGTGGCGGAAATAATGCGTGCGAATTCAAAGTAGCATGTCCTTTTTCACGCGCTTGCATGAAGCATGGCGCGATATAGGTATCTGGTTTTTCGTCCGTTCGTCCGTTTAGACCTAGCCTGCGGTGGAATTCATGTGTTCCTCGTTAAGTCGTCACTAACTTTGCATTCAATGCACCTCTTGCTGTACCAATTTGACAGTTTGTAATCATAAATAATTGAGGCGAATCTAAGCTCTTGGAATTGTTTGTTTGATTTGAGGTTTTACATCCCCATCAACACAAAATGGGTTATTACCGGTAGCTGGTCTGTACTTTATCATTACTTTTGAATCATTTGAGATAGAGCCTTTGGCGTGTATGTTCCTTCTGACAAGGCACCGTACTATATTACCTACCATTTCATTTCTACACTGTGGATCAGGTGAGCCATCCAAGGCCATCATGGCCCGCCTGTTCTTTTATACGATTATGAGGAAGTGTTGTGTAAAGGGTGGAAAATCTCTAAGTAGACAGACTTTAGAGGAATGTGTTTCACTGACCGTTCCAGGGCAGTTCTGTCGCGGTTTATTTTTGTTATGGTTTGTCTTTGAGTGTTGGTATCGCTTATATTTTTATATAGTTTTGGATAGCCAATTTGTGGGAAAGTAACTGTGCTTTTGGCTTTTCGCTGTTGATGTTTCCATTAGGGTCTAGTTATTTCATACTTGTATTTCTTTCCCTTTGGCGCCTCTGAGCTATGGGTTAATAGAATGTATCGATTCCTGATCATTGCATTCACTTCTGTTTTGAAGCACGAAAACGTCTGGATTTCAATTTATTTAAATCTTCATTATACTTTTATTGGCCAAAATATATTTCTCCCTGATCTTTCAAAGACTTTGTCACAATATTTAATCACATGGTTTGTTGATGGCAGTGAAACATTAATTATAATAATTTAGAAAGTTCTGCGGTGGTACAAGAGCTTGAAATTGCAATAAACAACGTATCTAATGTTGTCTTTAGGTTTTGTAACCAGACTGTTGCATTAAAATTGTTTTCAATAAGTCTAACTCATTAAAATTCTGTGTCATGAAATTTCTTTCTAAAATAGAAATGAAGACAATGATCAAGAATCGATACAATTAACCCACAGCCCCCATCATAGACACCAAAGGGAAAGAAACACAAATATGAAATAACTAGACCCTAATGGAAACATCAATAGCGGAAAGCCAAAAGGACAGTTAATTACCTACAAAATTAATCCCGTTTTATACATAGCGAAACGTTCTTTATACAAAGTGGGGTATACACTGGTGTTCATTACACAGCAGGTATGAAATACGCTTGAAAACAGTAATACTATTCCAATTTTGATAAATAACAGTAGCATACATGGGAAAGGCTTGGCTTTATTTGTTGCCCGGTAATAATTAACACATTTTTCATATGAAAGTTTTATTTTTCTATAACAGTTTCAGTCTAACATTTGCTAAATATTTATCTGTATAAGCTGGTGAAGGTTTCATTTGCCAGCTCGTCTCTTTATGACCATAATAAACTAAATTATCTGTCCTTGATACTGGCTTGTATTCCCTCAGGTATCTACAGTTCTTTAACAGGCGTACAGATGTTGTCTCAGCACGGGGAACTATTTCTTTCTCAGTGTAGGAATCTTCATTCGGTGGCCCGAGAATCTTGAAGACAAAGTTTGTAAATTCTTTGTCTTTGTTGGCTGAATGTCCTTCTGAAAGGGAAGTATGTTGAGCCGGTGGATAACCAGTTGGGGATGAGAGTTCACCTGTAACAAACAAATACAGAATGTTACTATAACTATCATCACACCCTATGGCTTAGCCGGATACGCGTTTAGTGATCAGGAAGCCATAGGTTCGACCCTGCCAGGTCGTTATATTTATTTCGTAATATATGCCTAGCGGTCCTTTTCGTTGAAATTTACGCAAAACGCCGCGTCTGATCTGGGACTGCACTGTTTACTGAACGTGTTTCATTTTTTTGTAAAATTTGCCACAAACAAAAACAAACCTGACAACCCTATAATTGGAAATTGACCACTCCAAATTTACTAGGTGGAAGATTCCATTATTATACATGGGTTAAATAGAAGCCTCTGGTGTAGTGGATAAGCTACTCGCCTCATATACCAGGAGTCTTGGGTTCGATCCCGGGCTTCTTCAGACTTTCGGAATAGTCTTTAAACCGAGATCCCGTTTCCGTATGACCTTAGGTGTTGGTGCGACGTTAAATTCAAACACTCTCACACAGTATATGGGTTAAATATTGTCTATGGTTACACTGAAGAATGTGCAATGTCTTAGTAAACTGCTGATGACAATATCTGCCAAGAAAAAGGTGGTTAGGTAATTTGGCCAGGCTGGTATGATCTAAAACTAAAGTGTTGACTTGGCCGTTTAACGGAAAAATAAATACTATTATTACTTAAAATTGGGACATCCTAGCCAGCAATTATTTATCCCCTATAATTTATGGGATATGACTTCACCTTTAGGGTAGGCAAGTTTTTTCAGAACTACTCACTTATCTATATAGCTTTAGTTTAATTTAATAATATTGTATTGCAAGACAAGTAACTGGGTTGGGTCACAAGTTCTCTCAACATTAGTTACGGCCATTTCCCTACATGACCACAACTGATACAAAAAATCACACGAAAATGGCAAGACAAACTACATGCATTTTTGAAAAATAAACAAATAAATAAAGTTTTGTCATCGTTATTTCTGGCAGGGTTTGGCAACCATAAACATTTTTGATGATATGATAGATAGGTTTGTTATGAGCTGATATTGCTAAATCTGCTCGTACATTTTATGTATCTCTGAATGGCTTCAAAAAGTGCGGTGTTATTACTATCAACTAGATTTTCATCACCATAACTTATTAAGGTTCAGAGGATGAAACAATTCCGGTAGACTGCAGTTGTTTACTTATTATATTGATTATTTCTCTGTTGAATGTATAACATATAAAGAAATAGTGCTCTGCATATTCGCGAATGTCTACATGAAGGACTTGGAATGAGATAGTTCAGATAAATGTCGTTATACAGATCGCTGCATCTGTTGCGCATTCTAGCTTGTAAAACTGAAAGGTGTCTGTCACCAAAGTTATAGTATGATGGAACTTTCTGAACAGGAGATCTTGATCTTTTAATGTGGCGTCGTTTAAATGTAGATAAGGTATTAAATTCACGAAAACTAATGTCAGTTGAGCTCGATTGTGCTAATGACGAAGGAATACACGATTTATGTGAGATTTCGGTACGGGTGAAAGGGACCGCAATATTATTACCATTTCTGAGAGGTTAATTAAAAGTTTCTCTGACAGAAGTGGGTATTAAATCTGAAACGTATGATGGGACAGTAGCATTCACAGCGTTTTACATAAACACAAGTTATTGTTGTTTTCGTTTTTCCGCTAGTGGTATTCAATCGCTTTCTGTGCATAAGTTTTCCAAAGAGACTGATCTAGTAACTCCTGTCACAATTCGTGCAGCTTCATAGCAGCGTCTCGCAGTGCGGCGCTGAACAACCATCCGCTATTGATGTTTCCATTGGTGGATATAAGCTCTGTATGTTTCTGCCACTGGCTATTACTGGCTATTATTAATTGACTATCCTGTATTACACCAGGTCAACCAATATTAAAAAAATCATAAATCATGTTTTTAATCGCGTCAATTAATAAAATTGTCATTAATCAAGTAATTTCGTATTGGCCAAGTTACAGGTCCTCGGTCAGCTGTATTGGCCTCGGCCTTCGGCCTCGTGCCAATACAGCAGACCTCGGACCTGTAACTGGGCCAATACGAAATCATTTGATTAATAACATTATATTACAGCTTAATGTTAATGCTAAATGTTTATGGTGTGATACAAATTTAACCGGAGTTCCATCGAAGAGTAAATAAGGATTTTTTCATGCGGTTTGTATGTGAACAGAACAGCTGTTTTTGAGGGATTGAAGGTCACTAACCATTGTTTAGCCCAGTTTTTTAGTACTGCCAGGTCATGTCAGATTGATAATACCTTCGATATCATTGATTGATGAAGCAGAATAAAAAAAGTGAATTATCATCTGCAAAGTGTCTAGTTAGACTAAGAAATGAATAAGAAATGTCATTGACATTAAAAAGATATAAAAGTGTTCCAAAAACGGAATCTTGGGTGGACACCAGCATTAATTTTCTTGCAGACGACGAACACGATCTTATAACTACTTGTTGTGACCTGTTGCTCAAATAATCTTCAATCCATTGAAGCAACTGTCTCTGAGTACCATGCTGTACCAGTTTAAAAATAAGACCTTAATGCCAAACTTTATCAAAAACCTTTGATATATCACAAAGCACCATGCAGGAGTACTGATTATTGTCAAAGGTTTGACATATTTGTTGGTAGGTGTCGTTGTAGAATGGCTAGGTAAGAAGCCTGACTGATATTTATATAATAAATTGTGTTCGTGTGAAACGTTATGAATAGTTTTATGTATTATTCTCTCTTGCAGTTTACCTATTCGACTTAATTACGAACCCCGTCTATAGTTTGATAAACTTGATTTGTCTCCATTTTTAAAAAGCGGTTAAGATATTAAAGGCCGTCCAAACTTCGACAAATTTCCACTCTCTGAATGATCTATCAAATAACCTTTCCAATGGTATTGACATTTCTTTCGCTACTGCCTTTAACATTATGTGACTAATGAAATCATGACAAGTTGCTTTGTTTGGATTTAATATATCCATCAAATAAGAAATTTCAAGTGCTGTACAAGTTATTGTCTGTAAAATGTTTGGGGTTTTAGAGTGACAAATTGGTAGTTCAATGTCTCTATCGTTAACGTAGCAACTGAATTGAAATTAATAGTGTTCTAAGAGGTTAACCCTAACAAAACACGAATGTGCTCCTAGGAAACAGATTCTTACCATTTTCAGAGGACGGTATATAACATATTTGGCCAAAACAATAACTATACCAACTTCCGGGTAAAACCTTCTAGCTATCCGGTAGCTATTGAACGACAGATTGCTTTAGACATGTGAGAGGCTTTATCTACCGAACTTCCGATAACACTTTACCTTTACATCATCTCATGAGCAATGTTTTAATTTGTGAAATTCTGAGATCTCCCTTTAAACTTAAAGTATACCAGTTTTCGAACTGATGATATTTGAATACCTGTCTTTCATTTCAATTTTTGTGATTTCTTTAAAAATGCTTTGTTACCTCCTTGCTGGAAGATAATGCAGAAAGCAGCACTGCCGATTACGCAATTCAGTGGAGTTTTATTGAAAGCAGCATTTTGCACACAACTTCAAAGAATCGGAAGTCCATACGTGACCGCCTGGTTTTTTTAGCAGATGGAACTAACGTCCATTTTTGTGAACAGACACACAGGGTATCTAATGAAACTGAAGTAGCATGTATCACATTTTAGAAATTTTGGATTTAGTGTATTTCTATTATGTTAAATCATATCGTTTTTTTATGATTTCCTCGGCGAAAGTGAGAAAGTGACCTACTTGATGTTTAAAACAAGTGTTTACGATGAAAAGTGTAAGTGGGGATTTTACATGGACTTATGAGTTCTCTTACCAAGACAAAATAAAGTTTGTGTAGTGTTCATTTGTAGTAGCTATGGTTACAGAAGCAATTTTATGTATAGGAACTTTTTTTGACCGAGTACATATTTTGAAGCTGTTCTCTGAACATTGTTTCATGATGAAGAGGCATACAGGAAGTATTCAGAATTACTCCATTTATGACCCAGTTATGGTTGATGACTCTGCTTCCCTCCTTCATTGGACGGTGGGGGTCATGTCTCAGACTGAATAACGGCCTCAACTTTACCATTGTCTTGCTGTTCATGACAACCCCTATCATTGCAAACAGTGTAGATCCAGATCAGATGGTTTCTGAAGAAGCCATCTGATCAGGATCTACACTGTTTGGCATTCGGTTTATGAATTTGTAGCAATAAATTAAATCAAGTAATTTGATTTGTTGATAGACAGAAATGGGTGTGGCTTAAATGAATATTCAGCAAGATAAGAGTTAAAACTTTAAGATTTTTATTTTATTTGTGACTGGTGCCTGATGACTTGTCTTTGGCTTGACTCTTCGTGGTCTACCGGTTGTTTTTCTTCAGCTCTTACTAACAAGATTGAACCCTCATCCTTAACCCATTTAGTACCAGATACCCCTAAACGGGTGCCCTGGCAAACAGTGCAGGCCCAGATCAGACGCCACAGAACGCGGCGTCTGATCAGCGCCTCCGCTGTTTGCTAAACGTTCAGTCAATTTCCAAACAAATTTTGATGAAAACACAACATGACACCCCTAAATTTTAAAATGGACTCCTGCTGTATATAAATAGGTAGATTCCACCTGGTACCAAAAGGGTTAATGTTCATCACTGTTATTGAATTTGATCTGTATTTCAAATTGCTCTAATTTGTATGTTATTCTGTGATAGTATATTGACTGAGTGAGTTTTAGTTTTACGTCCCACAAACAGCTAAGGTCATACGGAGACGGGACCTCGGTTTAAAGACTCATCCGAAAGTCTGGAGAAGCCCGGGATCGATCCTGCGATCCCTGGTTTACCAGGCGAGTAGCGTAACCACTGCACCACGGAGGCTTCTATTATATTGACTGAATTACCTACATGTGGACCAACTATTTTGTGTGTAGTAAATAATATTCGATTTTAGAGTGACGGTTGGGCTCATAAAATCGAAATTAAACTCCCCAGTGGTTCTCGCTCCGACCGTCCTAAGGCGGTGTTTCTAATGTTGTTTATTTTAAATGTAGTTTCGGGGCAATGCATATTATGTGCCCTTATGGTTGTGATATTAGTATTATGTATTTAATTTTCATAAATCGTGCCTCTTGTACCTTGATCACCTCATGTGGGGAAGAGAGAGCTGTGTTGTTTACGAATCGCATTACCCTGTTTTTCTTTCATTATTTCCTCATTATTAGTAGTTCCTTCTCTTTGTGTCATTGGTTGGCTGTAATCTTTGACTGTGGCCTTTACTGGGCATCTATTTTTATATTTTATTCTTATCCATTACGTGAATGAATACCCCCTAAACTCCACTTTATATAGAAAAAACTGGGGTTTATAGGGTATATATATTATTTTTCTTATTTCTGCTCCAAGACATAGGTTGTGGGTACTCGTTAGAACCGCCTCAATGAGGCGGTTCTAAAGAGTACCCACGACCTATGTTTGTATACAAGAAATATATCATTGATTTTCATCAGTAAAGTGGCCATTTTGAAGATTTAAAAAATGCACTATGTCGCACGGATGTGTTATCGTAATGTATCCATCTTCTTATACTGAGTCGGTCATATTTGGCCATTACCTCAGTCGGTATGTAGTTAATCAGTGCAGTGCATATTTTTGCCAGAAACAGAAACTGACATCAGCGGAAGGGAGAGAATATCTGCGAGTGTCTTCACGAAACAATGTTACCGGCCCACCAGGTATCCAACCTGCGATTCGATCACAATTTCATTGTTTCAGAATAAAAAAAAACCCTATCAACTAGTCTTGAATTACTTAGGCAGAATGTCGTCTAATCCTTAAATCTCTACCACAAGTGGTTGTTTGTCAGGTTTAATAATAAAATACGATTTGAAAAAGGGATAAAAACATAATACTGGTAATAATAAACGATTCTGAATATTTTACTATCCATCACCAAAACGAAGAATAGACAAACATATAGTATAGGTTTGGAGTAGGCCTGCTAAACATTAAAAGTGAATGCAATACTATTGTCACAAAATGATACACCTTTTGTGTATGAAACTTTTGTTTTTATATGCCCATTGAAAAAAAGTGGCATCAAGTTATTCCCCTCGGCATCTGTCCGTCCGTCTGTAAACTTTTTGTTTCCGAATAACTCCTCCTTCATTTTACATTCGATTGGGCTGAAACTTATCTTTATATATAGATAGGCCATGATGTGGAGCTGTGCATATTGTTTCGAGTTACAGTCCGCCAAATTATAACAGAGTTATGACTCTTTGAAAATTTCTGTAAACATTTGTTTTCCGGCTATTAAAATAGAAGTAAAGGTAATGATCAGGAATCGATCAATCAACCCACAGCTCCAATTAGGGACACCACAGGGAAAGAAACACAAACATGAAACAACAGACTTAATGGAAACACGAATAGCTGAAAACCAAAAGGACAGCTACTTTCCCACAAAATGGCAAATAGGCTATCCAAAATAAAACGACACAAGAGACACAAACACCCAAAGACAAGCCATAACAAAAATAAACCGCGACAGAAGAACCACCCTGGAACTACCAGCGGAAACGAATTCCAATGGGGGGGGGGGGTGCTTAAATCGATTTTACGTGGCCACAATCATCGCCCTTACTTCCGTAGCGATTGAGACAAATAATTTGTTCAGTCCGCATGAAGGCCTCCTACTTCATCAGTGCAACGTCTCCGTGAACACAAAAACCAAACAGCCACAGAGACGAAACAACGGCGAGGACTCGACAGCAAGAAACAACAGAAATGCTGGAGCAAAAGAAAAGCAACAGCTAGACTCCAATGGGCCCGACCAGAGACAGAGCATCAGGCACCAACCAACCATAAGACTGTATAAAGCTGAAACTTGATATTAAGCTAGACCATCATGTGGAGCAGTGCATATTATTCAAGGTTACGATCCACCAAATATCAAAGGTTATTCCCCATTGAAAATTTCTGTAAACATTCCGTTTCCGGATAACTCCTCCTACATTTAACATACGATCAAGATGAACCCCGGTATGTAGTTAGACCATGACATTACGATAAGACGTAAAGAATAGCTGTGATTGTAGTAACTGAAAAATGGTCGGCAGGTAGGAGAAACTTGTTGTTTTTTTTTTTCTCCCGAAAAAAGCAACAGGTTCGGGCCTGTATTTTTTACGTTTTTTTTTTTCTTTCTTTTTTGTTTTGTTTTGTTTTTGTACATGTTTGTTATATATATATATATAATTGTCATGTTGAGACTTGCACTGTATATCATAATCCGATGGGTCTGAACAGAGACAGGGCATCAGGCACCAACCAACATTACATAGAATTAGATGCACTCTAATACTCAGTAGCCTTTACGAAGGAACCGTCATAGAATCTGAGGCCTGACCCACCGGCGTGCAATTAATAGAGGGAAGCACAGTTGTCAACCTTGACTGGGTTAACTACCTTGCTTGCAGTCTGTCGTATAACATTTATGTTGTACCCAATCTTTTTATATCGAATAATTATTTTACGAAATTGGTGCTAAAGCCATTGCGGATATATATTTTTCTGAATTTATATACCAAGCCACCATACAATTCGATACACTCTGGCAAATCGAATCAATTGCGAAATAATCGCCAAAGGATGACGCACGAGGAACATCACCAACCAAAAAAGGAAAATTAACAATCTCAAAATCAAAATCATCGCGCTTATCATAAATTTTCCAAGAAACAAACCCATCTACAATAGATAGATGTAAATCCAACAAGATGTGTTTGTGAAATACTGATGCCCCTGGACAGCGCATGTTGAATATGAAAGCAGTATCACTCAGCAATCGAAAGGTATGGCCAATGTTCAAGTCCTAAAAAGTAGGTAAAGGTCAAAAGGTCAAAAAATATGGGGTTGTTGAAAAGGTCTTGTGACATGGAATGCACATGTGAAATATGAAAGCCATATCACTTACCAATTGAAAGTTATGGTCAATGTTAAAGTTTTTTAAAAAGTTTTTATTCAAAATTTTATGACATATACATACATCTGTACTACAAATATACATAAAATGTCAAAGGATTGGATGTAGGCACAGCCTATATTTATCCTCTCCTTTATTGGTGTTGTAGACATATACATATATATTAATTATATAGATTGAACTAATGAATGTAATACAAAAATAATGTAGAATGACACTTATTCGAGAAGAAGAAGAAGAAGAAGAAGAAGAAGAAGAGAAGAAGAAGAAGAAGAGATAGAGCATGATTACTCCGACATACATCAACATTTGCCGTGTTGATTCAAATGTGATGACATCACCGCAAATGCCCTAATATATGCGTTGCATATTAAGTAGATTATTTAGTTAGTGATTAAGTGTTTGAAAGATTTGTAGATTTGACGATCCTAGCATTTAGATATTTAAATATTGAAACGTTTTTTAAAAAGTCAAGGTCACGAGGTCAAAAATTATGGTACCACTTGAAAGGTCTTGTGAAAAAGAATGCACATGTGAATTTCGACAGCCCAATCATTTACCAATCAAAAGTTATGGACTTTGCTAAAGTTTTAAACAGTAGGTCAAATGTCAAGGTCACGAGATCAAAAATTATGGTACCACTAGAAAGGTCTTGTGACAAGAAATGCTCATGTGAAATATGAAACCCTACCACCTACCAATCGAAAGTTATGGACAATGTTAAAGTTTTTGAAAAGTAGGTCAAACGTCAAGGTCAAGCTCACGAGGTCAAAAATTATGGTACCACTAAAAAGGTTTTGTGACAAGGAGTGCACATGTGAAATATGAAAGCCATACCACGTACCAATCGAAAGTTATGGCCAATGTTAAGGATCTTGTAGACGGACAAACGGACAGACAGACAGACAAAAACTACATGCCCCCCCCCCCGAATCTCGATTCCGGGGGCATAAAACGGGATCTCTGTATCAGAAGAGTTAGATTTATATAACTGAAGTTCGATGTGGGGGTTGGGGTGTAAGTTTGACTGATCAAACCATCGAAATAGGTATTGTCAATATTTAATAAATCATCCAAATATCTAGAAAAAAGCTTCAATGATTTCAGATTGGTTTTCAGCAGAAAGGGACATCATGAAGTTTCTCTCATAACTCAACGAAAAACAGATAAGCCACAAGGGGTGCGCAATTAGTACCCATCAGAATACCAACACATTGTCTAAATAACTTAGTACCGAAAGCATGTTTTCCAGCTCTTGTTAATATCTGTAACTTTCAGGGATCAAATCATCGAAATAGGTATTGTCTATATTTAACAAATACTCCAAATATCGGAAGTCAAGCTAAAAGCTGCAATGGTTTCAGATTCTTTTCAGCAGAAAGGGAAATCATGAAGTCTGTCTCATAACAAGACAAAACAAAACAAAAAAAAAAAGATCAGCCACAAGGGGTGCGCAATTAGTACCCATCGGAATACCCACGACTTGTCTAAATAACTTAGTACCAAAGGCATGTTTTCCAGCTCTTGTTAATATCTGTGACTTTCAGTTGACCTTTACCACTTTCTGGGCTTATTCATCAGACAACAATTTGCTGATATTTTTAGCACACCTGAGCACGAAGTGCTCAATGTGAGCTTTTGGGATCCGTCTTTGTCCGTCGTCCATGCGTGCGTCCGTCCGTCGTCAACTTTTGCTTTAAACATTCTCTTCTCCAAGACTGCTGGACAGATTTTTATCTAATTTCACAGGAATGCTCCTTGGGTGATCCTCTACCAAAATTGCTCAAACTCTTCCGCTCGGGTGAACAAGATGGCCGCCAGAGCTAAAAATAGAAAACCCTTTGAACGACTTTTCCTGCTTAACCAGTGGATAGATTTTGAAATTATTTAACAGGCATGTTCCTTGGATGACCTTCGACCAAAATTGCTCAAACCGTTCCGCTCGGGTGAATAAAATGGCCGCCAGAGCTAAAAATAGAAAAAAACCTTTAAACAACTTCTTCTCCTTAACCAGTGGATGGATTTTGAAATTATTGTCCAGGAATGTTTCTTAGATGCCCCTCTACTAAATTGCTCAAACCGTTCCGCTCGGGTAAACAAAATGACCACCAGAGCTAAAAATAGAAAAACCTTTAAACGACTTCTTCAAACCGTTCCGCTCGGGTGAACAAAATGACCACCAGAGCTAAAAATGGAAAACCTTTAAACGACTTCTTCTCCTTAACCAGTGGATGGATTTCGAAATTACTTAACAGGAATGTTCCTTGAGTGACCCTCTACCAAAATTGCTCAAACCGTTCCGCTCGGGTGAACAAAATGGCCGCCAGAGATAAAAATAGAAAAACCTTTAAACGACTTTTTTCCTTAACTAGTGGATGGATTTTGAAATTACTTCACAGGAATGATCCTTCGGTGACCCTCTACCAAAATTGCTCAAACCGTTCCGCCAGAGCTAAAAATAGAAAACCCTTTAAACGACTTTTCCTGCTTAACAAGTGGATGGATTTTGAAATTATTTTACAGGAATGTTCCTTGGATGACCCTCTACCACAATTGCTCAAACCGTTCCGCTCGGGTGAACAAAATTGCCACCAGAGCTAAAAATAGAAAAAAAAAATAAACAACTTCTACTCCTTAACCAGTGGATGGATTTTGAAATAATTGCACAGGAAGGTTTCTTGGGTGCCCCTCTACTAAAATTGCTCAAACCGTTCCGCTCGGTTGAACAAAATGGCCACCAGAGTTAAAAATAGAAAAAAATAAACGACTTCTCTCCTTAACCCGTGGATGGATTTTGAAATAACTTCACAGGAATGTTCCTTGGGTGACCCTCTACAAAAAGTGCTCAAACCATTCTGCTCCGGTGAACAAGATGGCTGCCATAGCTAAAAATAGAAAATCCTTTAAACGGATTCTTCTCCTTAACCAGTGGATGGATTATGAAATTATTTGACAGGAATGAGGTTTGAGTATTTTAGGTTTCCTAGGTTTTTAGCTCTGGTGGCCATCATGCTCAGTTAAGCAAAATATTTTTAGCAATTTAGTTAGAGGGTCACTCATGGAACATTCCTATAAAATTGCTTCCTTTTAGAGACAGATGTCTTTTGAAAGTTTTGGCCCCACCCACCTTGGCTGCAAGGTGCTTCTACAGGAGTATTGGTAAACCACTTTGAAGGTTTTAGCCTGTCTAGGCAAAGTGGTGCGAGTGGAACCATCAATACATTTAAACCGCATTGGTTTAATTGGGCGGCAGGGCTTGAGATGTCATTTCATCAAAAATGACTTCTACTTCTCAAAATGACTTCTACTCCTTAACAGGCAGACTAATTTTGAATTAATTTCACAGAAATGGTCTTTGGGTCCAACCAAAATTGCTCAAACCCTCCACTCCACCATATATTACCCACAATTCCGTTTGTACAATAGGATTAGGTGAGCGATCCAGGGCCACCATTGCCCTCTTGTTTCTAATTTGTTCCTGATATCGACTTAACATCACATGCAAATTGTTTCCACAAGAGACAATTTGCATGAATTGTCAATTCTTGTTTTCTGGGGAAAAAAACGTCTGCAGAAAAAACCAGCATGCAAAGCGTCAAAATAATTTTAAACTACGTATCTGCAAAGAAATTCCCATTGCCTGTGAAATGCTGTAGACGTCATAAGACGCCCACCAAACACGACCATTATCATGGTGTCTGAAGGCTGTTTTTCTTTCCTTTTCTCTTTTTTATCATGAAGTTGAACAGTCAGTTAGGGCCGTTATGTTTCGTATCTTTGTTGTTTTAAGGGCACGGCAAATTAATATTGAAACTTAGCTTTACAGAAGTTAGTATGGTCCTACGTAAAGTCAACTGAAGACAAGAAAGCCCGGCCACCATATTACTTACTGACTCCGGTTCTGGGCTCTCGACTAATAAAATGTAGAACAAAAAGTAGATAATAATGTGTTCATAAACATTTGGAAGATAACGCACCTTACTTGTAGGCATTTTGATCAGAATGAAAACTACAGTTTGCACAAAGCTTATATTTATTACATTTCTGATGATTATATGCTAGATTCAGAGATTACTTATCAAATCAATGGCTGATACAATCGTATTTTTTCTCGTTTTGGTTATTATAGATTTGATTTTAATTAATAAATTTCTTCTGAAAAAGTGAAAAAAGGGCGGTTCTTCTGTCGCGATTTATTTTTGTTACAGTTTGTCTTTAGGTGTTTGTGTCGCTTGTGTTATTTTATTTTGGATAGCCTATTGCGTTTTATGGGAAAGTAACTGCCCTTTTTGATTTCAGCTGTTGGTGTTTCCATTAGGGCTGCTGATGCATGTTTGTGTTTCTTTCCCTTTGGTGTCTCTGATGGGAGCTATGGGTTGAGTGTATCGATTCCTGATCATTCATTGCCTCTACTTCTATTAACCTTTTTAAAAGATTTCAAATCCCCGAGATTGTCACTCTATACGTTTGCGTGCACTCGCGTGCGTGCGTGTGTGTTTCCTTTGGTATCTCAGTTGGAATGTTTGAATTGCCTTTGAGATAGCTTTTGTATGTTTGAAAAATTGTGAATAGCTATTTTAAAACGTGTACAAACCTTTATCGAATGAGCTGAAGAATCTTTTCATTTTCATGTTCTGATTGAACTGTGTGTCTCTCTCCATCTTTAGAAGCTTGTCTCTCTGATATCTGTCTCTCATGGATGGAAACTCAACATGATGGGCTTTAGGGGATCCGATGGGCTTTAGCTTTCCCGATTTGCTTTTTTCATATCGCTGGAAAGGCTCATCTTCTGTACTGAGATTTGTATGATGCTTATCAAGTGATTGAGCACGTGTCTTGTTCATTTGAATCACACTTAACTGACTACGAGAGGTGCGCTTTACTGTGGAATCATGTGAAGCAGGGGTATTGGGTGGAGTTTTATGTTGTTTTCTGGCATTGTAGTCCGCTTTCTTTCCAAACACAGCCATATCTTTTGACGTTTCATCCATACTCGCGAATGAATTGTCTTTGGGCACTTCATCAGTTAGTTCTGTTTTATATGTTTGTTTTCCACCATTAGCGCTGATATATAAATCGTCCTTTGTTGAAAGTTTTTCAGATACACTAAATTTTGAATTTGGTTCAATGTAGAAACTCCTTTCCTTGTAAAGTGATAAGTAAGGATTCTGAATTTGGCGGTGTTTAGAATCAGACAACAATGCAAGCTCTGGTAAAATACGCTCATTAGGGAAGTTATGTCGATGGGGATGTGTCTCTTCAGTCTTTTCTGTCACGCCACTTGTTCGCTTTTTCGTTTTATACCTGGTGAGTGTCAATGACACCTCGTCAGGAATAAATTCCTCAGTGGAATATGAGGACTCATAATCACTAGTATTGTTCCAAGATTCAGTTTCAGACACAGAATCGATTACCGAAGCATTACTGTTATCGGACTCGCTATCGCTATCACTCACGTCTGTATCTGATCCACGGGATCCTCTTACGGAAGCCTTCAGTGATTTGCCTGATTTGAAACTGTCAGATCTCGGTGTTCTGACAAACTTTGGCGACCTAGTGGCTATAGGTAATTTCACCACAATACTCTTTGTTTTCTTGCAGGATCGTTCTGTTGAGTCGTCGTTGTCAGATGGCAGACTGTGCTCTCGTTCAACCTACGAATAGAAAGTAATATAAAATAATAAGATTACAAAAGTCAAAACCAAAGCTGGTGTTTATGAAATTATGCCTCCAACTTCTTGACCTTAACACTGCTTGCCCCAAACAGTTTTTGATATCTTGCTAAAAAGGTTAAGATTCTAAGTACGGAACCCGGGAAGGGAAATGAATTTTATTTTATTATATTGTGCGAACAAAATATCAAGTTGTGTGAACAAGATATCTTGTGCGCACATCTTTTATAAAAAAAAAACAGGCGTGTCCCTTCCCGGATTCCGTATCAAAGGACCTTCACTCAAGAAGAAAAATCAGTAAAAGGGGTCATCCACTCACCATACCCTGACCGCCTATCAAGTGTAAGGCGATAGCTAGAGTAATTGTTAATATATCGTGCCTACGAGGATAAAATGCCGAAATTTTCTAAGGGTCATAACTCAAGATTTTTGTTTTGTTTGTTTGTACTGAAGTTTATCGGCCCAGTCAACACTATTTAGGTCATTTTAGAGCCAGTCAGTTTACCTATCCACAATTTCCCTGGGCAGGCTTATAAGTAAGCGGTTAACCAGCACAGTGCACACTCTTTCGCCACAACCTGACAACTGTCCTTATTGAATCAGCAGAAGGGAGAGAATGGCCGTAGAAAATAAAGAATGTTCCCGACCCCGGCAGGTATCGTACCCGCGTCCTCCTGATCTCCAGTCAGATGCGTACTCAAGAAGAAAAAATAAGATTTTTTTAGAAGTTATTTACTCACGTACCTATCAAGTTTCAAGACAATAGCTCAAGCAGTTTTCGAGATATCTTGTTAAATGTTACAATGATGCAATTTAACAGGTTCATAACTCCAGCAAATGTTTTTAGACTTTTTTTTTCAAAATCAATAAGGCCATTGGCTCTTTATCGCTACCTCGATACGAGTAGCTTAAAACTAAACTGGGACATCTTGCTTACAAGATAAAATACCATAATTTAAAAAGGGACATAACCCAAGAAATGAGTTGTAGAAATTAATAAGGCCACCTACACATCAATCCTACCAGCCTGTCATGTTTCCAGGCAATAGCTTAAACACGTTTTTAAAATATCCAGTTAAAAAGGTTAAAATTCGAAAAAATTTCAAACATTACTCAGAAAATTAGGAGTTATTTTCAAAAGTTATAAAAGTTATTCAGGCCATCTGCTCATCATGCCCTATTAACATATAAACTTTCAGTATCATAGCTCAAACAGTTTTGGAGATATTTTTCTTTCCAGCTGTCATTGTATTTTTTTTTTCAAACATGCATAACTCAAGTAACGGACATTAATTACCCCGATAGGGAAAAAACCACTTGCATAACTCAAGTAACGGACATTAATTACCCCGATAGGGAAAAAAACCACTTGCATAACTAAAGTAACGGACATTAATTACCCCGATAGGGAAAAAACCACTTGCATAACTCAAGTAACGGACATTAATTATCCCGATAGGAAAAAAACCACTTGCATAACTCAAGTAACGGACATTAATTACCCCGATAGGGAAAAAAAACACATGCGGAATCCGTGTGTCAAGTTTCAAAATGACCGGCATGCAGTGTTCAAAAACTATTGTTTGCACAGATCGAATATGCCAAACCGATTTCTTTGAAGCTGTGGGGCAGAACAAAACCCGTATCAGGCATCAACAAAACGAGTCGAACGTAGCTTAGAAGACACATTCTCAATAATGCTTACAGTGAACCCTTACCCCGCAGAAAAATTAATTTAGCCACACCACTTTCTGTCTTTGAGCATATGAGATTGATTGATGTAGTTTACAAACTGAATGTCAAACACTGTAGATTCTTATCAGATGGCCTCTGATCTGGAGCTGCACTGTTTGCGCAAATGTAGGGGTTGTCGTGTAAGATGGGATAAGGTTTAACCTAAAGCGCTAATTACAATTAACCACAACGAAAACACGCCTATATAATTTTGATCCCCTTGAACCCCACTTTTATATAGTAAAACTGGGGTTTCTGGGGGTATACCTTATTTTTCTTATTTCTGCTCTAAAATATAGATTGTCGGTACTCGTTGGAACCGCCTCGATAAGGCGGTTCTAACGAGTGCCCACAATCTATATTTTGAGCAGACATAAGAAAACTATCACAATTTTTCAGCATAAAATGTTCTTTTTTCGGCGATAAATGCGGCAATGTATCTGTATAGGCGTGTTTGCGTAATGATACGGCAGTTACTTTACAGACAAAACAAGGTCTTCTGTCGCGGTTTATTTTTGTTATGGTTTGTCTTTGAGTGTTTGTATCGCTTATAATAATAATATTATTATTATTATTATTTTGATAGGGAATTGGCCATTTTGTGGGAAAGTAACTGTCCTTTTGGCTTTCCGCTATTTATGTTTCCATTAGGGTCTGTTGTTTCATGTTTGTGTTCCTTTCCCTTTGGTGTCTCTGATGGGAGCTGTGGGTTAATTGCATCGATGATTGATCATTGCCTTCCCTTCTATTTTGGTATAATATGTGAAGTAAATAGTCAAATAAATGCCTTCCTAAAAAGAGATTGTCCTTTGCTCTGTAATTTGCCTTGGCGTTTAAGGGTAATGGTAACACCTTCAGGGGAGGCAACTTCTACAAAAGTATTTTGTCTCCCATATCAATAGGGGTCAACTCTTAAAGGAAATAATTTGCTCCTAAGGAGCAAACTCTTTCCTATAAGAATAAACTCCTTTTTCAGTTGGACAGGGTTAACAGACTAGCGAACAGGAAGTGAAGTCCCGAAAGTTGTCTCCCACTGAAAAAATGGCGGGAAAATCATCCACGTCTTTCCATTCCCCTTAAAGATCGACTGGTAGCTGTTTGAATAGACATTTACCAATTTCAAATGAATGGTGTAGAAGCCACAGACGCCGCTTTCTCAGGCCTCATATTTTTCAGGCATTTGCAGGATTTCAGGCTTTTAGAGCTTGTTTTTTTCTCGATGTAAGGCTTTTAGATTTTGATTTTTGTGCCTATAGTCTGTTTAAAAAAAAAACATTTAACCTGCATCCTGCTGAATAAATTTATTTACTCACACCCATTTCTGACTATAAGTCAGCCAAATAACTTGATAGTTTCACAAACTGCATTACAAACAGTATGGATCCTGATCAGATGGCTTCTTCAGAAGCCATCTGATCAGGATCTACACTGTTCGCAAAGGTAATAGTTGTGTCTTGTTCAGCAGGATAAGGGTTGAAGCTGCAAAATCGGGCCTTTCAGGCATGGAAAAGCGTAGTCAGTATGAGGTCTGTTTCTGGGCCTGCACTGTTTTCAAGTGTATTCATTTTGCTGTTGATTAACCCAGATATGACAATGGAATATCCCACCTAATAAGTTTGGAGTGGTCCACTTCCAATTATAGGGGTGTCAGGTTTGGTTTTGTGACAAATTTTACAAAACTGAATGTTCTTTTAGAAAACAGTGTATACCCAGATAAGACGTCGCGTTCTGTGTTGTCTGACCTGGGTCTGCACTGTTTACCAGTGACCCCGAAAAGGGCCGCTAGGCATTTATGGGTTAAACTTGGGGCTCTGTTAGCATACTTTCTTTCCATTATATCACGTGTCCAGCAAAGTTCATTGAGACCCCGCCCATAGGGGCTTGAAGAAATATATGGGCTGCATGATGCTTCCACGCAGAGCTGAATCTGGCCCGCACACTAGTACTGGTTAACCGCTTAGGGGATCTAAGCCTGTCCAGGAACCGCGGTGCGAGGCGGACCGTCCATGCTAATAAACCCTATTGGTTTCATTGGGCGACAGGGCTTGAGATATCATTTCATCTCAATGTCGGGTAAAAGTCGCACAAAATTGGAAGCAACGTCTCCAAAATGACGTTTACAGTGTTGACGGGGACGTTAAACCTCAATTCAAACAAACAAAACACGACTGGACGATCTTTTGATGGCGATACGGTCAATGACTTCTGTATGCAGACAAACGGACAGCGAGAGGTGACCTTAACCGTCGCTTAATACATGATAATTAAACTTTGATTTGCTTGGGTTGTTAAAGGTGATCGTAATTACAGTCGAACTTCGATGGCTCGAACCGGTTCTGGACCATAGAAATTTATTCGAAACAGCGGTAGTTCGAGCCGCTGTTGCATACTTCCAGAAAACATATCGGGGGCATTTTTGGACTTCTTTTCGGTGTTCTGTAAAATAAATGTATGCTGTGTGTACTCATTAGAATCGCCTCAATGAGGCGATTCTAATGAGTACACACAGCATACATTTGCCAGATAAAAGTCGAAAATCTCCTGAATTATCCCACACTTTTTCTTATGCAGAGGAATTCCCTAGGGACTCAAAAACGGGCTCGACTCAGCCATGGTAAACGAGCCATCGGCGTCCGAGCCATCGAATTTCGACTTTAAAGTGATTACCAAAGTTTCTGTTCCTATGTTATTCGAATCTTTTTGTCTAAGCTTCCTGCCCATACGATGCCTAGTGGGTACATGTAAGTCCGGCAGAAGAGGAACGGTGGCTTTGATATCCAAGACAGCGCGAGTCGACGTCGTTCTATTCAGCTGGTGGAGGTGTCGTTTTGTTAATCTCTGACTTGGCTTCCCTGGAATGGCAAGTAAGGCAAAGGTCCTCAACAAAAACATCATACCGCTGTGGGCTCGAGCCTCGCTCGGTTCATATGTGAGACGCCAAGTTCTGCAACGGATGGTCATGTGATTTTTCTCCGGGTACTCCGATTTTCGCCCACCTCTGATAAACGATCGGCTCGATATGATTGAAATAATCTTGGAAGGGCCGTAAAACCAAAAAAAAAAATAATCATAAAACACGCCTATGATATTTTGAAACCCTTAAACCGCACTTTTATATATTAAAAGTGGGATTTACAGGGGTATACATTAGTTTCCTTATATCTGCTCAGAAACATAGATTGTTGGTACTCGTTAGAACAGCCGAGGCGGGTCTCACGAGTGCCAATAATCTATGTTTTGAGCCGAAATATGAATAATACATGATTCAGGATTTTTACCTGTTTTTTTTTTTTTTTTTTTTGAAGAGTCTAGGGACAGACGTCTGTCAATAGCACAAAGTCGGGAAGTGTGCTATTGCCAGACGTCTGTCAATAGCACAGTTGGTAAATGTGCTATTGCCAGACGTCTGTCAATAGCACAGAGTCGGTAAATGTGCTATTGCCAGACGTCTAGCAATAGAACAAAGTCGGGTAAAATGCTATTGCCAGACGTCTGTCAATAACAAATTTTCGGGAAAACTGCTGTTGCCAGATGCTACCTGATTTATATATGATGCACTGGTAAGTTATAGCAATGCCTGGACAATTATAATATATACTCCGAAAACCCGACCTGTATTACTTGAAATTGGGCTATGGTGTTTAGAGCAGGGTTTGGGACCTGATTGTACCAGTTCCTGTCGTTGCTCTTTGTATAATTTGATGTAATCAAAATACATAGGCATGCGGGTCTAAATGCACTGTTCTGTTAGTGCCTCTATTATGGGGGTATACCGTAGGTTGCTTGTGGCTCAAGGACTTTTTCAACTATTTAAAGACTGTCAAATAGAAAGACATGGTATACGCCTATAAAAGTTCTTTTTCTTCATCGAAGACTGGTTAGACTGCGTGAAAGCGGTGTCTGATTAAAGTATCCGCTGCCTTCACATATGAAAAGAACAGCGGCATTGTGTGATTTAGTTAAGAGGCATACCAGACAATGAGATTGATGGCCTCGGTAGCTCCGTCGGATGCGCGGAGCTCACAGGTTTTGTTTGTTTGATTTGATGTTTAACGTCCCCGTCAACACTGTAAAGGTCATTTTGGAGACGTTGCTTCCAATTTTGTGGGTCTTTTACCCGAAACTGAGATGAAATGACATCTCAAGCCCTGTCGCCCAATGAAACCAATAGGGTTTATTAGCATGGACGGTCCCGCCTCGCACCACGGTTCCTGGACAGGCTTAGATCCTCTAAGCGGTTTACCAGTACTAGTGTGCGGGCCGGATTCAGCTCTGCGTGGAAGCATCATGCAGCCCATATATTTCTTCAAGCCCCTATGGGCGGGAGCTCACAGGTTCGATACCAGGCGGGCTCCACAAAATTCTTTCGTGGAGATTGATAACGGTCATTCTCTCCCATCCGCTGATTCAAGAAAGACAGTTGTCACTTTCTGGCGAAAGACTGTGACCCGTACTGGTTAACGGCTCACGTATAAGCCTACCTAGGAAAAGTGTGTATAGGTAAACAGTGCGGCTTAATATGACCTAATTAGTATTGTGTGTCCTGCACTGGTTGACCGCGCCTAGTAAAAGTTTGTATTGCTCGATATGACCTAAATACTATTCCTAAATACTAATAGTATTGACTGTGTCGTTAACTTCCAATACAAACAAACACAATAGCAAATAAGATCAGGGCAGATTCATAGCATACCAGCAAACAAAACAACTGAGAAACATGAAAATAATTAATATTGTGTTCACAAACTCAGTGAAATTCCGTCATTAAGACCGCCTAAAAGCCCATGTGGGCTTGAAGAAATAGATGGACTGCATGATGCGTACACGCAGAACTGAAAACGACCCGCTCACGAGTACTGGTAAACCGCTTAGAGGATAAATAAACCATATTGGTTTCATTGAGCGCCAGGGCTTGAGATGTTTTTTCATCTCAATATCGGGTACAAGTCCCACAAAAAAAATGGGAAAAATAACCTTTACAATGTTGACGGGGACGTTAAACTTCAAATCAAACAAAACAAAAGACCGCCTAAAAGTAAGAACAAGTAAGAACAATTCTGTTTGAAAGACTTTAATTAGTAGGTTTCAGATATTCTTTGCTTGTGTTTTCCGCAGACATTTTCCTCTGGTCACAGCCACTTTTTGGACTGTTCAAAAGTGCTCTAAACGGACCTAAAATAGTGTTGACAGGGCCGTTAAACTCCAATTCAAACACACAATAGTACTCCAAGCATAGGTAATGGGTGCTCGTTAGAATCGCCTCATTCGATCAAACTACTACATGTATATATTAGGTGTGAAAACAACTTGATTTGAAGCATATCCATAATTTGAACAAGCGATGTCCAAATTAGAATCTGTGATACCAAGAACTAATAATTATTTTAATTAATGTTATTATGATGTATGTACACTTCACTTTTGCCATTCCCCTTTTGTAGTTCTTAAAAAATGATTTGGTTGCACACCTAATCATCCCTGTCATATTGACACTTGTATATTCTTTTTTCATTACGCAAACACGCCTATACAAATACATTGCAACCTTTATCGCCGAAAAAAAAAATGAAAATTTTATGATGAAAAATTGTGATATTTTTATTATTTCTGCTCTAAAATATAGATTGTGGGTACTTGTTAGAATCGAGGCGGTTCTAACAAGTACCCACAATCTATATTTTAGAGCAGAAATAAGAAAAATAAGGTATACCCCCGGAAACCCAAGTTTTACTATATAAAAGTGGGGTTCAAGGGGGCCAAAATTATATAGGCATGTTTTCGTGATGGCCTGGTGGTGATAATAATGTAATTTTAAACAATAAACTCATACAGGTATTCTTCGCCACTAAGTAAACTAATTATTGACCCCTTAAAATACCAATCTTAACAATTGTCGTCCGCATAGTTGTCTTGTTGATGTTTAACGACCCCGTCAACACTATTTAGGTCACTTTGGAGACGTTACTTCCAATTTGGTGGGACTTAAACCCGACATTTAGATGATGAAACCAATAGGGTTTATATGTATTGTTACCTCCCTTCCATTATCTACCTTGGTAGATCATATGCATAGCTTCTAGGTTTATAACCACTCTCTGACAACTGCGTCAGGGAGTCGACTCTTTGGCTCAGGGGTAAGAGCAGTGGACTGTCACCCGAGAGGCCCGGGTTCGAATCCCACCATAGGCGGGGATTTTTTCAGGCTATGCATCTTTCCTTTGTTACGGCTTTCAGGTCGTAAGAGTATGGACGGTCTGACTCGCACCACTTTGACTTAGCAGGCTTAAACCTTCTAAGCGGTTATTTGTTTGTTTGATTTGAGGTTTAACGTCCCCGTCAACACTGAAAAGGTCATTTTGGAGACGTTGCTTCCAATTGTGTGGGACTTTTACCCGACATTGAGATGAAATGACATCTCAAGCCCTGTCGCCCAATGGAACCAATAGGGTTTATTAGCATGGACGGTCCGCCTCGCACCGCGGTTCCTGGACAGCCTTAGATCCTCTAAGCGGTTTACCAGTACTAGTATGCGGGCCGGGTTCAGCTCTGCGTGGAAGCATCATGCAGCCCAAATATTTCTTCAAGCCCCTATGGGCGGGGGCCACTTCTAAGCGGTTAACCAGTACGCCAGTACATATAGAGTTTCTGCTATAGCCAGATGTCTGGCAATAGCATTTTTACCGAGTTTCTGCTATTGACAGACGTCTGGCAAAAGCATTTTTACCGAGTTTCTGCTATTGCCAGATGTCTGGCAATAGACACTCCGTTTTTTTTTTCTTTGTGCTAAAACTTAACCAATATATTTGAATAGGCATGTTTTCTTCATGGCTAGCATTTTTTACATTACGCAAACACGCCTATACAAATACATTGCCACCTTTATCGCCGAAAAAATGAAAATTTTATGATGAAAAATTGTGATATTTTTCTGATTTCTGCTCAAAATATAGATTGTGGGTACTCGTTAGAACCGCCTCATCGAGGCGGTTCTAACGAGTACCCCCAATCTTTATTTTAGCGTAGAAATAAGAAAAATAAGGTATACCCCCGGAAACCCTAGTTTTACTATATAAAAGTGGGGTTCAAGGGGGTCAAAATAATATAGGCGTGTCTTCGTGATGAACAGTGAAACTTCGATGGCTCGAATACCGATGGCTCGTTTAAGACGGGCTGTTTTGAACTCGTTCTTGAGTCCCATAGAATAATTTCCCATAACTCAAAATACCAATATACAGTCAAGCTTCAGTAAATCGAATACCCTCGAAACAATGTTATTTTGTTCCAAATAGGGACTATTCGAACTAACGGCCACACCATGAGTCAGGAATTCGTTTCAATTTAGTTAAGAAATAATTTATTTAAGAAATAAATCAGCTCTAACTGTGATTTGTTGAGAAATAAATCACAGTTTGGCGGTCAGTTGTAAAGTAGATCAAATCACGAGCGCGTAGCGCGCGTCATTTGTCTACTAACAACTGACCGACAAACTGTCTACTTACAACTGACCGACAAACTGTGATTTATTACTCAACAAATCATAAACTAGAGCTGATCTATTTCGATTCTAACAGGCTGAAAATCGGCAATAATGCTGCTGTTCCCTTCAAAATTCCGAATTTTTCGCCATTTTCGAAGAAATTCCGCTAAAATTATCGACTGAAACACATGCATTTATATCCTTTTCTATCGTTTTCGATGCAAGAAAATGACGTTACACCGTCGAACGTCAAGGAAATCGACTAGTGAATTAAAAAATTGACATCACTCGCCACGCTCTTCCTTGTCGAATAAAACACAGGTATTTTCCATTGCCTATATAGGCGCGCTGTGTTAGAATTATTTTTTTATAAAATAAAGCTACGTTGTGTGTACGCATTAGAATCGCCTCATTGAGGCGATTCTAATGAGTACACACAACCATTATACCTTTACAAAGTGAAATGGTGTAAGTTTCAAAGCATGGATCTCTGGAGCTATGGGAAGATTTCTCTGGGAACTTCAGAACGAGTACGAGTAAACGAGCCAGACGCGTTCGAGTTATCGAAGTTTCACTGTTTTTGGAATAATTTATGAAGAATTTTCTTTCTTGTCTTTTTTTTTTTTTTTTAAGTTTTCATTTTTCAACAGTCCTGATAGGTTTCTTTGCGTGTACTGCAGTCAATTTTCTATTTTTAGGTACGTACATAGATTTCAGTGTTTGTTGTTTTTTCCAGCGGAGGATTACAAGAAGGAATGTCTAAAGCGGTGCACACATTTTGATTCTGTACGACGACTAGAGACGGGCTTACGCCCGCCTAATAATGAATCGTCTATATAATAAAAATAATCTGTCTTACTTTTAGCTGGTCTCTTCCACTGTATTTGAAGACACTGCTAATAGGTTCATCGACTAACGATAATATGCCGTTGCCAAAGCAAAATAATCCGGAAAAATGTTACAATGTTCTTATTCAAATTGTTATATCCTTTGCAAATACAAACGTTCGCGCTCGCACAGACAGAACATTTGATGAACAATTAACTCTGCAAAATGATTGAAACTTGCGATAAATACATAGTTTGTACTAGTCGATATTTAATTTCAGAACAAATTTCCTTTCGGGAAATGAAGAGAGAGAAAATAGCGCAACCTTAGTATTTTATATAAAATTGAATGTACGTGGCTTGGGAGCAGTGTAAATGCCGTTGTGTACGCGCATCCACAAACACTAATGCTTAGGAAACAGGCGAGTGCTGTGGCCCAAACTGGTTTCTTTCATAATTTGTTTTTATTTTTTATTTTGGCGTGAACACTTCTGCCAATACCTGAAGATTTATTGACGTTTTAAAATAATGATCCCATAATACGATATGTGAGATCAATCTCACAACTTCTTAACACGCCTCGTAAATGATCCTTGGGTGGGGTTCACCGGACTAGACGGCCATGGTCTGGCTTAGTGTAGTTTTTTCCTTTAACCCTTATTCCCCTAAATTGATTTAGCCACACTCATCCTTTACTTGATATTATGTATTCTTTCAATTTAACAACTGCATGACAAACAGCGTAGGTCCTGATCAGATGGCTTCTGATCTACAGTGTTTGCAAAGTTAGGGCATGTCGCGTTCAACGGATTAGGGTTCAACCAATAACGCATAGAATATTCCACATATATCCAGTTAATAGGGATCCGATTTTTTTTTGTCCGCTGTGCGGTTCTTCCTGCCGTCAACATTTTCGATCCTAGATGCATTGTTCAAGTAGGATTTGGCTCCAGAAGCGCAACTTTGCCTTCGGGGAGCGGAGATTCTTTCGTTTATTGTGAGATTTGTAAAACATTATTTTGGCTTTAAACAAACCGCCGCAGCACGCGACTGCTCATCTTGGTCTACGTTGTTTTAGCATTGACCGTTTTATGGAACGCCTATATATACGCATAAAATGTTTGCGTTCAATATACAGAGGACTTTTTTATGTTTTTATTCGAAGAATGATGGAAGGGCATATAGCTTTGCTCATGTCCGTTCGTCCGTCCGTCCGTCCGAAACATAAACGCAGTCAATAACTTTCTTACTTCTGGGTGAATTTTGAAATTACTTGGCAGAAATGATAACAATCATAGTGTCCGAAACTTAAACACGATCAATAACTTCCTTATTCCTGGCTAGATTTTGTATTTACTTGGCATAGATGTTAGTCATCATGAGCCGATCTGTCTCACACAAACCCAGGTCCGTACCTCTGAGGTCAATGTCGTATTTAGAGGTCAAAGGTTAATAAAAGGTTCCAAATCTTTAACACATTCAATAACTTTCTTATTCCTAGATGGATTTTAAAATAACTTAGCAGAAATGTTAACCATCATAAGACTACGTGTCGCGCTCAATATCTTTGTTGTTCCTGGATGCATTTGGAAATTACTTGGCAAAATGTTAACCATCATGAGACAATTTGTTTCACGCAAAACCCAGGTCTATACCCACACTTAGCGGTCGAAGGTCAAATACCAACATCAACATATTTTCAGGCGGGGTCATCCGTTTCCTATGGACACATTTCTAGTTTCTTCAAATTATCGATCCTTAGATATACCGCGTGTTAATATAGATGCATTTGGTATGATTGGGACCCAAAATTGCTTTGAAGTACAGTGAAATTCCGCTATTAAGACCACGTAAAAGTAAGACAAATTATGTTTTTAAAAGCATATTTACAAGGTTTCAGATACATTTTACTTGTGTTTTCTACATCCAGTGGGAGACCACCTTTGGGACTTGAACAGTGCCAAAGGTGGTCTTAATGTAGGAATTTAACTGTACGAGTTATGGAGTTTGAATTAAAGGAGTTTAAACTTTCTCGATTCACCTCGGTTCATATGTACATTCTAATGAACTGGCATATTTAACGCGACGTCTGACTGGATAACGTCAAAAATATGCGACAGTATATTCCACGATATACTGTCGGAAACCCGATGTCATCGCGTAACGTCGCTTTTCATAAGTTGGCATTTTGGTTTTGCGCAGTTCATATTGCTAGCCGTTTTGTGCAAAATAGTGCAGTTTTTTAACAAAACAACCGTATAGGTGAATTAGAATGGGGATAACTGTATTCAAAATTGTCATTTTGGGAGGTAAATCGGAGGTTTTACGATCGGAAATTTCGTTTTAAGGCGACGCGTCGTCGCCGTAAAACGAGATTTCCGATCTTTAAACCTCCGATTTACCTCCCAAAATGACAATTTTGAATACACTTATCCCCTAATTAGTAGGAGCAGAACCAAAGTTACATGTTTATTGTCCCAGAATCGGGACTTTCAAACAGTGTAGATCCCGATCAGTAGCCTCACACGGGACGTCTAATCAGGGTCTTTACTGCTTACATGAAGTAACGTTATCGTTTGTAAATCAAACTGCAAATAATTTTGACACCTGTAATTGGAAATAGGTTTGTCCAAAGCCATGAAAGTGAATATTATTTGTGTTCATTTTCAGTTCCTTTCAATGCCGTTTAACCATTAACCGCTTGACGCTTATGACCCACTAAGAGGGTTGACGCGTCGTTAAACACGAAATCATCATCATCAAGTTCTTTTCAATGTGTGATTTAGAAGCCTTCGTGGTGCAGTGGTTATGCTACTCGCCTTGTTAACCAGGGATCGCAGGATCGACCCCGGGCTTCTCCAGACTTTTGGATGAGTCCTTAAGCCGAGGTCTCGTCTCCGTATGACCTTAGTTGTTGGTGAGACTTAAAACTCAAACACTCACACACCTGCCCAGGAAAGTGTGGTTAGGAAAACTGACCGCCTCGATATTTACTGGGTCTTTAGTCTCAAAACACACAGAGTAAGTAGCGCCATGCAATGGATGAAATGCGCTAAGTGACTACTAACAAAAGCTTGTTTATCCAGGCAGTCTGATGGCTTCCGACGCACAGAATAGTCTGTGGGATGAATGATCTCATGCGCGGGTTGATAATAAAACATGTAGTTCGTTTGTCATTACTGACAATGACCAAGCTTAATCATATACAGTGGTCGTATACATTGACGTGTAATAATCTTCTCCGTAAGGCACATATCCGAATATACGTCTTCTTTTGTCCGAACCCGAAATCCTGCTATTAAGACCAGCTGAAACTAAGACAAATTCTGCTTTTAATAGCTTCCATTTCAGTTATTCTGTCTTTGTATTTTTTACCCATAGTGTCCACTAGTGGATCCTTAGGACCATTTTGAATGGACCACTTTTGAACAGTTCAAAACGTGGTATTATGGTCCTTAAGACCCACTTTTGAATAGTTCTAAAAGTGATCTTAATGTAGGAATATTAAAGTAAATGTGGCGCGAAATGCGATAATATGTTTTCGGACATGAACGCCCAGCCAAGACTCAGTTCAGCCTGCGCAGTCTGACAGGAAACGTCCATGCTATGTGGTCGCATTTTGACCCAAGGTTTCGTCGTGCAGACATGTAAGGCAGGCTGATTGAGTCTTCACTGTTTAAGAAATAGATCAGCTCTAACTGTGATTTGTTGAGTACTAAATCACAGTTTGGATATCAGTTGTAAAGTAGATCAAATCACGGGCGCGTAGCGCGCGTGATTTGTCTACTTACAACTGACCGACAAACTGTGATTTAATACTCAACAAATCACAAACTAGAGCTAATCTATTTCGATTCTAACATGCTGAAAGTCGGCAATAATGCTAATCTCACAACTTTTCTCCATTGTTAGAAGAAATCCCGCTAAAATTATTGACTGAAACACACGCATTTATATCCTTTTCTAACGTTTTCGATGCGAGAAAATGACGTTACACCGTCCAACGTCAAGGAAATCGACTAGTGACGTCATAAATTGACAGTTTTTATTGACTTCATTCGTCACGCTCTTCCTTGCCGTGATTTGTTGTAGAATAAAACACAGTTACTTTCCAATGCCTATATAGGCGCGCTGTGTTAGAATAGTACATATTCGAAGATGTTGCCTGTCGCGGCTCATTGTTAGAAGGGGGTTGGCTACACAGCGCCAACATAGGCCTGCTCTCCCTGTTCCTTCCACGATTCCATGCGAATCGTTTCAAGAGAAATTTAACTTTTCAGTAATATGAGCACTGCATAGATTCATGTCAGGATGTGCGCTATGTTCTTGAGTCAACAAAGACAGGGAACCATATGGTCTATATGACTGTCACTACTCTGGTTCAAGCCTCGTCTATGCTTATAAACCCTATTGGTTTCATTGGACGACAGGGTTTGAGATGTCATTTCATCTCAATATCGGGTAACAGTCCCACAAAATTGGAAGCAACGTCTCCAAAATGACCTTTACAGTGTTGATGGGGGACGTTAAACCTCAACTCAAACAAACAAAACAAATCAAGCCTAGCTCGGGTCGCATGTGAGGCGCCAAGAAGTTCTTTAACGGAAGGTCAGGTGTTTTTCTCCGGATACTGCGGTTTTCGCCCATCTGTCTCTCATCAAGAATCGGCGCGAAATAAATGAAATAATGTTAAAAGGGCTGTAAATCAAAAACTAAAAAAAAAAAAAAAAAAAAGAAAAAATGGGTACAGATGCGGATCTAAGTTTTTTGCTGCACACAGACTGGACCGTTCCGAATCAAACCAAAAGCGATCCGTGTGTCTTGAAAGGCAATATCAGCTATCGTGTATAATAATGTTATTTATCAAGTTATTTTCGTATTGGCCCAGTTACAGGTCCGAGGTCTGCTGTATTGGCCCGAGGCCGAAGACCAGCTGTAATGGTCTCGGCCTTCGGCTTCGGGCCAATAAATACGAAATTACTTGATTAATACCATTATAATATAATCTACATTTGCAAACAGTGTAGATCCATCTGATCAGATCCTACACTGTATGTTATGTAGTTTGTGAATTGAATGGATTCACTATCAAACAATTTGATTGGTGGCTTGGTGGATAGCCAGATATGTTGCTAATTCATTCAGCAGGATAAATGTCAAGAGCAGCGGAACTTCAATATCTCGAACACACCTGGGACCATGAAAATTTGGTTGAGATAGAGGTAGTTCGAGCCACAGAGTGTTAATCATAGCGCCAACTCAGAAGACGTAAAATAAAAATATGTTTAAGGGGAATGGGAACACGTGGCAGATTTTTCTGCCGTTTTTCAAAGGATGATAATTTTCGGGATTTCCTGTTCGCTTTTATGTAATCCCTGTCCCACTGAAAAAAGGGGTCTACTCTTAAAGGAAAGAATTTGCTCCTCCGGAGCAAATTCTTTCCTTTAAGAGTTCGGAGCAAATTCTTTCCTTTAAGAGTTCACCCCTATTGACTTGGCAGACAAAAATGCTTTTGCAGGAGTTGCCACCCCTGAAGGTGTTCCCATTCCCCTTAATTTACTCATTAGCTCGCATCAACGAGGTGATTCTAATTAGCATAAACAACATACCCTTTCGACAAAAACTCCTATATGGATATTTGGAGTTATGCGAAGAATTCTCCAGCTGCTCAAGAACAAGTTTGAACTAGCCATGGGAAACGATCCATCCATGTACGATTTAATGAAGTTTCACTTTTACAATAAAATTCCACCATTAAGAGGAATGGATACACCATCAGGAGAGGCAACTCCTGCAGAAGTATTTTGTCTCGCATGTCAATAGGGGTCAACTCTTAAAGGAAAAAAAAATGTTCCTGAGGATCAAATTCTTTCCTTTAAGTGTAGGCCCCCTTTTTCGCGGGACAGAGTTTATAGAAAAGCGAACAGGCAGTCCCGAAAATTATCTCCCTTTGAAAAATGGCGGAAAAGTCTGTTCCCATTCCCCTCAAGACCAGCTAAAATCAAAATTAATTACGATTTGGTTTGTTTGTTTGATTTGAGGTTTAACGTCCCCGTCAAGACTGTAAAGGTCATTTTGGAGACGTTGCTCTCCATTTTTGGGGACTTTTCCACGACATTGTGATGAAATGACATCTCAAGCCCTGTTGTCCAATGAAACAATAGGGTTTATAAACATGGACGGGCCGACTCGCACCGCTTAGGCTGTGCAGACTTAGATACACTAAGCGGTTTACCAGTACTCGTGTACAGTCGGTTTCAGCTCTGCGTGGAAGCATCACGCAGCCCATCTATTTCTTCAACCCCCGATGGGCGGGGGCAAAAATTAATTACGATGTTAAAAGTATATTTAAAAGGTTTAAGCTTTTCTTTCTTTATGTTTTCTACACCCAGGACCTCTATATCCAGGGTCCTCTAGAACGAGACCACTAGACCACATTTGACTGTTTAAAAGCGGTCTTAAAGACCACTTTTGAACAGCCCAAACAGGTCTTAATATAGGCATTTTACTGCATGCATTTACAGAAAAGTCCTATAGCTGACTATATTAAGGTTATGAGCCTGGAAAAGGAGGCTTTTAGCCATGTATGAGACAATAGTCACATTTGATTGGATATAATTATGAAACTGATGAGAAATACTTAGCTGTTATTTTTTTTTTTCTTGCAGGGTATTATATGTGCATTAAACACATAAAGGAAACACAGTTATTTGTCTCCTGAATTTTCTGCTGTGATAATAATTGTACAGAAGCCTCCGTGGTGCAGTGGTTACGCTACTCGCCTTGTAAACCAGGGGTCGCAGGATCGATCCCGGGCTTCTCCAGACTTTCGGATGAGTCTTTAAACCGAGGTCCCGTCTCCGTATGACCTTAGCTGTTGGTGTGACGTAAAACTCAAACACTCAATAATTGTGGTATATCTGAATTTCCATTACGGAATTTTCACTTTGAGGCAGGGTTACCTCCCTTAAGCACTAAGAATGCTTGCAATTGCCAGATGACACCCTTGTTTTTTTGTATAATTTTGTAGTTGGCAGTTTGTTTACCATTTTTGTGGGTAAGAACATCAATTTGAAATGCAGATTTATCAGGTACAGGGTCAAATATTAACATGTAAGCTTATGGAAATGTAAATAGAAGACCATAACCTAAACCGAAAGTAGAAAAATCAGCACCTCTTCCTGTTTTCAGTCATTTCATAATATTTTTACAAATTTGTAGGTTCTATCTCATTTTGTGTCATAAATGGATCTTCCTGGCATGTATTTTGCTCTAAAAACTGTAAAATTTGTAACTTTAGTGCTAATGTAGGTCTAACTGGGCCATTTGATCAATTTTGTGCTTCTGATCCATGTAAATTGGTGGGGGGGGGGGGGGGGAGGGGGTAGGGGGATTGCTTAGCTCTAAAGCCATGTAAATCAGTGTTGGCAGTGGTCTGTTTGGAAAGGAGTCTTGCAGTAGGCGTATGGACATAAACATAAGAAAAAGAATCTACTCCATCTGGAATATATGGCATCAGGCTTGGTCCAAAGCAAAATTTCAAAATTATCACTCCGAACAGCCCGCTGCAATATCGCGACAAGTTTTTTCATCCGTTATAAGTTCTAATTGGTTAGATTCATGTTATCTGAACAGATATGTTCAGCTGTTTCTTATGGCATTAAGGCATTTATGATCATTTTCATCAATGTTTTGTCTTCAAAATATCATCAAAATGCTTTTTTTACTTAAAGTAGGGGGTATATGTGTAGGAACAGCCATAACTTCTACTTAGGGATGCTATTTAGGCATAATTTAGTGCATATGAGGACTGAAGTATTCCAAAGACACATGAGAAGAACCATTGATGCAAGCCGGTTTCTAGGTTCCAGTCCAGAAATAGATAAACTTTGCGCTTTTTCACAAAATATTGTTTGTTCGGCTTTCATCGTCAAATCTGAAGGCGATAACTTTTTTGCAAACTTGAAAGATTCTTTGTCACTGAACATTTATTATGCATGACTACATTATAAGATATGATCTAAATTTTTATTTGGCAATTCTTTGATGGATTATAAGGAAAATAAGGTTTGGTTTAATGTTATAAGCCTGGAAAAGGAGGTTGTGGACCCAGCTTTTAGCCATGTATGAGACAATAGTCACATTTTATTGGATATAATTATGAAACTGATGAGAAATACTTAGCTGTTATTTTTTTTTCTTGCAGGGTATTATATGTGCATTAAACACATAAAGGAAACACAGTGATCTGTCTCCTGAATTTTCTGTTGTGATAATAATTGTACATGTGGAATCTCTGAATTTCCAAGACTGAATTTTCACTTTGAGGCAGGGTTACCTCCCTTAGGCAGTAAGAATGCTTGCAATTGCCACATGACACCCTTGTTTTTTGTATAATTTTGTAGTTGGCAGTTTGTTTACCATTTTTGTGGGTAAGAACATCAATTTGAAATGCAGATTTATCAGGTACAGGGTCAAATATTAACATGTAAGCTTATGGAAATGTAAATAGAAGACCATAACCTATATGGACACAGAATCGCTCATGACGTCAAAATAAAACAAAGCTCGTCCACTGTTAACTCTTGTCCTGCTGATCCTGGATATGCCTTATTTTTCAAACAATGTAGATCCAGATCAGATGGCTTCGTCATTCTGACGAAGCCTCCTGATCAGGATCTACATTGTTTGCCATTGAGATTGTGAATTTGTTGCAATAATTTGCATCAAGTAATCTGATTGGTTGATAATCGGTAGTGGGTTTAGCATATATAAATATTTAGCAGGTCAAGTGTTAATAGGAAAACATCGTGCAATCGTTTTCTTGTGTCAGTTTCAGCCCTCATTTCAAACTTTTTTCGCCTGGTATTGGATGCAAAATAATATCAGTAGTACAGATAATCAATGATTGTGACCGACTGAAACCGATTATTACTTCTAGAACGTTAAAAATTACATTCATTTCTTCAATAAAAGTAGGGGAGACCGGGGCTAGTACGGCCCAATTTTAGAAATCTTTCATTTTTTTAATGACTCTTAAAGCTAGGTCTAAGAAAACTATATATGCAAGTAAGATACAATGGAGCCGTACTAGCCCGGGCATATGCCTTCTTATGTTTCTGTCTGATAAAGGTTATTTTTAGTCAAAGAGACCGGGGTCATGATGGCCGAACTTGCCCCGCTAAGGGGCAAGTTCGGCCACCCAACGGAGACAAGTTCGTCTCACAGTAACTGTCCTTAACTATTAATATATTTCACAGAACTAACCTATAGGGAGGAGAGTAATGTAAATATATAAAGGATCTGTCATGCAGTTTCAATTCTGTAATTAAAATATAAACTTTTCTAAAAGTTTAAAATACTTTAAATACCTAAACGTGAGAAAAGTAGGAGAGACCGGGGCTAGTTCGGCCCCATTTCAGAAAACGTTCACTTTTGGAATGACTATTATACAGCTGGGTCTTCGAAAACTGTGAATGCAAGTAAGGCCGGTATACGCCTTCTTATGTCTCTTTCCGATTAAAGCTATTTTTAGTCTTAGAGCTCGGATGATGGTGGCCGAACTTGCCCCGACTTAAAAGGCCGAACTTGCCCCTGACAGACTTTGCAGAAACATCACGTGAAATAATCCTATTAGGATGCTGGAAAAAAAAACTAATAATGTATTACATTAAAGCGCATTATCGTACCGTAATACATGAATAGAAATTAAATCGGAATCATAACACTTCTTAAGAAAAATAAAAAACTATAATAACTATGGAAAATTTTCTCGGCATGCGCGAAAACGAGATTTCTGTTCCAAAATCTATGCCATATTCGTTAAGGCGGTCATTATGTACTGACGTAGATAAAACCGTCCTAAATGACTTCACAGAATTATTCCCAGCTCTTTAAACTGGTTGACATGCTAAATGCAGCCATTTGCCGAACATGCCCCGAGGCCGGACTAGCCCCGGTCTCCCCTACTGTGAAATTCCGCTATTAAGACCACCTAAAATTAAGACTAATTCTGCTTTAAAAAGATTATTTTGAATGCTTCACGCAATTTTTCTTTGTGCTTTCTGCCCACAGTGTCCTCCGGTCATGGACCACCTTTGTGACTCTTCAAAAGTGTTCTTAAAGACCATTTTGAACAGTCCCAAAGGTGGTCTTAATATAGGAATTTTACTGTATTACCTTCTATATCTTCATCCAGTTCCACCTCTACATCTTCTTCTGGTATAGGCTCCATCTGTCTTCCTCCAGACGAAGGGAAGCGCTGTATCCCAATCAACACATTCTCCTGGCTTCTGTTTACAGCCACCACATCTCTAACTGTGTCAGTCTTATCAGCCTCGGTAACAATGTCATAGTCAGGTCTTCGCACGTTAGGTCCTAACTTGTCTAACTCGGCATTTCTGTACTCGCGAGCTTTCACGACATTGGCTTTGAACTTCTGTATAGCTTTCCGCAACATAATCCGAAGGCGTATTGCATGTAGTTTGCTGCGCGTTTCTTCCTGTTGTCTGGCGTATTCTTTCTTTTTTATTCGTCTCTGTTCCTTCTTCAGTCTTTTCCGAGACTGGGAGAGTTTATCTTGCTGTTTACTAATCGTGCCGATAGTGAATGACTGTTCTTTAAACCAAACATCTAATTGTTTATCCATCTGGGAGACGGCGTGTTTGAGGTGATGTCTTACTGTAGGTTCCATCTCACTCTTACGGATGAATTTAAGTTTGTACATATCCTTAGAGTTTTCCTTTGAAACGTCCATGGGAAACTTTACCCTTTTATGAGTACCCATCGTGACTTGAATGACGAACTACGTGTACTTTACTTCATGTATTCATGTAAAGAACTCCCTTGTAAATCCAACTTTATCTGTATATAGAGGAAAAAAGTCCCACTATGTTTTATTTTGTTGCTTCTGCTCAAAACAGATTGTTGGTATTCATCACATGTAGAACCGCCTCAATCAAACTGGTCTAACAAGCATACCCATCTATGTTTAGAGTGGAAATAAGGAAAACGTCGTATTTTCGTAATAAAAAAAGTTCTTTACAATCATAAAATATAGATGTGTTCTGTCATATTGACATCAAATGTTCATTCTCATATAGTGTTTAGCGGTACTATAGGAAAGGAATATAATTATCCGAAAAAGTGACATAACTCTCAGAAACTGTTATATTTAAAAGAAGTATTCCGAACATGGGATGTTTATCAGCCATCAAGTGTATGAACACAAAAACAACACAACAAAACGATAATGCAGTACAAATAATCGCTTGAAGTAATCATTGTCACTTGAAGACGACAGTTTTTCAAGTGTACTTTAAAACTGAATTTATCCAAAATATTTTGATTCAAGGCGAGGTATCTAAAAATTGATATGAATAGTAACAGAAATTTAATAAATGATCATATCTAAAACTGATAAGTTTGTTCGGAGATAAAACCTAAATGCATTTATTGTGAATGCGAAGGGGAGTCGTGCCACGTGCAAATGATTCTTAGTGAACATGGGAACCATGAAGACCCAGACGGGCCTGCACCTTCGCTGCCCTCACACATGATAAATGGGCCTAGAAGAAGCTGGAAATAGAGTTTTAGACACATAGTATGACTGAGTAGTTGACAGACCACCAGCGTGAATGGCCCTGAAGGTTCTTAAAGTCTGGCACGTCTCTGTATATATGAGAAAAAATTTCGCTGGAGACGGAAAAATTCTTTGTAATGACGAAAGTGAGAAAACCCAGCACACAATACATATTGTCCTATTGTCAAAGCCAGTGTTTATATTTGAATGGAGAAAATTTGTTCCGTTCTATCGTTTCCTCACGAATTCAGGTTTTGTGTATCAGTTGTAGACACGTTAAATATATAATTGTATTTTCACAGTGTTAGCCTTTGTTCGGCGACATTCGTAATAGAGTTTTATAATAATTATCGTTAACACTTTGAGAGTGCATGAATTAACGTTACCGTTAAATAACTTGAACGGGAAAATTTATTTATTTATTTATTTATTTATTTATTTACTTACTTATTTATTCGGGAAAAGTCAAGTGCCAGTCGACTGGCAATAGGTAAAATACGTTAAAATGGCTATTATCAATCAACTTGTAACTGGTAATAGCCATTTTAACGTATTTTTGTCGACGGGCAATAGCCATTTTTACGTATTTGTACGGAACCCGGGAAGGGACATGCACTTTTTTTAAATATGTTGTGCGAACAAGAGTGCGAACAAGTTGATATTTTGTGCCCACAAGATATAAAGTATACAACATATTAAAATAAATTGCATGTCCCTTACAGGGTTCCGTATTTTTGACTAAATATCCATTTTAATGTAATTTGACTGCTACCAGTTGCTTCTTGATTTATTTGATGACAATCTTCATGTTATATTTCTACATTTTTCGGGCACGCCATATTTCATATACATACTGATCCTCGACAGGCACAGTTCCCTTACATAAGGATTTGTTTATTTATTTATTTATTTATTTATTTATTTATTTATTTATTTATTAAAATAATATTTTGGTATTTGTGTAAGGCTGTGATGTGCTACAACAACCCTTTCGAAAATCTTATCACGTGAACATATAGCCATGAATTGAATAGCCTTGGAAACCCCTCTATATATAGAAAAACGTGTGTGTGTGTGGGGGGGGGGGGGGGGGGGGGGTTCACGGAAATTATTTTCCACAATCTATCTCAAAATATTGATTGTTGGTATTCGTTAGAACCGCGTCAATGAGGCGGTTCTAACGAGAACCCACAACCTATATTGCTAGCGCAAAAAAAAAGGAAAACTATCATTACTTTTCATCAGAGAATGGTCATTTCAGAGAAAAGAAAGAAAGCATTTCCAGCACACAAGATAAGAATATCCTCTAGTTGAACAGAGTATAGAAAGTCTATCTCATCCTATTTATCTCCTCTTTCTTATCCTACCCTACTGTACACCATTTGCGAGGCATGCTGGTAGAGAGCGACAATAATACTGCAGTTGAAATTTTGCATCAATACGAGAAACACATAACGATTCGTAACCATTTGCATTCTGTGGTCTTTTCATTTTGATCTATCTTGGCTACTGGACCGAACTTGAGTACTGGTAAACCACTAAGAAGTTCTAAGCCTGCCCAGGAAAAGTGATGCGCAACGGGCCATCCACATAAACCCTGGTGGGTTCCTTTGAGATCTTTTCATCACAATGTCGAGTAAACGTACCATAAAATCGGAAGCAACGTCTCCAAAAACACAAACAAACTATCTCGGCTGCTGTGTTTTACCTTTATTTTCACGAAGAACTATTTATTGTGCGTAACATTTCATCATCGTGTGGTGTACTCGCCTTGTAAACTAGGGGTCGTGAGTTCGATTCGGAGCTTCTCCAGACTTTCGGATGAATCTTTTTACCGAGGTCCCGCCTCCACATAACCATACTTGTTGGTGGGACACACACACACACACACACACACACACACACACACACACACACACATCATCATCATCATCATCACCTTCATCATAGCGTATTGGCAACGCACAGCAAATATTGCGACCCGCTTCCCCGAAAGCCAAATTGTGAAGGAAATGAATACTATTTGTCAGCTTTCGGAATGCCCAGGCCAATTGGATCCTCGAACCTCGGTTTCAGTCGGTCCGGGGTACCTGCTCTGGTTTTATTGTTAACGACCCCGCCAACACTACTAAGGTCATTTTGAAGGAGTTGATTTCAATTTTCCGGGACTTTTAACCGATAATGAGATGAAATGACGTCTCAAGCCCTGTCGCCCAATGAAACTAATAGGGTTTATATGCATAGACAGTCCGACTCGCACCACTTTGCCTGAGCCGGCTTAGCCCTTCTAGGCTGTTTACTAGTACTCGTGTGCTGTCGGTTTCAGCTCTGCGTGGAAGCACCATGCAGCCCAATCTATTTCTCATAGCCCTGATGGTGTAAATAACTTCGGGTCGATTGATAGACAAATCGACCCCAAAATAACTGGAAGAAATCTAAGCTGCAACAAAATACTGATCAAAGATGTAACTGTCAATGAGAACATAAATATAGTATTGCTTGAAAGTGGTTACACCCAAAGGATCGTTGCTGAACGCTTTGATGTATCGAAAAGTGTTATTGCCAGGCTATGAAGACGCTACCAGGAGACGGGCTAGTTTACTAGACGAGAATGGCAAGGCCGACACCACATGGCGTCACAAAGGAAAGATCAATATCTTCCAAAACCAGTGCTACGAAATCGGCAGTACATGGCCAGAAAGCTACAAATCGATTTCCAGCATGCAATTAATTATTGGTCAAAGGATATCCGATCAAAGAATATGAAACAGGTTACAAGAAGGTGATCTGAGGGCCAGACGTCCGGCAAGAGAGCCTATTCTCACACGGCAACATCATGCACGGCGACATGAGCTTGCCCAAGAACATCAGAACTGGCGATTGCAAGACTGGCGTACAAAATTTCACCTGAGTGCATGCGATCGACGTGTTCGAGTCTGGAGACGACCCAGAGAACGATACGAGGACTGCAACATTGTGGAAACAGACAGATATGGAGGGGGATCAGTGATGGTATGGGGTGGAATTTCTTATGAAGGCCGAACGGACTTGTACGTGATAAACGGAGGTACGCTGACTGCAATACGGTATCAATATGAAATTCTAGATCCTATTGTGAGGCCTTTCGCTGGGGCAATCGGTGACAATTTCATTCTGATGCAGGATAATTCGCGCCCCAATACTGCTATAGTGTGCATGGATTACCTTTATCGTGAGACTATTGAAGTAATGGACTGGCCGGCAGTTTCTCCTGACTTAAACCCAATAGAACATGTGTGGGACATTCTTTAGAGACGTCTGTCCAATCTGAACTTATATAACGTCTCTTACAAGTGACATTGACAAAATCTGTAAACCCTGATTAGACACTGCAGGACTCAGGGTCTTCAGTGTTTTTCTTTTTTTTTTTTTTTTTTTTCAATATAAGAGCTTTCAACAAACAAAACAAACCACTAGCTCCTTATTTTGAAAATACATGTACATGCACCGAACTATCAAATTATTACGATAACACGCCCTGTGCTAAGACGTCCTATATATCTGTGGAACTAGCATTTTGAGATGAACGTTTGTGAACGGGCGGTCCTCCGTGGGCCTAGTAGATAAGAGCGATGACTCTTAATCATTAGGTGTCTCACCGATGTGGTTCGATCCTCGCTCGGGTCACATGTGAGACGCCAAGCTCTGGAACAGAAGGTCGGGTGGATTTCCTCCGGATACGTCGGTTTTCGCCCACCTCTGATTAACGATCGGCTCGAAATAAGTGAAACAATCTTGAAGGGACCGTAAAACCATCACCCCCCCCCCCCCCCCCAAAAAAAAATACATAAATACAAAGAAGAAGAAAAAAAAAACAGCGATGAACATTTGTTTTATTATTTCCCCTATTTCTGCCCCAAACATGATCTTTACGGGTGATCATAGAACCGCTTCATCGAGACGGTTGTAATGAGTACCCGCAATCTGCGTTTTGATGAAACAATATTTTCCCTTGTAAACTCCAGATTTTTCTTTATACATAGGGGTTTTGAGGGGTTTCATCGCACGGACTTGTCAATGTAATGTAATGTATTCTGTTTTATTGTTTTGTTTTCTTGTATGGGTTATTCAGTTGGACTAAGATTAACGATTTCAAAGCTGTATAGGTCATTTTGGAGGCGTTGCTTCCAATTTTGTGGGACTTTTACCCGACATTGAGATGAAATGACATCTCAATCCCTGCCGCCCAATGAAACCAACAGGGTTTATAAGTATGGACATGCCGACTCGCACCGCTTTGGACAGAGATACAACAAACTATCGGCCCCCACCCATCGGGGCTTGGAGAAATAGATGGGCTGCATGATGCTTCCACGCAGAGCTGAATCCGACCCGCACACGAGTATTGGTAAACAGCTTAGAGGATCTAAGTCTGCCCAGGCAGAGCGGTGCGAATCGGACCCGTCCATGCTTATTATCCCTATTGGTTTCATTGGGCAGCAGGGCTTGAGTTGTCACTTAATCTCAATGTCGGGTAAAATTCCCACAAAATTGGAAGCAACGTCTCCAAAACGACCTTTACAGTGTTGACGGGGACGTTAAACAATAAATCATACAAACAAACAAACAACAAACTGCCGTATATGATACAGAAAGTAACAAGATAAAGTTCGATCTGTATCGACAAATGAGATATCAGTTATCGAAACTATAAACCTCAAGATACCGACTTTTAAACTGAAATCATACCAGTTTTAAACATGTATATGCCAATTTGTGTTTTGATATTATTAATCGGTTTGCCCGTAGACGCCTCTGTGCAGGACTGTACCTTCAAGGATTCAACTTCAGGGAAGCTGTTTAACTTTTCATCCTTAATAACACCGTAAGTCATTTTTTTCTTTATTCTCGGTCCGCGGTTGTTCAAAACCAGTGATGGTCCCGCCAATAGGGGCTTGATTTGTTTGTTTGGTTTGAGGTTTAACGTCCCCGTCAACACCGTAAAGGTCATTTGGGAGACGTTGCTTTCAATTTTGTGGGACATTTACCCGACATTGCGATGAAATGACATATCAAGCCCTGTCGCCCAATGAAATTAGTAGGGTTTATATTTATAAGCATGGACAGGCCGACTCGCTCCGCTTTGCCTGGGCAGGCTTAGGTTCTCTAATTGGTTTACCAGTACTCGTGTGTGGGTCGGTTTCAGCTCTGCGTGGAAACATCATGCAGCCCATCTATTTCTTCAAGCCCCGATGGGTGGTGGCATTCATAGGGGCTTGAAGAATTAAATCAAATAAATGTGACCCGTCACGCGAAAAGGGACCTTCTGGGAATTTTTGGCGAAAATGAGTTGTAACTGTTCTCAGATATAACGGTATTTGAGAAACAATTTGACACCAAAATGAATAAAATACTCCTAAAGGTATCAGATGTACAATATTTTAAACATAGGTGCCCTAAACGCAATCACGTCACGGAATACCAATTCGACGTCATGGGTTACGTCAAAAACTGTTAAAGCTAAAGTCGCAGGTAATAATGCAAGGAAACATCTGAAAAAGGCTTTCAATACAGTAAAACATTTATTTCCTTAACACTGTTTCATTATTAAGCATTTCTTTGAGAAATCTGGTATATTGTCCCGCCCCCGCCCAAAGGGGCTTGAAGAAATATATGGGCTGCATGATGCTTCCACGCAGAGTTGAATCCGGCCCGCACACTAGTACTGGTAAACAGCTTAGAGGATCTAAGCCTGTCCAAGAACCGCGGCCAGTGCAAGGCGGACCGTCCATGCTAATAAACCCTATTGTTTTCATTGGGCGACAGGGCTTGAGATGTCATTTTATCTCAGTGTCGGGTAAAAGTCCCACGAAATTTGAATCAACGTCTTCAAAATGACCTTAACAGTGTTGACGGGGACGTTAAACCTCAAATCAAACAAACAAATCTGGCATATTGTCGTCGTCCGAAACTGTAACGATTGCGAAAGGAAGATCAAAACAGTTTTTCTTACACATTTTATGAGCAAAGAAATCCTACTATTTGCATGTGTGAACAAACGCGAAGAACAGCTTGCGCATCAGCATAGACTGATCAGCGCATAAAATGCAAGTTTTTGTGATCGTGGCTCTATGACAGAATTCAGATCATCTAAGGCTACTGACACTGAGCAGACTGTTGTCTTACATAGATCTGGTTGGAAACTGGTACCTAGTGGGCCTGGCATTTGGCCTTACCCAGGTGAAAAAATATTGCCCGGACCAGACATATTAACTGTAAACTCTGTTAAATTCAGTCCATCCACCGTTTACGTAGGTTCAGAAAATAATTTTCAGGTAACAGTTGTCACTTATGCCGAGGTAAAACGGTGTTTACCGTTTATTTACAAGGGACGAAACTCGAATAGGAACAGTGAAAAATCAGAACAATTTAAATGGCTTGAAAAAGCTCATGTCGCCAGGAATGTAAGATGAATTATGAGTCCAATTAAGACCCAGCGTAATCAAATTGTCAGCAAATGACGTTAACGTGAACATTATTTTCGAACGTCATTTACGCTAAATGACGTAACCTCCCAGAAGGTCCCTTTTCGCGTGACGGGTCAAAACCAGTGATCTCGTTGGTCAACGTATCGTTAAAACTTAGATCATTTAATATGGCACATGCACGAGTACTTCTATGTTTTTCTGAAGAAAATGAGTGTAGCGTTTGCACTTGTAAAGCTACTCACACTGTTACGGACCGCATTGCTTCCCTTCAGTTACCTACATGCATAGGTTATAGGTTTATCACGACTCTCCGAGTCGACTCTTTGGCTCAGCGGTTAGGGCACTAGACTATCACCCGAGCGGTCCGGGTTCGTATCCCACCATAGGCGGGGATTTTTTCAAGCTATGCCTCTTTCCTTTGTTACGGCTTTCATCTCGTAAGAACACCTTCCAGCGTATTAGATAATGTAGTTGTTAGAAAGGTTTGACCGTGGAACAGCTGAACGCTGATTCATTGCTGTAATTTTCATCTTCATATTTAATTAAAGCTTTTTATTGTTCCTATTAAGAATCTTGCTTTTTGAACATTGTTTGTGCTGGTAATAAAGAATACATTGTAAGAATATTATCTCAGATATAATACAATTCCGCTATTAATAAATGAAAAAGGTTACTTTGGGATCAAAGAATACATATTAGAATGAAAACCGGAAACTCGGTTCAATTGAGTTTCTTCATAAACAGCACTGTTGTCTGCAAGGCTAAATACGCCCCCTAGCATCGATTTCAGCGGTACTCGATTTTCAAATTGACTCGATGCATCAAAAAAAAAAAAAAAAATATTATCTGCACTATGATGAAGTACGTGGAGACGTTTTACGGCCGCCACACAGCACTAAACACCAGCTGCAGTGTCGTATAATAAATGAAAAATGGGACAACCTAAAATACAGACAAAGTATGCTTTAAAGGCATTTTTAGAAGTTTTCAGTTACATTTTTGAGTGTTTTCTACATCCATAATGCTCTAGTCGAAGACTACCTATGGGAATGTTCACAAGTGGTCTGAAAGACCACCTTTGAACAGTCCCAAAGGTAGTCTTAATATAGGAATTTTACTGTATATCAATGTCTGCAATTAAGAAAAGTGTTTCTTAGGGACTCAAAAACGAGTTCAAAATTGCCGTGGTAAACGAGTCGTCGGTGTCCCAGTCACCGAGGTTTCGCTGTATCAACTCATATATGCCCAGAGTCCCATTTTTGAGACGTTGGCAAACATTGTACAAACAAATCAGATGCAGCAGAACGCATCTGTTTCTTAAATTTTTTAAAACACACAAAATAAACCTGACACTCTGTTACTTGAAACGGAGCACTCCTAACTTATTAGATGGAAATTTCCATCGCCACACATCCAAGGGTTAACTAGTAATTAAAACTAACGCACAGTCATTAGTTTACGTATCATTAAAATATGTTCTATAAAAGGGTTATCCTTTGGAAGCAAGGAATGCACCACAGAAATGGAAAATATGAAGTGTGCATGTTTTCTGGGCCAGACTTGCTAGTTTAGGCCAATTAGGCCTCATCAGTGACCCTCAAGTATTTTCAAAATTCCACAATGGAATCAATGAACCCATAGGACAAGAAAATATAGACTACACTATGATGTAGGGCAGGGAGACGTTTTAACGCCGCCACACATTCCCAGACACCAGCTGTAGTGACGTTAAATATGTTCTATAAAAGGGTTATCCTTTGGAAGCAAGGAATGCACCACAGAAATGGAAAATATGAAGTGTGCATGTTTTCTGGGCCAGACTAGCTAGTTTCGGCCAATCAGGCCTCGTCAGTGCCCCTCATGTATTTTCAAAATTCCACAATGGGATCAATGATCCCAAAGGACAAGAAAATATAAACTACACTATGATGTAAAAGTTTGATAAATACATGTATATTTTTTCCTGCAGAAATATGTTCAGCAAAATGCTAGTGTTATTGTATTTTTACCGTACTTGCTAGAATAGTTAACTTTTTGGCCACTAACGAGCTTGTTAAGTCAACAATGCTTTGAACAATTGGGGCCCTGAGAAATGAATTCCATACCCATTTTTATATGTTTCAGCAATGGGTACTCATTTCAACAACGGGTGTGGCAAATCAATGGTTTTGGTTTGGACTCTCTTGTAGCTGATGAACAGGTGAACCTGACATTGCACGTCCAAGTGTGTCAGAACTTTGCCACGCCCCCAACTGGCTGTTCAGACGTTGGTGCCCTCTACATTGTAAGTATAGTCGAATTTACACTATACCACACAAAATGTCTTTCTTAGCAGCAGCACTCATCCGAGAGCATTAACCCTTGTCCTGCTGAATATTCATATATGCCACACCTACTACCGATTATCAACCAATCAGATTACTTGTAGCAAATTATTACAACAAATTCACAATCTGAATGACAAACAATGTAGATCCTGATCAGATGGCTTCTTCAGAAGCCATCTGATCTGGATCTACATTGTTTCAAAGAAAAGGCATATCCGGGCTCAGCAGAACAAGGGTTAATGAATAAAAGAAAAACAAAAGTTCCAAATTCTATATGCAGGTGTTTCGTAAACAGTTTCGCATTAATTTCCACAATATGCAAGTCATATAAACACGAGAGTCGCTAACCCTAGAAGATTTCGCATCAGTAGTTGTCCCAAATTGTCTTCATAAGGCTCCGGTTGCCTACTGGTCAACAAATATTTTCTAAAGTAGAAGTAAAACAAAGATCAGGAATCGATACAATTAACTTACTCCGCCCATCAAAGACACCAAAGGGAAAGAAACACAAACATGAAGCGACCGACCATAATGGAAACCTATGCAAAGGAATGCCATAAGGACAGCAATTAACTTACTCCACCCATCAAAGACACCAAAGGGAAAGAAACACAAACATGAAGCGACCAGACCATAATGGAAACCTAAACAAAGGAAGGCCATAAGGACAGTTACTTTCCCATAAATTGGCCAAATGGCCATCCAAAATAAAAAGACACAAGTGATACTCACAGTAAGTAACAAACAACAACATACATAAACCGCCACAGAAGAACCGCCTTGGAACGATCAGTGGAAAGAATTCCACTGGGGACTTAAATCGATTTTACATGGCCATAATCCTCGCCCTTACCTCTGTCGCGGTATACACTAATTTTGTTTAGTTCGCATGAAGGCTTCCTAACTCATCAGTGTAACATCTCCGAGAACATACAAATAAAAAAACTACAGAGATGAAACAAGGTTGAGGACTCGACAACATACAACAACAGAATTGCTGGAGCAAAAGAAAACCAACCGTTAGACTCCGAGGGGCCCGACCAAGACCATTCTCTCTTCCGCTTATTCAAATAAGGTAGTACAATAACACCTCCGTGTGATTATATCTCCAAAACGGCTATTTTCGGATGAAATTTTGTGCTATTTTTCTCATTTATACTCCACATATTGGTTGGTGGTGCTCGTAAGAGGCGGTTCTAACGAGTACCCACAACCGGTCTTGGAGCAGAAATAAGGCAAATAATATAATTGAGCCCCGCCAAGCGAATTTGTGTCTTCGAGCATTCCGTCATGACAAATTTTAACCGCGCATGCCCAGCCATTCAGAGGGGCCAGGGATATGGCTTTCTGTCTGAAGGTTCCTCTTGATTCACTGCTTGTATGAACGAGCAGCGAAGGTTCTGGTGAGACTGCGCGAATGCGCAGGCTCGCCTGAACCTTCGCTGCTCGCATAGGCGATAAGTACCATAATCGCTTGACGGGGCCCATATAGCTCTGTTATCTCCAGTTTTCTCTAGCTAAACTCTGGTTTACAGGGGTGTTCATTACACGGTCTTGTTAACATGGGCCCAGTTGTTCAAAGCATCGTTAGGTTAACGAACTCGTTAGTGGTCATACTGTTAACTGTTCTAGCAAGTTTAATATCTAAATTTTGTTATTTTTGCTGATAAAATGTGAGCAGCTTTTGCTTCCGCAAAAGCTGCTCACGTTTTTTTTTCAGCAAAAATATTAGCATATTTGCCATAATAAGTGATCAAAGTTTTAACGATACGTTAACTAACGACATCGTTAGTTTTGAACAACTGACCTCTGATGTTTAAGCTTACCACTAAAACAAATATAGAAATAGATGCCTAGGAACAGCCACAATCAAAGATTACAGCCTTCCATTGAGTAACTAACAATGAGGAAAAAAAAAGGAAAAAAAAACAAAACGATCACAAACTGCACGGCAACCAGGGCCCAGTTGTTCAAAGCATTGTTAGCTTAACGAACTCGTTAGCGGTCATACTGTTAACTGTTCTAGCAAGTTTAATATCTAAATTTTGTTATTTTTGCTGATAAAATGTTTTAACGATACGTTTACTAAAGACGTCGTTAGTTTTTAACAACTGGCCACTGACGTTTAAGCTTACCACTAAAACAAATATAAAAATAGATGCCCAGGAAAAGCCACAATCAAAGATTACAGCCTATCATTGAGAAACTAACAATGAGGAAAACAAAACATTACGATGACACACCCGCACGACATAGAGCATTTTTTTCACACTTCCAAAATGGCTATTTTTCTAATGAAAATCTGTGATATTTTTTTTTTTTTACTTCAAACATTGGTTGTGGGTGCTCGTTAGAACCGCCTCATTGAGGCGGTTCTAACGAGTACCCACAACCTATGTCTTGGAGCAGAAATAAGAAAAATAATGTATACCCCCGTAAACCCCAGATTTCACTATAGAAAGTGGGGTTTATGGGGGTGTTCATTTCACGGACATGTTCACGTGATGAAAGGAAAAAAAAAACGAATCACGAACTGCATAGCAACCAACTCCCTCTTCCCCAGAAGAGGTGATCAAAGTGCACCATGCACAACTATTGAAAATTAAACAAATAATAACACATGTACACAACCATAAGTCTGAAGATCATAGTTAGGACTGGATCGTTTTATTTAAACACTAAACAAAATCGCTTATCAAATCCATTCTGTTGTCCTCAATTTCTGTAAGTTATTTCAAAAGAATCTTCGGAGGGAGGGGGTGGGGTGTTTTGTCAGGGTCAGTCAGGCATTTGATAAGTTCAAGATAGCATCATGACCAGAGGCACTTAACAGGATACCTCTATAGCCATTCTGCCACATTAAACATTAGAGCGGTGCATTTCGACAGACTTGAGTGATAGCCAATGGTATGTTGGCAACACCCCGTCTTCGTGTATTTTAAAGCACATGTGGGTTCTAAGAGCTGTTCACTCTTAAGCATATGCAAAAAGAGCGGTGTTTCATTGGTATTCTGATTTTAAACAGAAATTGGAGTAACCGCATTGTTCAGTGGTTGTCGATAAAGAATAAACAACTTAGTGTTGCGCGGAAAAGATGCTACAATCAATCCATCTTGTCATTTAACTAAGCATTGGCATAAACTTCATAATAATAATAGTTCGTCTGTCATTACTGACAATGACCAATCTTAATCACATGCAAGAAATGCTCGGCCCATCGGGGCTTGAAGAAAAAGATGGACTGCATGTTGCTTCTACGCAGAGCTGAAACCGATCTAAGCCTGCCCAGGCAAAGCGGTGCGAGTCGGACCGTCCATGCTTACAAACCCTACTGGTTTCATTGCGCGACAGGGCTTGTGATGTCATTTCATCACAATGTCGGGTAAAAGCCCCACAAAATTGGAAGCAACGTCTCCAAAATGACCTATACAGTCTTGAATGGGACGTTAAACCGAAATTCAAACAAACAAAGCAAGAAATGTTAGCGCTTGTGTGTTCTAGGACCGCTGATAAGACCAATTCTATCTCTAAACTGTTTGTGGCAGATTGAGCAACAGAGCTTAAAGGAAGACAGCTCTGTTGGTAATGCCTTAGATCTGACCTTTCGCTGTGCACGTTTCTCATTACGAAAACACGCCTATACAAATACATTGCCACCTTTATCGCCGATAAAATGAAAATTTTATGATGAAAAATTGTGATATTTTTCTTATTTCTGCTCCAAATATAGATTGTGGGCACTCGTTAGAACCGCCTCATCGAGGCGGTTCTAACGAGTACCCACAATCTATATTTTAGAGCAGAAATAAGAAAAATGAGGAATACCCCCGGAAACCCGTTTTACTATATACAAGTGGGGTTGAAGGGGGTCAAAATTATATAGGCGTGTTTTCGTGATGTGTTCGGTTTTGCTGATTCTATTTGCCTCATATTCACAAGCTCCCCATCTGATGAGGCCTTGTCACTATGCCCTGTCCAGTGCAATCTGTGCCCAAGACTGTTGGTATATTGAAGTCCTTAAGGGAGGTTTTCAGGATATCCTTGTGACACTTCTTCTGACCACCACTGGTGCGTTTGCCTGCCTCTAATTCTCCGCCGAGGGTTTTCTTTGGCAACCGTTCCTCAGGCATCCTGGTAACATGACCTGTCCATTTTTACTATGTTCGTTTCAGAAGAGTATGTGCACTCTGTATCCCCTCCCTTTTCAGGACTTCTGTGTTTGGAACCCTGGCTTGTCACTTTATCTTTAACAGTTTTTTTAAGACAGCTTGTATTGAAGTGGTTCAATCTTTGGGCATTCCGTTGGTAAACTGTCGATGTTTCACATGCATATAATAGTGTTGGCAGCACTACGGCTATGTAGACTTTCAGCATTGCGTCAAGCCCGGTTCCACTTCGATACCAAGAACTACCCCGTAGTCGACCAAATGCTGGCGATCCTGGCATTGACGTCGTCATCAGTATGCACGGCTCTTGACAGTGTGCTCAGAAGGTATGTTTATTTATCTACCACTTGCAGTCTTTGACCTTTCACTGTGGTGTCGGGCTCCTTGTAAGGCTCGCCAGGTGCTGGTTTATAGACCACCGCTGGTTGTGAGGTCATAGCTGTCACAGGAGTCAGATACTGGATCTATACATTTTTGCATCTTCTCTTCTGTTATAGCACCTTTGCCATGTTGTCAGCAAAGATGAATCCATCTTGCACCTCTGTCTGTACCATGGATTTGGCTTGGGCTTGCAACCTCAGGTTGAAAAGCTTCCCATTAAAGCGACACCTAATAGGTATTCCACTGCCACCATTCTGGAAAGCATCTATGAGCATGGCAGAGGACATCATGCTGAACAGTGTTAGGGCTAGTACACATCCATGCTTGACTCCATTTGTCACAGCCTGGACTGGTTAAGAAAACACTATCATTTCTGACCAATGCAAGCATACCATCATTATTGCTATGAACTTGGTTGGACAGCCACATTTTGCCATTTCTTGAAAGACCCCACGGCTGTCTGTGCCAGATGCCTGGCAAGGTCAATAAATGTTATGTAGAGGTCCATGTTTTGTTCCTGACATTTCTCTTGAAGCTACCTAGCTGTGAAGATCATGTCAATTGTTCATCTGTCCTTTCTGAATCCACAATGGCTTTCAGGTAGAAGCCTGAATGTTCAAAGTGTTCATTCCGTCTGTTAAGGAGGAGTCTTGCAAGGACCTTCCCAGCGATTGACAATAAAGAGATGCCACGGTGATTGTCACAGATCTGAGTATTCCCTTTCCGTTTGAATAGGTGGATAATCGACGCATCCTTGAATTCTTTAGAGATGGCTTCTCCTCATAATGTGAACTACCCCTGCCACTTTCTTTGCAACTGGGGTGCCTCATGCTTCTTAGATCTCAGCAGGTATTGCATCTGATCCTGGAGCCTTGTCATATGACAGAGGTTTTATTGCTTTCATAGTATCAGAAACGGTTAGGAACTCATATAGCAGCAAATGACATTCCACCTGAGGTAGTCTGTTGATAGCGTCATCACTGAGAAATGATGTCCGATTAAAAACACTATCAAAGTGCTCAGCCCATCTTTTCAAGATAGCCTCTTTGTCAGTCAGAAGACTAGTTTCACGTGCACTAAGAAGAGGGATGGTTCCTGAGCTCTGAGGTCCGTAAATGGGCTATAGTACATCAAAGAATTTCTTCATATCCTTTCTGGATTTCGTCAGCCTTACTGCTCAGCCAGGAGTCTTGCATATCTCTGCGTCTAGTCCGAATTCTCTTCCATATATCTGAATAAGCGACCTTATTAGACACTGAGCTGGAATCAATGAGGTATGCCTTGGGCTTTTTAAGGAGCCCCCGAGTCATTCTCGTCAACCCAGTCTTGGTGTCTAGTAGATATTGGTCCCAGGAAATCCCTTTCTGAAGAGTGAACGGTGACTCTGAAGACTGTCTAGATCTCTTCTAGGTCGTCTGAGCGGAGTTCCATAGCATCTAATCGGCTGCAGATGTTAAGTATGGAGGCTTGCCTCTTGGTGGCTTGTTTCAGCTTCTAGACAACCAGTCTCTTGGGAACGTTCTTGCCTTGTGGTCGCCGGATAGGCTGAATCTGCAGATTGAGTTTGCTGACATCTAGCCTGTGATCTGTCCAGCTGTTTGCACCACAAATATTCTTTGTCACTATGTCCTTCCTTTGAACTATGGCAAAGTAAATAAGATATCAGTGTTTGGAGCCAGGATGCATCCATGGTGTTCTGTTGCGAGTTGGCAGACCGAAGACTGTGTTAGTGATTAGCAGTTGATGCTCTGCACACTTCCTCAAAAGAAGGGGTCCATTTCTTTTCCACTTTCCTATTCCTTCAGCCCCAATCACTCCTTCCCATATGTGGTGGTCTGTGCCCATACTAGCAATAAAGTTTCTGAGGAGGATGAGTTTGTCGGTCCTCTATGTAGCAGAACTCACATAATCCAGGCCATCATAGCACTAGTCTTTGACCTCATCTGGGTTGGTCAATGTGGGTGCATAAGCACTTGCAATATTTGCAAATTGCTTACCAGATATGGATAAGGCGGTCAGAGTCCTGAAAGCTTGCTGACAAGGTTTGATTTGATGGCGAAACCTACTCCTGTTTCACATCGCTCTTCTTTCTTGCGTCCGCACCATAAGAAAATGCATCAAGCGCCAACTTCTTTTAATAGCCCTTCATCTGCAAGGCGAGTCTCACTCAGAGCTGCAATCTCGACCTTGTAGCGCTGAAGTTCTCTGCCAACTAGTGTTGTTCTCAGTTCTGGTCTGTCTAAACCAACACTGTCTATTAGGGTGCCCACGTTGCCATGGGTTTTGAAACAGGTTATTGTTAAGGGCACCTTTTCTGACCCCTTCCTCATGTCCTCATGCTTTAGGGAGTGAGCAAAAGGTGTGCTCAGTCACCCAGTTCGGCTGCCGAATTCCCCATACTGCTTCATTCTGAAAGGAAGGCGACCAGAACCAAGCAGCCTGTGTGCAGGTCCTCAGTCACAGCTTTCCATGTCTTCGCTGCTTGCCAGCCGCCACAGGTCTTTTTGCGTGTGGTTGCATACGTGTGTTTGTTGTGGCTGTATGTATATGGTAAGGATAACATGCGCTGAGAATTGGATTATAGTTAGGGAGAGGCGCGCAGAGTAAGCCTCACTCATTCGTCCTGACATAGCTTTATCCAGAGTCAAGGCAGAGCTAAGCCCAGATGCAATGGAAGGCCATTTCTTTAGTACCTTGTCATGCTCTCCATGCTCCACACCCTGTTGCTGCATCGTCGTTTGGGCCGTTGAACAAGTGAGATGATTTCTTCCGCCCCAGCTACCGAAACAGACTTTACATAGCTGCAACAGACAACTCCAGATGTGTAGGTTTTTCGTTTGGGGTTACTTTCACCAGGATGAATTGTCGACCAGGGCTTGACGGCTCCATCTACTCATCACATTAACAAGTCCGTGAAACGAACACCCTTCTAAATCCCACATTATATAGAGAAAACTGGGGTTTACATGGGTATTCATTATGTTTCTCATTTCTGCTCTAAGACATAGGTTGTGGGTACTCGTTAGAACCGCCTCAATGAATCGGTTCTAACGAGCATCCATAACTTATGTTTGAAGGATAAATGAGAAAAAATTCATCAGAAAAAAAATGACCATTTTGGAAGTACGAAAAAATTCACTATGTCACACGGATGTGTTATCGTAATGCCCGGATGTTGCTACACAGATTCAGTTAGCAGTAACAGCACAATAACCTTAATACTTGTCCTGCTGAATATTCATATATGCCACACCCACTACCGATTATCAACCAATCAAATTACTTGATGCAAATTATTGCAACAAATTCACAATGTGAATGGCAAACAATGTAGATCCTGATCAGATGGCTTCGTCAGAAGCCATCTGATCTGGATCTTCATTGTTTGGAAAATAAGGCATATCCGGGCTCAGCAGGACAAGGGTTAATAAAGCTAATATGGCCGCCTAGAATGTGGTTCCGATATCTCTGTTATGAGGTATGTTGATGGCCTTGATTTATGACATTTTCTTCACCCCGCACGTCCTTATAATGTAAGCATACGCCAGCATAGACAACGTCACTATTCGCAATTTTCTCGTGTCTATCACGAAAACACGCCTATATAATCTTGACCCCCTTAAACCCCACTTTTATATAGTAAAAATTGGATTAATAGGGTCAGGGGTATACATTATTTTTCATATTTCTGCTCGAAAACATAGATTGTGGTTACTCGTTAGTTTGTTTGATTTGATGCTTAAGGCCCGTCAACACTATGTAGGCATTTTGGAGACGTTGCTTCCAATTTTGTGGGACTTTTACCCGACATTGAGATGAAATGACATCTCAAGCCCTGTCGCCGGGTCCGCCTCGCCAACGATTACCCTCAATCTATGTTTTGAGCAGAAAAATGAAAAACATCAGGACTTTTTTACTGAAAAATATCGTTTTTTGGAGAATTTTTTCCAGTATATTTGGATAGGCGTGTTTTCGTAATGCAATAGGGGTGTACTCTTGCCCCACATAAGCATTCTTGTCCTTTGAGAGTTAACCTTTTTTGTAGGAAGTAAGAGTGCACAAAAAACAAGAAGTTAAAACATTTGTCCCCCTTTTCGATAGGTGTGTTAATTCCCCTAAAACGTTGCGTGACCATTGGGCTGCTGATTTCTTCTTCAGGTGACGTCAGATGGGAAATGTACAAGCTGGGGAGACGCCAATGTTGCTATCTTTGACGCCAACCCATATAAAGACGGTAAATCATTTACTTAGACATATAACCATACACTCTTACATGTACATGTATGTGTCTGTGGCGTTGTAAGTTTTAATTAACTATCCTGCATCACCTATATTTCTGTTACGGCCCCGCCCATCGGGGCTTGAAGAAATAGATGGGTTGCATGATGCTTCCCCTACCGCACACGAATACAGGTAAACTGCTTAGATGATCAGGCAAAGCGGTGCGGGTCGGACGACGGGGCTTGAAATGTCATTTCCTCTCAATGTCGGGTAAAAGTCCCACAAAATTGGAAGCAACGTCTCCAAAATTACATGTACAGCCTCGACGGGGACATTAAACCTCAAAGACTATCAATGCCCATTGAAGAGCGCAATAAAGATAAACGACCCGTAAGCAGGAAACCGGAAAGTGCCTTTAAGCCATTATCTGTTTAGGGTCCCAAAATTGGACATTGGCGAGCAGTGTAGACAATACGTGTCTTTTCTTAAAGGAAATAACTGGATCATTGGCACCAAAATCTTACGCGTAAAGAAGGGAAGGCAACCTGTGTTGTCATGAATTCCACCGAAGGCCATATCGTGCCTGGGAATGTAGTTCTTGAGAAATGGGCTTCGAAATTTGTGGTGATTCTAGGCTTGACTCCATTCTCAAGGGGAATGGGAACACCTTCAGGGGAGGCGACTCCTGCAAAAGTATTTTTGTCTCCCATGTCAATAGGGGTCAACGCTGAAAGGAAAGAATTGGCTCCTGAGGAGCCAATTCTTTCCTTTAAGAGTAGACACTTGGGCTTGTAGAAAAGCGAACAGGCTGTTCCGAAAGTTGTCTCCCTTTGAAAAATGGCGGAAAATCTGCACGGTGTCCCAATCCCCCTTAAAGCATGTGCTACACAAAGAGTTGCCTGCCTTGAAGATGTCCATTAACTGTAAAGTTCGTCTCAAAGAATTAGATTCCCTGGTTGTCGCGTCTGCTATATATGATGGCGCCATAAAGGAGTTCCATTATTCGTCCGTCCGTTTGTCCGTCTGTTTATCAAGTCGTAAAACGTTTGCGACAACCCCATTTGAGCTTTATTAATGATACTTAATACAAACTTGCATCTATGGATAGCAACTATACTGCAAGCATCCATATATGTCCGGGACCTACATTTCATGGTCCAATGACTTTGTAAACTATTGGGTCAAACCTACCGTTCATCCTAATGGTCAAGTTCATTTCTCAAGAGCTCTTAGAGCATCCTTAATGATGCTTGGTAAACACATTCATCTAGGGATGGCAATCCTTATTTGACCTTGACCTACATTTCAAGATTCACTGACTTTATGAACTATTGCCTTAACATTAGCGTGCACGCTAATGCTCAAGTCCATTTCTCAAAAACTGACTAAGAGCTTCCATAATGATACTTGGGCATTCCGATGGGTACGAATTGCGCAACCTTTGTGGCTGATCTGTTCTTGTATTGTTATAAAAGAGACTTCATGTTGTCGTTTTCCATTGATAACCAATCTGAAATTATTGAAGCTTTTAGCTCCACTTCTAGATATTTAGATGATTTATTAAATATTGATAATACCTATTTCGATGGTTTGATCAGTCAGATTTACCCCCAAGAACTTCAGTTAAATAAAGCAAATTCTTCTGTTACAGAGGCCCCGTTTTTGGATTTACATCTGTCTATTGTAGATGGGTTTGTTTCGTGTAAAATTTATGATAATCGCGATGACTTTGATTTTGAGATTGTAAATTTTCCTTTTTTGGATGGTGATGTTCCTCGTGCACCATCCTATGGCGTTTATATTTCGCAATTAATTCGATTTGCTAGAGTGTGTAGTCATGTAACTGACTTCAACACTCGTAATAAATTATTAACGGCTAAACTTCTTAATCAGGGTTATCGGTACCATAAACTACGCAAATCCTTTTCAAAATTTTATTGACGCCATTCTGATTTAATTTCAAAATTCAATATTGGACTTACCTCGACCCCTTTTATAGAACATATTTAACTTCACAACAGCTGGTGTGGGGGAATGTGTGGCGGCGGTAAAACGTCTCCCTGCCCTACATCATAGTGTAGATTATATTTTCTTGTCCTTTGGGATCATTGATTCCATTGTGGAATTTTGAAAATATCTGAGGGTCACTGATGAGGCCTAATTGGCCGAAACTAGCTAGTCTGGCCCAGAAAACATGTACACTCCATATTTTTCACTTCTGTGGTGTATTCCTTGCTTCCAAAGGATAACCCTTTTGTAGAACATATTTAAATCTCTTCTGCAACAAGGTCTATCGGAACCCGAATTTTATGGTGACTTAGTATATAAATTCAGAAAAATATATAACCGTAATGACTTCAGCACCCAATTTCGTAAAATCATTCTTCGATATGAAAAGATTGGGTACAACATGGATGTTACACGACAGACTGCATGCATGGTAGTTAACCCAATCACGGTTGGCATTTTTGCTTCCCTCTTTAATTGCACGCCGGAGGGTCAGGCCTCAGATTCTATGACGGTCCCAACGTAAAGGCTTATTGCGAATTAGAGAGATCTAATTTAAGGTAATGTTGGTTGGTGCCTGATGCTCTGTCTCTGGTCGGGCCCATCGGAGTCTTACTGTTGGTTTTCTTTTGCTCCAGCACTTCAGTGGTTTCTCGCTGTCGAGTCCTCACCGTTGCCTCACCTCTGTGGTTCTTTGATTATTTGTGTTCACGGAGATGTTGCACTGATGAGTTAGGAGGCCTTCATGCGGACTGAACAAATTATTTGTGTAAATCGCGACGGAAGTAAGGGCGAGGATTGTGGCCACGTAAAATCGATTTAAGCCCCCCAGTGGAAATCTCTCCACTGACCGTTCCAAGGCGGTTCTTCTGTGGCGATTTATTTATGTTGTTGTTTGTTACTTACTGTGTGTATCACTTGTGTCTTTTTATTTTGGATGGCCATATTGCCATTTTGTGGGAAAGTAACTGTCCTTATGGCCTTCCTTTGTTTAGGTTTCCATTATGCGCTGGTCGCTTAATGTTTGTGTTTCTTTCCCTTTTGTGTCTTTGGTGGTGGAGTAAGTTAATTGTATCGATTCCTGATCTTTGTTTTTCTTCTACTTGGGACATTCTGGCGTCTAGGAATTGCAACTTTCTCGCAAGCAGAAAGTTTGACCTTGACCTAGTTATCATGGCTCGCTGACTTTGCGCCACAACAGCTGCGACATAGCCTTCGGCGGAATTTCTTACTTAGATTGTTGGGATTTTATTCAAATCATCAAACTCATGACAAACGGGTACCTTGGATTATTTGAATAAAACGGTTACATTGGATGATTTGAATAAATCATGCAGTGGTAAAGTATCGGCCTCGGGATCGAGAGGTACCGGGTTCGAATCCCACGAGCGGCAAGTGTTGTTTCCTTGAGCAAGAGACTTTATCCACATTGCTTAGTACTGGTTCTACCCAGGAAAAGAGGGCCACATGGAAGATTAGTACTAGTTTACTAAATGTGTTACCCTCTATAAATAAGGTCGATTATTATTATTATTATTATTATTATTATTATTACAATCTAATCAAAGACATCGCAAGGTGAACAGCAAATGCTTACGCTAGCTTGTGCATTTGCGCCCTCTCGCCAGAAGCTTTGCAGCCCGCAGACAGGTAGAGGTGACATTGATGCGCCCTCTCGCCAGAAGCTATGCAGCCCGCAGACAAGTAGAGGTGACATTGCTGTAGATCATTACAAGACGTCATTACGAAAACACGCCTATACGAATATTTTGCAACCTTTATTGTCGAAAAAATGAAAATTTTAAGATGAAATATTGTGATATTTTTCTTATTTCTGCTCAAAATATAGATTGTTGGTACTCGTTAGAACCGCCTCCTCGAGGCGGTTCTAATGAGTACCCACAATCTATATTTTTGAGCAGAAATAAGAAAAATAAGGTTTACCCCTGTAAACCCTAGTTTTTCTATATAAACGTGGGGTTCGAGGGGGTCAAAATTATACAGGCGTGTTTGCGTGATGTATGCGTCTAGTCCTAATGGTAAGCTGTGCATGCGCATTTGAAGATTTCTTTGAAATTCCAATTGATCGAACACGTCTTGGACCCATTTATTTATTTATTTATTCAGATAGTTTTGTCCTCATAAACTTATTAACATATTATGGATAAATATAACGGTTCACAAGGATTGAGCGTAGGTTAGGCCTATTATTGCTCTCTCCTGGACCCATCTCTTTGGACAATAAAATTGTTCGAAACCAGGTAGTTAGTGCACACTGAGGTTTTTTCATAGCCCATGACTAGAGGCATAATGCTTCTATTGTGTGTGTGTGTGTGTGTGTGTGTGTGTGTGTGTGTGTGTGTGTGTGTGTGTGTGTGTGTGTGTGTGTGTGTGTGTGTGTGTGTGTGTGTGTGTTTTATGTCCTACCAGCAAAGGTTATACGGAGACGTGACTTTGGTTTATAGACGCGCAAGAAAGTCTGGAGAAGTCCGAAGTCGACTACACGACCCCTGGTTTATGAGGCGAGTAGCGGAACCACTTCCGTAATGTAGAGGTATGCAGAGTGCATTCATTAGAATCGCCTCATCGAGACGATTCTAATAAGTGCACAGAGCATACATTTTTATGATGAAATAGCTGCCACAACTTTTTTATCAGGACCTTCGAAAATAATTTCATTGGTCTTTAAGACGTGTTTGAATTAGTTATGGTAAGTGAGCCATCGGTGTTTGAACCATTGACGTTTCATTGTAATCGGAAAATGTTAAAAGGGGAATGGGAACACCTTCAGCGGAGGCAACTCCTGCAAAAGTATTTTTGTCTCCCATGTCAAATTGGGTCAACTCTTAAAGGAAAGAATTTGCTCCAAAGGAGCAAATTCTTTCCTTTAAGAGTAGACCCATTTTTCAGTGGGAAAGGACTTATAGAAAATAGAATAGGGGATAGGAAGTCCCGGAAGTTGTTTCCTTTTCAAAAAATGGCCGACAAATCAACCAGGTGTTCCCCTTAACTTCTATTTTCCCGTGTGTCGACTCAAATATATATTTCAGGTGCAAATTTGAAGCTCTACCATGGCACCCAGCTAGACCACATCAGCTATAACTCCGGTACAATATACTTTGTCTGTAACAAGAGTTACAATGGTGCTGTGAAAGCGGAGAAACCATACTTCGAACATGTGAAAGCAGCTTTGAACCTTGCTCATTTCAAATTTTTCACACATTTAGCTTGTTGAACAGTGGTGCGACGCGGCACGCGAAAATGAATCTTCGGACACCGGCGCCCAACGAAGACCTCGAGCAGCGCATGACTCTGACCAGTTTTCCCTGGGCGTTATATGGATAGTCCTCATCCCAACTGTTACGAGCCAGGCGTAGCAGAAAGAAAAAACAAACAAGCCTTTTGGAAAAAATTAACAAAATTTATTTACAAAGTATCTTCAACCTGTAGAAGTAAGAAAATTAAATGTACATAGCTCTGTTATGAAATATCCTTGAATAAATATATTTTCCTTGATCCCACAGAACTCACAGTCCGAAATGAAAAATAATATCCTTTGCCAATCCAACACATAATTCAGAAATAACTTTTCTTATAAACCCAAACTTCAAACTCCTATGTCTGACTCAAAGAGAAAAATCAAGCTCTTTTATAGACCCTCAGATTTCTCTAGAACGTTCCAGGGGGGATGAGGAATAAGATTAGATAATTTTCGAAAAATAAAGCAACCCTGAACTTTCGAGAAGATTCCAAAGTACTTTTCCTTGTTAACAAGTTATTTTTCAAATAAAATTAATCTGTGACTCATTTTTCGAGAATCTTCTTTAAGAAGATAAACAAGATATATATAGCACTATTAGGTCACCCAGTGGGGTTAACGTGGGAATCAGAAAAGTAAATTCTTATGCAAAACACAACTTGGACTTACACTGATTGCGAACAGGGAAGACACAGTCCTGAGTGGGTACGCAGGGTGATTTGAATTTACACTGTCTATTTGTTTGTCCGAAAACAACATTTCGCTTCTCGCGTCTCAGCTCATTGTACTTCGGAGAAGCCTCTGCATGTTATTTTATATGTCAGTTATGGCCTATCACACTTATGCATGATATTTTGCAAAATATATTAGCCTCTTAAAATAAATTGATTAATTTCATGTCATTGTTACTAATAATCGCCCTTGCCTCTGTCTTTCCTTTTATCGCCCCCCCCCCCACTTTATTAATTGCATTGTATCATATTAACCTGGTAAAGATACAGACCAGCTACCGGTAATAACCCTTTTTTGTGTTTCGCGGAGAAACCGCCTAACGCGAAATCGGCTATTTTCTCCGCTAAACAGCGAGAAAAGATAAAATAAGCGAGAAATTTCTCGCTGAAATTTATCCCGGTTTCGCGGAGAAAATTCTCGGAGATTCTCGGCGAAAATTTGACCGATTGCTTTCATTGAAAGTAAAATTACCCGCGTTTCGCGGAGTAAAAAATACACTTGGGCTTACATGAAATTTTCGGCTTATTATTATTTCTTCGTTTGTTTGGCGTTGATTTTGTAAACGAAGGCAAATCATCACGTGAACAAGTCCGTGAAATAAAGACCCCCTTAACCCCACTCTATATAGAGAAAACTGGGGTTTACGGGGGTAAACATTATTTTTCTTATTTCTGCTCCGAGACATAGGTTGTGGGTACTCGTTAGAACCGCCTCAATGAGGCGGTTCTAACGAGCACCCAAAACCTATGTTTGGAGTATAAATAAGAAAATTATCACAAATTTTCATCAGCAAAATTGCCTTTTTGAGGTTTGAAAAAATGCACTATGTTACACGGATGTGTTATCGTAATGTGGAAGTCATTGTTAAATCATAATCAAATATTCTTTCATGTTACACAATTTCATTTTAGTAATTTATTTCTTAGTATAATCCCTTTTTAAAAGTCTCATGACAACTTTTATTCACATCACGAAAATACGCCTATTTATTTGTTACCCGCTTTTACCCAACTTTTAAATGGGGTTTACAGGGGTATAGATGAGTTTAGGCTGATTAACTTCTTTGGTTACGCTGCGCATGCGCAGTCTTGTGTGGCAAAAAAGTAATCAATCGAGCGCGTGTGTGTACAGTAATCTAAGGAAAAATTAGATTGCTTAAGCATTGTGTTTGTCATTTCATCCACAACATTCATAGACTTTTATACTGCAATTCAGTGGCCCCCGCCCATCGGGGCTTGAAGAAATAGATGGGCTGCATGATGCTTCCACGCAGAGCTGAAACCACCCTGCACACGAGTACTGATAAACCACTTAGAGGATCTTAGCCTGCCCAGGCAAAGCGGTGCGAGTCTGACCGTCCATGCTTATAAACTCTATTGGTTTCATTGGGCGACAGGGCTTGAGATGTCATTTCATCTCAATGTCGGGTAAAAGTCCCACAAAATTGGAAGCAACGTCTACAAAATGACCTTTGCGGTGTTGACGGGGACGTTAAACCTCAATTCAAACAAACAAAACCTGCAGTTCACAATCTTTTGCATCACAACAATACTTAGCAGACACCATGTCCGAGTGTCCGAATTCTTTGATCGTATAGGTTATTTTACTATTCCATTATACATGTACATGCTATTTGTTGTTCACCACATGCCGTATCTTTTAAATGAATCATACCCTGAGTTAGGGGGCCCAGAATAAATCTTTGACCAGAAAAAAGAGCAATTATGCAAAAACATTACTGGCAGAGTTTCAGAAGCGATACTTTGAAAAACCTGAACAAAAACTTCTATAAACCACATATTTTTTTTTTTATTTGGCGGCAGGGCTTGAGATGTTATTAAATCTCAGTGTGGGTATAGGAAGCAAAGTCTCAAAAATGACGCAAATAGTGTTGGCGGGAACGGAGATTTGTTTGTTTGATTTGAGATTTAACTTCCCCGTCAACACTGTATAGGTCATTTTGGAGACGTTGCTTCCAATTCTGTGGGACTTTTACCCGATATTGAGATGAAATGACATCTCAAGCCTTGTCCCCCAATGACACCAATAGGTTTTATAAGCATGGACGGACCGATTCGCACCGTTTTGCCTGGGCTGGCTTAGTTCCTCTAATTGGTTTACCAGTACTCATGTGCATTTGTTTCAGCTCAGAGTGGAAGCATCATGCAGTCCATCTATTTCTTCAGGCCTCGATGGGCGGGGGTCGCGGGGACGGTAAATTTCAATATTCAAACAACCCTGTTACTGGTTGTAAACAACTGATCTTTATCACCCGCATGTTGAATCTGTCATGGTGGTAATCCTTCGATTCATCTTCACTGTGGCATCGTTTGTCTTGCGATTAGCGTAACATGACGCGACCATTGTCAGTTAATTATTCGATTATTGTTTTAGGTTTAACGACACGTCAACCCCTGTGGGTAATTTTGACTCATCTCCCACAGAAAGGGAGAAAAAATATGGAAGAGATCGTAGATTAAAGTAAAGGACAGAGGAGAAAGATGAAAATGAATGGAAGTGTAGAACCAGAAGGAAATTGGGCACTCCCATCTAACCTTACCTGCTGCAAGGCTAGCAGGTCTTACCCAATTGTCAGCCAATATCAGTTGGACGCCACAGTGACGCAAGACATACGTGACCTTTACCTTACGCTCTATTTAAAATTGTCAAATTCAAAGCAATTAATGAATGCTATCGGATCAGTCTGAACAACGGTTATTTTTTGCCACACAAAACTGCGCATGCGCAAAAATACGGAATCGTGGGATAGCATTTCCTTAGCGACCGGTGGCGTCCTAAACTCATCTATAGATTATTTATCTATTTTCTGCTCACATAGATTACCACCTCGCCGAGTCGTTTTAAAGTGTACCCAAAATCTTGAGCAGAAATATGAAAAAATGCCAGAATTTTATCCGAAAATTTTCCGTTTTTAGTGGAAAAATTTTACAATATATTTGGTTTAAGCGTTTATTTCTTTGTATAACATAATATGGTACAATACAAATGAAGATGAATCATTAAGTACAATTACACAATGGGATTCAGAAGAAAGTCTACTGACTTATGAAGATCTGTCTCCCATTTTTGCAACAGATAATAGTACTATATTGATATGTGACTAGTAATGAAGCAAATGACAGATTATGACTATTGTATGTTCTTGGCTGTTTGCCTAATTCATGTTGATGTTCTATCTTAAGATAGATGGCGGCTCCACGGGGGGCGTAGAAATACCAGGTGCAAGAAAATTCACTATAAGTAATATAAGGATTCTTTACATCATTTTTTTTTAAATCGCGTCAGGCTAAGATTGGCAGTAGCTCGATTCTTGACAATAACAAGATAACTTTGTTCTGTCATATAAATTTAAGAAGAAAAAATCGAAAATTGCACATGTTATCTAACTTTGACATTTCATACCATCACATATTATATTAAGATACAAGTATTGTTGCCTACTTAGATAATTGTGGTTTATCTGACCTCAAAACGTTTGGTTTTGATCAAGAAGTCTTGAACAGCTAAGAATATTTGCTTGTTAGCAGAGTCTGGTAGCTCACGATTGCTGTTTAAAAGAACATTCGGGGATGGCTGACATAAAGGTATTGTCTTATTTAGAAGTTCTTGTCGTAAGTTGACATATCGTGTACAAGAAAATAAGAAGTGCTGTGTATCTTCTATAGCCCCACATACACATAGCGGGCTGTCAACAATATTTTTTGAGAAAAGATGTTGGTTGAGTGAACTACATTTCGTTCGTAGACGGGCATGGTATATTTGTCCAGGCCTATTTCCATCGCAAAAATATTTCGTTGGCACAAAAAGATTTGAGTTGAGATGTCGTTTGAAGGAGGAGAGAGAAGGTGAGTTTCTTAACTCATCTGATAGACTGTTCCAATCACGGGTAACAGATGGTAGGAAAGATTTATAGTAGAGCTGCGAATTCGCGTGTATAGTATTTAAGTTTTGTGAATTACGTAGGCTGTATGCAGTGTTGTTTCCAACTGTGTCTGATACTAAAGACGAAAGGTAATCAGGGGTTAGGCTGTTTTGCATTTTATAAAAAAGTTGTAACTTGTGTTTTTTCCTACGAGATGCAAGTAATTCCCATCCAGTTTCATGATTAAGACAATCAATCGATACTAATTTTGTCGCTCCAGTTACAATACATTTGAATAGGAGAGTTCTCATAATGAGTCGTACATGAAGGTTATTAACACCATAATGATGTGTGACATTTACCAAAAGCTCAGCTTGATGAAATAGATGGGCTGTATGATGCTTCCACGAAGAGCTGAAACCGACCCGCATGAGAGTACTGGTAAACCGCTTACAGGATCTAAGCCTGCCCAGGCAAAGTGGTGCGAGTCGGACCGTCAATGCTTATAAACCCTGTTTGTTTCATGGGGTGACAGGGCTCGAGATGTCATTTCATCTCAATGTCGGGTAAAACTCCCACAAAATTGGAAGCGACGTCTCCAAAATGACCTTTACAGTGTTGACGGGGACGTAAAACCTCAAACGAACAAAACCAAAATCTCAGATTCGCCTCATTTATTTATGAATACAAACTGTCAAATTGGTACAGCAAGCGGTGCTTTGAATGCAAAGTTAGTGACCAGTTAAAGAGGAACACATGAATTCCGTCGCAGGCTAGGTCTATGTTGCGGACAAACGGACGAAAAACCAGACACCTATATCGCACCATGCTTCATGCAGGCGCGTGAAAAGGGACATGCTACTTTGCATTCCCACGCATTATTTGCGCTACCAAGTCTCCTTCCCCGACCCCTCACACACCCCTAACTAATAAATATGCTTTAAGGATGCCCGTTATCATCGGGGTGTTTAGTGGATTTACGGCACTTTCAAGATATTTCACTTATTTCGAACGGACCTCTAATCAGAGTTGCACTAAAACCGGAGTAAGACCACCTTCTGTTGCAGATCTTGGCGTCTCATATGTGGCCCGAGCGAGGAGGAAACCACAGCGGAGAGACCTAATGACCCGATGATATACCCTTTTTGTACCAAATGGAATCTTCCTCCTTATATATACAGGAGTCCATTTTGAAACTTAGGGGTGTCAGGTTGTTTTTTTTTTTCTTAAAAACTTAGTTCGGGAAATGGCTCAACGTTTTGCAAACAGTGTAGGCCCTGATCACACGCCGCGTTCTGCGGGGTCTGATCTGGGCCTGTACTGTTTGCAAAAGTACCCCTTTATGGGTTTCTGGTACTGAACAGTTTAAAAGTCAGCGCTCTTACCCATTAGGACACGGGGGGGCAGTTACTTTCGGGGTGTACAGTAGACTTGGTTGCATGTATGTACAAACTTCGCTGATTATCTTGGAGAATTTTGTAGTTCTGCTCCAAGTTAGAGATCAGACTTATATGCAGCCTTGGAATGCTTGCCGCGCAATTTCCCAATATTAACACTTTTGTACTAAATGGAATCTTCCTCCTTGTATATAGCATGAGTCCATTTTAAAATTTAGGGGTTTCAGGTTGTGTTTTATTCCAAATTTATTAGGAAAATGGCCGAACGTTTTGCAAACAGTGTAGGCCATGATCAGACGCCGCAAATATACATGTAGGTATAGGCAGATTTCGCGGAGAAACACCGTGAACGTCTTCACCTGTACTAATTAGCTTTCTCCGAGAAAAAGCGATGTTCGCGGAGCCATTTCGCGGCGTTTCGCGGAGAAATTAACCGCTTTGAAACGCGAATTTTTTTCTTCTCGGAGAAATTTCGAGAAAAAAAGCCTATTACCGCGGAGAAAAAAAAAATATGGGTTATTACCGGTAGCTGGTCTGTATGCTATCTTGGGGCAAATGAGCTTTATCAGGTCAAAGTGACCTTGCACTTCTAAGAAAGGGACTGCTGGAAAAATTGCTAAAATGTAAGAGTTTACAAGGGGATTAACTGATAAATAGAATACCAGATTCGTGTCATTTGATATCAAGTTTATCAGACTCGGCTTCGAAAATGCATGAAGAATCGCTCGGCAAACCTCGCGATTCTACAAGCGTTCTCGAAGCCTTGCCTGATAAACTTGATATCAAATGACACAAACCTGGTATTCTCTATTTATACATCCATGCATGACCCAATGTTATTGCTTGTGGCCCAACTCCTTTGCCCAATACAAAAGTACAATAATAAAAAAACAACTGATTATGCTGTTTATAGCCCGGTGTCGTTAAGCAGCGTCAAACACTTGGAACCCCCATGATGTCGGCATAGATTCCCTAGACAGGGAGACATCGGGGCGAAGTCCAGAGATGAGGACACTCCTTATTCTGCAGGAGAAAAGGCACCTGAACCGCAGGAAATTTGTTTGCTTGATTTGAGGTTTAACGTCCCCAACAACACTGTAAAGGTCATTTTGGAGACGATGCTTCCAATTTTGTGGGACTTGTACCCGACATTGAGATGAAATGACATCTCAAGCCCTGTCGCCAAATGAAACGAATAGGGTTTATTAGCATGGACAGTCCGCCTCGCACCGCGGTTCCTGGACAGGCTTCGATCCTATAAGCGGTATACCAGTACCAGTGTGCGGGCCGGGTATAGCTCTGCGTGGAAGCATCATGCAGCCCATATATTTCTTCAAGCCCCTATGGGCGGGGGCCGGAACCGCAGGAAGACCTGAATCATTTGTATAGAAAGCAATAAAAATTCGAAGAAAATTGCAGAATATTCAAACTTGATTGCCAATATAGCTGGTTAACTGTCCATAGAATAAAACCAAGAGGCCCTTGGGCCACTACACTCAATAGAGGTGATGTGGTTTATATGCAGGCACGATGCCCATCCTGGTCATGTGAAATATCCCACGAATACCTTTTCATTTCCTCATCCCATAGAGGCGTTTAATGTAATTTGGTATGACCCCCGCCCATAGGGGCTTGACAAAATATATGGGCTGCATGATGCTTCCACGCAGAGCTGAATCCGGCCCGCACACTAGAGCTGGTAAACCGCTTAGAGGATCTAAGCCTGTCTAGGAACCGCGTTGCGAGGCGGACCGTCCATGCTAATAAATCCTATTGGTTTCATTGTGCGACTGGGCTTGAGATTTCATTTCATCTCAATGTCGGGTAAAAGTCCCACAAAATTGGAAGCAACGTCTCCAAAATGACCTTTACAGTGTTGACGGGGACGTTAAACCTCAAATCAAACAAATCATGTAATTTGGTTTCAATCAGCACAACAGTTTTAGTGAAGAGGAAGACAAAATACTGAATCTGAGCCATCCAAGACAAAGGCCAATAATGACCTTGCCCTTTGGCATTGATTAACTTCAATTCTGCTGATTGTAAATAATATTTCTGATGCGCCAGGCTATCATGCAATAAAGTAAAATCCACTGGCTTGTCTTTTTTCCACACAAATGTCTAAGTGACCAAATTTAACCTTGAAGTAAAACAGGCCAAGGTCGCCCAGATGTCATCATTTGAACCAAACTTGATGGGGCCTGAGTCCCTGATGCTGCATGCCAAATTTCAAGGTCATCGGATACATTTATTGGTTCTTGAGAAGAAGATTTTAAAGGTTTTTTTCATATATTGGCATGGTCATTTGACCCAGTCCATACGAACAAATTTTAGTTTCCCCATTCGCATAGAGGCTTTTCATGTTATTTGGTTTCAATCAACCCGACAGTTTAAGTGAAGAAGAAGATAAAAAATACTGAATCGTAGTCATCCAGAACAAAAGTCAGTAAATGACCTTGACCTTTGGAATTGGAGCTGATTGCAAATATTATTTATGATGCCATTTGCTACCATGCAATCAGAAAAATCCACTGTTTTGCCTTTTTCCATCAAATGTCTAAGTGACCAAATTTGACCTTGACCTATAGCAAGTAAAGGTCAACCAAAGGTCATTATTTTAACAAAATTGGTTGGGCCCGAGTCCCCGATGCTACATACCAAGTGTACTCTGGTACCTGTCAGAAAGCCTTGCTTATTAAAAAGTTCTACTAAGGAGACAAGTCACAATAATTATTTTCGGAATACTATTCAAAGTCACAGTTAGATTTCTAAATACCCAGGTATCAGAATACGCTATCGAAACGTTTGTAAGCTCTGACAGAACCTAACGTTGACCTGGACCCCGCGAACAAACTCGTTTCCCAGTCCCAAGGATGTCCCATACGAAATCTGACCTCATTCGGCTCAGCGGGTGTTTGAAAATGTTGACGACGTAGACGACACAGACCACGCAGACAACGCAGATGCAGACGACGACGGACGACGGACCACGAGCTATCCTATAAACTCCCACTGGTGAGCTTAAAGGCTACATTTAAGGTCGAATTCCTGTTAAGGGGCACCATTAGGTTTGTATAGCAACGTCCTTGACATATAGGTACAGACGTAGAAGCCTCTGTAGTGTAGTGGTTATGCTACTCGCCTGATAAACCAGGGTTACAGTTTCAGCTTCATCAGATGTAAAATGTAGGATGAGTTTTCCCGAGACGGTATTTTTAGAAAAATTTGAGGTCAATAATGGGATCACCTGCATTTAATAACCCACGTATAACATTTCTCCATCAAATAGTATTCAAGATAATAGACAAAATCACTGGACCGTGAAATGTAGGTCACCATGACCTAGATATATTTTGCGGTCAATTATTGGGTCATATGGAACTAATTATCCAGGTATGACATTTCTCCATCAAATAGTATTCGAGATAATAGGCAAAATCGCTGAACCATGAAATATAGGTCACAGTGACCTAGATATATTTTGAGGTCAATCGTGGAGTCACATGGAACTAATATCCCAGGTATGACATTTCTCCAACAAATAGACTTCAAGATATAAGGCAAAATCACTGGACCGTGAAATGTAGGTCACCATGACCTTCACCCTTTTACACTTGAACCAATGTCACTTGATTGGCTGATGTATAACCAATTGTGTCTATAACTCGTTAGTATAATGGAAAGGTATACAACAAATTACAAAGGTGTCCTAGATTTTGACCCCCAGCCCTACCCCATCCCCAATCCCAGGCATGAACCCAGGGGTGTGTTGTCTTGGAATCTCAGAAGACACTCCCAGGTATCCAAGTTGTAAATATGAATGCTTTTTGATGAGTGACTGTTGAGATATAAGCATTTCAAAAACTTTAACACAGAATTACAAAGGTGTTCTAGATTTTGACCCCTAGCCCCACCCCGGGGCATGAACCCAGGGGTCTGTTCTCTTTGAACATCAGAGGACCCTCCCAGGTACTTAAGTTCCAAATATGAGTGGTCTGTGGTGAGTGACTGTTGAGATATAAGCATTTGAAAAACTTTAACGCAGTGTGACGGGAACGCAAACGCAAACGCAAACGCACAGGCGCACGCCATCCGAGGTGACAACAATAGCTCTCCTTGTACTTCGTACAGGCGAGCTAAAAAGTATATATAAAAAAAGATGAAAAAAGTACTCCATTACTCCATTTTGCGTTGTATCACTACAAATATGCGGTCTTATCGGTATTTTTTCTTCTTTCTATTAAGTTTAATATGTTACCTAAATTCCATGCTGAAAACAAATATGTCACAAAATGTCCTGAATTTGTCTATGAATTATTAGCGAAAAAACATATTAAAGCCTTCACAAAATGACAGACAGTGAATTGAGTATTCGTTTGGGGCTCTCACAACGTTTCAGTATCGTTGCAAATAAGGACTTAAAACTGACATCAATTTTTATACGCCCGTTTTGAAAAAAAAATAAAAAAATAAAACGGTTGTATTATGGCGTGGCACTGTACGTCCGTCCGCCTTCCATCCGTTAACATTCTCGTCGCTCCATAACTCAGTAATCATTAGGGATAGGAATATGTATTAGGGCAAGACGATGTGTCGCGCATAATAATGAATGTTACCCATTTCTTAGTTTCTGAGTTATGTCCCTTTGAGCATTGTTATAAACATTCTTGTACGCACCATAACTCGGTAACCGTTAGAGATGTCTTCATGCAATTTTATAAGATACAGACAGTTATATTGGCGTGATTTCTTTAAACAATGACGGAAGATATGGAGAATCTGAAGGAATCGTCGACTTTTAGTCTGTTAGAATCGAAACACATCATCTCTATTGTCGTGATTTATTCAAATCAAATCAAATCAAATCTTTTATTCACTCTGATTACAAATAAATGTAATAAGAAGAGGAGCGATACAAATATGCAACGTTCGGCGGCAAAGTATAAGTCAAATAAAATAAAACACAAACAAAACAAAACGAACAGAGGGCAACATTAAATTTTACGAGATGAAATAAGAACTCTCTCTCTCTCTCTCTCTCTCTCTCTCTCTCTCTCTCTCTCTCTCTCTCTCTCTCTCTCTCAGTGTGTGTGTGTTTTGAGCACGCAACGCTGAAACAGCACCGGATCTATGGCATCTATGCTTCGAGTCAGTCAATCAACAAAAATCAAATCAAATTTATTTCTCTCAGCATCGCGAAAACACGCCTATACAAATACACTGCAAACCCTATCGCCGAAAAAAGGAAATTGGTGACAATTTTCCAATCTCTGCCCAAAACACAGACCGCGGGTTACAAATCACAGTCGGTACGCGCTCGTGATTTGATCTACTTTACAACTGACCTCCTAACAGTGGTATATCACTCAATAAATCTCTGCTAGACCTGGGCCCAGTTGTTCAAAGCAGCGTTAGCTTATCGAGTTCGTTAATGGTCAAATTGTTAAATCGAGGCGGTTCTAACGAATACCTACAATCTATATTTTAGAGCAGAAATACGAAAAAATAAGGTTTACCCCTGTAAACCCCAGTTTTACTATATAAAAGTGTGGTTCAAGGGAGCAAAATTATATAGGCATGTTTTCGTGATGATGAACATACACAACGGTCAACAAGGCGATGAATAATGGAAATAAGTCAAAACACAGCGCTCTACAGTGGGTCGATTGTCTCCGAGTGCACGCTTAAGAAAGTAGAAGCCTCCGTGGTGTAGTGGTTACGCCACTCACCTTGTAAACCAGGGGTCGCAGGATCGATCCCGGGCGTCACCAGACTTCGTCTCCGTATGACCTTAGCTGTTGGTGGGACGTAAAACTCAAACACTCACTCACTCACGCTTAAGAAAGGTCTTGAACGGTAATTTGGACTGTTTCGTTTAACCCCTTAATTGCTGCACTGTAAGCAAACAGTGTAGACTCGGATCAGACGCCGCGTTCTGTGGCATCTGATCTGGGTCTACACTGTTTGTCAAACACAACGCATGATTATGATTCCAGTCCAGATTCCATTGATCGCGCTCTTACGCAACACTCTGACCTCACGAGGATAAAATTTGAGCGACTGTTTTCTTTAAAATAGCCTTTATCTTGACTTCCTATAAATATGTGATATGCCTAGTCATGTGGACACATCACCACCGAAGAGTTGCTTGTGCTTGTTGGTCAACAATCGATCAAATACTAATAAATCACGGACAAAATCCCCAACCCACCCCCGGATAATAACCCCCCCCCCCCCCGACACCCCCCCCCCCCCCCACCCTCACCCTGTATGTAAAGGCGGACAAAATCCTCCACCATTTGTTTAGGTGGGCATAACACTCCACCGCCGCCCCATTGCTGTTGATAGAGGTGGACAAAATGCCCCCACATCTCCACATGCACTATTACTGATTTTTGAAAACCAATCTGCATATGGTTTGTATTGGAGTTTAACGCCTCAGCCAACACTATTTTAGGACATTTTTGGAGCCGGTCAGTTTACCTATCCACACTTTTCCTGAGCAGGCTTATATGTGAGCGGTTAACCAGTACAGTGCACAGTCTTTTGCCAGACGCTGACAACTGCCCCTCTTGAATCAGCAGAGGGAGAGAACGACCGTAGAAAAGATTTCATGATCAATCTACAAGAAAGAATGTGGCCGACCCCAGCAGGTATCGAACCCGCGTCCTCCTGTGTGTAATTAAGAATACATTTTCTTCAGTAAATTAACCGTTTTGGGGATATGAGTGAGTGAGTGTTTGAGTTTAACGTCCCACCAACCACTAAGGTCGTACGGAGACGGGACATCGGTTTAAAGATGCATCCGAAAGTCTGGAGAAGCCCGGGATCGATCCTGCGATCCCTGGTTTAGATGGCGAGTAGCGTAGCGGCTCCTTTTGGGGATATGAAATAATGCACCATGTCGCTAGGATGAGTTATCGCTACGGCACCATGACTAGTGGCGGCAAAAGACCAGCTCTGTTTTTTAAACAATCTTTTCATCACTATATTTCTGTGAAGCCGTCCATTCTTAAGAATCAATGTCGGTGCAACGGCTGTTCGTTTGTTGTCACAACGTTGCACCGATGTAAATGTGACGTTGCATAAACATTGATGTGACGTAACAACTACGTCATGTGCCTGCTGGGGGTATCCGCCAGACCAATGTCGGATCGACGATACGACGTCCTCGACGGTTGGACTGACGTAGGCTGGCTGAGGACTTATAAGGTCTTCTGCACTTGCAATATATAATTCGAATGATGAGCTGTTGTGCAATAGGCCTATTCAGTAGCCAAGTTCTCGTAGACTCTTCCATTGCATTTTGCTGGACAAGTCCATTTGTCATAGAAGGGGTGTCAGGCCTTATATTTCGTCCTTATTCTAGTTTTGACGGAAAATTCTGTCAGCAAATAGTGCAGGTTATGTGGCGTCTGATCTGGGCCTGCACTGCTTGCTAAATTAGGCTTACCCGTATAGTGGTTTCCCGGATACAATGGGTTAACATCGCAAAATATGAGCCCCGTCAAGCGAATTTGTCCGTCATGACAAATTTTAACTGCGCATGCCCAGCCATTCAGAGGGGCCAGGGATATGGCTTTCTGTCTGAAGGTTCCTCTTGATCCACTGCCTGTATGAGCGAGCAGCGAAGGTTCTGGCGAGACTGCGCGAATGCGCAGGCTCGCCTGAACCTTCGCTGCTCGCATAGGCGATACGTACCGAAATCGCTTGACGGGGCCCAATTTTAGCGATCCTGTTTTCCGTTCGTTTGTTGTTTTCGTCAGCCCCAGCTGGGCCTAACAGGCGACTTATAACAATAAAAATAGCCAATCTTTAAATAGAACAGGGAATATTTAACGTCTATTATACTCTATTGCTAAAAATAGTAATTATGTCACTGAACAAGACGAGTCGGGTCGAATTCAAGACAGCGTGTGATAGGGATTTTTCGGATCGCATGAAATAAATGTTTGTGATGATTGACTGAAAACCGGTACCTCTTGCCGGTAACCAACACAACCGCAACAAATAACACTATGAAAAATGTTGTTGTTCAGATACCTGTACTCGTATATATAGATCTATGTGCTGTTAATAATAAGTATAGAGCAAATCATCGGACTCGAGATTAAGAGGTAGCCGGTTCGATCCCTATGGGCACCAAGTCAAGGGATATGCCATTGAGCAAGACACTGTAACCAAATGGCTAAGTGTTAGTTATCATTCAGGAAGCCCTGTGAAAATGTCCACGAGGGCGTAGGCATGAATAAATACATATATAAATAAATGAATGGATAAATAAATAAATAAATAAATTATAAGTATTGCTATAATTCTAACAATAATATTATTGTTATATTTTTATTGTTATTAGCATCACAAAAACACGCCATATAATTCTGACCCCCTTGAACCCTAATTTCACATAGTACAACTGGGGTTTACTGCGCTGAACCTTCGTTTTCTTATTTTTGCTCTAAAATCTGGATTGTGGGTACTCGTTAGAACGTTTACTCACAATCTTTATTTTGACACGGACTAAATGCGCATACTGGGTCCGAGATTTGTAGAAGAAATAAGAAAGAAAAATCATAATTTTTCATCCTGAAATTTTCGTTTTTTCTTTCCGTGGTTAATTGTACATTGTATTTGTAAAGGTGTTTTCTTTTCTTTTCTTTTTTTTCGTAATAATGTTATTATTATCATTAATACTATAATCATCATTATTTTATCAAACATATTGAAGCATCACGTGCATCAGGATGCGCGCCTCTCTGTGCCAAAATTTACGATCTAGGGCACACTAGCTATGTGGTGAGCAGTCAATTATGATCACCATGCGCTGCAAAGCTTCGATCTGACATTGGACTGGCCAAAGGTGTTTACAATGGGGGTACGCATAATTATATAATACGGGTATAACGCATCCGTGTGTGATATAGTGCATTTTTTCATATCTCGTAAACGGTTATCTTTCTGGTGAAAATCTGTGAAAATTTTCATATATACACTTTAAATATAGGTTGTGGGTGCTCGTTAGAAGGGTTCTATGGAGTAACCACAACTTATGTCCTGGAGAAGAAATACGAAAAATAATGTATGATCCTTGTTTGTTTGTTTGATTTGAGGTTTAACGCCCCCGTCAACACTGTAACCGTCATTTTGGAGACGTTGCTTCCAATTTTGTGAGACTTTTACCCGACATTGAGATGGAATGACATCTGAAACCCTGTCGCCCAATGAAACCAATAGGGTTTATTAGCATGGACGGTCCCGCCTCGCACCGCGGTTCCTGGACAGGCTTAGATCCTCTAAGCGGTTTACCAGTACTAGTGTGTGGGCCGAATTCAGCTCTGCGTGGAAGCATCATGCAGCCCATGTATTTCTGCAAGCCCCTATGGGCGGGGGCCAAAATAATGTATGATCCTGTAATCCCAAGTTGTCTCTACATAAACTGGGTTTTACATGGGTGGTCCTAGCACGGACTTGTAAGATTGTGGAATTATTGCAAAACCGAGGGGGTCAGAAAAAAAACAACGACAGCAAAACCTTAAAACAATCTTATAAGAGAATATGACACTGCAGGTATAGTAGTCGCAGATAAGATTGACCAGGCGGAGCTATCGTTTGTACCTGCCTTAGCAATATTCCATTAACGAAAAGGAAAACCAAGTAACTCGACTGTGTGAATTCAACTGTAACATTAGCATAGCGTATATGACCATTTCGCCCGCTTGTAGAAAGCGTGCGAAAGGGAATCTACCGAATCTTACCGGACTCAGCGACTTTGACATATATTGACAACACCCGAATAGCTCCGCCTAGTCAATCTTATAGATCTGCGACTACTCCCCTGAAAGGCATGCAAAGACCTGAGGCTACATAAATCAAAGCACTGACAGCACTGTTGCATCGATTGTCTCTGAGTGTGGGAAAATTGTCCTGAACACTGCATGACTGTTTCGTTCAGCCGTTATATTCCTGTACTTTAGGCAAACAGTGTAGACCCTGATCAGACGCCGCGTTCTGTGGCGTCTGATCTGGGTATACACTGTTTGCAAAATCCAACACATAATTCCAGTCCATATTCTATAGATAACCCTCTTACGCAACACTCTGACCTCACAGCGATTAACAGACAATAACTGCTTTTATATATATATAATATCGGAGTTGAGGCTATTTAAGTTCATTTCAGGGGCCTGTACAACAAGCTGATTGATCTGAAACAACTAGGTTTTAGGGGCGAAACGACTAAGGGTACAAAAAAGGCGAAAGAGAGGAACCCGGCCCCCGCCCATAGGGGCTTGAAGAAATATATGGGCCGCATGATGTTCCACGCAGAGCTGAATCCGGCCCGCACACTAGTACTGGTAAACCGCTTAGAGGATCTAAGCCTGTCCAGGAACCGCGGTGCGAGGCGGGACCGTCCATGCTAATAAACCCTATTGGTTTCATTGGGCGACAGGGCTTGCGATGTCATTTCATCTCAATGTCGGGTGAAAGTCCCACAAAATTGGAAGCAACGTCTCCAAAATGACATTTACAGTGTTGACGGGGACGTTAAACCTCAAATCAAACAAAAGAGGAGAACCGCGTGCAGTACCGGATTTTATTCGGATACTACCGCTATTGCGCACTGTTTTGAGTTTACACACAGTATAAATAGAATATTATTGCAACACCATTACACGATGAAGACCAGCTATAAATAAAGTGAACTTTCAGCTTAACTTCATATTTTACAAAGCCGGATAGATTGACATGTAGTAATAAAACCAGGTGCTTAAAAACCGAGAGACTGAGTCTCGCGGACTGAGTTGTATACCACCAATACGATTAAAAAAATGACAGTTGTAGCTAAAGAGCTTCACCGCCTTATTCGGCGGGTGGGGAAATTGACGGACGGACAGGCGTCTGTTTGTGAGTTAAACTGGGACGATGGTCAGGTTGACAGTTTTAGGGTTGAAATAACACCAAACTCTGGATACTATAAAGGAGGAGTGTTCTCATTTAAGGTAACTGAAATGAATTCTTGATCCCATCATATTACACCTTGTAGACAATTTAGCTGTTTTATACATTGAAACCAACGTTGATTCCAAATTTACTGCCTTCATATTTGTAAAATGTAATAGTGTATTGAATAAAATAATCTTTACACTGGTAGCAAATAGACATGAACAAGTCCATG